>JAWHQI010000508.1:300000-996797 GCA_033032865.1 Dactylorhiza incarnata | reverse complement strand
TAATTCATCAAACCTCTTGTCCATATACCCCCCAACAGAATGTGTTGTTGAACGCAAGAATCGTCACCTGCTTGAGGTCACCCGCTCTCTCATGCTCCAAATGAACGTCCCCAAACAATATTGGAATTTCGCGGTCTCTACCGCCTGCACTCTCATCAACCGCATGCCTTCTTCTCATCTCAACTTTGCATCCCCTTCAGTCTCCTTTTTCCATCTACGACTCCGTTCTCCATCGCTCCTCGCGTGTTTGGCTGCGTATGCTACGCTCATCGCTTTGGTCCGTTCTCTGACAAACTTGCTCCACGTGCTACCAAATATATGTTTGTTGGTTACTCCCGGACTCAGAAGGGCTATCTCTGCTTCTCTCCCCAGGATCGCAAGCTTCTTACGACTGCTGATGTTACCTTCCTCGAAGATCAACCCTATTTTTCCCAACCAGCGGGCTGTCCTCTCCGCTGCCTCCCCTTCCGCGGCCAGTTATTCCGGTTACTTCACCCCTTCCTCCGATCTCTCCAACGCCCGTTCCTCCCCCGCCCGTCTCCTCCATACCAGTCTCTCCCGTCCTCTTCTACCTCCCTCCAGAAACCACCTATCACTCGTGTGTACGCTCGTCGTCCTCTGTCCTCCACTGTCCTACGGGAGGTGCCCTCCTCTGATGATTGACTCGCGGCCTGCTGATCCGACTCCTTCCTCTACTGCACATCCAATGGCACACTCTGTCTCTCTTCACCGCCTCTCTCCGGATCTTCGCCAATTTGCTACCTCTCTTTCCTCCATTTCTACTTCTAACTCTGTGCAGGAGGCGCTTCAGCACCCAGGGTGGCGGGCGGCTATGGAAGAAGAGATGAATGCCCTCTGGGCTAATCAAACTTGGGAACTGGTCCCGCTTCCTCCTGGTCAACATTGTGTTAGTTGCAAATGGGTCTTCACAGTCAAGCAGAATGCCGACGGGACGGTCGGTCGATCGCCTCAAGGCTCGTCTCGTGGCCCGGGGCTTCACTCAACAACAAGGGTTGGATTATGAGGAAACCTTCTCTCCAGTAGCCAAACTAAACATTGTTCGTGTTGTTATCTCTGTCGCTGTGCACCGACACTGGCCTCTTATTCAGCTGGATATTAAGAATGCCTTTCTCAACGGTGATCTGAAGGAACTTGTCTATATGACCCAACCTCCCGGGTTTGAGACCACGGGGGGAGTCTCGTCCAGTTCGTGTCTGCCGCCTTCTCAGGGCTCTTTATGGTCTCAAACAATCTCTGCGAGCTTGGTTTGATAAGTTCTGCAAGGTTCTCTTGGCTCTCGGCTTTACTCGGAGCTCCGCCGACTTCTCTCTATTCACCAAGCATGGCCCAACGGGCACTGTGATCCTTCTTGTGTACGTTGATGATATCCTAATCACCGGCGATGATCTTTCTGGGATACAACAACTCAAGAAACATCTGAGCTCAGCTTTCCAGACCAAGGACCTTGGCAATCTTAGATACTTCCTCGGGATTGAAGTTGCTCGACGACCCGATGGATTGGTTATGTCCCAACGGAAATACTGCATCGACTTACTTCATGAAGCAGGATACTCCGGGTGCAAACCTGCGGATACTCCTATGGATGCTAATCAAAAGTTATGCGTTGTTGGTTCTGATTCTGATCAACTACTTGAGAATCCAGAATACTACCGACGATTGGTTGGGAAGTTGATCTACCTAACGGTTACTAGACCTGATATTTCGTTTGTTGTTGTTGTAAGTCGCTTCATGCATGCTCCACGCATTTCTCACCTTCAAGCTGTTGAGCGTATTCTCAGATATCTAAAGACCGCTCCGGGACAAGGCCTTGTCTACAAACCATCCAACTCACCATCTCTTCTTGCCTGCTCAGATGCTGACTATGCCGGGTCTCCTGATGATAGGCGTTCCACGACCGGCTTTTGCACTTACTTTGGTGGACACCTCATAACTTGGCGGAGCAAGAAACAGTCTGTGGTTGCTCGCTCCTCGGCTGAGTCAGAATACAGGGCTATGGCTGTTGTTGTGTCAGAATTAACCTGGCTTGAGAGTCTTCTAGGTGACTTGGGTGTTAGACTTTCTTCTCCGGCAACTCTTCGGTGTGACAGTCAGGCTGCAATCCATATCGCCAATAATCATGTTTTTCATGAGCGACAAAGCATATTGAGGTTGACTGTCATTTCATCAGGGAAAAGGTGCAATCAAAGAAGATAGAGTTGGAGCATGTTCCTGCTGCTAGACAGATTGCTGACATCCTGACAAAAGCACTTCCTCGGCCACTGTATCTCCAGTTCTTATCCAAGCTGGGTGCCTACGATTTGTATGCTCCAGCTTGCGGGGGAGTGTTAGAGAAGAGATGTAAAAAGCCCATGTAAAGAGCCCATTTAGGGGCCCATTGTGTAGCCTTTTCTTTATTTCTTGTTTAGTCCCACATCTTGAGATTGGAGTGCTTGCCTCCTTCTCTTCCTATATATTTGTACTCATACATGTAATTAAGTTGTTCAAGCAATATATGCAAGGTTTATACCATTTCTCTACAGTATTAAAAGTTTTATGCCATAATCTCCTTCTATTCTCCCCATTGTTTCACCCAACCTTGTTGCAAGTCGACATGCCCTAAGACTAGAAAATTACAACTAGCTTCCCACTTCTCCCTTAATTCTCTCTCTCTCCCTTAGGTAATCTCTTGCCTCCTCATCTAAATAATAGGCAACAACAAGAAATCGAGAGGAAGTAAGGAGAAACTGTGAGTTGTTTCCTTTGATCCTATGTTTGAACAATTGTTGACGCGATCCTATGAAAGAGAGCATAACAAGGATCTTGACAAAGAAGGAAAAGTTGCTCGAAGAAGATGAAAGTATAGGAACTAGATGTTATATGCTTGCCGGAGTAGTGGCCGGAGGCGGAGGGGATACTGTGGAGCCAGAATTGCGGCTGCCTAAGCGGGGCGTGCTTGGGAGGAGAGAGCTACCAATATCTCATACAAAGACAAGAGAAGGAGAATAATTTCTTCGATGCATTTACAAGACCTAGGGGTCTCTTAAATTGACGATACAAGGGCAAAAATGTAATTAAGCCAGCGCACTTGGACTACGACATAACGTTAAATAAGACACACCAAAATAAGATATGACATAATACAACCTTAAGACGAACAACTTAATACCCGGGCACGAAGCCCATAACATCTCTCCCGCCGTCAGAAAGAGTTTGTCCACAAGCTCAAGGGAGATCAATGACGGTGTCAATCGTCACCCGATGCCTTCCTCATCAGAGTTTTCCACGTGCAGATAAAAAATTCTTTTGCACAGGTGCCCGCGAGTATACTGCTCATTGTAGTTATAACATAATCCTTGTGCGCGTTGATCATACATTTCTGCACGAGAAAGTCGACGGACCTGTGGGGGTTGGGTGCCCTCGGCACGTCCCTCTTGAGTCCCAGTGCATGTGGTAAAGTAGGCCTCCTGAGCCGGCTGAAGTCGACGGGCGCACAATCTGGCTAGACTCATAGCAATCACCAAGTCTTCAAATTCGACATCCAAGCGCAGTCGATCGTGAAGCCCGGCTGTGAAGATAGTGATCTGCATCTCAGGGGGTATCGTGAAGTGAGCCAGAAGAATCTGGAATTGTTCCAGATATCCATCAATGGACCCGGTCTGACGCAAGGTTGTGAGGGCAACAAGGGGTTACTGTGAATTGGGGGCCAAAACACAGGTTGCAGGCTCCCTTAAAGTCGTGCCATATCATCCTAGGATTCTCGGCTTGCAGGCGATCGAACCATAGCTGAGCGATATCAAGCATATGGAAGGATGTCAGACTGATCCATTCTGTCGCCGGTTTCTGCCAACTTGGTGTACCGAGGCAAGGGGTTTACTTCAGATGGTAGCACGGTCGGGGAATCCGGTTGAGGAAGCAGCGGTGGAGGCGCCTGACTGCTGCAAGCTTGCTCGTGTGTGAGAATGGTGGGGGCTGGCAGAGAGGATGTGAGATCATCGAGGAGCTTGGAGAGGGCAGCAATGATCTCCTGATGGAATGCCTCAATGGAAGTTTGATGTGTCATGAAAGCTTGCATCATGGTTATAAACCGGTTGAACTGATCCGACGAGTCGCCCACGTTGCGTGAGGAGCAAGAAATGGAGCGAGTTATGGGTCGACTGGATTCAGGTGGAGCGATCGGAATGGACTCGCTCGAAGTGGATGTACCACGTGAACCGCGACGCTTCCCTATATTGATCCCAATGAAGACCCCTAATAGCCTTTGGAATTAATCAATAGAGGATTATTTTAGTGGATCCTACTCAAAAATAAATTATGAGTAGGCCGGTTGATGGGAACAGGCGCGTATGGCTCGCACAGACAGAAGGGCAAGCGGCTCTGACAAAGGCGTTGGGCGCGAGAAGAGCAGCAGGTTGTTTCTTCTGCGCGAACAGGAGGGAAGAGCAACGTGCGGCTCGAGGGATGGAAGGCAAGGGTGGCTCGGAGGAAGCAGGATTGAGTTGCCATTCCTCTGCAGAACAGGCGCATAATGTCGGCGAGCGTGTAATGTCCTGCTTCGATCAGCGCAGATGGAATCGACGAAGGCGACAGGAACGGGCGATGCTGCGGTTTCTGTTTGCTGCTCGAGGTGATGGATGCTGGAAATCTTGCTACAATCGACGTAGATGGAGTCGACGCCAATGACGAAAACGGGTGATGTTGCGGTTTCTGTTTGTTGCTCGAGATGATGGGTGCTAGAAATCTTGAGCTCATGTTTGAGGTTAGGCAAGCACCTTCATGCTCGAGGTGAGGCAAGCTCCTTCCTGCTCGAGGTGAGGCAAGCTCCTTCTTGCTTGAGGGTTGCGGTGAGTGCAGTCGGAGAAGAAAAGGAGCAGAAAAATTCTGATCTATTGAGTGCAGCGGGAAAGGGAGGAATCGGAGCAAATGTACCGACGGAAAGCACTGATACCAAGTTGTTATGTGCTTTCCGGAGTAGTGGCTGGAGACAGAGGGGATACCGTGGAGCCAGAACCGCAGCTGCCTACGCAGGGCGTGCTCGGGAGGAGAGAGCTACCAATATCTCATACAAAGACAAAAGAAGGAGAATAATTTCTTCAGTGGATTTACAAGATCCAAGGTGTCTCTTAAATAGAGCATGCAAGGGCATACATGTAATTAAGCCCGCACACTTGGACTACGACATAACGTTAAATAAGACACACCAAAATAAGAGATGGCACAATACAACCTTAAGACGAACAACTTAATACCCGGGCACGAATCCCATAACACTAAACTTCGACAAAGAAAAGATGTGGAAGGAAAAGTTGCTCAAAGAAGATGAATGTAAAGAACTAGACCTTGACAGAGAAAACATGTGGCCCGGGACCACATGAAGAAGGGAGAAGGGCTTGAAGGAGTCGGAGGAATCACAACTAAGGAAGAATAAAAACTTTGATATCATGTGAGAAATAATGAGATGATCTTGTTGAATGAGAAATAATGAGATGATATCATGCGATTCTGATAGCAACCTTGTTGTCGAAATAAAGTCGGATGGGTTCAGCTTCAGTAAGTCCTAAGTCACTCATCAAGGAGCGTAACCATAAGACTTCACAGACTCCGTGAACTATGGCCCTAAACTCGGCTTCCGTGCATGATCTTGCCACTACTTGTTGTTTTTTACTCCAAGTAACAAGGTTTCCTCCTGCTAGAGAACAATATCCCGAAGTAGATCGTCGATCTTCAATTGACTCGGCCCAATCAGCATCTGTGTAAACTTCAATTTTCTGTGAGGATTTGAGATACCAAAGAATTCTGTGGGCAGCATCCACATGGCGAGTCTTCGGTGCATGCAAGAACTGACTGATAACACTCACTGCATAAGAGATGTCAGATCGGGTATGAGACAGGTAGATCATCCTCCCTACCAGCCTCTGAAATTTAGAGATGTCTTCAATCGCCTCTCTGTCATCTCTCCCTAATTTGTTGTTTGCTTCAATTGGGGTGTCAGCAGGTCTACATCCACTCATCCATATCTTCTCAAGAAGGTTCATTGTGTACTTCCTCTAGGAAATGAAGATCCCACGCTTGGACCTTGTAACTTCAATAACCAAGAAATGTCTAATTTTTCCCAGGTCCTTGACCTCAAATTCACTAGCCAATTTTTGTTTTAGAATATTGATTTCTTCCACATCATCACCAGTTATAACAATACCATCAACATAGATAATGAGGACAGTTAGTTTACATGTATTATGCTTAATGAACATTGTATGATCAGCATTGCTCTGGTGATATCCATATGACATCATAGCTTTGTGAAATCTCCCAAACCAAACTCTAGGAGACTGTTTCAGTCCATATAGGGCATTCTTTAGCTTGCAAACTTTTCCCTCATAACCTTTAAGAGCAAGGCTTAGTGGGATAGCAATATAAACTTCGTCTTCTAGGTTCCCATGGAGAAATACATTATTCATGTAAGTTGACAAAGGTCCCGCCCCTTGCAGGCAGCACATGAATAATAGAATTATAATAATCTTTGCCACTGGGGCATATGTTTCCTGATAATCGATTCCAAGGGTTTGTGTATAATCTCTTGCCACCAGCCTTATTTTACACCTTTCAACAACTCCTTTAGAGTTCTGTTTGACGGAGAACACTCATTTGCACCCAACAGTTTTCTTCCCATGGGAAAGTGATGAGTCCCAATTATATACACTTTTATGGACTCATCTGGGCCAATTATTTAGTCAAAGCACTACACTTTAGACATGTTTTCGTTCATATTTGATAGTCGTCTATTATTCCACGCTAAGTGCACTTCTAGGCCCATTTTTGTGTATTTTCATGTTTATCATTCTTATTGTCTTTCATGCTGTGTTAAGTGCCACTTTCAGTGGTTTTGATTAGTGTTTATGCTGGAACAGGGGTCGTGCAGGTGTTCCCGGTACAAATCTGTACAGGAACACTGCGCACGATCACTGGTTCTAGTGCGCACGACCACTGGTCGTGCGCCACTGATCATGCGCACTTAACCCCTAAAATCTGAGTTCTGTCTATGATAGTGCGCACGACCACTGACGATAGTGCGCACGATCACTGATCGTGCGCCACTGATCGTGCGTTTTATTATTTTCTGTAAAGTTTTGCCTTGCAAGTTTTCGGGCACAATGCGCACGACCACCAACTTCCAGTGCGCACGACCACTGGTCGTCGTGCGCCCTGTTTTCTATAAATACGCAGTCCGCGAAATTAGGTCGGACGACACTTCCGAACTCCGCCCGCTCCGCCGTTTTCCGACATTCTCGCAGGTTTCCGCCTCTTTTGGCCTCCTCCATCATCCTCAAGCTCCACCATTATCCAAGGAGAAGGAAGCTTGGTCGTGTGGCCGGATAGTGACACGAAGAAGACTGGCCATTGGAAGGTAGTGACAGCCTTCTCTACCCCGAACGCAGTTTGAGGACCGAGCTTGGACGCGGATTGACAACCCTGTGATTCCAACCGTGAATCTTCGACAAGGCTCGGATTGGGTCGATTCCTTGCTCTCTCTCTCTCTCTTTGTATTGGTAGTTGTAAATGTTAGATCTCTTATCTATTGATGATGTGCACTATGAACCATATTTTGTAATGTTTATTTCATTTTTATGAAATTATATTGTTCATCTGTGTGTATGAGGTGCGCCACCATTCCATTTTCCACATCCGTCATCACCCTCCACTCCATTACGCTAGCCTACTCTTCCATTCCGTAAGACTACTCTTCCATCCGCCAAGCTAAGCGGTGCTAACGGCCCGTGTAATCCACCTAGACCCCGCCGGTGCGAACCATTCCATCCGCAAGCCTACTCGTCCATCCGCCTAGTGAAGCGTGGCATAGCGGCCCGTGTAATCCATTCGCCTCACGAAGCAGTGCGCTCAAGGCCTGCACAGTTCGATTCCGCACTTATCACTCCATCTGTTTGCCTACTCGTCCATCCGCCCTAGCGAAGTAGTGCGTTCAAGGCCTAAGTAGTTTTCCATCCCGCCTGGCGAAGCATTGCATAGCGGCATTGCATGAGTAGTTGTAGTTATTTTTTTTTATTTTCCACAAACCAAAACCCCCCTTTTCCGCAATCCATCCGCTCGAAAGGACTTCAATCTCAAGTCCTTCCTTAAAAGTAAACTCCACCTTACTGTATTCCTTCGAGATCGATGTTTGGGGATTCACTCCCACATTTTATATTACTTGAACGATCGGTACACTGTCGTTTCGTGTCGCAGTCTCGTTACCGCCTATAGCGGTGTGCTAGATTCGCGCATCAAGTTTTTGGCGCCGTTGCCGGAGAACACAGACGTGTGAGTTGCTGTAGAGGGAGACAAGAGATAGTAGTTCTTCCAGTGTGTATAGCCGCCTTTTATTTTTGTTTGCTTTTTAATTATATATTGTTTGTTGTTATTTCTTTCTCCTATTTTAAAGTTTTAGGCAAGTTTAATCCAAGGAGTTTTATTAGTTTGTGTAAATTTTCTTGCAAAGAATTTGAGTTTCGTTTATCTGCTTTAATTATTGAAAATGTCGTCATGGGATATTTCTCCTAGCACTCACGACAAGATGGTTTATTATATATACCAAATGAAGGAGTTAAATGCTAGGCAGTGTAGGAATTTTGTTTGCTTGATGTGTCGAGGAGAGGGTCATGAATTGAAGGACTGTCCTAGTCTTTTCAATCCTGACCGCGGCTCCTCCACACATGACAACATTGTCCCTACCACTCATTCTTTACCCATGGAGGCAATCGTTCCCTCTACCCCCGATCTTATTTCGTGCATAGACTCCTCACTCCCTGTGTATGGCTTCACTCCTAGTGATGATGATCACTCATCTGTAGCCAACAAGGAGAGGAATGGGAGCTCCTAGATGCACCTGAGTGGGATGAGGAAAGTATTCTCTCCATCGGGGAGGCGTTTAGCAGATCTTTTTGCGGAGGAACCAAATCTTTTTTTTTCTTCCAGTTTCTTTGCAAGATTTTTCTACACACATTTTTTATGATCCTGTCGAAGTAATTGAGCGGGGTGATAATTCTGAGTCTGAGGCTGCTCCAAGGTGCGATGATGAGGATACTCTTTCTGATGAGGAGGTTTGCACTTCTTCATGGGACGAGGAGGTCCAACTCACCACCGAGGCCCTTGAGTTCTCTAGTTCCCCTTGCTATGATATTTACGATGATGATAGTGATCTATCCTTGGATCTTACTGGGAGTGAGACCGGGACCACTCCCCCGATTATTGATTATTTAAGTCATTCTTCCCTTTTATTTCCTGACCCCCCTTCTTCATTTGAGCCTGTGCGGGTTGAGTCTTCACAGGTACCCCCAGGAGGACTTGGAGCATGATGCTCAAGTCAATGATGAAAGCATCCTCTTATGTGAGGAGGTTGATCCCTCCTCCATAGTGGAAGCCTCACTCATTACCTTTTCCTCCTGCCACCCCCATGAAGACGACACCTTGCTGGGCAAGGATTTATTTTGTGGTGAGACGAGTGAGGACCAGCCTTCCTCCTCTTCTTACTTCCTATTTCATCTACCTGTGTTAAGCAGGTATTATTATTTAGGTAGGGGAGTAACTGTTTTATCGCCGTATTGGTACCCGCTACCGACACGCATATTAGAACAGTTACCTGTACACTTTTCTTTTCATAGACCCATTAACTAGAACTGTTTTAAATTTAAATAAGTCGTGCTGGGATGACAATAACTCCAGTAGTTACCTTACTTTTCCTGCATTTTTATTTTATCTAGTTTAGTTTAGTTAGCTGTATTTTATTTTAGTTTGTCTTGTTCTTTTGTTTTTGCGGAGCTCATCTCTGCAGGTACTTTCCTTTTGGAAGGCGGCGGTTGCGATTCTTCGTAGGACATCTTTGCCCTGGATTTACTTGCGTCTTCTGGTATGCTCACTTGTTGAGCATTGGGTACTCTCTTCCCCTAGCTCTATTTTTTATTTTCATGTTATGCATTATGTGGTTTGTTTAGTTTAAGTCTGGGGGAGAGTCGTTTTATGTGCTCGCTCACGTGCACTATTGCATAGCATACTAGAAGCTTCTATTTAAGTTATTGTTCATTTTCATTGCACTTCACAGCACCCACATGAGCGCGCGCTTAGCCGTTGGCACGTTGTGAGTCAAATTTGTCTCTTTTGTGTGATTTGAAAAATCATTGTGCTGGCTTAGGATTATGAGGCGGAGTAAAATGTTGACTCTTGTAGTGCTCCTAGTCGAAGTGCTCATGTCTCGCATAGAAATTCGTATAGATTCAATTTCTTTTTATGCTTTTAGTTTATATTTTTCTATTAGCGTAAATATTGTTACTACACTCAAAAATTGGTGAATCCGGTGTGAATCAAATGGTAGCATAGAGATGTGTGTAGACATTCGTTAGCTTCGTATTGCCCGAGTCGGGAGGAAGGATTATCTTTCTCGACGACTAAGAACTTGCCCCAAGCAATTCTTGAAGCATGGGTATGCGGTTAGTCAATTGCGTGAATGTGATATAGGCCATCATTTTGGCCCGGTTGAGCCTTTGTGTCCATTCCTATCGCTATATCTTCGCTAGCCCGGTTGTGCCTACCCGTTCTTTGATTCAGCCCCACTTTTATCTCACCAAAGCCTAAAAGCCAATCCTAGTCGCATACCCAAATTTGAGTTTTAGCTGTTTAGTATTTGCATGATTGGAGTGTTGATGTTGTGATATTTTTGTGAAAATGTGGATGCGCTTCATTGTTCATCTTGCTGAAAATGTTTTGAAAAGAAAAGAAAAAAAAATGAGAAAAAGAAAAGAAGTAAAAAGAAAAGAAAAAGAAGAAGTGTTCAATTGAAAATTTTTATAGATTTATGATTGGGAGTAGGCGGTGCACACACCCATGTAGTCAAGTTCAAGTCTGGGGGTGTGGTGCACCCGCTTATTTATCGTTGTGCAAGGATAATTTATTTTGCGCTAGCTCATTTGGGTTTAGTGTTTGAGCCATCGTTTTTATCATTGTATACCTCACCTAAACCCAAGCCTCATCTAAAACCTAAAGTCCTATTGATTCACGCATTTGAGTCAAACCTGTGTCGTGGAGAGAGTGCGAACGGTCAACCTTATGGTTACCGACATTGATGGATTTCAATGGAGGTTGTCTCGAGCCCCGATCTTTGGCAATGCTCGACTTAGCGTTCAGTTTACTTTCTTCCTATGTACGACCTTACGATTCACCGTGATTCACTTTTTGAGTAAATGTAATATATAAATACGCCCCTAGAAAAGTATAAACTAATATGTATAATTAGAAATTTTGTCTACTGTATTTCTACGCGCATGAGCATGCGACTTCGCATGGTACTCCGCTTTACAATTTCTATGTCAGCTTATGTTTTTCTTGTCTGCGTAAGAGATGATTTGCTCGGGACGCGCAAACAGGTAAGTCTGGGGGTGTGATGAGTCCCAATTATATACACTTTTATGGACTCATCTGGGCCGATTATTTAGTCAAAGCACTACACTTTAGACATGTTTTCGTTCATATTTGATAGTCGCCTATTATTCGACGTTAAGTGAACTTCTAGGCTCGTTTTTGTGTATTTTCATGTTTATCATTCTTATTGTCTTTCATGCTGTGTTAAGTGCTACTTTCAGTGGTTTTGATTAGTGTTTATGCTGGAACAGGGGTCGTGCAAGTGTTCCCGGTAAAAATCTGTACAGGAACACTGCGCACGATCACTAAAATCTGAGTTCTGTCTACGATAGTGCGCACGACCACTGACGATAGTGCGCACGATCACTGATCGTGCGCCACTGATCGTGCGTTTTATTATTTTCTGTAAAGTTTTGCCTTGCAGGTTATCGAGCACAGTGCGCACGACCACCAACTTCCAGTGCGCACGACCACTGGTCGTGCGCCACTGATCGTGCGCCCTGTTTTCTATAAATATGCAGTCCGCGAAATTAGGTCGGACGACACTTGCGAACTCCGCCCGCTCCGCCGTTTTCCGTCATTCTCGCAGGTTTCCGCCTCTTTTGGCCTCCTCCATCATCCTCAAGCTCCAAGGAGAGGGATCTAGCCCTACATCCACCATTATCCAAGGAGAAGGAAGCTTGGTCGTGCGGCCGGATCGTGACACGAAGAAGACGGGTCATTGGAAGGTAGTGACAGTCTTCTCTACCCCGGACGCAGTTGAGGACCGAGCTTGGACGCGGATTGACAACCCTGCGATTCCAACCGTGAATCTTCGACAAGGCTTCGGATTGGGTCGATTCCTTGCTCTCTCTCTCTTTGTATTGGTAGTTGTAAATGTTAGATCTCTTATCTATTGATGATGTGCACTATGAACCATATTTTGTAATGTTTATTTCATTTTTATGAAATTATATTGTTCATCTGTGTGTATGAGGTGCGCCCTCATTCCATCTTCCACATCCGTCATCACCCTCCACTCCATTACGCTAGCCTATTCTTCCATTCCGTAAGACTACTCTTCCATCCGCCAAGCTAAGCGGTGCTAACGGCCCGTGTAATCCACCTCGACCCCCGCCGGTGCGAACCATTCCATCTGCAAGCCTACTCGTCCATCCGCCTAGTGAAGCGTGGCATAGCGGCCCGTGTAATCCATTCGCCTCACGAAGCAGTGCGCTCAAGGCCTGCACAGTTCGATTCCGCACTTACCACTCCATCCGCTTGCCTACTCGTCCATCCGCTCTAGCGAAGTAGTGCGTTCAAGGCCTACGTAGTTTTCCATCCCGCCTGGCGAAGCATTGCATAGTGGCATTGCATATGATTAGTTGTAGTTATTTTCTTTTATTTTCCACAAACCAAAACCCCCCTTTTCCGCAATCCATCCGCTCGAAAGGACTTCAATCTCAAGTCCTTCCTTAAAAGTAAACTTCACCTTACTGTGTTCCTTCGAGATCGATACTTGGGGATTCACTCCCACATTTTATATTACTTGAACGATCGGTACACTGCCGTTTCGTGTCGCAGTCTCGCTACCGCCTATAGCGGTGTGCTAGATTCGCGCATCAGAAAGGTGCACCAAATCCCATGTGTGGTTCTTCTCAAGAGCAGACATTTCCTCAAGCATCGCCTCTTGCCACAGGGATTCCAAGAGCATCCTGCCAAGATGCGGGTATGGAAATGGAAGCAAAAGAGGATACAAAGGTCTTATGGAAAGAAGAAAAAAGAGTTGTAAGAAACATAATGCGATAAGGTATGTTGGGTACAAGATCGGATACCTTTCTTGAGAGCAATGGGTGGATTAGAAGGCCCTGAGGCAAGATCCAATGGTTGTTTCGGGTGCGTGGAAGGACCTTGTGTGCTGGTCCCTTTAGTACATGGAGTATAAACCTGCAAGCTAGGAGCAGTAGAAGGAATAGGTAGAGAAACATTAGAGGGGCTCACTTCCAAAGGTATAGACTCCCCCTGAAGTGAGGAATAAGATGGTGGAACTGGCAGAGTAACAGTAGGAGAGTGCATAGAAGCAAAGTCACCCGAGGGAGCATAGTATGCCTCGGATCACGAAAAGTGACATTCATAGTGACAAACACTTTCTTTGTAGGTGGATGGAAAAATTTGTATCCCTTCTGTGTGGGAGAGCAACCAATAAAGACACACTTGAGTGCTCGAGGATCAAGTTGAGTAGGGCGGGGGGGGTGGGTGGATATGAACAAAGCAGACACATCCAAACACCTTAGGGGGGAGCTGAGAAGGGGGCACATGGAGAGTGCAAAGAGGGGTGTCATTCCCAAGGACACGCGGCGCCATGCGATTGATAAGATATGCCGCAGTGAGAACCGCAACACCCCAGTAATATTAGGAAAGGTGCATAATTGACAAAAGACATCTAGCAACTTCCAAAAGATAACGATTTTTACGCTCAGCAGCACCATTCTGAACGGGGGAATAAGCACAAGTGGTTTGGTGAATCATGACATGATCAACAAGATATCATTCAAACTGGGAATCCATGTATTCGCGGTAATTGTCAGTACGTAGGATTTTAATATTGGTATGAAATTGAGTGAAAATCATTTTATGGAACTTTTGAAAAATAGGGAACACATCAGTTTGTCTCAGCAAGTATAACCAAGTAATGTGAGAAAAACAATCAATAAATGTAACAAACCAAGCACAACAAGAAATAAAAAGTATAGGGCAATGTCCTCAGATATTTGTATGAATAACAACAAAAGGGGTAGAACTAGGTATCGAAACACGATTAAAAGTAGTACGTCGATATTTGTTAAGAGTACACACATCACACACAAAGGAATCAAAAACAGTAGTAAACATAGCAGGAAACAACAATTTCATAATAAGAGTAGACGGGTGTCCCAGGCGACAATGTCAGGAATACAAAGGATGAGAAGAGCTGGAATGAAGAGCCTAGGAAGGTGGCACTGGGCTGGACTCGAGAACATAAAGACCACTAACCATGCTACCATAGCCAATCACCTTCCCCGTCGTCAGGTCCTGAAAAACACGAGGAAGGAAAAAAATTTACAGAGCAATTCATGGAATTAGTTAAGTGGTTAATAGAAAGTAAATTACGAGTGAAGTTGGGGACAAAATGAATGGAAGATAAGGTGAGAGAAGAGCGGGAAATGGAGCTCTTTCTAGCGATAAAGGAAAGGGAGCCATCAACAACGATCACCTTATCACGACCAGATAGAGGGGTATATGATATGAAACATGAGGCGGAGCCAGTCATATGATCAGTGGCCCCGGAGTCAATGATCCACTAGGTGGAAGAATGTGATGTAGCAGAATGAGCACCTGGAGACCCAATGTGATCATAAGAGAAGGATGATAAGGCAGTAGACTCCATAGAGAGATCATGCATCATGCGACGGAGAGCAAGCACTTCGTCAGCCGAGAATGCACCAGGAATGGCAGAGGAGTCTGTTCCAGTATTGCTAGGAGAGATGTCCACAACGACATCAGTGAGATGAGCAGAACGGGGAGAGGCATGACGACCCTGAGGTCTCCCAAAACCGCGGCCACCGCGAGCTGTAGCACCCAATCTCGGTGGAGGGAACCCATGGAGCCTGTGAAGGTGGCACTGGTAGAAGCAAGGGAGAAACTCTCGGGAGCAGAGTCGGGAAGCAAGGTATGTCGATGATCGAATTCCTGATGCACAATACAGTAGACCTCAGATAGTGACGGCAGCAGTGGACGCCCCAGAATCTGAACACTGATCTGATCAAAGTCCCGATGGAGGCCATGAAGAAACTCAAAGATCCGATTGCGTTCTTCCCGAGCACGAACCATCGCCTCGTAAACAGGGCTAACAAATATGAGGGGGTCAAAGTGATCGTAATCCTAATACAACTGTGTAAACTCCAAATAATACACGGAAATCACATTGTAGGAGTAATGATATCTTCCGTCTCAACTGGAAGATCTGAGTGGCATTCCACTCCGAGTAAGTAGACTCCGCTCTCCGCCAAATGTCTGCAGCAGTGCCGAGAAATAAATAGTTGTGAGCTATGGGCTCCTGCATAGAATTTGTGAGCCAAGACATTACTAAGGAGTTCTCTGAATCCCATTGTATCCAATCCGGCGAGGCCTTTTTCGGTTCCCGAGTTTGACCATTGACATAACCAAAGAGGAGATGGCTCTTGAGAGCCAAGGTGATAGAGCGAGACCATGAAAGATAATTGGAATCATCCAGGCGAATGATAGTAATCTGAGGAGTATTGTGATCATGGCTCCCGCGGAGAGAGCCAACTGGAGGAACAATCGCGGATGAGGGAGCAGGATAATCAATACTGCTTGACATAGTGGCTCAAGAATAGAAATTTGGAGACCACCCAAGATCAAGAGAATTCTCGAAACCACGAAGAAAAACTTAGGGCATCCAAGAACGGCATATTACACCGAGCAAACACGAATCTGGAAGAGGAGAGGATGAGAAATCCACTCCATCAACGGCCGAAAGAGTAAACAGCGTCGGAAAGGAGCAGTAACATCACTGCATGGAAGAAACGACGATGGACAGTCACTGGAGAAGAAGAGGGGTTGCGGAAGAGCCTCTACTGGCTGCAAAAAAGTTGATTGGCGGAAGCAGACGAAATGCGGCGGAGGCGAAAGCGAACGAACTGCGGAAGAGAGGCAGAAGAGAATGAAACACACTTGTGCGGGTGAAGTCGCCAGCAGCGAGTGCGGGCTTAGCGGAAGCGGTCGGTAGGAGGCGTTGCGGTATACGGGAGGCGGCTAGGGCACGAGGAATGACGGCTCTGATACCATATTGACAAGGAAAATAACTTCTTAATTAACTTTACAAGCCTCCATCCCCTCTATATATGGAGGCGGATAATACAATATGGATTATATTAAGAAATGTACGACTACATATTAAAGTATGACTACAAGCATATCGTAACAAAGGTTATTAGTGGCCTTATATAACAAGTATATGAGAGGTCATAGATCGAGTACAAGTACAAAAATATTTCCTAACACAGCAAAATAACAAAGGTAAGCCACTAAATAGAACTAGTAGCATGAGAATAAAGTCGAAGTTGATGCATTAAGTGATGACAACAATTAGGGGATCAGTTGCTATGATCGCAGAAGAAATGAGAGGAATGTTGGTTTCCTCTATATGCATGGCATGGGAGATGCAGCGAGTAGGTTGGGTGCATGGGTGAAGCGCCATGCACGTGAATTGGGAATGGGAGGTTGGTGATCTGGAAATGTTTACAACAACAAAATCAGCACAACACCATATTGCGATTTGACTATGGTAACGGAAAACAAATGCAGCACAAATGGTGACGGACACAATGGGAGAGAACGTGTGTGGATTGTGTAGGGTGCCAACCTTGCATTTGAAGCATAATTCCACTAACATGCTTTGTAAATAGATAAAAGTAAGCACGATATACAAGATGTAAGTTGAAGTTTTATGCAGGGTGGAGAGATGAGGTTGGATGTAATATGACCATGGAGTCAGAAACACGGAGCAGGTCGTCAGTGTGAGTCACATCTTGAGCACAAGCATAACCAAGCAAGTTAGATAATATTGGTCATGATCAGCTTAATTATGCTCGTGTAATGGTAAAAAGACTTCCTATCTCCCGAATTGCAATAGTTATGAAAATTTAAATCGGAAACAAGTATATATAGACATTGATAAAAAAATGATGTGGAGCAATGCACCCAAATTAGTAAAGAAGTCGGGTACTCAAGAAGGGAGGTTGGGCAGGGAAGATGATAAATGGGAATTCTGATATTCAACCCATTTCATTGAATTCAATAATAATGTATCTCAATTACAAGTCATAATTGAAATAATGTATTTAAAGCCCACTATGAAAGGCCCTCTTATGGCCCATCCTTCCTCTTTATATTTAGTCCCACATCCCTTGTGTAATATTCATTCTTCCTCCTTGTCATTATAAAAGGAGATGTATGTAGAAGTTAAAACTGCTGATTTAATAATATTCTTCTTTTTGACTTGGTATCAGGGCCAAATAGGAATTTATTTTTCGGTCCGGTTTGATCTCGTCTCGATTAAGCTCGCATCTTCTATCGAGCCAGGCCGTGATCTTCCGCTCGCGTCTATGAGCTTCTGTCGGGTGCTCCCTGCTCTCGTGCCCACTTCGAGCTCACTCCTGGCGTGAGCGGCAGGTGTGTCTCTCTGGCGTGTGCGAGCTTCTTCATGCGGGTGCTTATCCGCGCTTCTGCGGGTTCTTCCTGTCGGGTGCTCTCGCGTGCTTGTTCCTTCCTGCCGAATGCTTCTGCAGGTTCTTCCAGCTGGGTGCTCTCGCGAGTTTCTGTGTGCGGGTGTTTATCCGCGCTTCTGCGGGTTCTTCCTGACGGGTGTTCACGCGCGCTTCTACCGGTTCTTCCTGTCGGGTGCTCTCACGCGCTTGTTCCTTCCTGCCGAGTGCTTCTGCGGGTTCCTCCTGCCGGGTGTTCTCGCACGCTTGCTTCCTGCCGCATTTTTGCTCGAGTATTCCTGCCGAGTTGTTCATCGTCGTTTACAGCCTCTCCTTATGGGGGACTCCACGACTCCAGGTGTTCAATCCTCGCCGATTGGGACTTCAACTCTAGTTGATCCTCCTCGCAGCCTTGGATCATCCAGCTCCTTCAAGATTACTACGGTTCCTTTAGAGGGGTCCAACTATCTTGAATGGTCGCGTGCCGCTCAACATGCTATTCGTAGCCACCAATTGTATGGGTACATTGATGGGACTGTGGTCGTACCTCCTGTCATTGATCCCACCTGGAGAAAGTGGGATGCAGATAACTCTTTGGTCGTCTTCTGGCTTCTCCATTCTATGTACCCTCTGGTCTACCGCAGTTACATGCTAATGGACTCTGCCCTTGAGATTTGGACTCGGGCACGAGAGACGTATTCTCAAATCGGGAGCTCCACTCAGGTATATGAGCTCACCCGTCGTCTTCTCAGCCTTCAGCAGGGATCTTCTGATGTTGCAGCCTATTACTCAGAATTCAAAAGTCTATATCAGGAACTTGATTACTTAGACGCCTTCACTCTTGCATGCACTGCTGATGCCCGGGCTCTGAAAACAGAGGACCGCTACCGCCTCCACGTTTTCCTTATGGGTCTTATCATGGATTTTGACATGGTTCGCATGCATGTCCTGAATAGGCGCCCCCATCCCTCTCTGCGAGAAGCTTTCAGTATGGTCTTGGGTGATGAAGATCGTCGCCGCTCTCTCCAATCTGCAAAGACCTTGGATCAATCCACTCTCACTAGCAGCAGCCAGAGCCTGCCATTTGCAGTTTTTTTCCCTAAGATCTGTGACTATTGCGGGAATCCCGGACATGCCCGTGCCTCATGTTACCACCTACACCCTCATCTCGTTCCTGTTCGCAAGAATGTTGGTGGTCGTGGCCGTGGTGGTGCTTCTCGTCAGCATAATCCTCGACCTACCGCTCACACTGTTGGAGATGAGTCAGCCCCCGATACTCTTTCTGTTGATGATCTTGTAGCTCTGCGCCAACTCCTCCGCTCGTCTGGCTCATCCTCTGTTGCTTTTGTCACATCTGAGTCACCCAGTGCGCAATCTGCTTCCGCTACCCCCTCTGCATGGATCATCGATTCAGGAGCCACTGACCATATGACTGGTTCGTCGCCAGGTTTTACCTCCTACACCCCCTTGTCGGGACGCGATAAAGTCATTACTGATAATGGCTCGTTCTCTTCTATAGTAGGGAAAGGAACAGTCTTCTGTTCCCCTGCCATGCCCCTCAACTCTGTGTTGCATATCCCTACATTCCCTCGCAATTTACATTCCATTAGTCGGTTGACTACCTCTATAAACTGCTCTGTAACTTTTTTTCCTGATGGTTATGTCTTTCAAGATCTGGCAAAGAAGTAGTGTATTGACAGTGGTAGGATCTCCGGGGGCCTATACGTCTTGGATCATCTTCCTGCGCAAGCTCACTCAAGTACTCATGCTCCCACTCCTGCTGATGTTTGTCGATGACATCAACGCTCGGGCATCCTTCCCCCAGTTATCTTCTAAGAATGTTTCCTATGTTTTCGACAATTTTGGACAAGTTTGTTTATAATGCTTGTAATATCTCAAAACAGATTCGGCATACTCCGAATAACGTATCTTCTCTGAGTACTCTTCCTTTTGATGTTATTCACACCGATGTTTGGGGACCTTCCCAGGTAACCTCTTTTTCTGGACATTGTTGGTTCGTTACCTTTATTGATTGTTTTTCTCGTACTACATGGGTGTATTTATTAAAAAAAGTGATGTGTTCTCGTGTTTTCAATCTTTTCATAAAATGGTGAAGACTCAGTTTGGCGGTAGAATCTGTGTCCTTCGCAGCAACAATGGTGGGGAATACGATGATCGTGGTATTTTTGGTGCTTTAGCTCACTGACCATGGGATCATTCATCAAACCACATGCGTCCACACTTCTACCCAAAATGGTGTTGTCGAAAGGACAAATAGACATCTGCTCGAAGTCACTCGGTGTCTTCTAATTACCATGAATCTTCTCAAATCTTACTGGGGAGAAGCCGTCCTCACTGCGGCACATCTCATTAATCGCCTTCCCTCCAGTACCTTGCAATATGCATCCCCGTTATCTCGCATATCCACATCTTGCGTGGTCTACACTTCTCATTTACCTCCCCGTGTGTTTGGCTGTGTGTGTTTTGGCCACATCCATTCCCACACTTGGGATAAACTGGATGCACGCTCTCTTAAATTTGGCTTTGTTGGCTACTCCACTACGGACTATCGGTGTTATCACCCCTTCCCCCTCCCGCTGTTTCTTTTGTACGATGGATGTGACCATTCGGAAAGATGAACTGTTTTATGGCTCAAGTCAGGGGGAGCATGACTACATTGATGGCGACGTTGATCCCCTCATCCCTCTTCCAATGCTTCCTTCCACTCCTCGTCATGACTACACTAATGATGGCATTGATCCCCTCATCCCGCTTCCCGTGCTTCCTTCCACTCCATCATCCACTTCTCCTATGATGGTACCTACCATGTCTTCTTCTGAGGAATGTGGCCTACTTTCTCCTTTACCCCATACCTATCAGAGGCATAAAGTTGGTGCTAAGGTATTACAAGACCCAGTTACTCCACCCCCAATACACTCCTCTAAACCAGATTCTGATAAAGATCTCCATCAACCTCTCAGACATTGGAAACATAAGTCCACCTCCATTGCATATCCAATTACAAATTATATATCGTATCATCTGACAGAGGGCCATCGAGCCTTTATTTCTTCTTTGGCTTCTGTTCGCATTCCTAATACTTGGCAGGAAACAGTGAACATACCAGAATGGCGAAAGGCAATGGAAGAAGAGATGTCTGCTTTAGAAAAAAACCAAACCTGGACTCTAGCATACCTCCCACCTAGGAAGAAGTCTGTTGGGTCAAAGTGGGTTTTTATGGTCAAGCAAAATCAAGAAGGCATTATTGAACGATACAAGGCACGCCTTGTCGCTCAGGGATACAACCAGACCCCTGGTGTGGATTATCATGAGACTTTTGCGTCAGTGGCTAAAATGGGCTCTATTCATGTTATCCTATCTTGTGTTGCATGTCGTGGGTGGGACCTACAACAATTGGATGTTAAGAATGTTTTCTTACATGGCGATCTTGACGAGAATCAATTGAAGTTACCGCCAGGATTCTCGAAGCCAGGAGCGGAAGGACGAGTCTGCCAACTCCAGAAATCCCTCTATGGGTTGAATCAATCCCCTAGAGCTTGGTTTGGAAAATTCCAGAAAGTCGTGACTCTATTGGGATACAACCAAGGTCACTCTGATCATACCATCTTCGTCAAAAGGAGGGCAGAGAAAGTGACGGTTTTCATTGTCTACGTCGACGATATCATCATCACTGGAGATGACTCGGAAGAAATCACGTGGTTGAAAACATGTTTGTGCAAGGAATTTGAAGTCAAAGACCTAGGGAAATTAAAATATTTCCTAGGAATTGAAGTGGCTCGATCCAACCGAGGCATATTTATCTTTCAAAGAAAATATGTGCTCGATCTTCTGGAGGAGACGGGGATGCTTGGTTGTGCTCCAGCGGATACCCCTATTGAAGCAAATAGTAAAGTTGATGAAGACAAGGACGGTGAAAAGGTGAACCCCTCCGGTTATCAAAGGCTGGTAGGACGGCTAATCTACCTCACTGACACTTGACCTGACATCTCTCACGTTGTTGGGATCTTTAGCAGATACATGCACTCTCCCAGACTAAGGCATCAGGAAGCAGCTATGAGAGTATTGCGGTACCTGAAGAAGTCTCCTGGACGAGGGCTCCTGTTCTCACGGAACAAGCATCTGATATTGAAATATATACGGACGTTGACTGGGTTGGGAGTCAAGACGATCGAAAGTCAACAACTGGATATTGCTCCTTCGTTGGAGGAAATCTCGTGACCTGGCGAAGTAAGAAGCAAAATGTCGTTGCAAGATCAAGTGCCGAGGCAGAATACAGACCGATGTCTTAAGGAGTATGCGAAGGACTCTGGTTCAAGTCTCTAATGAATGACTTAGGTCTACAAGATGGAAAACCCATACATCTATACTGCGACAACAAGGCGGCTATCAGCATTGCTCATAATCCGGTTCAGCATGATCGAACAAAACATGTCGAGGTTGATAGACATTTCATCAAGGACCACCTGAATAAAGGCAGTATTTGCACCCCATTCGTTCAATCACAAGACCGGCTTGCAGATATTTTCACTAAAGGCCTAAGTTGTGACATCTTCACCGATAACATCTCCAATATGGGAATGATCGATATATATTCCATCTTGAGGGGGCAAGTTGAAATAATGTATTTAAAGCCCACTATGAAAGGCCCTCCTATGGCCCATCCTTCCACTTTATATTTAGGCTTCATTTGGCGCGACGTTTTGCTGCGGTGCGTTTTCCCCAAATGAAACGCAGCTCTTTTTTTTTATTTGGTATTCCGCCTCACGTTCCCAACGTCGTCGTTTCCATCCCTAAAGAATTTCCCCAACCGCAACCGCTACCCGTGACCTCCAGTCCTCAGCGTTTTCAGCGCGTGAAAAAAAGTATTCCGGAGAGATGTTGATGGCGGCGAACAGGAATGGCAAGCGCGTACGGGAGGCAATATTTGGGAGCTGCCTATTTTGTCGGAGCCCCGCCGGAGTACCCCCGGTGGGTTCGCCGGGGTCTGGCGACTCCGCCGGTGGGCTCCTGGCAGGCCGCCGCCGGAGGCAGGGGCCGGGTGGCCGGGCGGAGGCATGGCGACAGAGGCAGGGGTGGCCGGGCGGTGGCCCCTGCCGGAGCCCCGCCGGACTACCCCCGGCGGGTTCGCCGGGGGCCGGCGACCACTCCGGCGGGCTCCGGGCAGGCTGCCGGTGGCGGAGCCGCGCGGGGTAGATAACGGGCGAGGGCGGAGGCTGGCGGAGGCTGGCGGAGGAATGGAGGAGATAAACAGTACAATTTTATATATAAGATATATAGTTTTAAATAGTAAAATTTTATACTAATAAAATAATTAAAAATATAGGTATTATTATCAATAATTTATATATATATATATATATTAGAAAAAAAATATTTATATAATAAAAAATGTTTAGAAAACGTCACCGCTGTTTTGTCAAACGGTTCTCCGTTCTGAACAGTTCTGCAAACCCAGACTACCCAAACAGATCTTCATTTTCATTGACCAGTTTCCAACAGCTCCATTTACAAACCTGTATTTACAACAGCTCCTTTTACAACCGCAGCCGCTCTCCCAAATGAAGCCTTAGTCCCACATCCCTTGTGTAATATTCATTCTTCCTCTTTGTCATTATAAAAGGAGATGTATGTAGAAGATAAAATTGCTAATTTAATAATATTTTTCTTTTTGACTGTCATAAATCCATATTTATAGAAAAAAGGTTACAAGATAGTCTTAATTTCTATTTCTATCCAACTTAAATCTAATCTCATCCTGAATAAATAACTAATGATGATAAGAAAGATTTTACTATTTTAGACAAACCTAGAAATAACCTAAAGAATAATTATTTATTTAAATTAAAAAAATTTCAAAAATACTAATAAAATAATACAGCAATAAACACTATTCTCTGCAACAATTATCTTAAACGTACAATATAAGTTGTTGAGGATAAACACAAAATAAGCGCCAATCAGCTTCAAATAATAGTGCCAGTACCTTTACAAAAAACAAATTTTATTGAATATTACAGCTAAAAAGGAATCAAGCAAATATATTTTTAACGAAAGGAAATGGTAAGAAAATGATTCCAATGCTCAGTTCAAATTACTGGCATAATATTTCCACAACTGGCGATGGCAATAATAGGAGGCAGTGGTATTAAATGACATCCCAGCGGAATGATCAGCCTAAACTTTTTCGCACTTACACTACACTCAATTATATACGTAAAGGAATATGCAGTCGTACAAAAATAAAGTTATACTTGCGATTGTCAAAAAATTACTTATTTTTTACATGCCACAAACAATAGAGTAAATTCCAAGATAAACTTACAGTATAAAGATACTTCTGACCATCTCGGCTGTAGAGGCATCTTTTGCATGGCAGTTGAAAAGTCTATCAGGATAGATTTCAGCTTTCTGACTACCCAGTGTGTATCTACAATTGTATGTTTCATTTACCTAACAATTTGATGGGAAAGGGGCGTGGAAAAAAAGGGATCAAAATCATTTTATATTGAGCACGAAATATATTGGAAGAACCAAAAAATAAGAAAGATAGGGATAAGGCAAAAATGCATTACAAATCCATTTTTAGTTATTTCAGATCATAATGGTGCAACCAGTAACAACTTTCAGCTCCATTCAATTGATATCCTAGGCGGCTCAACAAATAAGCAAAGATTGGAAGGCCATCTTCCAATCAATAAAAAGGCGAACACGTGTGCACCATCAACAGTTTCACAAACTAAGACAATTCATCCATCGATCGCCATGAGAGAAGTAACTTTTCAGTACAAAAAAAACAATTTGCAACAGCTAAAATCTTCTTGATATGGAATCACATATAACTCACCTTAGCACGAGGTATTTATGCATTTATCCATGCACTGCTTTTAAGGTTCACACATTGTCATTGAATTTTGACGCAGGACAGAAAATGACACAACTACATGAATTGATGACTATTCGACATGTAACTTGCAATACATGAAAATTATAAATAATATAACACGATAATCACAATTAGGTAAGGTTTCTATTAAGGGAATAAATAATGTAGCATATATGTGAGTTCTAGAAAATAAATACTCGAACGAACAAAGTCTGGCAAATCGTAGGATTCCTTGGCACAACGATTATGAGACAATATTTCAATAAATTGAGAATAAACATGAGATTCAACACTAAAAACTTTGCACCAAAAATGAACTTACAATGATCATGGGATAGAAGGCTCGGTTAATGTCCATTGCGATGCCGGTGGCCGGAGAGACAATAGCAAGCTGCACTTGGACTATTGGAAGCCGGTGAGTAGATGAAACTGCAGGGTTACTGTTTACTAATTCTTTGGTTGGGGAGAGCTGGCTTATGGAGAAGGTTCACAGGTCAGTTGGGAGAAATTCAGGAAGGGAGAATGAGTACTGGAGGGGATTTCACGTACAGGAATTGATTTTAGAATCTGGACAGCAGGGTCGGCTCTATTTTTGGACTGAAATATGGCTATGGGACTGTTCCAGTGGGTTATGACCTGTCCAGAAGAGAGGATTGGCCGGCTATGGTACAGGAGGAGTTGGGGCGGGGTCTAGGTGAAGGTTTTGCCAAATTGGAAGAAATGGTTATGGTGGAACGAGGGGGCAGTTTGTAGCTGGGAAAGGTTGGCCCGGCTATTTTGGTTGAGTGTGTGTGTGTGTGTGTGTGGGGGGGGGGGGGGGGGGGGGGGGGGGGGGACCCTAGTCTTCGCACCTAGCTTCGGGTGTTACGAATTCGGAAGAGAGCGAGGGACGAGGACACGGCGCATATGTCGACGTCGGGAACGAGGCGGCAAGGACACGGATCCCAACACGACGATGGACGTTCACTAGTAATGTGTGCGGGCATAGCGCACCCGTTAGGTTTATATTTTATTATCGCACATGTATTTCGGGCCGCGGGTTATATACATCATTTGCCCTTGCATGTTTCGGAACTAGGCATTATATATGTCTATGTGTGTCTCTCATTTCCATTATCTTGGATTAAGGTTACTTTTGGGAAGAGCCCTAGGGGCTGATTCTATCATGTCTTCGTCTTCCCCCTTCTTCTCTTCCCTCTCCTCCTCTTCAACCATAGCATCTAACATTTGGTCCAACCTGCCGCTCTTCCGACCGCGGTTTCCACCACCCGAATCGATCCAGCCACTGATTCCATCGATGCTTCCTGCGTCGATCCAGCACTCGTCTTCCGCTCGACCCCTTGCTCTGCATCCGTTACGTGCCTCCTCCCTGCGTTCGTTCTGTCTCGATCAATCGGGTTCTGCATCGATCTCTTCTGCGTCGACAATGCCGCATGTGCCTCGTCTCGCGACGACGGTGCCAACAATGTCGACCCTTCCAGTGCTCGGTCTTCCTAGCGACACCCTTCGCTTGTCGCAGCCAGCGCTGATTACGATCCAGCAGTACCGCTACTTTCAACGGTCGATCCTTCCTGTGACGCTTCTGCATCTCGACGACAACGTCCACTTCCTCGCCGTTGTGCCCTTTCCATTCCGCGACAGTCGTGCACCTCTGTTTCACCGCACCCCCCCCCCCCCCCCCCCCCCCCCCCCCCCCCCCCCCCCCCCCCCCCCCCCCGTTGAATCGCGCCCATGCATCCAGCAGCGGCTTCTACCGATCTCCGCAGCGTCGCTCCAACTTCCTGCATCGTGCCAGCCCTGCTTCTGCGTGCATTCCCCCTCGGCTCCATTCCATGGCGCCATCCGACGCACCAGCACCTCTGCCTTCTATTGATCCGACCATTTCCAGACGCCTCGATACTCATGAGGCGTCCATCACCTCGCTCCAAGCCCTCATGCTACGGATGGAGGCTAAGTTTGACGCCCTCCTCGCCGGCCGAACGAGTTCCTCCTCGACCTCCAACACGGAGTCTCCATCGCTTCCCGGTGCGCATATGTACCTCCAATGGGATCCCATTCCGCCACAGGCGGGTTTCCCTCCAGCTCACCGTTTGTTCGGCGTTCCCTCTTTCAACAGTAATGATCATGTGGGGTGGATTGCCCGTGCAGAACAATTCTTTGACATCGTCTGACTCCGGAGCCGCAAAAGGTTACTACGACCCTCATCGACATGGAGGGGTCGGCCCTCCATTGGGTCTGTTGGCTGCGACAACACAACCCTTCGCTCTCTTGGTCGGAACTCTGACAGGATCTCATCCTCTGCTACGATGTTCGTTATGTCGGGACGGCAGTCAAATATTTATGTGGTGTCCTCGAATTGGGCCCACTTGACGACTACATCGACAAGTACATTGCCTTGGAAAACACGTTCCTTGTCTAGCGTCAGATCATTACTTGGGCATCTTCATGTAGGGGCTCCTTCCCCACGTCAAGTCCCTCCTTCGCAACCACTTCCCCAAGAATATTATTGATGTCATGGATCTCGCCTGCTTGGTGGAAGCGGGCTTCAATGTCACCTCAATCGACACCGGCCGCCCACCGAGGAATTTTTCGCCCCGACCGATTACCTACCCTCCAAGACCCTTCCTGTCGCCATCCCAGGTGCATACTGCGGCTCCCCCGCGTCTCGAACCACCTCTCCAACCGCCCCGGCCGCCGAACGACCCCCGAATGACCAACCAAGAGTACCACGATCATCGCACTAAGGGCCTCTGTTTCTGTTGTAAACAGATCTACTCCCCGACTCATGATTTCCCTCTGAAGGAGCTCCACATCACCATTAGCGAGGAAGACCCCAATATCACCCTTGGGGATTTCGAAGCACTGGAGGGCGATGACTCGCCAGGGGCCACGGGACCGCACGCGCGGCTGAATCGTCTAAAACTTTTGTGCTTTGCGGTTGCCGGCACATCTACCCCCCCCCCCCCCCCCCCCCCCCCACGTTATGACGTTTTATGGGTTCGTGTACATCACTTCCCTGACAGTGTTGATTGACAATGGGGCCAGTCACAATTTCACCCCCTACTGCCTGGTAACAGCTCGATATTCCCCTGTCTCCTGCCCCTCCTTTCGTTGTCTTCTTGTGCGACGATCGCCTCAATAACACTGAGGGCCTCTATACAGACTTGCACATGACTGTGGCCCCTGCCTTCTCAGCATAGATTTCTACTCTTTTGAGCTCGGTGAAATTGACGTCATACTCGGCGTCACGTGGCTTCGTACCCTTGGTGACGTGTATGCCAATTGGGATCGCATGACGATGCGCTTGTCTCAAGCGGGCGTCCCTTCACTCTTGGCAGGGATGGCGTCCCTTCCCTATCATAAGGTGGTTGTCCATCCTCCTCGGCGGCCAGAGGCAGTGGACTTTGTCGCCTACCTTTGGCACGACGTACCGCCGGCACGCTCGGCCGCCCCTCCACCACCCCACTGCAGAACGTCACGGAACTTTCTGTTGGGAAAAATCTCTTTATGATTTGATAGATCAGATTATAAAAGTGATACAAGAAGATATCTTTGTTGTATAGATGGCATATTTCATATAGCCTAGAGTTCAGAGTTATTCAGGATGGCAAAGAAGTGAACTAAAGCCTTCAGAGAGCTCAGAGTATGACTAAGTAAAGAAGTTTACTTTGAGAAAATGTTGGCTTACGTCGACAAGTGATAAAGGCAGAAGTCAACGTACGTTGAGAAGTATGCATACCAATGTCAACATACACTGAGAAGTTCAGATTTATGCTTCGACTATGATTTAACAAATACTAATACTCGGAGCTCAAGTTCTACAGAAGTCAGAGGACAAGTATATATTGAGATATTCTCTTTTCTACTTCATCTCAATATACTTTTACTTCCAAGTCAAAGTTCAAGAAGTCTTGGTCGACATCCATGCAGAGTAAATTCGAATTGAGCATGAATAGATTAAGACAATAAATCGGGTCTGATTATAGCCGTTGATATTTGAGTATGGAAGGCTATTATTCTCTTTCAAGCAAATCTGGCAAGGGATCATTGTCGACAATTTGTATCCATATATGGGCATTCCTATTCAGAAAACAAGAAGACGGAATATAGGAAAGCCATTGTGCAAAAGAAAACAGCTCTCTGATCTCTCTCTCTCTCTCTCTCGGATCTAATTCTTCTTCTTCTTCCCTCCTCTCTGCAAGTTACAAGAAAAAGAACACCAATCGTAAAGATCATCTTCTCTAAATCAAAAGACTGAATATCTGAGGGTTTCATCTGATACAACTCCTCAACAGATTCGAATCTTCTCTATTGAATCTGATCTCTAAGGAGGAATCAACTAGAAGATTAATCTCTGACGAAACAATTCACACAGTACTAGAAAGAACTAAGTCCTCAGAGATTGCTGAAGAGGACAACAATTGTGGAGACAGATTTCTTATATCTATTCTCTTTCTATATCAACTTTCTAAAAGAGTTCTGAGAATCACTCTTCAACAGATTCAGTGATTTTGATCCTCCTTATCAAAAGGATCGTGGTTTGATTGTAGACACCTTATCAAAAGGCTTCTGGTTCTTAGCCACTTTATCAAAAGGCTATTGGTTTGAGAGACCTTATCAAAATCTCTTGTGATTCTTTGAATCTTCTTGTCAAAAGATTCAGTTGTAATCAGTTTTAAGAGTCTCCTTATCAAAAGACTCAGCGTTGTCTATAGTAGATAGCTTACCAAGGGGTAGAAGAGGGGACGTACCCAAATTTGGAGAACCTCTATAAAATCTTTGTGTCGCCTGGATTGCATATTTCTTTGTTATTTTGTTTATTTCTTTTATTTATTCTTCTGCTGCATATAAATTAATAAACAAAATATTCTTTGGATATGCTGTGAATGATTAAAACTTAAAAGGAATTTTAAATACTCTATTCACTCCCCCCTAGAGTAATTTCTAGCATCCTACCATACCTTTCAGTTTCTTCTGCCTTTAGGACAAGACGAATTTTCGAGGGGGCAGCATTATTACGAATATGGAAGAGGGCGAGGGACGAGGACACGACGCATATGTCGACATCGGGACCGAGGCAATGAAGACACGGATCACAACACGACAACGGACGTTCACCAGTAATGTGCACAGATATTTTATTATCGCACAAGTATTTCGGCTCGTGGGTTATTTATTGTTTGCTCTTGCGTTTTTCGGAACTAGGCATTATATATGTTTGTGTACCTCTCATTTGCATTATCTTGGAGTATGGTCACTTTGGAGAAGAGCCCTAGGGGTTGATTATATTCTCTCTTCTTCTTCCTCTTCTTCTCTTCTCTTCCCCTTCTTCTCTTCTCTTCCCTCTCCTCCTCTTCAACCCTAGCATCTAACATCCGAACTTGGCACCGGGTGACCAAAGGCTGAATTTTTCTCTTAAACTTTTAATCTCATGTAAATGAGTCTTTTATCCCTATTTATAGACTAAGGAGCCGTCACGGACGGTCATGATTCTTCGTTCATGAAGGCCTCCAAAATACGTTAAAATAAAATTTGGAAAATATAAAAAGTAACTAAAATTCATGAATAGTCGATCCTCACAAAATGAAGAGCTCTGATCGTCGTGTACTCTTCCATGACATGATCTTTATCAATTCCCCCCGCCCTGAAAATATTCATCTCTGTGAACGAAGGTGATCGTGCTCCCATCTAAAGGTGAGGTGAATCATCTAGCTCTGGTTGGAGATCTCGTGAGTTAGAATCTCTGTAATAAAATCAAATGGACTTGAGGGTACTACTACTGCTGATGTTGGATATAGTACTGCAGAAGCTAATGTTGTCGGTGGTGCTGCTGAAGCTGGCGACGATGTTGAAGATGGTGTTGCCACTACAAAAGATGATGTTGAAGATGTCGGAGTAGGAGTAAATGAAGTCAGTGCTAAAGGCGGTACTTATGATGGTACCGTTACTACTGATGTTGTCATCGACGTGGAGAACTATGTTGATGTTGCTAAAGATGTTGGAAATGACATTGTTTAAGATGATGTTGACAATGGTACTAGTGTCGAAGAAGGTGCTAAAAGTGGTGTTGGTGATACTACTGGTCACTAAGTGGTACGAGGAGGGTAATGGTGGAGAAGGGAGGGTATATAGGGCTAATGTTTCAAGATGGTGGAAGTTAATGGGCTCATGTAATCATGTGTCTCATCAAATGGGTTCAAATCTTCAATATTGAATACAGGTGAAATTCTCATATACTTAGGAATATTACGTTCGTAAGCATTTGTCTCAATTCTCATGATGACTGTATAAGGGCGCATTCGCCTTGAATTTAATTTCTAGCAATTCCCTAAGGGTCCTCTCAACAGGTATACAGACCATAACTTGTTCACCTTCTTTACAATGTTGTGCTCTCATGTGACTATCATCATAAGATGTATAAATTTCATTATTGCAAGTGATCTTACACCGGATCGTCTCATGCATGCCAAGCAATGACGATAAATGGTACTCGATAGACTCAATGTATCTCTTATTCAGAGGCTCTACAATACTCCAGATATCTTTTCAGAGGTGTACATGGTCAGGGGGTTCAATGGGTAGGGTGTAGACAAATTCATCACAGGTACAATGATCATTTGAAGAATCATCTGAGGTATTAGCACTAGTGATGATGGAATAGATCCTTGGGCCATTAAGAGCACTCTCACACTCAACTAACTCACAAATAGTAGATACGTCCCTAACGAGACATGGTTTATCTGGAGGCTCATTATGGAGTGTGCAGGAAAATTTATTGTGAATGTGACTATCACCTGAATAAATGTCTGAGATGTTGACATTATAAGTCGTCATTCAGATGTATCCAATGTCTCTAAAGATGGAAAACTCACACAATGGCTGACTAGGTAAGATATAAGAAACCTCGTCATATGTGCGAGGAGTAATAATATAGGTTCCCGAGAAATCGGGAGTGTGCTCAAGAGTGTGTAAGATGGGTCCTACGTACACATAACTAAACACCACATCCTCAGGGATAAGTAGGATTTGAGGTATAATTGGAAGAGGTTTCAAGGATCCTTTACTTGCAGATGAGTCTCTTATTTGATTCTCATCATCAAGATGACTATGCATAGGTACTAGACACTTTATGTTAATGTCTCTCTCTGGAACATTGGTGATAATCACAGTGTTGCATTTCTTAGTTTGCATTATTGGGTAAGAGGTAGACTCATTCTCACTATCCAAAGGTAGATTATTTGCAGTGCAGTGGGCAGCGGAAGGAGGAGTGTGACCCAACCTGGTGCAGGACGAATCTATAGGTGGCGGACAAGTGTATCTCTAACCCTAGATGCAGTGCAAGCGATCACACGATGAATGCAATGAATCTACGACGACCCTAAAATGACATACAAACGTATACGCACTCCAATCAAATGTAAACTTAATGCGCATGCAAATGATTTGGTCCAATTGTAATTTAGCCACAAGCAATTAATTAAAATAAAGATTTCAAACAGTCGCACAGTTGTTCACAAAATTAATTTAGAAATAGCAAATTAAAGTCCACAACTAATTGAGGCGCAATTAATTTAAGCACACAACGAATAGAACATGCAAGTCACGCGAATTCACAATACTAAAATCGACTATAATAAAGCATCCAACAAAACATGTGTCCAAGTATGCAACAATAGAAACAAAGACTTCAAACTAATGACTTACGCATGCAGGCGGAGCGGGAACGAATATCCAAGGTTGCTGCAGTTTTCAGGAGGGCTGGTTGGCGGAGTAGGGAGTGTGGCTTGCGGGTTATCAAATTACGGGGACTGGGGTCAAAATATTGGAGGGGTGGAGGGACTGGAAGGTGGAACAGTTGTTGGAATTAGAGCGTGGAGGGGGGGGTGGCTAAATCCAGGGTGCTGCTTGTTGGGTTGGCATGGAAACTATCCAGAAATCTGGATCGAGTCTTCCTGGGGGGAAATGAAGCGGGAATGAGAGGGTGAGGGCTGGAACTTACTGAATAGGCAGGAAATCAGTCGGTAAAGTCTAAATCAAGGCAGATCTGGGTGGATACGGGTGTATTTGAGGTGAAATTGAATGGAAATGGGAGGGATGAAGTTGGGGTTTGCTGGAATAGGGGTTTTGCTGGGTGGATCCAGCGGATTGGAGAGAGCTACAGGCGAGGGATGCTGAAGAGAATAGGGGTAACTCGAGGGGAAGGAGGAAGGACTTACGGTGGCTTGGCAGTAGAGGAGGAGGAGGTGTGACATTGCCTTGGCATCACACCAAGGGGAGATCTCTTGGTGTCGCACCGAGAGGAACCCACAACCGACGGTTTGCAAATTGCAAACTAACATTCGATACCCTCAGTCGGCCCCCTGCATGTTTAAATACATCATAACTGAAATAGGGTACCCAGATCGGACGGCTCAGAATGTCTGTACCGGTCAGGTGTCAAAACAACTCGAAAATATATAATAAATACAAGAAATCGACTAGAAACAACCATCCAGACACATCTGTGAACTCGGATCGTCCAAATGAGAAGCGGGTCATCACGATCTCCATCAATTCTACCTGTCTTGAAAGCACGCATCTCCGGTAACTGAAGATAGTCATGCCCTCGGCGTAGGTTGGGGACAAGTAGCACAAGATCTTCTGGGGGAAATCCAAGTAGCATCAGGGAATGGGTGGCAGCTCCGGCGGACAAGGTAACGCAACGTATCTCTCCCGCCCACAGTGGTGAAGTCATTTGCAACAATCTGAAGTAAGTTTCTGATAGTAGTTGGTGGCTCTGAATAAAATGTATCTTTGCCTAAAAGCTTAACTGGTGGAACTGTCATTGGTGTATAGTGGTCCTCATGGTGAGACTCCATAGGCTGAGGTGAGGTAGGAGGAGATGAAAGATGTCGTGGCTCAGGTAACGAAATGGGGAAAGGATCCATCGTAGTAAGGAGTCAAGTCCTTTACAGTGAATACTCGGTTTGTCCCCATATTTTGAGGGATGTCGATCTCATAAGCATTCGTACCGATCCGTGGCGTGACTGTATAGGGACCCATTCGGCGAGGCACTTAATTTTTTGTTGTTCCCTGCGGGAACCTCTCAGATCGTATGTGAATCATAACTTGTTCTCCAATTTTAAAATTGTGATCCCTCTTGTGTCTATCTGCTTGAGCTTTATAATAATCATTATTTGTTGCAATTATCTTTTGGATTGACTCATGAATCATATGTGGATGTTGAATGGAAGATTTTTTTGGTATATACAAGTGACGAACCAAAGACTCGACATACTCATTTAAATGATGCACGAGAAACACAACAAACATGACATACTAGCGAAAAATAGGCTCCATATAACGAAGGTTCCTGGAGATGGGTGGTTTATCGGGAGGTTCTTCGGGTGAGGTGTAGAAAAATTCATTAAACGTACAAGCACTCAAGTAACTACTTAAGACTGTGGCACTGATTTGCAATTGAATGGTGTGTCAATTGTCATCGGTGTTTACCCGAGATTCCGCGACCAGTTGTTATCCGTCTCAAACCGGTCCGTGCGTTTAGCTTTTTGGTGACCGCCCAGACCGCTCAGTGTTCCCCGGCAGTTGTCTAAAGGAAGAACGGATACCACGCTCCAGGCTGACCGTCGGACCGCGCGGTCAGGTTTCTGTTTTCTTTTTCTTGCAATTTGCACCTCATATATCCTCTCATCCCTGCCCTGTTCTCCTGTACCCCGGGCAACCTGTAATTTTAGAGCTTGCCCGTTTGGGCAGGCCCTTGCAACTATAAATAGGTGTGAGCAGTACCCATAAGGGACGCTGATTCGAATCCTCAAACTCACTATCTGTGGCAGCGGTCTTGAGTCTAGTGCCTTTTCGGTCACTTGCTTGTCGACTAGTTTTCTTCTCTCTTGTAACCATGCCTTTCGATCTATAAATTACCCGCCGCAAGTGATATTTGTCGCAGCGGGTAAGTCTGGTCTCGCCGCCCTGCGACCCTCTTTTTTCTGTGACTCTTCAACCGGAAAGTAGCTGATAGCTCACAGTCTTCCTTCAGTATCCCCTAGCGTGAAGTTGTGGAGGTACATTTTTTGTGCCAACAGAACGAACACGCGACCTTCAGATCTGAGTTGATCGGCGAACCGGTCGGTTAAGATGTCTGATCGCGATATTCAACAGTGTCCGCCCGCAGGGGCCAAAATCAACCTAGGTGGTGCGGTCACCTTAGAAATCCTGGAAGCCTTTGAGCTTCGCTTTGAGCAGTCTCGCCGCGAGACCGCGGAATAGATGGATGTGATGACGCGAGCCCTAGTCGCGATCACCCAGTTGTTAGCTCCTCAGACTGTCGCAGTCGCGACTCCTCCAGTCAGTCCGCCAGCTTAGGCCGGTCTCCCGGCTTCTGTCCGCCCAACAATTCAGCCCGCAGCTCCTCTGCGGCCTCAAGAGTTTGAGTTCGCCGCTGGCCGCCGGGATTTCTTCAGGGAAGCTGCTCAAGGAAGTCCAGCCAGAGTGCTGAATTTTCAAGATAGTAATGTAATTCCTCCAGCTGACAATTGGGAGGAGCTCTCTCCCTTTTCAGATCAAGTCCGTTGGGAGCCGGTTCCTAATGGATTTCGGGAGCCTCTTCTCCCAGTCTTCACAGGGAGAGATGATCAAGTTTCTCACCTGCAAGCCATTGAACCAGCTGTCTCTATGAGAACTCTCTCAAACAACATCAGATGTAAACTCCTGGTTACATCCTTCGGGGGTGAAGCCAGGGAGTGGTTCTATAAGTTGCCTCCCCATACCGTTTCTTGCTTTGCAGATCTGAGGAGAGAGCTTCTTTTGAGGTTTGCTACCTCAAAGAAGCGGAAGAGCGGCCCGGCAGCCCTCTTCCGAATCAAGCAGGAAGCCTCTTCGGAATCAAGCAGGAAGAAAGTGAGACTTTAGCTCACTTTGTTGACAGATTTTAAGAGGAAATCTTGGGAATCCAGGATGTGGATTCTTCCCTTTACCAAGTAGCACTTATCAATGGCCTCCGGGAAGGGCCTTTCAAATTTGAAGTTACTACCAAGGAACCTAGTTCCTATCAAGAGTTGTTTGGCATGGCCAATCATTTTATATATGGGGAAATTTCCAACCCCGGCTATATTTCCTCTCTATCTGAATTAGCCCAGCAGAAGGCCGCTACGGCTTCATCTTCTGCTGCTCCTCAGCGTCCTGGGTGACCCATCCGCCAAGATTTCAACCCTCCAGCTCAGAGGGAAAAAACTTCCGCCACCACCGTCCTCACTACAGCCATCAACAATTCAATCAGATGCGGCCTCAAGTTCTCATCCCAACTCAGCAGGCTCAGTTTTACCGACCTCCTCCGCCAGTTTTACAACCTCAGCAGTAGTATGATGACTCTCAAGAGTTATTTACCGAGCTCGCTCTACCTATCAGTGAAGTGTTGCAGATCATCCAGAAGCAGCCTTACTTCAGAAACCAGCCACTTTGAAATCAGATATCAGGACTCAGAATCCAGCTTTATATTGTGAATATCATAAAGAGAGGGGGCATTTGACTGAAAATTGCCGAGCTCTCAGGTTCCTCGTTGAGAGGCTGATAAAGGAGGGGAAGCTTCAAGACTTAGTCCTTCATAAAGAAGATAGCAAGCTAGTTGCGGCAAACGTAAAAGAAGTCTCGGAAGTGCATTGGAAGTGTGAAGATGCAAATGATGTTGGCCTTCTCGGCAGCATCCATTATGAGAATGAATGTGTTGAGGCCGATGATGAAGGTCCGCTAGGCCGCCTCTTCTGCATCCATGGAGGGACTGGCCTTGAGTCCTCCAGAAAGGCGAGCATGTCTCGGATCTTCTGTTCAGAAGTTGCTACCTCCTCTTCTTCAGCCCCTTATCAAGGAACCGTCATCTTTGATCAGGATGACCTTCCTCCGAATGTCAATCTTTTCAACGATGTTGTGGTCAACAAGGCCGTGATTGAAAATTATACAGTGAAAAGAATCTTAATTGAAATTGGTAGCTCGGTGAATTTGTTCAAACCAACCTTTGAAGCCCTGAAGACTAGAAAGACTCTTCTTTCCACCAAAGGGCCTCTTTACGGTTTCGCCGGAGAAAGAAAAGAAGTGGAAGGAAGTGTTACCCTCTCAGTGACAATGAGAAGGGTAACAAAGCAAGTTCTTTTTGCCGTAGTAGATGCACCCAGCAGCTACTATGCAATTTTTAGAAGGTCGATTCTGAATGAGTATCAGGCCATTGTCTCTACCTTCCACCTGGCCCTCAAGTTCGCCATGAAGGGGAAGCAGTTCAGGGTCAGGAGTGACCCTAAGCTCGCTAGAGAGTGTTATGTGAAGACGGTGAACATCATCAAATCATCTCCTCCCAGCTCGAAAGGTGAAGTTAATGTGTCGATACTTCAAGTTTCCACTTATGCTGAGATTGCAGAGGAAGGAGCGATAGAAGAGCCGGTTCAAGAAGAAGTGGCAGAAAAGTCTGTTCAAGTGAAAGAAGATGGAGCTCACCAGAAACCTGCCCAGGCCATCCAAAGTGTCCCAATTCCTGAAGATGAAAGCAAAGTGCTCTCCAACAATGCAGAGCTATCAGAAGAAGAAAGGGTGGAGCTGATCGCTTGCCTCTTGGAAAACCTGGATGTGTTCGCCTGGTCAGCGGACGACATGTCATGAGTTGATCCTGATGTTGTCTGCCACCATCTGAACATTGATCCAAGCTTCAGGCCGATCAAGCAAAAGAAGCGAGTGGTGGCGGTAACTCTTGCCCAGCTGATCATGGAGGAGGTTCTCAAGCTTCTTAAAGCCAACTTCATCCAGGAAATTCAATACCCGGAATGGGTCTTGAATGTTGTAATGGTTTAAAAAATTGGAGGGAAGTGGAGGATGTGTGTTGACTTCACCCGTCTTAATAAAGCATGCCCTAAAGATTGTTACCCCTTGCCTCGGATAAATTCTTTAGTTGATTCTGCGGTATGGTACTCTTGCATGAGCTTTTTAGATGCATTCTCAGGTTATCACCAGACACCAAATTAGAATGCACAAGCCCGACATCCCTCACACTTCATTCATTATGAACTATGGTTGCTTTTGTTATCGCGTAATGTCTTTCAGGCTAAAAAATGCTGGTGCAACTTATCAAAGAATGAAGGATTCGATATTTAAAAAATAAAAAGAAGAAATTTGGAAATCTATGTTGACGACCTCCTAATTAAAAGCAAGACTTTTTATGCTCACATAAGTGATCTCGTAGAGACGTTCGCTACTCTACGAGCCTTCAAAATGAAACTTAACCCTCTGAAGTGTGTCTTCGGGGCAAGGGAAAATTTCTTGGTCATCTCCTTACTCCCAAAAGACTTGAGCCAAGCTCGGACAAAGTGAAAGCAATCCTAGATATGGCACCTCCAAGGTCGCTTAAAAAAGTTCAGCAGTTAGGTGAAAGAATGGCAGGTCTAAGCATGTTCATATCTCGCTCAGGAGATAAGAGTGCCCCATTTTTCAAAACCTTACGTGGAGCAACAAAACTTGAGTGGACTAAGGAATGAGATTTGGCTTTCGAGCAGTTGAAAAAACAATTGACATCAACTCCATTACTTCATAGCCCTCGAGAAGGGGAGGAACTTTTTCTCTACCTTGGAGTTGGATAGGATGCAGTCAGTTCAATTTTGGTCGGGAGGAGAAAAAGAAGCAATATCCAGTTTACTATGTTAGCAGGATTCTAAAGGATGCAGAGACCAGATATCCAATTCTCGAGAAGTTGGTATTGACACTTATCATCTCAACCCGCAGACTTACGCTATATTTCCAAGCTCATTCGATTCAAGTAGTAACAGATTTACCACTAAAAAAGTATTAGAAAAACCAGAACATTCCGGCAGATTAGCAAAGTGGGCAATGGAACTTAGTGAATTTGATTTGAGTTATGTGCCGAGGATGGCGATCAAGCTCAAGTTTTGGCGGACTTTATGGTAGATACAGCCGAGAGCAGCACAGAAAGAGGGGTCAGAACACCTTTAGCTTGGACTATCTATGTTGATGGTGCTTTAGGCAGGAATTCTTCAGGGGCAGGAATTGTTTTGATCAACGCAAATGGGGTTAGAATGAATCAAGCCTTGAAATTTTATTTTCCTACCACCAACAATCAGGCAGAGTATAAAGCACTTCTTGCTGGATTACGGTTTGCAAAAGAGCTGAGGATAGAAGATGTGGAAGTAAAAATAGATTCACTAGTAATGGCATCCCAAGTAAATGGTACTTTCGAGACCAGAGATCTAATCCTGAAGCAGTATTAACTATTGATAAAAAGTGAAATCGGCAAGTTCAAAAGTTTTACTATTTAACATATACCCGGGTCAGAAAACTCAAAGGCAGATGAGTTGGCAAAGTTCGGACTCCTCTCGGGAGGGACTACTTCAGAATTATTCCATCCTGCCATTAAAGAAGGAGAAGTCATGTAGATAGATCAGCAACCATCTGGATGGATCTGTTTACTATTTATCTCTCAACTAGAGAATTTCATCCTTCTGTAAAAAGATAAGAAGAGGTTTAGGTTAAAAGCAGCTCACTATTATTTGATCGCAGGAATTTTGTACATAAAGATTTTTCTCTCTCCATTAGCAAGATGTGTATCAGAAGAATAAATTCTTGTGGTACTTCGAGAAGTTCACTCTGGGGAATGTGGAAGTCACTCCGGAGCTAGAATGTTAGAAAAAATGATTTTAAGACAAGGGTATTTATAGCCTCAGATGAGAAAAGATGCAGAAAAGTTTATGAAAAAGTGTGTGCAATGTCAAAAGTTTGCTCCTCTACAACTTCAACCAGCGCAGCGATTAAGAGCAATAGCAACACCTTGGCCATTTGCAGTTTGGGGGATGGATCTTCTCGGGCCTTTCCCAATGGCTAGTGGGCAGCGTCGTTTTATCCTAGTCATGATTGACTATTTCAGCAAGTGGGTTGAGGCTAAAGCACTAGCCAAGACAAGCACTCAAATAGTAAGAAATTTTATCTGGGGGGAGATTGTATGCAGGCATGGAATCCCAATGGCTATCATCACCGACAATAGTCCTCAATTCCATAACTCAGAGCTGATAAATTTTTGTGACCAAATAGGGACCGAATTATGTTTTACCTCAGTGCATCATCCAAGGAGTAATTGGCAAGTAGAAGCTGCAAATAAGTTGATTTTGAACCTCCTCAAAAAGAAGGTCAAAAACCTCCGTGGTAAATGGGCAGATCAATTATCATCAGTTCTCTGGGCTCTTAGAACTATCCCTACTTCAGCTACAGGTGAAACACTTTTTAAATTCTCTCATGGGTCTGAAGCTCTCATCCCGATTGAGTTTAAGGTGGCAAGTCCAAGATTTCTGTTGGCCAAGCAAGGTGATAACGACTGGATGGAAGAAAATGACGAAGAACTAAAAGGCAATCTTGATCTTATCGAGGAGTTAAGAAAAAGGCAACGATCAGACAAGAAGAAGTAAAGCGAAGAATGACAAGACACTTTGATAAGAATGTTAGAATAAAATAGTTTGCAGCCGAAGATTTAGTTCATAAAAAAGTTGATGCGGCAGCAAGATCTGGCTCAGTCAGAAAGTTAAACCCCAACTGGGCAAGATCATTCATTGTGAAAGAAGTATTAAGAAATGGTGCTTACCGCCTCCAGACTTATGATGGGGAGGAGATATCCAACACCTGGAGTGGTGATGATTTAAAGCGTTTCTTCTCCTAATAAAAGTTTTTCTTACTGTCGTTTACTTATTTATTATTATCATCACTGATATATTGACACTTTTACATGTCTCGTGAGAAAAATGTTATGCCAGCCTGTTTGCGAGGTCGACTCGCTCCAAGGAGAAATCGACGGATCCTACTTGTTTCCCCCACAAATTGTAGCTTAAGATGTAAGATCCACCAAGACCACAGGTAGCGGGGAGTTTTCGCACCTGTGTAGTAGCAGCTCGCCAATCTTGTGCAGAGGGTCTTTAGGATGTCGGATCCCCGCTGACATCTGACACACCCCTGCATCAAGGGAGGTCTAGGTGAATGTCCAGCTCTGTCATGCATCATGGGATATCGTTACAGCTTTGATGACTTCTCTGAGGAAAGCAATGGTGTTGCTCTTTAGCAACGCACCTGCTCAATTGGTCATCTTAGTCTGTGACCCTCGAATACTCCTTGGCATGTGGAAATTGGTTCTATGATGAAGAGGAGGTCGGGAGTATTTTGACCGCCGCATGTGCCCTGCAACATCTATGGGCTGTTAGAAATTTTTGACCGTCGAGGTCGTCTTTTTTAAGATTGTTACAACTTTGATGACCTCTCTGAGGAAAGAAATGACGCCGCTCTTTAGCGCGCACCTGCCAATTGGTCATCCTAGCTTGTGCACCTTTTTATTTTTCCTTGACCGCCGAGATCGCCTTTCATAAGGTTGTCACATTTTTGATGACCTCTCTGAGGAAAGCATGACGTTGCTCTTTAGCACGCACCTGCCCAGTTGGTCATCTTAATTTGTACACCTTTTTTTCTATTCTGCTGACCGCCAAGGTCATTAGGGAGCTACTACAGCTTTGATGACCTCTCTGAGGAAAGCAATGGCGTTGCTCTTTAGCACGCACCTGCCCAATTGGTCATCTTAGTCTGTGTACCTCCCATTGAAAAATATAGGTTATTCTTCTGGATTCCCTCCTTTATGCGATTAAAGGTGCCGATTAAAAGTTCTTACGAACTTCTATTCGTGTGGTCACAATTGTTATCTGAATATTCCTCTGGATTTATTTATACGCCGTTAAAATAATTATGAGAATATTACTCTGGATTTCCTTACAACATGTCCTGAAAATCTTTATATGTGCGATCATAAACGATCTTTCTATTGATGATCTCTGAAATCTCTGGATTTCTTATCATATTGTTCTACATTTGCGGTCAGGAGTAACTATTGAAGATCTGTCATCCTGGATTTCTCCGGGTACTCGTGATATAATTGAAAGCCATGAATTGAAATTCTGGAATGAGTAATGGTCTGTGACCACATAACCTCGTCTGATTTTCTTTGATAACTATGAGTTAATTAGAGATTCTGTGGTTTTCTACCTCATAAAGTTTATTATAATTTGATATGGGTTCATATAATATCTTGGCAAACGTTCAAGTATCTGACTGCGCGATTTAGTCAATCAAGAAAATATCAAACAAACTAACTGGAAATTAGAAAGATGATTCTGAGTAAAATATTATAAAGATCATGACCTCCTTTGTGTTAACTGCTCGATCACTTCACAATGCGAAGCCTCTGGAACCAGAAGTATAATGGTGATGCGGCTGGAAGGAGATGTGACCGCTCTAACTGATCATATCAAAACAGTTACGGTCAAAGATTATACAACATGCATCAAAAGCCATAGCATAGGTAATTGAAAAATACAACCACAACAAAGAAGGTAACTAAAATTTCTTTCATTTCATTACCAAAATGAGATTACAAGTATCTAACCGCGCGGCTAACAAAAAACTATACCGCATCTTTTTGCAAAATAAAAAATTACATCTTTTAGTCCTATCTAACCGCAACTTCATTTGTCGCTCTTTTTGGTCTTCTTTGTCAGAGGCTCCTCAGTCGAGTTCTCAGTAGAATTTGAGGACCCCCAGAACCTTCTTCTGAGCCTGAGGAACTGGAGTCAGGGCTAGAAGACGAGCTTGAACCAGTGTGAGAAGCAACATATTTACTTCCACTCGCTGACCGCGAGCCTTCATCATCCTATGGCTTCTCTCCTTCATTTTCTTCTTTATTTTCTTCGTCTTCTTGACCGCCATCTTCCTCAACGACCTCCTCACCTACTTCCTCTTCGTCTGAGATCGCAATAACCGGTTTGGTATCAAAGTTTGCCAAATCCGGGAACAAGTCCGCGAAGCTGACGTTTTCGAAATCTTCCTTAAGAGCGTTGCGGTCTCGTAGTCGCCGGAGCGCCTCATCTATACCTTCCCGGCAATGCTTAAATATTTCCTTCTGGAAGGTAGGATTGTCCGGGTCATATGCTTTCTGCAAGTAAGGTATAGTTAGTTCAAACGGTAAGGATAAACTCTGATCGCGCGAGTAGGGAGATGTTTTCTTACCTTCAGCGTCTCTTCTAAATCGGAGACAGTCCTCAAAGATCTGCGGTGAAAATGACCCATATAATGATTCAAGACGATGCTTCTCAGCGTCGCTTGCGCGGCCACTATGGCAAGATCTTTGGGCGGGATGTCCTTCACTTCATCCATATTTTTCTTACGTAAAGAGCATTCGTAATCAACGTGGCGTGGCGACTAACCCGGTTACTCTTCCAAGCGGGCAGAGCTGTTGAGACCGAAACTCTTTCCTTTGCGATCCTAATGTATCAGAGGCTTGCCGACAAGGTCATTTACACCTCTGCCGACATTAGAAAAGTTATAGGCCCCAGAGGAAGAACTCACCTCCCCGGCGGTCTCCTGAGATGCCGTCTCACTGTCTCTTTTTTGCCTCATCTCTCTTTGAGTTAGCACTTCTCCCGGCAGTCTCTGCGGTTTGTTTTGAGGCACTTGCGAGATCGCTAAGAAAGTTAGATAGAAATTTTTAATAGAAATTTGCGGCTAAATGCGGTGACCTTAAGCTTGCTTGCAGGATAAAACTTACTCTCTTCAATCACTATATCGGCGACCTCAGGAAGTAATGGCAGGTAGTATCGGATATCTAACCGCTCGGCAGCCAAAAATTTCACAATTTCACTCTCAATCTCTGTTATCTCCCTCGACGATTTGAAAATGGTATCATCGCGGTCTTCTGGTTGCACGGACAGACCGTCAGAGTCTCCTTCGAAAATTAGGAACCGCTCAGTCCAGTTCGGAAATTTATTGGGCAGATGAATCACCTTCATGTCAGGAAAGCCAAAATATAGAAGGCCCTAGAATTCCTCCTTCTATTTTCCTTCTTTTAGAGCCTGCACGGTAAAGACACTTCTGAAAATGTCCAGAGTAAAGTAAACTCGTTCTGACCGCAGATAAGCAATAAAAGAAAATATGGCAGCTAATGAGTTTGGCGACAATTGACCGAGAACCACTCCATAATGGTCAAAGATTGCCACAACCTCCCAGAGGAGAGGAAACCCAAAGCCAAAGTCAAAATGATCTATGGGGATGACGATCAATCTCGCTTTTCCAGTATTTATTCCTTCTTCTCGCGGAAGTTGCGCGATCATCTGGGTTTGAATCATGTATTTAGCTAAAAAATCTCTATACTCGGAACTTGATAGCACGGAAGGCTTATGAACGACGGTCAGAAAAGCCTCTGCAGCATTTATTCGCGCGGCTACCATGATTAGAGATCGCCCGGACTTCTGTTTTGGTCGCATCAACAAGATCTTCATTCCTCTTTCCTGCTCAGCCCTATTTATAGAATTCCAGGGCAAACCCTAGTAAAAAAACAAACAGCTGGACCAAGGTTGTCAGGATCGAGATCCTAGGTAAGATCGCTTCGAGGTGGGATCGAATCAGATCATAGGATCGGATCGAGGATCGCAAGATCCTACAACATTCATAATGTTGAAGTCATGCAATCTCAAAGAATTGAAGTCGCGCGGTCTCGAGCCAGCGGTCTGTGCGGTCTCCCAAAATCAGACCGTGACATCTCCTCAGATGTGCGAGATCGCGCCGTATGAAGATCAGCGGTCTCCAGCTCCATCAAATAACAGTCTGATAACCGCGGTCTGTGTGGTCTCCCAGAATCAGACCGCCGCTTCTCCTCAGATATACCAGATTACTTCATGTGAAGAGAAGCAGTCTGGTACCCCCGACATCTCCCTTACGGGGGAGTGTTCGCCAGAGCGGTCTCACGATCAGTTGGTCTCCTCTGTCATACGACCTTCCTCCTATCGTGTGACCGCTCGTCTTCTCTCCAGATCGCGGAGGTCGTTGCGGTCTCGTTCTCCCTGACCGCCCAGCTTGCTTTGTGTATTGTATTTGTATTTAGTCTCACATTGTGTATTTGTATTTTACTCTTTCCCTCCTAGTCTATATAAAGGAGGCAATACTCTTGTAATACTTAGATTTTTGGAAATAAAAATTTTCAAATTCTCACACATAAAATAAGACAAAATATAAAATTGAATTTGGATCATCTAATTACATGCTTAATTAATAAAAAATTAATAAATTGAGTAGTATGTGACTAATTATATTAAAAAAATTGAATAAATAAATCAAAAAGATAATATTATATTAAGTTCACTTTCAGTTTCAGATAGGACACAATATCTGCTAACAATAAAAACAAATCTGGACTGATGGATTGGTAGAAGCTTAGAAGCAAGAAGACGAACCCAGACTGCTGGATTGCTCGTACACTAGAAGCAGGAAGCTTGAATTGCTCGTATACTGGATTTCTAACCGCTAGATTGCGCGTACGCTAGAAAGGAAGAGAAGACGTCGGCCTGAAAGTAGGAAGCAGGAAGCACTAGATTACCAACCACTAGATTGCTCATACGCATAAATATAAGATAGGAAACTGACACCACTTGAAATGGAACCTGGTAAGGAAGCAAAAGGAAGACATTGTCTGGACTGGAAGCGACCGAAGACGTCGCTCTTGGCCTCCGTTTGCAGTCGGCAATCGACACTTGGGATACGGTAAAGCAACATGATATGATTCTGTGATGGGGTATGGGGGCGGGATTGGGATAAGGTTAAATAATGGGTTATGGGCGTTGGACCGGTTGAATGAGGTCGGGATAGGGTTGGACATGTTTCTAGTTCCCTTAATTGGTCGGACCGGTAGAATCGGGTCGGGATCGCGATCCTAAAGATCCTAAGATCCGGATCACGATCTCAATCGTAGATGTACCGATTTAGATCCTAGGTAAGATCCGGATCGATTTACAAAATCTGGATCGTAAGATCCTGCGATCCGAATCGCGATCCTGATAACCATGAGCTGGACCGAGTGATCATACGTCAGACCGCAAGATCAATTTACTTAAGCTCAGAAGAAAAGGCATTCAATACAGATATCTCAGAGGAAATTGAAACAGTTGGACCGCGGGATCATACGTCAGACCACACGATCAAGTTACTTAAGCTCAGAAGAAATGTATTCAACACAAATATTTAGCATCTAACATCTAACCGCGCTAACCTCCAAGAAGCATTCAATACAGATATTTCAAAGGTAATTCAAACAACATTAAAACATATATTGAAATTGTAACTGACATTGTTCACAGAGAAATTATTACAACACATATCACAAGTTCAAATCGAAATAGAAAGAAAGCAGGCGATCAAGGATTATTAGTAGTGCGGTCTCTCACAATGTGTCGCGTCTTCCTGCAATTGGCTTATGGCAGTCAAAATTAACGACATATGGCGGTTAGCTTGCAAAGTTGACCGATGGGGACGAGAGACATCTCTGTCAATGCGGTCAATGGGGATCATGGGGACTTCAGTCGGAGCTACCCGTTCTCCCTGCTGACCGGCAGAGGATGTGCTCACCCTGACCGTTGTGACCGCAGGACCAAACCTTCTCGTCCTCTTAGCATCAGCGGTCAAGGCCGCGGCCTTGCCCCTATAATGCTCAGCATCCTTCTCTAGCATGCGGATGCGGTCAGCTTGAACCCGCATGTCCTTCTCAAATGTTGCGGTCTTATTCTTCATCTGATTCTGAAGAGCCAACTCCCTTTCTCACATGTTATTGGAAGACCGCACTCCTCTCCCGCATCTCCTTTTCAAAAGCAGCGTCTTGAGACCGCACTTGGTCTTCAAGCGCCCTTTCCCTTTGTCGCATCGTTCGGACGTCCATGATCAGCGGACTCTGGATCTTCCTAAAAGGTCGGGGGATTGTCAGGAGAGGCTCATCTTCATCTGCGGTAAGAAGAAAAAGTAGTTCGGTAAGAAAAAAAATTCTACATTAAAAATAAAGTGATATGCAGGGAAGATATATACTTTCTATTGCTAAGGGAGGAAGACCGCAAACATGTGAAGGTTCTCCAACATCTTTTGTGACCGCAGGTGGTGCGGTGAGCATAAGGCGAGTAAGGTTTCTAAACCGCTCGGAATCGATTTGTTTAAGATGTTGCTTTTGCAACTGCTCTCCTCTCTTTCACCCTCACTTCAGATCGGCATTGGTTATTGGGAAAAGACCGTCCAAGGGGATGATAACGATTTAAGGTCGCTTCTCCGACAGCAAGGGCTTAAAAAACTTCAGAGAAATAGAAAGTGGCGATCTCAATACATGGGCCTTACCAAACCGGATAGCTTCCAAGGCTTCCACTCGATCCGCCGCCGCCTTCTCCATATCAGTCTGCCTGTCTGCGGATCTGTCCGCATCGTTGTCGGTCAGACCGGACTTCTCCAGCTCTAGTTGCTGTTGTGCCTCCAGGCGCTTCTTCTCTTCCTCCTCCTCCAGGACCGCCTTTATCATGGCATCAGCCTCAGCATTCTCCTTTTCTTAGACAGAGACCTCAAGAACCTGCAGGTTAACCGCAGGGTTATTTCCATCTCCCTCAGAAGAAATGTCATCCAAGAATGTGGTTAAATCGTGATCAACCTCTTTAACCGGAGATGATGAACCCCGGTCAGTCTTCTTCTTTCCTTCGTCTGCTGGTGAAGATCTAACCGGAGATTGTTGCATCTCCCCCTCTTCACTGGCATTGGTGCTAGGATTGACCGCATCAGCCTTTGCGGTCAACATAAAATAAACGACTTCGATCATTGTATAAACCCCTCCAGAACGTGATCCCCATCAAATTTGAGTTTAAAAAGGGAAAGAAAATCAATAAAATATAAATGTAGGCTGTAGCTGAACATGACTAGAAACTTGCATGCTATGAGGTGAACATCTCAACGTGGGATATGCAGTATAATATTTATAATCACACAATGTAAGTGGATTTTCCAAGACCCATATAATTGAATTGTTTCTTAAAATACCCAAGCCACCAAATGAACATAAGCTGATGAGATAGGCTTATAGTAAAGCACGTGTTTATAAATTTTAGCAGCCAATTTAAATTGATCCAGTTAGTAGAAGCATCATCATCACTAACATTATCCCAATTATTTAGGTTGGCTTTATGAATCCACATTTGTTGTTTGAGGTGTTAAACCAATTTTATTATGAAAGGAGGAACTATAGAAGACTGTAGATAAAAACTGCAAACCTTGAACTTCATTTTAGTCATCCAAGCAGTATCAAAACTGGGCCGACAATCCCGAGGAAGGGCCTCCTTTGGAGCTTCTGCAACTGCATGAAGAGTTTGACCAGAAAAATACTCTTTAAACTCTACCTGAAAAGATAAGATACAGTAAAGTTTGTCATGGACATACTCTCTAAGCAAAATATGCTGGAACTTACAAGCACCAAGTGTTTATGTTAATCATAAGTCAAGAACTATGGGGGTTTTATAATTTGTTGGGTATATTATAAATTCTATTTGCAGATTGTTTACAGTCAATTGAATGGCCTTCTTCAGTTATTCCATCAGGCGCATTAAATAATAATGTTAGAAGTAATTAGTTACTACTTATTTATTGTTTAATTCATTGTAATACCCTCTACAATAAGTAGAGGGTCTCTCTTTTATTTCGTAATATACTATTATTGTGAAGTTTCAGCATGGTATCAAAGCCTTAGCCGTCGCTTGCTTGCTCCGCCAACTTCGTTCATCCGCTTCTCTTCCGCCGATCCATCGTTCGCTCGCTCCTAACATCTCCGCCGATCCTTTGTTCTTACTCCCCTACCGCCGCACACGTTACCTTTCCTGTAGAGTGTCGATCGGCGCACGGGCCGATCGTCGCCGGATGTATCCTCCTCCGACAACCGTCTGATTTGCCCAATTTTTTCCATAAAAGTTTCCCGTTTCCCTCCTCTATCACATACTAGGAGGATCGATTGAGGGTTTCACTAGATCTTCCTATATCACCGATCTAGTGGTCTTCCCCTCCATATGCTTCCTCACATGAAAAGGGTTCTACCTCCTTCTTCAGGCCTTGTTTGACTTCGACCCTCAAGGGTTTAATGCTCTAAGATCCTGGACGGTCCTATTGGTGGTGACCAAAAATGTAAATGGTAACGGAGCTTTTCCGGCGATCTTATGGTTGTTGTTTGTGACCTAATCCAAATTTCTTCGGCGCTTTTTGTTCTCTGATCTCATAATGTCTGATGTGGTTGATTCTCGTGAAGGCTCACAACCCGTTGGATCTAACCGGGTTGGGAATGATCATACGACCTCTCAAATTACCACAATTCGTCTTGATGCTACAAATTATTTATCGTGGCCTCGATCTATTGCATTGGCTCTTAAGAGTCGTCGGTTGTTTGGCTATGTTACCGGTGTTATTAAGGAGCCAGTGACGACGGCGTCCAGTGGGGGACAATGTGAATCAAAGAACTCTTTAGTTATGTCATGGTTGATTAATTCCATGCAAGAGACTATTGCACGGAACTATCTATTCTTAGATACCGCTGCGGACATTTGGAGTCGTGTTGAATCCACATATTCTCAAAAAGAAAACACCACTCAGATATTTCAACTACGAAGGAAGATCTTTCTCCTTCGACAGGGTGATCGACCACCGCCCGCCTATTATTTAAAGTTCACTCATCTATATCAGGAGTATGACCATTTTGACTCCCTCGACCTTGTCTGCTCTGCTGATGCGATCCTTGTTCATGCTCATGAAGCTTGAAACAGGGTGCTTGAGTTTCTACATGGTTTACACGAGGACTTTGATCAGATCATTGTTCAGATCCTTGGCCGCACTCCGATCTCTTTGTTGTCAGAGACCTATAGCATTGTCCGGCAGGAATATGACCGCCGCCAGTCTTGGAGTTCAGAGGTCATTATTAGTGGTTTTGCACTAGCTTCTTCTCATTCTGGAGGCACCCCGATACTCGGGAATTTAAGCCCAAGTCCACGGACAAAGACCACTTGATGTGTGACTATTGTGGCCGGAGTCGGCATACTCGCGACACTTGCTTCAAATTGCATGGGTTCCCTCCACCAAGAGGTGGAATGGTACCACGTGGAGGACGTGGTCGTGGTCAATCTAGTTTTATCTCTCATATCTCTGCTCACCTGACTGAGTTCATTGATGGCAATACCTCTGGTGGCCATATCTATGAGCCTCCTTCTCTACCTGGATCCTTTTCTACTAATGAGATGATGACCCTCCGCCGCATGATGCAGGGGTTATCCTCTGAGCCCAGTCCTGGTCCATCTTCGCCATTTGTCCATTCAAGTACTCCAAGTGCTCACTATTCTACCGTACCGCCTACCACTCATTGGATCATTGACTTTGGGGTAACTGACCATATGACTGGGTCATCGTCAGGTTTTGTTTCATATTTATCATTGTCCGACAAAGACAAGGTAAGCATTGCTGATGGAACTCTTTCCTCTATTGCAGGAAAGGGATCCATCAATTGCTCTGCCCTTACCTTGGCTTCTAATCTATATGTTCTTTCTTTTACTCGCAACCTCTTTTTTGTTGCCATATTACAAACCCTATGAACTGCTCCGTCATTTTCTTTCCTTCTTACTGTGTCTTTCGGGACCTGCAAACGAAGAAGGTGTTTGGCTCTAGTAGGATGCGAGATGGATTGTACGTGTTTGATATTATTGTTCCTCATGCTCTTCATGCTCACCAGCTTCCTCTGTTGTCTACCTGGCATCGTCGCTTGGGTCATCCATCTGCTACTACTATGCAGTCTTTATTTCCTAGTTTTTCATCTTTTGTATTTCAAACCTTTATGTGTGATGTTTGTGAACTTGCTAAACATAAGTGTCTCTTTTAATCATATGTCTAAGCCTTGTACTATACCTTTTCATACTATTCATAGTGATGTATGGGGTCATTGCTCTGTTGCTTCCATCTTTGGATATCATTGGTTTGTAACCTTTATTGATTGATATTCTCACACAACTTTGGTTTATTTGATGCGTAGTAAGAGTGAAGTGTTCCCACTTTTTCAAAAATTTCAAAAGTTGATTTCTACTCAATTTGATGCAACCATTAAAACTCTTCGCAGTGATAATGGCCGTGAATATATGGATTCTAAATTTGAAAGTTATTTGAGTGATCTTGGCATTATTCATCAAACCACTTGTGTCTATTCTCCCGCATAAAATGGCATTGCTGAACGTAAAATATGTCATCTTCTTGAAGTGACAAGATGCTTATTATTTACCGCGTCTCTTTTGAAATACTATTGGGATGATGTCCTTCTTACTGTTGCATGTCTCATTAATCGTATGTATTCCCGTCTTCTGGGCAATCACACTTCTCTATATACCTTGGGTATTCCTTATACTACTTTTTCCTCTTATGTGTTTGGATGTATATGTTTTGTTCACATTCATAACATTACTCGAACAAACTTGATACTCGTGCCCTTTGATGTGTTTTCATTGCGTACTCTTCTACACAAAAAAATGTACAAATGATATCATAGTCCTAGCAAGAAAAGCTGTCTCTGTGGATGTAACTTTTCATGAAACTACAGCATATTATGAGTCCTCACATCGGGGGGGGGGGGGGTCTTCACACTTGGAAGTGAGTACTCCTACTCTTCCTTTACCTGTTTCACCTCTATACAGTACCACTCAAGGGGAGAGTGTGGATACTACTCCTACTCTTCCTTTACTTGTTTCAACTCTATACAGCACCACTCAGGGGGAAAGTGTGGATATTCCCAAAGAAAAGGAGTTGGAAATGTACACTAGGAGAAACAAAGTATCAAACATTGAGTCTCATTCCATAATACCAAAGCCACTACCAGATTCGTCGCCAGCACCCCTTGAGTTATTTATTACTCTCCAAAAAGGTATTCACTCATTCACTCAACATCCTTTATTTAACTATGTTCATATACATCTTTAGCCTCTTCCCATAAAACCTTTGTCGCTTTTCTATCCTCCGTGTTTGTTCTCGGTACATAGCAGGAGGCACTTAGCCACCTTAAATGGACAAAGGCAATGATATAGGAAATGTAAGCTCCAGAAAAGAATCATACATGGGACCTGGTCGATCTCCCTCCTGGAAAGAAGATCGTTGGTTGTCGATAGATCTTTACGGTAAAGCAGAACTGTGAAGGTATTGTGGAGAGGTTCAAGGCATGGTTGGTGGCAAGAGACTACAATCAAACTCATGGTATTGACTACCAAGAGACATTTGCTCTGGTGGCAAAAATGAATTCAATCTATGTCTTGTTATCTTGTGCCTCCTGTAAAGGGTGGGATCTTCAACAGCTGGATGTAGAGAATGATTTCCTTCACGGTGAGTTGGAAGAGGAAGTTTATATATCAATTCCCCCTGGTCTTGTCCCTATCGGCTCAGAAGGGAAGGTTTGTAAATCGAAGAAAGCTCTTTATGGGTTAAAATAATCTCTCAGAGCTTGGTTTGGAAGACTTCAGAAAGTAATGACCTCATTAGGCTATACCCAAAGTCATGCTAATCACACTCTATTTATCCGACGGAAAGAGATGAAGGTGACTCTCCTGATTGTGTATGTTGATGATATGGTTATTACAGGTGATGACATGGATGAGATCCGTGCTCTAAAACTAAAACTTGATAGTGAATTTGAAGTGAAAGATTTGGGTAAGTAAGAGATATTTTCTAGGGATTGAGGTAGTAAGATTAAAATATGGGATTCATATTTCACAGCGGAAGTATGACCTTATTTATTAGAACAGACAGGAATGAATGGTTGCAAGCCTGTTGATATCCCTATTGTAGTCAACCACAAATTTGGACGAGATGATGGAGTCAGTTGAAGATATTTTGAGTTATCAGAAGCTGGTACGAAAATTGATCTACCTATCTCATACTCGTCCTAACATTTCATATGCAGTGGGAGTGGTAAGTCAGTACATGCATTCTCCTAAGGTCAAACATCTCGATGTCGTGCACAGAATACTGAGGTATTTGAAGACCACGCCTGGCAGGGGCATTCTATTCTCGCTCAGTGATAACTTAAAAATTGAAGTACTTATGCAGACTGGGCTGGATCAATTGATGATAGGAGATCTACTACATGATATTGTTCCTTTGTTAGGGGTAATCTGATCACTTAGAGAAGCAAGAAACATGTAGTAGCTCGCTCTAGTGCTGAAGTTGAGTTTAGAGCTATGGTTCAAGGTATATGTGAGGGGATGTGGCTTTGTACTCTCTTGAATGGTCTTGGCTTACTAGAAACTGACCCTTTCAACTTGTATTGTGACAACAACGCTGCAATAAACATTGTTCATAACCCTGTCCAACATGACCACACCAAGCACGTTGAAGTTAGCCGGTACTTCATTAAAGAAAATATTATGAAAGTGATTATATGTACCCCATTCGAACATTCGGAGGGACAGCTTGCAGATTTCCTCAAGGCATTAAGCGAAAAAATATTTGTGACTCTTATTAGCAAGTTGGGTATGAAGAACATTACATGCCCAACTTGAGGGGGGGTTAGAAGTAATTAGTTACTACTTATTTATTGTTTAATTTTTTGTAATACCCTCTACTATAAGTTATAAGTAGAGGGTCTCTCTTTTATTTCGTAGTATACTATTATCGTGAAGTTCCAACAAATAATATATATCTCTGATAGACATTTTCCTTTTTATATACTTTGCTTTGTTTTAAATTTTCTTCTCTCACGCCTCCTTATGGTTTGCTTCAAACCTGAGGAACTCACTTTGCACATAATGCATATCGAGATTAAATAAAATAACTACAGGTTACAATATATACTTTTGTCCAACCTACATCATCACTAACACATGTCATATAAACATGATGAAGAGCAGTGATTAAATACAAATTTCTTCAAACAACTTCAATAGAAATAGTGATTTCCTCATCATAGAGGAGAAGCCAAACATTTGTACTATGTACAACTTCAACAAACATGGTTAACTCAAAAAATAAAATAAAAACTATATATTTAAGTCCTCAACAACCAAATGATGAATTAAAAAATAAGTTAGTTCACTATCAGCTAGTATATGAGTTACACTTAATTCCTTGGAGAAATAATTGACACAATTAAGTGAGCCCAAAAGATCTGCAGAACTCAAAATTCACCTCAAATATTGAAGCCCAATAATAATCATCACGGCACCTGAATGTTGTTTTCTCCTTGTGATGAAATGCATGCCTAGCTTTAAAATTTAGAAACCCAATCTCACAAACACTGGACGATTTAATATCTACATCTGCAAGAGATCTAGTTCAAGTTAGAGTAACATCAAGATCCAATTACAGCAATAACTGTAAAGCTTACAACATGTAGCATTTGACGGGAAAGTAGTTGGAGTTGTGAACACACTTTTGAAAAACATAGGTACCTTTTGGGTAGGTGCGGTCACAAACACTAAAAAGGGCAGCCTGGTGCACAATTCATCCCCGCGCAGCGAGGGTCCGGGGAAGGGTCCCACCACAAGGGTGAAATGTAGGCAAACAAAACCCTAAACAACATGTAGCAAGGTTTGCCTACATTTCACCCTTGTGGTGGGACCCTTCCCCGAGTCCTCGCTACGCACGGATGCTTTGTGCACTAGGCTGACCTTTTTAGTCTTTGTGACTGCACCTACCCAAAAGGTACCTATGTTTTTCAGAAGTGTGTTCACACTCCTTTTTAGTGTTTGCAGACACTATTTTTCAAAAATAACATTTTAGGCCAAAGAAGGGGAGCCTTGGCGCGCCGGTTGAGGTGTTGTCATGTGACTTTGAGGTCACGGGTTCGAGTCCTGGAAGCAGCCTCTTGCAAAAATGCAGGGTAAGGATTGCCTACATTTCACCCTTGTGGTGGGACCCTTCCTCGGACCCTCACTGCACGGGGATGCTTTGTGCACCGGGCTGCTCCCTTTAACATTTTAGGCCAAAAACACTACCACAATCATGCACTGTGATTAAGCTTTAGCGGTCGGGAACGCCCAAACCCCAGAAAGTTGAATTTGGGTCAAGAAAAAGTTGTCATAAAGTTTCAAATGCTTGTAAACCCTCAACCACTGTGTTTGCTACCATATTGTCACGCCGTCACTGCTCAAACGCCACAATTATTCCAAATAGATCCATATACATTATCAACAGAGATGAAGAAAAAAAAATTGTTTAACAATTCCTCAAAAGCTTATCATTATAGGATCAGAATGGCACCAACAAGTTCAAAACTGGTAATATGAGGATACACAGAACTTCTACTTTTCTGGTAATTAAAAATACCTAGAAGGTGGACTAGAACTCATTAGAGTCGATGTGCTTCATTAGAATTCTTTAATTAAAAATTCTTATAACATCAAAAGTACTCTACTTTGATTTTAGCAAACTCTATTTAAAAAATGGAACACGTCATCTATAAAGATCCTCAAGAAACAAAAAAATGGTAGAACTCTGCCTTTTCTTTTCATCATATACTGTATAGGCTGGTGCTATCATATTTTGACTATTGTCAAAACATTTAAAGAACAGAAGGTCAAAATAGGAAGAGAAGGATCAGAATAGGCATTCATACCATGCATGAAAGTCATTTCACCCAAAATCTAATGCATCTATATCTAAGAAAGAAGACTATAAGATCTTCCCTATTTGTAAAATCACACCAAAAGCTAATCACTCCTTTGTGAAAGCATTTGATCATCATTCATTAAGTATAAGGATCTATCATAAACTACATTTGTTTTGCTAACAGATCATCAACATTTAGTTGAATCTAAATGAATTCAGAAGGGTCATGTAAAATTCAGCCGATTAAACCAAATCAATATCTGAAGGAAGAGCAATAACAACTAACAATTGATAAGCCACAACTAGTATAGCCCTTTGTTTTTTAATGACAAGATGTTATCAACAACGCTCCTAAAGTCTTTTGGTTATCATAATCAACTAATCAGAAACCTTTTCTTCTACAATAAAATTTCAACTGACATTCACATACCCATTTCTCCTAGTAGAAAAATAAGAGGAAGCATCCTACCACATCTTGAATTGATCACTTAGAAGGTTTTTTCATCCAAAGGAAACAGGATTCGTGATAAGTAAGACCTATTCCAAAAGCTATAAATAATTTTTTAACTCCAGTAAATGTTTGATCATTAAGAACAAAAACTCACAAACTTTGTTTCTGACATATGTTCAACATTTACTTAAATTGTAATAAACATTAGCTAGGTTTTAGGATAAATGTTACCTGAATTACACCAGAAATGCTACAGTAAAGGAGATTTAAATAGGAAAAACCAATGCAGATAACACTAGCATGCAATTCTTTAGTTTAAAAAACCTCCATCAAATAAGGAGCTCAGTAAAAAAGGCGTTTTTCATACATTATTATTTAAGTCGTTTTGAGGACTATACATTTTTTGCCGATCGGACGTCAAAAACTTTAAACAATATTATCCGTTAGTTTATTTTATGTTATGCTAGCATTATATATGCTTAAATCACTCTATATAGTGCACTATATGCACTTAGATTGATTAGATTTATTGTTTCATTCTATTTATATATATTATTCTTATAATCAATTTTGTATAATCATTTCATACTATATCTTTTTTATTCCTATGAAATAAAATATTAAATAAATTTATTAGTTAATGATTTTTATGCTTTCAACATAATTTTGTTAAGCATGAGAAGCTTTATTGACAATTAAGGACATTTAGCTCTTAAATCTTTTTGTTTGTTATAAAACTTAGTGCTATCTAACTAAACTTATTTTATAATATTAAATAAAGTTTACTATGTATCTATTTACACTTGTTTGGGATATTTGTTAGTAGCGGTCATAGTGAATTTCAAAAACTTTATTCTGAATACTCTTAGACTTCACTATGGGATATACATAATTCATTTTTTGTCAACTTGTTATGACACTTTATATTTTTAAAGCATGTTAAGTATGCTTACAATATATTTTTATTTATAAGACATGAAAATCCAATATTTTAAAATATCACCGACTTATCTCCGGCATCCAAGATATTTTAAAACTCAATCTGACGTGTCGCCGGCATTCAATATATACAAACTTGTTAGACCTTAGCTAGTGTCATGTAAAACCAGCATTATCAGAAGCTTAGCAAGCCCTCAAACTGTAAAAAAAACTAAACATGAAGCTTCAGCAAGAATAAGGCTCCGTTTGGGAGGACTTATTTTCACCGGTCAAGCGGTTACGACCGCATGAACCTGACATTAATTAAGGCCCGATTCTTGCGGTCGTAACCGCTTGACCGGTGAAAATAAGTCCCCCCAAACGAAGCCTAAGTCCTACAATTAAATTCAACCGGAATTAACATCCCAGCTATCTTTTAGAGTAAATATGAAGTAAGGCCACCTACCAATCAGTTTTAATCCAGTCACTTACAAGCAATTTTCATCCAAAAACAGAAAAAAAGGAACAACCAACTATCGAAATACGAAAAAGAAAAAACTGTATAGTAGTACTTTGCATATAATCACCATAAAATTTCACTTACAACCAAGAAAACAGGGCAAAAATAGCTAGGAACTCACTGCTAGAAATAATTCTACAAACCGAGGGAACCGTAACAGGATTGGATGACGATAAGGTCCCCATGGCTATAGCCAAAACCCCGAGTAAGAAGAACGACAGCAAGGATGCACCTAAAGAGACCACCACGATCCAGCAACAACGCATCGTGATCCGGATCACCAAACTCCCCTTATCACCTTTCTCTCCTTTTCGTCGTCCTCCTCCCCTATCTGCTCCAGGAGAATCCAGGTATGCATCCAGCTCAATCTCACCTACTCCGCGCCCATGGAACTCGACGGATCAGATTCAATCACCGGCGGCCGGGATTGCGCAGATCTACGAAATCGGAGGCGAAGAGAGGCCTGGACCGAGTGTCGGCCGGAAAAGAGCGACGGGGATAAGATCATAAGAGAGAGAGCTCGATGGTACACACACATCGAGAGAGAGCTCTGACTCCTGCGAGGTTGTGCCCACATTCGAGCGGGCTGCGCCCTCATTCAACAGGACAATAGGGCAAATTTTTTCGTTCGGGACTCGAACCAAAGTCATGATCCGAGTCCCCCACAAAAAATAATATTTATCCCAACAAAAAAAATGTTTTTTTATAAAATAAATTATAAAATATTAATTATTATTTTTTATTATTGTTTTAAGATCCAATTTTTCTATAAAAAATTATTTTTTTTTTAATACGACCGGATATCGCGCCCTTTAAAATCCGGCCGGATTTCTTTTTTTGTCTTTTTTAAAATGCGAATTTCGCTGGCGGTTTGATTAATGATCATACGGTCAAATCTGACCCGGACCATGTTTAAGGTCCGAGTCACGGACGGAAAAATCTCCCCATTCGATAGTACCCTGCCGACGACGGTGAGCGGGCTGACGACGGCCCCTGCGTGCATCGCCGCAACATATACATATGAGTACTCAAAATGATCGTAAAAAAATATACATCAATATTTTATAATTATTTTTTTCAAAAACATTTATATTTTAACAAAAAATCATTTTAAAGTAAGTCATTATATTTCAAATTTATTTTTTGTAGGTGTAATGATAACCTACATAGTAGGTCTAAGAGGTCTACTAAAAACTTTTGAATTTTATGAATTTCCATCATTATTTTTATTATAGGGATACGATGTAATTACATAAATAGTCATTATATGTTATTAATTTTCATTTTTTATAATATATGTTAAGTCATTGAAGTAAAAGAATGAGGATATATTTGACATTTTTGAATATTGCACCAAAGGCAACTTCTTCTATATATTAGTTAAAGATATATATATATATACGAGTGACAGTGCACGGGGGCTCCCCGTGCCCCGCGCGACAGTACCTTGCCCGCCCCCGGCACGCACTTAGTTATATTTAATTTATATCTATATACTATAAAGATTATGTATTTTATATAATTTTTGTATTTTATATAATATATTATATATAAAGATTACTTATTATATATATATAAATATTAGAAATTTAAAATAATAAAAAAATTATATTTTAATTTTAACAATTTCTGTAATATATATTATATATTATATATATTAAAATATTATATATTATATACTATATATAATAAATATTTATTTTTAAAATATTTAGATTTTATAAAATATTTTGTATTTTTTTTATTTCTCTCTCTCTCTATTTCTCTCTTCAATTTCGCCACCCTCTTTCTCCTCCCTCTCTCTCTCTTAATTGTGGGCCCCACTCCCTCTCTCCCCTCTCTCCCTCTCTCCTTATCTATTTCTCTCTCTCTTTCTCTCTCCAATCCAAAGTTGCTGCCCACTTTCGCCTCCCTCCCTCTCTCTCTCTTAATTGTGGGGCTCACTCTCTCTCTCCCCTCTCTCTTTCTCTCTCCTTATCGAACAGTGAAAATTAGTTGGCTGAGCATTACACCGATAAGGAGATTTCTTTATATATATATATATATATATATATATATATATATATATATATATCTTTACCATATATAAAGAGATATAAAACCCATGAATTTTAAAGCCGTTGAAATGATTACGACCGTTGAATTTGGCATGATATTTATCAACCGTCGGATTAAACCGCTCGCTCTCTCTCCACTTTTCCATAGGTCTCCTAAACCTACTAGGGGGTGACCTAAAACTATGAAGATGTAGAGCACCCTATAATATGAAATTACAATTTTACCCCTAAATTTATTGAAAAATGAGTGTCATATGACCCATTTTTTAATCTCACAAAATTTGTCAATGGTGAGAATTGAACCCAGGTCTCCACTATGTCAACCAAACATGGCAACCATCACACCATATGGTTTTTGTTGAACAAAATTAAATTAAATTTTATATATACTGATATAAATATAGATCGCCCCCGCAGAAAGTCGCCGACCCTGCCGAATGTCGCCCCCGCTGAATGTCGCCGCCCCTTCCGAATGTCGCCCCTGCCAAATATCGCCACCCGCGCGGGGGGCCCCATGCCCTGTGTTGCGGGGAGGGCGACGCACACCGATTGCGCTCACGTAGGGTCGGAGGCCCGTGCCCTCCTCCATTCTAAATTAGGTTCCTCCCGATCCAATTTTCTCTAACGGAAAAGCATTAACACCATCATCGATTTAAGCGGGCACTGTTCAGAACAACAACCAGTACAAACGAAAGGGCATATTCCTAAAGCAGAGGTCCCTTCCAGCGCCACCGCCGCCGCCGGTCCAGCGATGCATTTTTTCGACGGCTGCACCGTCTCGTTCGTGGCACGCTAAGGATGATGAACCCCCTATGTAATAACTGCGGGGTTCGTCGACCGCTAGTTTACTAAAAAGAATTACCGCGGCCTGCGAATAGCCCGAAATAAAAATTCATGAAAAAAATCTACACCGTCAATTATGATGTGATAAATAGGGACAATTATATTAAACCTCTTATCTCCCTCATTCTCTTCCTCATTCCCGATTCCAACAAAAGGGAAAGAAAGAAAGAGAGACGTGGAGAGAGAGAAAGAAAGAAAGTGAGAGGAAGAGAGAATGGGAGAGAGAAAGGGAGAGAGAGAGGGAGATGGCGGAAGAGAGAGGAAGAGGAGAGAGAGATGAAGAAAAATAAATTTTTTTATATAAGCGTAAATGTTTTTTTTAAATAAAAAAATATAATTTTAATTTATATTTTTTTACGGTCGTTTTGAGTACTTATACGTATATGCTAAGGGTGCAACCCGAATTGATGTGAGCGCAACCCGCCTTGATGCGGGCGCAACTCACAATAACACATCGATTTAACTGGTCAGCTTGAATGTGGGTGAAGCCCGCAACAATGCATCGATCTGGGGCGAGCGAAGCCCGCCGATCAGAGGTCAGGTACTGTCGCGTGAGGTACGGGGGGACCCCGTGCACTGTCACTCGTATATCTATTCTATTCTAAAAATATTTATGGGTGGCTTTTTAAAGCCATGATTTAAAAAGCCATCCAACAAATCCTAGCCTTCAATCCAACAATCTAGGGTCCTTATTAAAAACACCCCCACGCCATTCAATATTAACCATACTCCACGCAGCCATCTCCTCCCCGATACCCACACTCAGTTCTTCTCCACGCTCACTCCATTGCCCGAGCTTCCGTCCCAATCCCCCGACCGAAACTCTCGCGCTCGCAGACTTCACCTCTGCATCGCATCTCCCTCTCTCAACACCCTTGAAGTTGGTCAGAGATCTCGGTATTACAATCCTCACAGCTCTCAGTTGGACCCTCACCCCCTTCAGATTCGGACAACAATTCAACAACTGCCTTCACCATCATTACCAAATGAGAACTCTACTTGCAATTTACTCGCAGTCATCCATTCTCTCCCTGGCTTCGATTCTAAAGATAAGAGATTACTCTATCCAGGTTGCTGCTCTGTCTCCCCTTCCTTAGCCTCCACGAAACCCTAAATTTGAAATCAGAAATGGGGGACAATGCATGATTTCCCCGTCTGGGCCTTCTTCGGACTGCATCCTCTTTCCAGGTATTAAAAAATCCTTCCACTCTATTCACCCTCTAGAAGTTCTTCGACTGACATTTACGAGCTCCTATAGCTACCACTGGTGTTCCCTGTTGCTCCCAATCATCTGATACTGGCCTTCTTCAACCACTAGGCCTTCCCCCGGGCTGCTCTGCTTTAGAAAACTTCATCCAGATTCCTGCATAGGGCTAATTCTGGTATGTAATCTTCCCTGTTAATAAGGTACAAAATTTTAACACTTAATTAGTTGTATTTACTTTCAAACCATGCACAGTTGTTTTGGGTTTCTCCATTACATTTTCATGACTACTCATTCATTATCTGGGAGCTCTATTTCATATTTTCTTTCATGTCGTTAAGGTGCTTGATGAAATTCCGACTAATGTATTCTCCATAAAATATTTCTTTCTTGCGTTGTAAATTTTATAGGAATATCAAAGCATAAGGAAACTGCAACTTTTAAAATGAAAGCATTACATGTTCACTTATAAATCTCAACCGCTATCACATTATTTTCCTTGCCAAGTTGAGTAAGGAATCAGTAGAAAAAATTAAAAATTGTTATGATTTACAAACATCTCATTATTAATCTAAATAATGAATTCATGGTCCTTTCTAAGCAAAGCGCACAGCAACAATGATCGGCTGGGACATGCATTCCCACGGAGCTCCAGTCGAAGGTATTCCTTTTGGTTTATGGATTTATTGGTGCTCTCTATCGCACCTTTCAGCACAATTACTGCATTTCCCCATTCCGAGCATGACATCATCTCCATTCAATGTGCATAATAATATTTATTATGAACTAAAGTGCATATTTAACAATTAATGGATCACTACAAAGCTGCTTGAACCATGACCCAAACTCATTATGTTTGACTAAGACTTCTGTTAGAATTGAAATTTCACATTCCAAATTATATCTGGCTTGATTGAGCCAACTATATATCATGCATTCCATGAATTCATCCGCCCAGTTGTTATCCCAAGTGTAGTTGATGTTATTTTTTGTTAGATGATTTTGTATTATTATTTGAGAAATTGTTGCCATGTATAAGGGTAATATTCCTAATTTGACAATTTAGGAGGTAATGTTATTACATACAGTGAATATTTCTAATTAGTATTCATATTAAGAACACTTGAACAAGGGTGAAGGTGTTGAACCATGCGCAACACTATAATGATGCGATGATTTTCTCTCTCTCTCTCTCTCTTACAAATATGTATATATGTACGAGTGACAGTGCAATCATGTTCTCCTGCAAGAATACTCTCCTTAAATTAACCACTGCATCTTGATTTCTATTTATGCATCCAATTTTATACTGTTAAAGTGAACCGATTCAGCAATTTCTCATCTTTTTATCATTCTCAAATTAAAGCATAACAAATGTTGCTATCTACTTAATTTTATAGATTGCACATGCTGAAATTGAATGATTGTTCTTCAGATATTTTTTCATTTGTTATGTTATAATTATATTTGGGATTTTCTTTTTGTGTTACTCTAAGAAAGCCCTTTTTGATGTCTTTCATAGATCTTGGGGTTTGATCTTATTGTTTATGCTCCTTATGGCGCTATTGAAGGCTTCATCTTGGATATGGAGGTGATGAAGCTGTTTTTTTTTTGTTATTTAAGGCAATGCTTATATCTATGCTTTTATAGAATATCACGCTTTTATTTTTTTTATTAGCGTTTGATAAAACACTTGATTTTGAAGTGACTACCTAATTTTTAAACAAAATTGTCATGCCGATGTTTGTAGAGGTCTCAAGACGATTTTGAATCTGATGCATCTGCAGTTATGTCTGATTTTGAGGCTGTTAACTAACAAATTTCTTATGAGATAATGATGACAATGGATCAACATGAATTTCACATTCAAAATATTTAATTGCAGTTAGTCGTCGACCATGACATTACATTATCATAATAAAAACAAGATTAAAGACTGCTGTACAATGTATTTTTTATTCCGACGAACATCATAATTGTATGTGCAGACCTTCTATCGGGTAAAGGTGGTGTGTAATTTACATGAAAGGCGAGATGGAGAGCAAAAAATCTTGCAGGGGCTGTTTAATAAGGGATGCGAAAGGTATTTGTTATCAACCCAACAACTAGATAAATACATTTAGCAAATTTGAATTCTTCTTTTATGTTCATGCCAATACAATCTAAATCCAAACGTTAAAATTTTATGCCCCCAATAAAATAGTCATTTTATGCAAGCTTTTGAAAACCGGACCGGACCGGCCGGTCCGACCGGCCCACGGACGGTCCGGTCAAGGAACAAACCCGCTCTTGCAGCGGACCGGATGAAAACCAAAAAACTGGCCGGGCGGGCCTGAAAACCGAGAGAACCGAACGCGGTTTTATAGAACCGGGCGGGCCAGAAAACCGAGAGAACCGGGCGGGCCAGTTTATTCACTGCAAAATGCTTTGTATGAGATTCGAACCTGCGCAACTTTTAAGTTAACTAAAGATGCAAACCACTAAGCCAACTACAACTTGTTGATTTACATTCAAATTTGTTTTATACATATCTTAACCTACGTATATATAAGTAAATATATAATATATATAATACATATATATAAATAAATAAATATATAATATATATAATACATACATATATATAAATAAATATATAATACATATATATAAATAAATAAATACATCATTATTTTTATTATAGGGATATGATGTAATTACATAAATAGTCATTATATGTTATTAATTTTCATTTTTTATAATATATGTTAAGTCATTATAGTAAAAGAATGAGGATATATTTGACATTTTTGAATGTTGCACCAAAGACAACTTCTTCAATATAGTAGTTAAAGATCTCTCTCTCTCTCTCTCTCTCTCTCTATATATATATATATATATATATATATGAGTGACAGTGCACGAGGGCTCCCCATGCCCCGCGCGACAGTACCTTGCCCGCCCCCGACACGCACTTAGTTATATTTAATTTATATCTATATACTATAAAGATTATATATTTTATATAATTTTTGTATTTTATATAATATATTATATATAAAGATTACTTATTATATATATATATATATATAAATAATAGAAATTTAAAATAATAAAAATTTTGTATTTTAATTTTAACAATTTCTGTAATATATATTATATATTATATATATTAAAATATTATATATTATATACTATATACATTAAATATTTATTTTTAAAATATTTAGATTTTATAAAATATTTTGTATTTTTTTTATTTCTCTCTCTCTCTATTTCTCTCTCCAATTTCGCCACCCTCTTTCTCCTCCCTCTCTCTCTTAATTGTGGGCCCCACTCCCTCTCTCCCTCTCTCCTTATCTATTTCTCTCTCTCTTTCTCTCTCCAATCCAAAGTTGCTGCCCACTTTCTCCTCCCTCCCTCTCTCTCTCTCTCTTAATTGTGGGCCCCACTCTCTGTCTCCCCTCTCTCCCTCTCTCTTTCTCTCTCCTTATCGAACGATGAAAATTAGTTGGCTGGGCATTACACCGATAAGGGGATTTCTTTATATATAGTATATATATATCTTTACCATATATAAAGAGATATCAAACCCATGAATTTTAAAGCCGTTGAAATGATTATGACCGTTGAATTTGGCATGATATTTTATCAACCGTCGGATTAAACCGCTCCCTCTCTCTCCACTTTTTCATAGGTCTCCTAAACCTACTAGGGGGTAACCTAAAACTATGAAGGTGTAGAGCACCCTATAACATGAAATTACAATTTTACTCCTAAATTTATTGAAAAATGAGTGTCATATGACCCATTTTTTAATCTCACAAAATTTATCAATGGTGAGAATTGAAGCCAGGTCTCCACTATGTCAACCAAAGATGGCAACCATCACACCATATGGTTTTTGTTGAACAAAATTAAATTAAGTTTTATATATACTGATATAAATATAGATCGCCCCCGCAGAAAGTCGCCGACCCTGCCGAATGTCGCCCCCGCTGAATGTCGCCGCCCCTTCTGAATGTCGCCCCTGCCAAATATCGCCACCCGCGCGGGGGCCCCATGCCCTGTGTTGCGGGGAGGGCGAAGCCCACCGATTGCGCTCACGTAGGGCCGGAGGCTCGTGCCCTCCTCCATTCTAAATTTGGTTCCTCCCGATCCAATTTTCTCTAATGGAAAAGCATTAACACCATCATCGATTTAAGCAGGCACTGTTCAGAACAACAACCAATACAAACGAAAGGGCATATTCCAAAAGCAGAGGTCCCTTTCAGCGCCGCCGCCGGTCCGGCGATGCATTTTTTTGACGGCTGCACCATCTCGTTCGTGGCACGCTAAGGATGATGAACCCCCTATGTAATAACTGCGGGGTTCATCGACCGCTAGTTTACTAAAAATAAATATTGCGGCCTGCGAATAGCCCGAAATAAAAATTCATGAAAATAATCTACACCGTCAATTATGATGTGATAAATATAGACAATTAGATTAAAACTCTTATCTCTCTAATTCACTCTCCTAATTCCCGGTTCCAACAAAAGGGAATGAAAGAAAGAGAGACGTCGAGAGAGAGAAAGAAAGAAACTGAGAGGAAGAGAGAAGGGGAGAGCGAGAGGGAGATGGCGGAAGAGAGAGGAAGAGGAGAGAGAGAGATGAAGAAAAATATTTTTTTTATATAAGCGTAAATATTTTTTTTAAATAAAAAAAAAATTTTAATTTATATTTTTTTACGATCGTTTTGAGTACTCATACGTATATGTTAAGGGTTCAACCGGAATTGATGTGGGCGCAACCCGCCTTGATGCGGGCGCAACTCACAACAATGCATCGATTTAACTGGTCAGCTTGAATGCGAGTGAAGCCCGCAACAATGCATCGATCTAGGGCGGGCGAAGCCCGCCGATCAGAGGTCGGGTACTGTCGCGTGAGGTACGGCGGGACCCCGTGCACTGTCACTCGTATATCTATTCTATTCTAAAAATATTTATGGGTGGCTTTTTAAAGCCATGATTTAAAAAGCCATCCAACAAATCCTAGCCTTCAATCCAACAATCCAGGGTACTTATTAAAAACACCCCACGCCATTCAATATTAACCCTACTCCACGCAACCATCTCCTCCCCGATACCCACACTCAGTTCTTCTCCACGCTCACTCCATCGCCCGAGCTTCCGTCCCGATCCCCCGACCGAAACACTCGCGCTCGCATCCTTCACCTCTGCATCGCATCTCCCTCTCTCAACACCCTTGAAGTTGGTCAGAGATCTCGGTATTACAATCCTCACAGCTCGCAGTTGGACCCTCACCCCCTTCAGATTCAAACAACGATTCAACAACTGCCTTCACCATCATTACCAAATGAGAACTCTACTTGCAATTTACTCTCAGTCTTTCATTCTCTCCCTGGCTTCGATTCTAAAGATAAGAGATTACTCTATCCAGGTTGCTGCTCTGTCTCCCCTTCCTTAGCCTCCAGGAAACCCTAAATTTGAAATCAGAAATGGGGGACAATGCATGATTTCCCCGTCTGGGCCTTCTTCGGAATGCATCCTCTTTCCAGGTATTAAAAAAATCCTTCCACTCTATTCACGCTATAGAAGTTCTTCGACTGTCATTTACGAGCTCCTATAGCTACAACTGGTGTTCCATGTTGCTCCCAATCATCTGATACTGGCCTTCTTCAACCACTAGGCCTTCCCCCGGGCTGCTCTGCTTAAGAAAACTTCATCCAGATTCCTGCATAGGGCTAATTCTGGTATGTAATCTTCCATGTTAATAAGTTACAATTTTTTAACACTTAATTAGTTGTATTTACTTCCAAACCATGCACAGTTGTTTTTGGTTTCTTCATTACATTTTCATGACTACTCATCCATTATCTGGGAGCTCTATTTCATATTTTCTTTCATACTGTTAATGTGTTTGATGAAATTCCGACTAATGTATTCTCCATAAAATATTTCTTTCTTGCGTTGCAAATTTTATAGGAATATCAAAGCATAAGGAAACTGCAACTTTTAAAATGAAAGCATTACATGTTCACTTATAAATCTCCACCGTATCACATTATTCTCCTTGCCAAGTTGAGTAAGAAATCAGTAGAAAAAATTAAAAATTGTTATGACTTACAGACATCCCATTATTAATCTAAATAATGAATTCATGGTCCTTTCTAAGCAAAGCGCACAGCAACAATGATCGGCTGGGACATGCATTCCCACGGAGCTCCAGTCGAAGGTATTCCTTTGGTTTATGGATTTATTGGTGCTCTCTATCGCACCTTTCAACACAATTACTGCATTTCCCCATTCCGAACATGACATCATCTCCATTCAATGTGCATAATAATATTTGTTATGAACTAAAGTGCATATTTAACAATTAATGGATCACTACAAAGCTGCTTGAACCATGACCCAAACTCATTATGTTTGACTAAAACTTCTGTTAGAATTGAAATTTCACATTCCAAATTATATCTGGCTTGATTGAGCCAACTATATATCATACATTCCATGAACTCATCCGCCCAGCTGTTATCCCAAGTGTAGTTAATGTTATTTTTTGTTAGATGATTTTGTATTATGATTTGAGAAATTATTGCCATGTATATGGGTAATATTCCTAATTTGACAATTTAGGAGGTAATGTTATTACATACAGTGAATATTCCTAATTAGTATTCATATTAAGAACACTTGAACAAGGGTGAATGTGTTGAACCATGTGCAACTCTATAATGATACGATGATTTTCTCTCTCTCTCTCTCTCTCTCCCTCTCTCTCTCTCTTACAAATATGTATATATGTACGAGTGACAGTGCAATCATGTTCTCCTGCAAGAATACTCTACTTAAATTAACCACTGCAACTTGATTTCTATTTATGCATCCAATTTTATACTGTTAAAGTGAACCGATTCAGCAATTTCTCATCTTTTTATCATTCTCAAATTAAAGCATAACAAATGTTGCTATCTACTTAATTTTATAGATTGCACATGCTGAACTTGAATGATTGTTCTTCAGATATTTTTGCATTTGCTATGTTATAATTATATTTGGAATTTTCTTTTTTATGTTACTCTAAGAAAGCCCTTTTTGATGTCTTTCGTAGAGCTTGGGGTTTGATCTTATTGTTTATGCTCCTTATGGTGCTATTGAAGGCTTCATCTTGGATATGGAGGTGATGAAGCTGTTTTTTTTTTTTTGTTATTTAAGGCAATGCTTATATCTATGCTTTTATAGAATATCATGCTTTTATCAAGACGATTTTGAATCTGATGCATCTGCAGTTATGTCTGATTTTGAGGCTGTTAACTAACAAATTTCTTATGAGATAATGATGACAATGGATAAACATGAATTTCACATTCAAAATATTTAATTGCAGTTTGCCGCCGACCATGACATTACATTATCATAATAAAAACAAGATTAAAGACTGCTGTACAATGTATTTTTTATTCCGACGAACATCATAATTGTATGTGCAGACCTTCTATCGGGTAAAGGTGGTGTGTAATTTACATGAAAGGCGAGATGGAGAGCAAAAAATCTTGCAGGGGCTGTTTAATAAGGGATGCGGAAGGTATTTGTCATCAGCCCAACAACTAGATAAATACATTTAGCAAATTTGAATTCTTCTTCTATGTTCATGCCAATCTAAATCCAAACGTTAAAATTTTATGCCCCCAATAAAATAGTCATTTTATGCAAGCTTTTGAAAACCGGACCGGACCGGCCGGTCCGACCGAGCCCACGGACGGTCCGGTCATGGACCAAACCCGCTCTTGCAGCGGACCGGATAAAAACCAAAAAATTGGCCGGGCGGGCCTGAAAACCGGGAGAACCGAGCGCGATTTTATAGAACCGGGCAGGCCAGTTTATTCACAGCAAAATGCTTTGTATGAGATTCGAACCTGCGCAACTTTTAAGTTAACTAAGGATTCAAACCACTAAGCCAACTACAACTTATTGATTTACATTCAAATTTGTTTTATACATATATCTTAACCTACGTATATATAAGTAAATATGTAATATATATAATACATATATATAAATAAATAAATATATAATATATATAATGCATACATCAATAATAAAGATATATATATATATATTATCGATAATAAAGATATATATATATAAAGAAATATATATATATATAACATATATAATATATATATATATGTATATATATAACATATATATAAATAAATATTTTTTTTATTACAGCGGTTCAACCCCGGTCAGACCGGTCAAACCGGTCGGACCTTAAACCTTTGATCTCACCGGTTCATTCTCCGATCCGGTTCTTAAAACCTTGATTTTATGTATGTTTAAAAAGTGACATGTTAATTATTTAAGTGTCAGTTAATGTAAATTATAATTTTCGTGTATATATATATATATCTTTGACTACTGTATAGAAGAAGTTGCATTTGGTGCAACATTCAAAATTGTCAAATATCCTTATTCTTTTACTCCAATTACTTAATATATATTATAAAAAAATGGAAATTCATAAAATGTAATAACTATTTGTGTAATTACATCATATCCTTATAATAAAAATAACGATGAAAATTCATAAAATTCAAAAGTTTTTAGTAGACCTCCTAGACCTACTATGATAGGTTATCATTAGGCCTACAAAAACAAATTTTGAAATATAATAGCTTACTTTAAAATAATTTTTTATTAAAATATAAATATTTTTGAAAAAAAAAATTTATAAAATATTGATATATATTTTTTACGGTCATTTTGAGTACTCATGTGTATATGATGCGGGCGAAGCCCGCCGGGGGCGGCCGGGTACTGTCGAATGCGGGCGAAGCCCGCCGGGGGCGGCCGTGTACTGTCGAATGCGGGCGAAGCCCGCCGGGGGCGGTCGGGTACTGTCGAATGTGGGTGAAGCCCGTCGGGGGCGGTCGGGTACTATCGAATGCGGATGCAGCCCGCTCGAATGCGGGCGCAACCCGCTCCAATGCGAGCTCAGCCCCCTAAGAGTCAGCGAGCACGGGCGAAGCCCGTGCGGAGCTGCTCGTATATATATAAGCGACAATCAAATAATATAAATACTGTATAGTCATTCAACGGAACCAATGAACAATAACTGCTCAACTATCCAAATACTCAAACTGAAAATAATGTAACGCAATTTTAATAAAAAAATGTAACACTTTTTAATTTAGTAGTGTGATCATAAACTTTATAATAGGTATTTGATAAATTTATCATAATTTTGATAATTTAAATAAAATATAAATATAAAAAAAATACAAACTTCAAGAATCTATGTGACCGATATGTTGTAGCTTTAGAATTATGCAACAACTGTAATATCAGAGTCGTGTATTGGCAAAAAAGTTTCCGCCCGAACTCCTGACTCCGGATAGATCTCCTAGGAGATCAAAATATGATCTCCTAGGAGATCACGTTGGGTTTGATCGAGTTCACCACATCCCTTTGATTTTTTAGTTTTAATCGCCACCGTTCAATCCTACATGTGGCAATATAGCGAAACCCACGGACCTAGATTTTGGAAAGGAGCTCGGACGGAAAAATTTCTCCGCGTATTGAGCATATTTTCAACATCATACATTGTGCATTAAAATGTTATCGTTCGTGGCCCCCGATGTTATCGCCTAATTATCGGAAAGAACCTGACATATCGGACATTTCGAGAAGAGGGTGTAGCGGGTGATTTATAATCATCACGTGTTTTTTAAAAATTTTGTATACAAACCAAATGATGTGCCCTATTCTACTCTCGTTGGCCGCTGTAGAGAGATCAAAATCCTTAGGAGTCCGCTGCTTCCTCCTCCCTCGTCGAGCTTCTCTACCATTTGTAAGCTCGAAGGCATCGACAACGACAGCAAGACGACGAGAAAGCTTCATCCAAAGACGATATTCCTCTGTTACTGGAGCATACGCTCTCCGACGACGCCGGCCAATCGCAACTTCACAAGTTTGATCAGGTATTCTTTATTTTCTTACATAGTCTCTTTCAATCATATCTATTCTCTAAGGTATTCCTTCCTTTCTTTTTTATGTTTCATTTGTTTGTGTCCGTCCTTCGTCGAGTAGCACTACAACATAGCTCCTCTATCGAGTGTCCTTTAATGTTAATGGCCCAGTCCTCCTTTTTGTGATATATGTGCTATTGCAGGAGAAAAAATCCCTAAGAACATTGATACCTTGCTAGACTACTTGCAGAAGCTGTTTTGAAATTGGATACACTCTACTAAGCCAACAATCACTTCTTGCATATCAGATACTTTAAGCACTTCAAAAGGAGAAAAAGTTTCCTCATCGATTGTTGTCAAACTGCAAGGTATGAAGCTCAACTTGCTGTTGATTTTTTTCTGAAGGTATTTTCTCCTGAATGTATTTTCTTCTGAAGGTATTTTCTAGAATGGCCATTATATATAGTGCAAGGGTCTAGAAACATGTTCGTTTTAATAAATGCTCAAATCTCCAAGACTTTTTCCAAAGTAGACGCATAATATTGTTTTGAATCCGACAATTTTAAGGTCGCAACACCTAGTATTTCGTAAAACACTTAGGTACATATAAAGATTTATCGATATTTAAATAACACATACAACTTATAGCACGACGACATGGAAAATCATTTACTCTCCATTTCCCACATGAGCAATAATTATTATCCAAAGACACTATAAACTTCTCTGGAACACGCACTGTAAGTACCCCTCCCAGAAATAGAACATGACCAGGAAAATTCTTATGCTCAGAGCAGTCGTCTTGCAGTGGTAGCGTTAGCAAACTAGCTAACCCCACCACATCCTTGTAAGAGCAACTCCAATGGGGGATCTCTAAATATAGAGATCCCCCTTGTACCATGTTCTCTAAATATAGAGAACATGGTAGAGCAACTCCAACCATGTTCTCTATATTTAGAGAACATGATTATTATATGAATATTATATGTATATTATATGTATATTTATATGTATAATAAATTATTATTTTTATTATTAATTTAATTTATTTGATGAAATTTTTTTAATTAATTTTTATTTCAAATTTATTAAAATAAAAATAAAAATAACGACAAAATAAAACATTCATTTGGAATTAATAACCACACAAACAAACAAACAAAAACAGGGAGACAATAAAAATACATAGAGCAAAATAAAAATATTACATGTTAACTAATACTAAAAATCTGGGAGGTCATCACTTGGTTCGTTAAAACTTCCGCGCACAGTTCCCCCGAGTTGCTCGTCTTCATTCTCGGGTACTCTATAGTCGCTTCCTCCATATTGGCTTCCTCCATGATGGTCTCCTCTGAACTGAGATCCTCCATATTGGTCTCCTTCATATTGGCTTCCGCTGTACTGACTCTCTCGGTACTGGCTTTCTCGGTACTGGCTTGCTCCAAACTCGGGAACTCCATATTGGCTTCCTCCATATTGGCTTCCTCCATGCTGGCCTCCATGAAACTGAGGTCCTCTGTATTGGTCTCCCCCATATTGGCTTCCTCCATATTGGCTTCCTCCATGCTGGCCTCCATGAAACTGAGGTCCTTTGTATTGGTCTCCCCCATATTGGCTTCCTCCATATTGGCTTCCTCCATGCTGGCCTCCATGAAACTGAGGTCCTCTGTATTGGTCTCCCACATATTGACTTCCTTCGTAACCACTACCTTCATACATACCTCCTCCATATCCAGTTCCTTCGAGTGATGAAGATCCTTGAAATAATGATTTTTTAATGTTTCTATCCAAAATAGCTTGTTTTTTTTTTGACGGAAAAACTGTCGCTCTGGAGTTCCTTTAATGTTTTCCAAATCCATCATCATGATATCATTATCTTGTTTAGCGCTCTGAAGATCTAATAGTCTCTTAGCATTTTCGAGTTTTAACATCATGAGTTGTTTTATAGAAGACCTATCATTTGCTCGTTCTACTTGCCCCTTCTTTAAAATATTCATGATTTCTTCATTTTCAGCAGTCTTGGCCTCAGTATCACAACTCTTACCACTTACCTTTCTCCTCCTCTCTTTTTCTTTCTTTCTTCCATCAGGTCGATTAATGGAATTTGAGACCGGGGATTCTTCATCACCAGTACTAGCACGGTTCATTTCATTGATGTCTGTATTTAAGTCTATACTTTTCCGTTAACTGGGAGAGTTAGAATCTAAAGTTTGTGACATGCCGATATTCATAGAGTTCATACCTTTTGTAGACCCGGACGTATCTACCCATTTTTCTGTATTTCTCAGGATAGACCAAACATGGTCAAACAAAAACCCTTTCTTTTCTTTCGGATCGTCTCCATATAACACTTTGGCTTGAGTGAGCTACAAAAAAATAATTATTATAATATCATATTAAATAATGAATATAATATATATAAAATAAATAAATACTTACAATATCGAGTTCAGACGCTCCACTGGGGTTTCGTTGCTCAATCTGTCGAATACACCCTCGAAATTTGCTAGTCTTACTTGCTAGTAATGACCAGCGACATGAGAGAGATTTTGTGGTTCTTTGTCCTACGCAAGTATTAGGTCTTGTGTTGTGAAATATGACAGAAATTCTTTCCCACATCTTGTGCTCTTTTTGATTGCTCCCCATAACCGGGTCTTCTGAGACCTCAAGCCAAGCATAGCATAGTGCTTGATCTTCTTTAGGGGAGAAAGCTACTCCACGGCTGGAAGTCATGATGGAGATTAAAGGAAAGAGATAGTTTTCTGATTAAAGGAAAGAGAGAGTCTTCTGAGACCTCATGCTTGATCTTCTTTAGCATATGTGATATCATGACTGCTTGTATTATAATGCACAATATGATTGTTGAAGACGAGCGAGATGAAAATGAATATGGGGAAACTTCCACTCCACCACCGGCTCAGAATGCTGAAGAGATGAGCACAAGTGAAGCTGAAAGATTTCATCAGTTCCTAAATCGGCATAAAAAGATCAAAGACAGGGATGCACATTTTGCACTTCGAGATGCACTGATTGAACATCTGTGGGCGCGACATGGCAATGAAGGAATGTAATTTTGAATATTTTATGCATTTTTAGATGAATGTATTTCGATTTTTATGCAATTAATAATTTTCAAAAAAATATGATTTGTTGTTAACAATAGTGTAAATAATTATTTTTGGTTTGCGATTAACAATTTTTAATAATAATTAAAATATATTCAATATTAGTCTCGTTTTATAGATCTCGACAAAATAAATTTATTGATATATTATGTGACATAATTGGAAAAATATATTAGCGACTATGGAGATTATAGAGTAATACAAACGTTTTATAAACAAACAATTTAAATAATAAAAAAAACAAAATATAATTAAAAAAGAAATGCCGAACCCGGCATTTCCTCTCTCCCTCCTCTAAATTTAGAGGAGGAGAGAGAGGATCGGCATAAATGCAGCGTCATATGCCGATCGGTTGGAGGAAAAAAACTGCAAATTCTCAAAATGGCGACCCATTGGAGTTGCTCTAAGGCAAGACATCATCAGATCACAGTGACCAACCTATAAAGAGAGTAACAAAGGGACAACACATGATGTTTCAATCACATAATATACATGAGTTTGGATACAAAGTGGAAGTTGTTAGATATTTTCCGTTTAGTGGACTCAATTCATCGAGACGTCCCGTTAAGGTCGTACGCGAATATTTGAGTCTATTCGGACTCCTATGAGCGTGTGTTAATTCAGTCGCGCGAACGGTCGAAGCCTGTGATAGGTGGGCTAGATCGTCTCGTAATTTCAGTCGCGAGCTCGGTCTCACTCTTGGCATATGAATGGACATGAAACTTAAATCTCAATTAATTTCAAGAGATTTAATTTACTTGGATTTTATTTTGGGAGTTATGAGGATTTATGGACCTCTTTTGGTAACTCCCATTAGGGCCTTCCTATTAAGCCTGAAATTCCATTTTTTCATTTCAACGTTATGAACAAGGGTTGAAGATCCCGAGACTCCTCTTTTCCTTTTAGAAAAACTGCTCTTCTTCTTTACCATTCGTTCTTGGGGAAGAAGAGATCGTTGGTGATCCTCACCATTTTGGGCTTTCTCAGCATAGAAGAGTCATCCTCTTCGTTTAGGTAGTAGAACGCCGGACCAGAGGAGTAACCATCTTCTACGGTTCTGGAGATCGCCTTCATCGCCGGCTAGAGAGATCCAAGATCGGCCGTGTGGAATCAACGTTCTGGACGTAGATCTACAGTTGGCGCTTGTTCTCTCTGCCTATCGCCGCCGGCCAACGTCTTGGAAGAGGAAGGGATCTGGAACCCCGTTTTTCCTGAGCTTTAAGCTTGCTGGTCAAGAGTGTTTTCAGGTATTATTACTGGGCTTTATTCGGTAAAAAACTATTTATATTGATCGCTTCATTTACTTCAGTTTTAGTCTCAAGATCTGATATTGTAATGGAGTTTTCAGGTTTCTAGCTTTTCTAACTTAGTGATATGCACTCCATTAAGAGAATTGCTTGGTTTTTCATTGCCGTGAAAACACCATTCAAATTTCATGCTCTTTGACCATAGATCTATATCTTGATTTTGCAAAGTTCTTAACTCGGGTTTAAGCATACATAACTGTAGGCGGATATTCTCCAAATAATAACACCATTCATAAAACTGTATACATATTCCGTGTTAATCACTGTTTGTTGTAGAGATTCAAAGTTGCAGATATTATTGTATGCTAACGGGGTCTGCTAGTGCCGCGGAGTTCATAAGGAAGAATACGTCAAGACTCCTCGGAATCGCCGCTATGATGAAGCACGAGACTGAATCTAAGAACGGTATACATTAAGCTTCCGCACTTCAGTTATATTGCCGTTTTTTTCAGTTTATATATTTGTGTGTTCTCTACCTGCATGTTGGATTAGAAAATTATATTATGTTTTAATACTCTCATTGAGACCGGTAGTATTTGAGTAAGAACGATCCTCCATAGTCGTAGCGTCACCACTTTAGTTTTATTTTGTGTTACATTTAATTTTCGATAGCATAATTTGGTGACGTACGCACCCTAAATTTTCCAACAGTTGGTATCAAAGCGAACTTATTTCAAAATTGTTGGTCTCCTTCATTAATCGGAGTAATTAATTTTCTAATTGAATTAAGTAGGAACACCAAAATTAAAACCCATTCATTTTGAGAGAAATTAAATAAGGGATTGAAAAACTAAAGTGCATTAATTAATCAATTCCCGACAAAATTGTTGTGTTTTCTTTAGACGATTAAATGCCCACACGTCATTAAGCAAAAGAAACACGATATTAATTTAGGGCAATATTCAGACATCCCGGTGTGAAAGGGTCTCATAGATTGATAAGAACTGTAGCCGCCAAAGTGGCCTTTTCAAGTCAGTTTGTGAGATTACGGTTTCACATGTTTTAGGGAGTTCTCTGAGACTAGTGTGCAATCATTCTCCCAAAGGAGGTTCTTGCGCAATAGGTTCAGAGGGATACACACGGACATTTGGACGGTAGTGCAGGGCTCTAGCAATCTATTCGCCCAAAGGCGGTATAACCGCGAAAAGCTCAAGCGTAATTGTTGCTCGTTCTTGTGTTGAGAATCACTAATTGTGTGGCGCGTAGTCTGCCCAAAGGTGTTGCGCGCTGACACGCTAGGATTCTCTACCTAGTGTGCTATTTAGGGTTTTATAGCCACTGTGCAGATCTCGTCTTTACTGGCCGTCTCAGTTCTCGATCCGGAAAAGAAGATCGAGCTTGATTTACTTAACTTGAATGCGACTCTTAAAAATATGTATAACTCCGCTTTAAAACAATCAAAGATGCATCAGTAGTTTCATTGATCGAATAAACTAGAGAATCACAATTGCATGAAAGCATGAGTTTTCAAAAAATTTCTAGTTTTATGGTTTCTCTCTACATAAATTACATATACTCTATAAAGTACAAAATGATTTTTTTTAGCAAATTGGGTGTACTTTATATGGAGGTTCCACTGTATAGCATCAATAATAAAGATATATATATATAAATATTATCGATAATAAAGATATATATATATAAAGAAAATATATATATATATATAACATATAATATATATATATATATGTACATATATAACATATATATAAATAAATATTTTTTTTATTACAGCATAACGGTTCAACCCCGGTCAGACCGGTCGGACCTTAGACCTTTGATCTCACCGGTTCATTCTCCGATCCGATTCTTAAAACCTTGATTTTATGTATGTTTAAAAAGTGACATGTTAATTATTTAAGTGCCAGTTAATGTAAATTGTAATTTTCGTGTGTATATATATATATATATCTTTGACTACTATATAGAAAAAGTTGCATTTGGTGCAACATTCAAAATTGCCAAATATCCTTATTCTTTTACTCCAATTACTTAATATATATTATAAAAAAAATGGAAATTCATAAAATGTAATAACTATTTGTGTAATTACATCATATCCTTATGATAAAAATAACGATGAAAATTCATAAAATTTAAAAGTTTTTAGTAGACCTCCTAAACCTACTATGGCAGGTTATCATTAGGCCTACAAAAACTAATTTTGAAATATAATAGCTTACTTTAAAATGATTTTTTATTAAAATATAAATATTTTTGAAAAAAAAATAATTATAATATTTTTTTACAGTCATTTTGAGTACTCATGTGTATATGTTGCGGGGGAAGCCTGCAGGGGGCGGCCGGGTACTGTCGAATGCGGGCGAAGGCCGCCGGGGGCGGCCGGGTACTGTCGAATGCGGGGGAAGCCCGCCGGGGGGCGGTCGGGTAATGTCGAATGCGGGCGGAGCCCGCCGGGGGCGGTTGGGTACTATCGAATGTGGGTGAAGCCCGTCGGGGGCGGTCGGGTACTGTCGAATGCAGATGCAACCCGCTCGAATGCGGGCGCAGACCACTCGAATGCGGCCGCAAACCGGTCGAATGCGGGCGCAAACCGGTCGAATGCGGGCGCAACCCGCTCCAATGCGAGCTCAGCCCCCTAAGAGTCAGCGAGCACGTGCGAAGCTCGTGCGGAGCTGCTCGTGTATATATATAAGCGACAATCAAATAATATAAATATTGTCTAGTCATTCAACGGAACCGATGAACAATAACTGCTCAACTATCCAAATATTCAAACTGAAAATAATGTAACGCAATTTTAATAAAAAAATGTAATAATTTTTTTTAATTTAGTAGCACGATCATAAACTTTATAACAGGTATTTGATAAATTTATCATAATTTTGATAATTTAAATAAAATATAAATATAAAAAAATACAAACTTCAAGAATCTATGTGACCGATATGTTGTAGCTTTAAAATTATGCAACAACTGTAATATCAGAGTCGTGTATTGACAAAAAAGTTTCCGTCCGAACTCCTGACTCCGGATAGATCTCCTAGGAGATCATATTATGATCTCCTAGGAGATCGCGTTGGGTTTGATCGAGTTCACCACATCCCTTTGATTTTTTAGTTTTAATCGCCACCGTTCGACCCTACATGTGGCAATATAGCGAAACCAACGGACCTAGATTTTGGAAAGGAGCTCGGACGGAAAAATTTCTCCGCGTATTGAGCATATTTTCAACATCATAGATTGTGCATTAAAATGTTATCGTTCGTGGCCCCCGATGTTATCGCCTAATTATCAGAAAGAACCTGACATATCGGCCGTTTTGAGAAGAGGGTGTAGCGGGTGATTTATAATCATCACGTGTTTTTTAAAAATTTTGTATAAAAACCAAATGATGTGCCCTATTCTACTCTCGTTGGCCGCTGTAGAGAGGTCAAAATCCTCAGGAGTCCGCTGCTTCCTACTCCCTCGTCGAGCTTCTCCACCATTTGTAAGCTCGAAGGCATCGGCAACGACGGCAAGACGACGAGAAAGCTTCATCCAAAGACGATATTCCTCTGTTACTGGAGCATACGCTCTCCGACGACGCCGGCCAATCGCAACTTCACAAGTTTGATCAGGTATTCTTTATTTTCTTACAGTCTCTTTCAATCATCTCTATTCTCTAAGGTATTCCTTCCTTTCTTTTTATGTTTCATTTGTTTGTGTCCGTCCTGTTGGGTTTTCTCTACCCCTAACGGGATGACATATCGAATATGCGCAGCAGAAATAATAACCAGAACAACCCAAAAGAAGCTAACGGATCTTGCGGTTTTTCATGATTCAAGAGAATAAACAAATCAAAATACAAAGTACCTTTGCGGGATTGAGTCAATACTCAACCAAGGTGCTCCAAGATGAAATCGGGTAGACAAAATCTGAGTTCCAAGAATCGAAATGTGTCGGCTCCTCTACAGCGATCCACACGAACGATGGAGAACCCTAGCTTCTTGTCGTACAAGAACTAGGTCGGAGAAGAAAGCTCTCAACGTCCCCACGGACTGCTAGATCCGATCCAGGGGAGGCGCCGACCGACGGCGGCGACTAGCGGCGACAGAAAACGATCGGCGGACGGGAAGAACGAGATGCCCTCGCGCGGAACAGTTCCGGTCGGGTGTTCTCGTCTAAATCGCGAAAAGATTAAGTCCCTTCGGTCTCTATCGAAGACTTAATCGCGTGCCCTTTTATACTAAAACGCATAAATCAGGCTATCCGCAGACCAGAGGGAAAAACAGAACATTTCTGTCAAGATTTACATTCGGCGAATTCGACTAATCGGTATAGCCGAATTCGACTCAGATTCGGCGAAACCATTTCGACGAATTCGTCTATACAAATTCGGCTATATCATTTCGTCGAAACCCTTTCGTCGAACTGACATGATTCGGCTAAACCCTTTAGTCGAATCTGTTATAATTTCGGTTAATCATATTAGCCGAATTTCATTAGTCGAATCAAGCTAATTCGGTTAAACCCTGTAACCAAATTTGACGCAGTTCGGTTAAACCCTTTAGCCGAATTTGTCAAGTAAATACTCATTCGTTTAAACCCTTTAAACGATTTCCCGTTGAGACATTCTCAACTTAATTCCAAGCAGTCACAAGATTGGTTCTCCACTCATATCCAATATGAGTAATGCCAACACAATCCTTTCTCCAACTTCTCCAAACGCTTTTATGTGCGACCCTATAGGCTCATATTGCGTTGGCAGCAAGACTAACTGTTGATTGCTTTGAGATCACCTCAGAAACTCCAACACGTCCTTCGTCGAGTAACACTACAACATAGCTCCTCTATCGAGTGTCCTTTAATGTTAATGGCCCAATCCTCCTTTTTGTGATATGTGTGCTATTGCAGGAGAAAAAATCCATAAGAACATTGATACCTTGCTAGACTACTTGCAGAAGCTGTTTTGAAATTGGATGCACTCTACTAAGCCAACAATCACTTCTTGCATATCAGATACTTTAAGCACTTCAAAAGGAGAAAAAGTTTCCTCATCGATTGTTGTCAAACTGCAAGGTATGAAGCTCAACTTGCTGTTGATTTTTTTCTAAAGGTATTTTCTCCTGAATGTATTTTCTTCTGAAGGTATTTTCTAGAATGACCATTATATATAGTGCAAGGGTCTAGAAACATGTTCTTTTTAATAAATGCTCAAATCTCCAAGACTTTTTCCAAAGTAGACGCATAATATTGTTTTGAATCCTACAATTTTAAGGTCGCAAAACCTAGTATTTCGTAAAACACTCAGGTACATATAAAGATTTATCGATATTTAAATAACACATACAACTTATAGCATGACGACATAGAAAACCATTTACTCTCCATTTCCCACATGAGCAATAATTATTATCCAAAGACACTATAAAATTCTCTGGAACACGCGCTGTAAGTACCCTCCCAGAAATAGAACATGACCGGGAAAATTCTTATTCTCAGAGCAGTTGTCTTGCGGTGGTAGCGTTAGCAAACTAGCTAACCCCACCACATGTAAGATCCCCCTCCCGGAACACACAACACGGCCGAGGGGAGTCTTATGCCCAGGACAGCCGCCTTGCGGAAGCGCCAACACACGAGCTAGCCTCCCCCACAAGACGCCTATCCTGCCAGCCAAACCAACTACACAGCGCCAACCCATCAATAATAGAAAGCATTAAAAGCCAAAGATTCACAATAAGTAATAATGTCCAAAACAGTACAAAGAAAAGCAGAAAGCTACACAAGCTCCTGCAAATCATCAGAGTAACCAGCTAAATGTCCAAAGGGCTACATCTCAAAACACTCACCCGCCTCTGTCACTGACGGCAGCTAAGGTACCATACACCCCAGACCTGCACACCTAACCTGGCTGGCCTCCGGTGTTGAACACTGCTACACCACTGAATGTGCTCCTAAAAAGAGGGACGTAGCAACCGTTAGTCATAAAGACTAAGTGGCTTCCCATCCGCTCCCCCGGTGACTCCAAGGCACCGGGCGGAAGGAAATGAAGAAAAGCTGCAATATATCAGTAATATGCAAAGCAGGTGACGGGAAAAGTAAACTAGTATATACACAAATTCTAAGCTACACAAGTGTAAAAGGGGCTAATCTAATCATGTATAAGCAGGAGTATAAGCATGAGTATAAGCGGGAGTATAATAAAGGTGTACGGCAGTAAATAGACAGTAATGTAAAGCAGGTAAAGCAAGGCAGTAAGAACAGTAGCGACAAGTAATCAATCTCGTACCCTAACTTATATGAATGCCCATAAAAACTTATAAGTTAGGATTTCCAGGAATTATAACTCATCATATAAAAGAGCCCATACTAATTTATATGATGAGGATCTGCAAGTGCGTATGCTATGCTTATGCTATGAATGATTTATGTAATGGACTCACACACACGACTCTATGCGCATAGACCTTTGTAGTTCCCTCTGTTTGAAAGGAAGCCAACCTCTCGGGTACCAACCGCTGTGACACACAGTGGTAGCGCACCGAGCTGTCCACTCCTAGGCGGGTATGCACACTACCAGGCCTAGACCGCACGTACGCCTCGACGCTAAACAACCGCGGAGCTCTGCGTACTCTTTGCTGGAGTCCACCAGGCTTTGAGCTAAGCGGAAGGTGTCTTCGAGGAATTGTCGTCCCGACACACAGACAAGCTGGCCCCTCAGACCCCAACACACCCGCTAAGTCCACGTACCGTGGTCGGTGTGACGACCTGCCTAGTACCGAAGACCTGCCACAATTATCCAAGAACTAACGGGGCTATCCTCCCCTCGAGCCTCCAGCTCGTCCAACCCAGTATACCACACACCTGTCACTCCCACCCTGGGAGGAGATACATAAATCCAAACTTACCCTACTATGGCTACTCTTGCCTACTTTAAATGTTATTGCAATTTTAGGGTTAATCTTGGACTTCCCGAGGGTTACCCTGTAAGGGGCTCGCTACGGTACTAGGACTACAATGGGATGACACCCCAAAGTTCTCTTTCTCAAGACTCTTAGTATTATTGGTGTCCACCCATAAGATTACCCTCTTATCATCTCACTTGAATTAAACCTCAGTGTTTTATGACCCTCTAAGGGGAAAGACGATCTTTCGTCAATCCCGAGCACAACCTTACCCATAGCTCACCAAGCACTCTCATCACCTAAACTCCTTTTTGGTGACCTCAACCACTTCATCCAGATCAGGTACACCAACTACCTCATATTCCCACCTAATGGTCTACAAGTTATCTCCATTCTACTATTTTCCTATTCGCAGACCAAATGAGTTATATGAACCACATAAGGGGAGGTACTACAATTATTCATCTAATTGACTCTAGATTATTACCAGAAGACTATCATGATATTATAAGACTAAGCTCGGCTTTTACTCAAGGGTTGTTTCTCATCCAACCCTGTTAGATTCAACATATATATTTAAATGTTAATACATACTATGCCATCAATCGTTCATTACATAATTTTCCTCAATGTTTAGGTCAAGCACCCCCAATGTTATATTAAAATCATAATAATAACCTTTACATATAATGTAATTAGGGGCACTATTCAAATCACAACTTGCCTAAAGTTTCATGCACATATTTATTGTCCTAGAGCGTCATCAAACAAGCGATCGATCAAATGGCTATATTAAACCCAAGACTTCTAAAATTTCTTCTACACGTCAGGGTTAGAGTCTTAAATGTTTACACCATATCTCAGCTCATTCGGAATAATCTTGATAGCTATTTACGGCACAATAATTTTATAACCTAATATTGACAAATCACAACAAGTTTATATCCGAAATTATGAAATTTAAGAGGGATGTCCACGTTGTCATCAACATTTATCTACCAATTCCAAACATCTTCCGATAAACAAAATATGGTAAATCACCAAAATATATATAAACAAGGATCCATTTCAATTTCGATCTCGCTGAAGCCTCTAGCATAGACTCGCTGCTTTGTTACGATCACAATTTATTACTCATAAAATGACAATAAATATTCATCTAAAAATAATGAAATTCTACAGCGATATGCACATCATCATCAACATCATCTCTACAATTTTGTTCTGAACAACAACGGGTATCAATGAAGTTATTCCAAAATTCATCGAGACTTAGGCTACCACGACACCGAATACTAAAACTGAAATTCTGAGAGTTTCACTACACTAAAATTTATGTGCCACCCCATTTTGGAAAGTTAACAACAAGGGCTACAATTTTATGTTGAACCGAAGGTCCAATTCCAAGTGTTTCATCCTCAAACAAACTCAACAAGCTGGTTGTGTAATACCTGACAGCAAACTAACAAACCTTAATTGCACAGTCTGTTTTCAAGGGTTATCTAGGGAGCTACAGGGCTCCCAAAATATGTACAGCCACTCATCTCAAAGGATTTTCCGAGATCTACAACTTTCGTGTTGAGCCGAAACCTGAATCTCAGTGTATCGTGCCCAAAACTGAACTTGAACACAGCTGCGCGCAGAAAACAGATTTCTGCATCGGTCTGCAGATATAATTTCTGCACGTGTCTTAAAGTAAATCTAAAGACATTTGTTCATCTTCTTCCTCCAGCAAGGGGGTAAAATGAACAGCGCTATTTCCTCAAATACTCCCTCAAAAGACCCCCAATCTTCACGAGATCAAGTCCTCTCTCTTCGTATTGAAGAGAGGGGTTGATTGAAGCAAATCTCACGGTGATCGTCGCCCTAGAACGGAAGTTCTAGCGTGGTCTTCTCCTATGGAAACACCATAACTCACAAGGTTGGGTCCTCTTGGCCCAACATCTCTCCTATGTGATCTAAAGATCTAGGACCAAGGGAGAGGGGAGGAAGTCACCTGATTTCCGGACGACGTTCGCGGTTGTCTCCTCCGCGGCATGGCGACAGTTGGCCAAGACTGATTAAAGGGGTCCTGATCCACAGAAATATCCAACATGTAATCAGTCAACATTACCCAAACTAAAAAAGAAATAGCACAAAGAAAATTTGTACTGCATAAGGCAGCAAACATCTAAACCCCTTATAAAACCAAATAAATCAACTCCCCCTACCGGTAACAGAAAAGGAGGACAGTACTCATGCAGTTCTGAACAACAAGCATATGCCCTCTCTACTGAACTGCAGTAGGTACTAATAGGTCTCACAGAAACAACAACATTGACAAGAGTGGCAAGGAAAGAAAAGCTCAGCACATCCAATAGAAACCCCCAATGAAATAGGGTTAATTCTAAGCAAGACCATAAAAACCAACTCAAAAAGCTAACAGCCGACCAACAACTGCACAGAGGAGCAGCACATCCACAACAACTCAATAAGCTTAACCGGCATCCATAAATGAAACCCTAGCCTTACAGTGAAATACTCCCCAAAACAAGAGAAAGTAATACCTCATAACAGGGAAGAGAGAGTTTACCTCCCAAATCGCAAACCGGCTTAAGCCCAGATCCTGCCAAGCCTTACTAACCCTTGTTCTTCAACAGTACTCCAATTAATTTGCCAGAAAATGAGAGAAGGATGAAGGGAAGATGATGAGAAAGAGAGAGCGAGAGAGAGGAGCTGGTAAGGGTGGTCGAGCATGGAGCTTGCCGGAGTAGAGCTCGACGGAGGAGGAAATCGCCGACCATGAAGGAGGTGGAGGTGCTTCGGCCATGGAGGTTTGAGGTGGTCGGCCATGAGGGAGAAGGTGGATATCTTGCCGGAGAAGGAAGAGGAGAGGTGGTCGGCGGTTTGGAGAGCTCACCGGAGGAGGATGCGCCGAAGAAGCTTGCCGCGAGGAGCGGCGCCGGAGGAGAGGAAGAGGGATCGGGGGTTCCCTGTGATGGCTGACGACGCAAGGGAGGAGGGGCTCGGGTAATCCTTCTAACCTAAGTAATATATATATATATATATATATATATATATATATATATATAAAATACTTATAATTATTATTATTATTATTATTATTTCATTTAAAGAGGATTCAAATGCTCGTACATCGCTCTATAGGGCTCAGAATTTATCCCGGACGGGCTCGTTACGACCGTCTCGCTGATACGCATCTATCAGAACCGTCCACGATCAAATCCGAGTTCGTTTGCTCATTTTACGCTCGCCGGAGCGCTTACGGCCTAATTTTACGCCGCATTAAAACTCGTCGAACGACGTCGGAATTTCAAACGGACGACTCGGTTGGACTCGTATCATCATTACGAGTCCAACAAAACTGACTGGGGTACATTTCGAGGTTGTTTGTTCGATTGCACATTTTTGGGTAAATGAGCTATTTGCAAATTCTTATCAGAATCGAGCGCGGACAGTTTCGTTGGCCTCGTATGGGTTTCACGAGTCTAACAAAATTGACTGAGGTGAATTCCGAGATCGTTTGGTCAATTTCACCATTTTGGATAAATATGCTATTCGCAGACCACGTTATTTAAGCTAACGTACGTACTATAATTCCTTCGAGGCGGTACGCCTCCTTCGAGTTTTATCGCTCAAGTTATGCTCTCCGGACGGCTCGGATCCCGATACAGCAAACATCGGGACAAAGAATAGAACTGGTACTCGCCGCATCCGACGAGTGCACTTCCCCGGCTCAGGTGCAAGCCTGGCCCTCACTACACCCAGAGCCCGAGTCAACTCGCTTGACTCAAAAACGCGCACAAGGGGTCTAGCTCGAATCGGGATGTTACAAATCCAATAAACGAAGAAACAATTTCGTCCCCGAAATTTAAGTTGGGGTTACGAGGGTCTTCTGGACGGGATTGAAACATACTCACCGTATGCAGTTACGGACGATTCACCCTTAACAATATCATGCTCATTTATGCATTGAGTCTAGATTGTGTGAGCGCTTTGGTCTTGTACAGTCATACGAATTAGTCGTGACTCACACTATTTCAACAATGGCTAATAGAAACTACACATATCAGACCCAAACATAAAACCTTACAGGATGGGTATATGACAACCTCTAAATCGAGATTACACAAACCAGCCCAAAGTAATAAAAAAAAACCAAGCATAGCAGCAGGAAATTTAGCATATGCTCCCAAGAGATTTGTATCAGAAATAAAACTATCCAGAGTTGAGTCATGCAATTATATTCAGGAATAATGTTATCTAGATTTTAGTATTCCAGAATTAGCCAAGGATCGGAACAAAGCTATCAAGGCTTAGCCAACAAAAATTTCCGGGCTGCTAGCATAAGAAAGCAGGACAAATTTCTAGCCTAAAACCAAGCCACTTACAGCATATGATCCAAATAAATCTCTAACAAAAACTAAGCGGCCACCAACCCCCATATCCAAAGGCAAACAAGAAACATTTTATAACTGTGCAATCTGGAAAGGTAACCGACAGCCACCAGCCCGAATTTGGTGAAATTTATAAAGAATAAAATTTCCCGGGGCTAATAAACAAAATCAGCTAATATAACAGCGAGCATAAGGGTATTGCTAAGAATCGACTTTCCTGCCTGCCATGAGTCTTCAGCACACTTCCTCGATACTCTTACTTGGCTCAAATACTATGTCCATAAATTATATATGTCGTCCAGTGCATCGACACAACTACTCTGAATTCCTGAGAATCAGAGGCCAAGTTGAGGGTAATCGCATTTTTCTCACAGGCAACACGTCGGACGAGGTGGGTAAGCCAACAAGGCTTCTACACGGGTTTAGTGTATACATGTATAATACTGAGTACAATCACTCGTCACTTGTTCACACCTCACAAGGTTCAGCATACATCTCGTGATTTCACATGGTCCGAAAGTTACTATACGTATTTATAATGCAATTGTATGAATTTGTCAACTTAACAGACCACGTAATAATGTCTTAGCACCACGGGTGCTACAATTCCGTATCCTTTATCTTATATCGGACGCTTGCAAACACACCTCTCTGATCAGAAATCGATACAGTTCCCACTTGACAAACTTTAAGGCGTCCCCCAAAATTTGTCATGCGGTCGTCAGATCGACCTTTGATCCTTGAGAGACACTGCAACGCTACATTACAGTTTACTTCTCCGCATAGCCTTCGGTTACAGTGAAGACCTGCTCATCCTTAAGGTACTCACCTCCAACACCCTGGGAGTGAACTCACCGCAAACCAAAACTTGGTGTTCAATCATTCCCCCTCGCTTAAGATGAACACATTCATCAAGGAGTGCCAAATTCCAAACACTAAAACATGTAGGCAATTCCTCATACAACACGCATCTTCTTCACTTAGCACGGCATCCACTTGATGTTAAGTTTCAACAATCGCTATGATCACCTTATAATAACTCAAGTGCAAGGGCATTCATGCAGAAGCCACCAACCAAGTTCAGTATCTAGTTATGACAAGATAATTACAATGGTCAAACATCATGGATGTTTACCTCTTGACTTGACATGATATTATACCCTTTCAATCCATCAACTACCCAAAAAAAAGATGTTACCAGCTACAAGGGTTTAAGCTCAGGAAACTTTTATGTGTCCAAATAGGTTCCAAATCCCGCATGCGATCAACCGATAATGCTTATCAATTGGTTCTGGTGCTATTGTGAATCGTTATCGAGGTTCAAAGTAGGGTGAATCCAAGACCCTACACCTCGCACGGGTTTTAATCACATCATTCCCTTCTAATAACACATGACCTCGAGTTAATTGTCACTTTCGTCTACTCCCGGTTCTACTTAGATTTGCATCGGACTCAAAAATTGGTGCTACTTTTATCTCGTGATTTAATTCATTTCATTTAAGGGCTCCTAAACCGTGAACATAAACCTTATCCAAGGGTTGGGTTTCGGCACAGAGCCTGCAGAGGACTGCCTTATCGAGGCAATACAATCACGCGTACACCTACTTGTACGTACAGAGACGTATTCATATCTTCTTAAATAAGTAGATTCAACTTATCCCCAATATTCCATTCACGTGTTCAATTCACGGCGTGTCTCAACACCCTTGACGCTCTCACCCGTATTGAGAGGTTATCACGAATCCAATCCTCATCGTTCACGTACTATTTAAATAAACAGGATCTAAGGGAAAGCGAAGTCGGAACATAAATAGGCCAATAAACGAAGGGAGAAGCCCCCGCACGTTTTTGGACTAAATTTCTTCCACCGCCCATATGGTACATTCTTCTCACATATGGGCACAACCTTAGGGGTATACCTTCCTCGACTTAGAGTTCTTACCCTATAGATCCCCGCAACGACGCACTCAAATACCAACCGGGATTTAGAAAATCAAATTTTTACGGTGACGACCAAGCTGCATCTCATTGTAATGAGAGCATGCACCAATAACATCCAATCACCCGGTACATTTATATATGTTTGAACTTAATATGAACTAAGGTGCAAGGCTCCGGATGATCTTCCCTTCGACACAAGTTATGCAGACTACCAAAAGTAGGGCATACTTCACATATGATAAACACAATCAAATCCACTACAACCGCCCTACCATCCCTGCCAACGATCATCCATGGCATGCATGTTTATTTATAAAAAACTTTTATGATTTTAGATCATCAAACAATTCATATTAATCTTGTCGACTCCATCGCCGAACACTTATTAATTTCCAATGTCAAGTAATTACAACATTAAGGGAATGTTCACCAAAAAAATTTCCAAACTCAGGGGTAGTTTATCATCATACCAACAATGCATGCACAAAGGTTCATTAACTTCTCAGCTATAATGCTATTATAACATCGCCGCATATCCCCAAAATGTAAATTTACTACTCTCCTCGTTACTTATCCACATAATCTTAGAACAATATAAAGAAAATGATCATCTTCAAAAATGTTTTTCCTCTCTTATTCCGCTAATAAAATTCCTATCAACCCAAACATGGCCTTAGCAGTCTGCTTTGCTTAAGGTGAATTAACTTCTCAAGGATCAAAACTTCCAATGTCAAAATTACAAAGATTCTAACTCCTCAAGGGATCCAAGACGGTACATATCTAGCCCAATAAACAAAGAGATTAGCCTCCATATCTCTTCGACTGAGTTTCTTCCGCCACCAATATAACACATTCGTCCCAACATGAGCCTTCTTTGGATCCGAATTCTTATCGTATCTTCTCCATATGAAACCTTCTACATATATAGAAGTGTGAGGTATCCACGTAGAGTACAAAAAACATGCTTGGTGGTCTCTCACTAAGCTGGTAATAGACTACAAGCACCACTCTCATTGAAATTGGTCTAATTTTTGTGTAAGGTGATAATATTACTCCATATCTAGGGTAAAAATCTCAGGGTGTGAGTCTCCAGCATTTACACTTACGCTAAACTCTTCCCTTAGTCACTCAAGGTCACTTATTGCTTGGCCCAATCATTCCCGAGATCGGTATAAGGTTAGGGTATGTCCCGACATATCCTGCTAAGTCGACCAAAACGGTATCCTAGTTAGGTTGGCATCAATCCTATGCCAAACCAACTCTAATTGTTGGAATGAGAATACCAACTACTGTCTCGGAGTGAGCCAGCATTTGTATGAAAGGATACGAGTTTGGCTTAGGTTGGCACTTTCTATAGGAAAAAGCGGACATACTTATTGTGAATTACACATGGGCACACCACCGCTTCCGCTGCATCAGTTTGTCCTCAAACTGATCTAGCTAGCAGGGGTGACCTAGTGGTCTAATAGACTTCTTTATCCCAGGATCGTTGCAAGCTGATACCATTTGTAAGATCCCCCTCCCGGAACACACAACACGGCCGAGGGGAGTCTTATGCCCAGGACAGCCGCTTTGCGGAAGCGCCAGCACACGAGCTAGCCTCCCCCACAAGACGCCTATCCTGTCGGCCAAACCAACTACACAGCGCCAACCCATCAATAATAGAAAGCATTAAAAGCCAAAGATTCACAATAAGTAATAATGTCCAAAACAGTACAAAGAAAAGCAGAAAGCTACACAAGCTCTTGCAAATCATCAGAGTAACCAGCTAAATGCCCCAAGGGCTACATCTCAAAACACTCACCCGCCTCTGTCACTGACGGCAGCTAAGGTACCATAAACCCCAGACCTGCACACCTGACCTGGCTGGCCTCCGGTGTTGAACACTGCTACACCACTGAATGTGCTCCTAAAAAGAGGGACGTAGCAACCGTTAGTCATAAAGACTAAGTGGCTTCCCATCCGCACCCCCGGCGACTCCAAGGCACCGGGCGGAAGGAAAGGAAGAAAAACTGCAATATATCAGTAATATGCAAGGCAGGTGACGGGGAAAGTAAACTAGTATATACACAAATTCTAAGCTACTCAAGTGTAAAGGGGCTAATCTAATCATGTATAAGCAGGAGTATAAGCATGAGTATAAGCATGAGTATAAGCGGGAGTATAATAAAGGTGTACAGCAGTAAATAGATAGTAAGTAAAGCAGGTAAAGCAAGGCAGTAAGAACAGTAGCGACAAGTAATCAATCTCGTACCCTAACTTATATGAATGCCCATACAAACTTATAAGTTAGGATTTCCAGGAATTATAACTCATCATATAAAAGAGCCCATACTAATTTATATGATGAGGATCTGCAAGTGCGTATGCTATGCTTATGCTATGAATGATTTATGCAATGGACTCACACACACGACTCTATGCGCATAGACCTTTGTAGTTCCCTCTGTTTGAAAGGAAGCCAACCTCTCGGGTACCAACCGCTGTGACACACGGTGGTAGCGCACCGAGCCGTCCACTCCTAGGTGGGTATGCACACTACCGGGCCTAGACCGCACGTACGCCTCGACGCTAAACAACTGTGGAGCTCTGCGTACTCTTTGCTGGAGTCCACCAGGCTTTGAGCTAAGCGGAAGGTGTCTTCGAGGAATTGTCGTCCCGACACACAGACAAGCTGGCCCCTCAGACCCCAACACACCCGCTAAGTCCACGTACCGCGGTCGGTGTGACGACCTGCCTAGTACCGAAGACCTGCCACAATTATCCAAGAACTAACGGGGCTATCCTCCCCTCGAGCCTCCAGCTCGTCCAACCCAGTATACCACACACCTGTCACTCCCACCCTGGGAGGAGATACATAAATCCAAACTTACCATACTATGGCTACTCTTGCCTACTTTAAATGTTATTGCAATTTTAAGATTAATCTTGGACTTCCCGAGGGTTACCCTGTAAGGGGCTCGCTATGGTACTAGGACTACAATGGGATGACACCCCAAAGTTCCCTTTCTCAAGACTCTTAGTATTATTGGTGTCCACCCATAAGATTACCCTCTTATCATCTCACTTGAATTAAACCTCAGTGCTTTATGACCCTCCAAGGGGAAAGACGATCTTTCGTCAATCCCGAGCACAACCTTACCCATAGCTCACCAAGCACTCTCATCACCTAAACTCCTTTTTGGTGACCTCAACCACTTCATCCAGATCAAGTACACCAACTACCTCATATTCCCACCTAATGGTCTACAAGTTATCTCCATTCTACTGTTTTCCTATTCGCAGACCAAATGAGTTATATGAACCACATAAGGGGAGGTACTACAATTATTCATCCAATTGACTCTAGATTATTACCAGAAGACTATCATGATATTATAAGACTAAGCTCGGCTTTTACTCAAGGGTTGTTTCTCATCCAACCCTGTTAGATTCAACATATATATTTAAATGTTAATACATACTATGCCATCAATCGTTCATTACATAATTTTCCTCAATGTTTAGGTCAATCACCCCCAATGTTATATTAAAATCATAATAATAACCTTTACATATAATGTAATTAGGGGCACTATTCAAATCACAACTTGCCTAAAGTTTCATGCACATATTTATTGTCCTAGAGCGTCATCAAACAAGCGATCGATCAAATGGCTATATTAAACCAAAGACTTCTAAAATTTCTTCTACACGTCAGGGTTAGCGTCTTAAATGTTTACACCATATCTTAGCTCATTCGGAATAATCTTGATAGCTATTTACGGCACAATAATTTTATAACCTAATATTGACAAATCACAGCAAGTTTATATCCGAAATTATGAAATTTAAGAGGGATGTCCACGTTGTAATCAACATTTATCTACCAATTCCAAACATCTTCCGATAAACAAAACATGGTAAATCACCAAAATATATATAAACAAGGATCCATTTCAATTTCGATCTCGCTGAAGCCTCTAGCATAGACTCGCTGCTTTGTTACGATCACAATTTATTACTCATAAAATGACAATAAATATTCATTTAAAAATCATGAAATTCTACAGCGATATGCACATCATCATCAACATCATCTCTATAATTTTGTTCTGAACAACAACGAGTATCAATGAAGTTATTCCAAAATTCATCGAGACTTAGGCTACCTCGACACCGAATACTAAAACTGAAATTCTGAGAGTTTCACTACACTAAAATTTACGTGCCACCCCATTTTGGAAAGTTAACAACAAGGGTTTACACTTTTATGTTGAACCGAAGGTCCAATTCCAAGTGTTTCATCCTCAAACAAGATCAACAAGCTGGTTGTGTAATACCTGACAGCAAACTAACAAACCTTAATTACACAGTCTGTTTTTAAGGGTTATCTAGGGAGCTACAGGGCTCCCAAAATATGTACAGCCACTCATCTCGAAGGATTTTCCGAGATCTACAACTTTCGTGTTGAGCCCGAAACCTGAATCCCACTGTATCGTGCCCAAAACTGAACTTGAACACAGCTGCGCGCAGAAAACAGATTTCTGCATCGGTCTGCAGATATAATTTCTGCACGTGTCTTAAAGTAAATCTAAAGACATTTGTTCATCTTCTTCCTCCAGCAAGGGGGTAAAATGAACAGCGCTATTTCCTCAAATACTCCCTCAAAAGACCACCAATCTTCACGAGATCAAGTCCTCTCTCTTCGTATTGAAGAGAGGGGTTGATTGAAGCAAATCTCACGGCGATCGTCGCCCTAGAGCGGAAGTTCTAGCGTGGTCTTCTCCTATGGAAACACCATAACTCACAAGGTTGGGTCCTCTTGGCCCAACATCTCTCCTATGTGATCTAAAGATCTAGCACCAAGGGAGAGGGGAGGAAGTCACCTGATTTCCGGACGACGTTCGCGGTTGTCTCCTCCGCGGCATGGCGGCAGTTGGCCAAGACTGATTAAAGGGGTCCTGATCCACAGAAATATCCAACATGTAATCAGTCAACATTACCCAAACTAAAAAAGAAATAGCACAAAGAAAATCTGTACTGCATAAGGCAGCAAACATCTAAACCCCTTATAAAAACAAATAAATCAACTCCCCCTACCTGTAACAGAAAAGGAGGACAGTACTCATGCAGTTCTGAACAACAAGCATATGCCCTCTCTACTGAACTGCAGTAGGTACGAATAGGTCTCACAGCAACAACAACATTGACAAGAGGGGCAAGGAAAGAAAAGCTCAACACATCCAATAGAAACCCCCAATGAAATAGGGTTAATTCTAAGCAAGACCATAAAAACCCACTCAAAAAGCTAACAACCGGCCAACAACTGCACAGAGGAGCAGCACATCCACAACAACTCAATAAGCTTAACCGGCATCCATAAATGAAACCCTAGCCTTACAGTGAAATACTCCCCAAAACAAGAGAAAGTAATACCTCATAACAAGGAATAGAGAGTTTACCTCCCAAATCGCAAACCGGCTTAAGCCCAGATCCTGCCAAGCCTTACTAACCCTTGTTCTTCAACAGTACTCCAATTAATTTGCCAGAAAATGAGAGAAGGATGAAGGGAAGATGATGAGAAAGAGAGAGCGAGAGAGAGTTGCTGGTAAGGGTGGTCGAGCATGGAGCTTGCCGGAGTAGAGCTCGACGGAGGAGGAAATCGCCGACCATGAAGGAGGTGGAGGTGCTTCGGCCATGGAGGTTTGAGGTGGTCGGCCATGAGGGAGAAGGTGGAGATCTTGCCGGAGAAGGAAGAGGAGAGGTGGTCGGCGGTTTGGAGAGCTCACCGGAGGAGGATGCGCCGAAGAAGCTCGCCGCGAGGAGCGGCGCCGGAGGAGAGGAAGAGGGATCGGGGGTTCCCTGTAATGGGTGACGGCGCAAGGGAGGAGGGGCTCGGGTAATCCTTTTAACCTAAGTAATATATATATATATATATAATACTTATAATAATTATTATTATTATTATTTCATTTAAAGAGGATTCAAATGCTCGTACATCGCTCTATAGGGCTCGGAATTTATCCCGGACGGGCTCGTTACGACCGTCTCGCTGATACGCATCTATCGGAACCGTCCACGATCAAATCCGAGTTCGTTTGCTCATTTTACGCTCGCCGGAGCTCTTACGGCCTAATTTTACGCCGCATTAAAACTCGTCGAACGACGTCGGAATTTCAAACGGACGACTCGGTTGGACTCGTATCATCATTACGAGTCTAACAAAACTGACTGGGGTACATTTCGAGGTTGTTTGTTCGATGCACATTTTTGGGTAAATGAGCTATTTGCAAATCACGTTATAATTTCGCCGATTCTTATCAGAATCGAGCGCGGACAGTTTCGTTGGCCTCGTATGGGTTTCACGAGTCTAACAAAATTGACTGAGGTGAATTCCGAGATCGTTTGGTCAATTTCACCATTTTGGATAAATATGCTATTCGCAGACTACGTTATTTAAGCTAACGTACGTACTATAATTCCTTCGAGGCGGTACGCCTCCTTCGAGTTTTATCGCTCAAGTTATGCTCTCCGGACGGCTCGGATCCCGATACAGCAAACATCGGGACAAATAATAGAACTGGTACTCGCCGCATCCGACGAGTGCACTTCCCCGGCTCAGGTGCAAGCTTGGCCCTCACTACATCCCGAGCCCGAGTCAACTCGCTTGACTCAAAAACGTGCACAAGGGGTCTAGCTCGAATCGGGATGTTACACCACATGACGTCTACCTTGTACGGCAAGACATCATCAGATCACAATGACCAACCTATAAAGAGAGTAACAAAGGGACAAAACATGATGTTTCAATCACATAATATACATGAGTTTGGATACAAAGTGGAAGTAAGGCTAAAACATGCCCTAAGATATATTTACATTACAAAAGTGTAAGCTCTCACATATCTCGGTATATCTACGGGAATCGAGGTCGGGATCGGAGTCTCCGTCGTCGTATCATTGTTATCCTGGCGGAGGGCTGCTGCTGCTGATGTGGGTGCTCCTAAATAGAGGTAGCAGCGAACCATTAGTTAATTGACTAAGTGGTTTCCCTTCCGCTCACCCGATGCATCCGAAAGCACCGGGCGGAAGGAAGGATAACATGGCTACAATTAACAGTATAATCAAAGCAGGTGACAAGAATGAGGGCATATATTATGATACGAACATGTAACATTATCAAGATATAATACATAAATAACTTGACTTATAAAAGTGCACATACAAACTTATAAGTTAAGGGTCTTGAATTAACATAACATTAACTCATGATACAAGAATGCTTATACAGACTTGTATGATAAGTGTCTTAAAATGCAAGGTATGCAATGCAATATTATTAAACATGATATGAATTTTAAACTATATACATTTTTATGTTGATATAAACCAAATACAATTGCTAAGTGGGTATCGAACCACACAGGCCTTATCGTCGCAACAAGACGATAACAACGGATCAGACTAACTCTGCTTCTAGGTAGGTGGCACACTACCATCCTAGGCCGACAATATACAACACTGGACCGTGTTTGTACTACTATCAGAACTCACGCTAAAACCAGCGGAGACTAGATACAAGCTAAGGAAATTGCCTGCCAGGATCTTGTCCACAAGACAATTTTTCATACAGCCTAAGAGTCTAACTCTCAACTCTCCGTTAGTGTGCTCTGTTCGGTAGAATGAGTAGACCTGCCACATTTCAAAACTGATCAGTTAATCGATGGTGATTTTCTATACATACTATATGTCAGCCTTAATGTTAACATGCCTAATCCAGGTTATCACTAGGGTTGAGCTAAGTTTAAGAATAACCCTTAAATAGTTATATCATCATCAAGCTAACAACTTATTTACTACTTAATGATCTAAGTGTTTAGTAAAAAAATTATTAAGGACATGACTTGTAAACACTAATTACCAAGCTTATGGTCAAGCTTAGAACATCACTTAATCGGTAATTGGTTAAACTAAACATTAACCAGCTCACTAGCATCTTTTGTGATATCTAATTTAAGTAGCTCATTGGCCAGACAAGTGTAAAGTTTGTTGTCGCACTGTGTACCGTTATATATCACCTTCCTTTTGGAGGATACCAGTTCATCCATAACCACTTTCCTAGACACCAATTAGACGACTTAAAGTTGGAGTTTACAAGTACATGTTGACTCTAACACATATTGGTCTACAAATTTAGTCTTGAGCATTCTTTTGTGATATCTAATTTAAGTAGTCCATTGGTCAGGTAAGTGTAAGGTTGGTGGTCGCACTGTGTACCATTATACATCACCTTTCTTTTGGGGGATAATGGCTCACCCTTAACCACTTTCCTAGACACCAATTAAACAACTTAAAGTTAAAGTTTCACAAATACATGCTGAAATTAATATCTTTTGGACTACAATACTAGCCCTGATTAAAGTTATTCTAAGCATATCATTAGACTTTTACATATCTTTAAACAAAGTATACACATTTGAGTTTTTGCTAAACCAACAATAATATTTATCCAAACAACTTGAAACTTTAATCAGATATTAATCATAACTTGAAATAGGTGTCCACAAAAATTTGGAGTTTAATTCAATTAATAACTCCAATTAACTTCAGTAATATACATGGTTAATGATTGGTAAATTTTTCTGAAAACAATAAGTCAAAGATGCTCCAAAATTTTTACAATTTTTTGAAGGCATATCTACTGACATAACACACCTTGAGTATAATTTTTAGGTCCATATAATTAATATTAACTATAAATAAATGAAATACACTTTTTTATAGTTTATGTAACAACCCATTAAAATTGATACACAGAGAGTTCTAGGTCTCTACTAAAAATGTGCAACCATAATTTGGAAAGCTCAGAATTAAACCTACAACTTCCATGTTGACCACTTTAGTCAAAACCCACACTAAGGTGCTCAATTATTCTAAATATGTTAGGTGTCAAGGTGTGATAATTAAATGAAATTAATTTAAACTATAATTTTCAAGATATAATACATAACATGGGCTAACCATGTCCAATTGCCCTACAATTATGACCAATGGTCAGCAATGATATACCAAGTGCAGTATAGAAATATGGGAATTTAATTCCATCATTAAGTCCATATTATTTCAAGAATACACTTCCTTAAAATAAATTGCATTATAAACCAAACTATAAGAAAAATGTGCTCTGAAAATTCTAAAACTTTAAATAGAGATTTATCATGCCTTAACATGCTAATGTTTCAAATTTCAGAGCCTTGATATTTAAAATGACTAAAAAAAGCACAAAATATAATAAGCGCTATAGTTTATATAACAACCACTTACAAATTAAATTCAAAGAACTATAGTCATCCTCAAAAAATGTGTCATGCCAATTTGGAAACACTAGACCAAAGGCTACAACTTTCATGTTGTCCACTTAAATAAAATTGTACATGTGTGCAAGTAATAGAAAATGAAATGAATCATTATATAGTTCTGATTTGATCAAAATATGCCAATGATTAATTCAGATATAATAAGGCAATCTGACGGCTGGAAGCTCATCTTCAAGCTTGAGTCAGCGACTCTAATAACTCCTGCCTGGACGGAGCTTTTGGGGCTCCTCCACCGCCGACCGGCCACCACCACGACTCGCTACCACTCCCAAAAGTTTGGTCAGAGTAAGGCGCATCTAAGAGCGGTGTCCGACGGGCAATTGTCGTCGGAGGCGGTCGGAATGACAGGAGCATTCTGATGACAATTCTCCACCAAATTTGATGAAATTTGAGTCCAATTGGGATCAATTTTCATTCTAAATCCATCCACATTACTAACACAAGGGGAGGGGTAGGGAATCTCACCTCCGGAGGGTGATTTCTTCTAGATCGGGTTTGGGTTGGCATGCTGCTGGAGGAGGTGATTGACTTTACTCTCAAAGGGCTTCCTGATGCTCTTAGCTTGTTGTCTCTACTTGAATCACTTGCTTGGGAGATGTGTGAGCTAACTGAGAGGTTAGGGGGTACTTTTATAGGCTGAGGAGGGAGATACCATTTTCAATTTTGCTTCCAAGCATGGCCGGACAAGCCTCAGCCTTGCTGCCTCCCTGCCTCCCTGCCTCCTCCTCCTCCTTAGTCCTGATGGTTTCAGAGGATAGCTCTTACTCTCCTAAGATAGGATCAAGTAATTCCTAACCTCAAATTGCCTTGCAATGACACCTCATGTTTGGTCCATTTTTACCTTAAGCTTGATTTGACTATAGTTAGCTTAATTAATCCAATTTGACTCCAAGTCTGATTTGGCTAGTTGGTTTGAGCCATGAAGGGAAGTTTTGATCCATTAGCTTATTAGGTTAAGGGTTGAATTAAGTTAGTTTCTAATTGAGGTTTAGGCTTGATTTAACCATGGTTTGACCATGATAGATTATGATTGACCATGGTTGACCAAAGTCAACTTTTGGTGGGATGGAAAGCCTTGGTCATGAGGTAGGTCTTAACTAGGTCACTTGATAGTGTAGGGAGTCAATTGGGCTTTGTTTAAGTTGCCTATGTGTAGGTGAACTTTTCACCGTTTGAGGACTCCACCTTGCCTCCAATGTGTAATGGATCTACATTTGGGTGATACTGGACTTCTAGGGTCCTAATGAGAGATGAGATATTACACACACGACCTCAAACACTGTCTTGTGACCATAAAAGCATCCATATTTCACTGTGTTTTGCTTCCTCCTCAAGCCTCATTGCAATTTTAAGGTGCATCTCATTGACTTGTTTCTCGACTCTATTTCTTATATTAGTCCATCTACCCATCAAGTAAACACGAATGTCTTCGAGCATTGTCAATATTAGTTTATCTCACATATCTAATATGACACGATTGAATGTCTCTGACATATTATTCACTACCATGTCATAAGTAGGATGTTCATTGAATGCATGCTTACACCATAAACTTTTATCTATGACAAATAGGTGATCAAATGATTTATCTGAAATAACTTTAATCTCATTTATCACCCTATCTCAATCTGCTTTATAAGTTGCATTGGAGGTCTTCCATAATAAGCACTTCAAATTTTTTACTTGGAAACTTCTTTCTCAAATTATTGTACGGATGTTCACACAAAATCGATGATCTACACCAGGTAATAAATATTTAAATGTTTGGACTAATCCAAGTATATAAATAAGGAGCGACATTTAAAGGATGCACTAAAAGATGTAAAGAAAATACATATTTAGAACCACAATAAAAATATTAACAAATCTTTTGTTAATCCAATATATATGTGATTCCATGATATTCAATATCTCGTGTGAGATTGTAGAGGAATCAAGTCCATGAATAAAAATTCAAATAATTATATTGTTCTTCAACACTTTTGTCAATTGATGAACTTGCTTTTTCATTTACTTTTCCCTACAACCATTTGTTTTCTCAACAATTTGTTTGGTCGGTATGTTGGATTATCCTTCATCTTAGACTTTATTCTTTTACTTAGCCACTTGTGTTTGTCTTTTATAATTCTTACTTCCCATGTATCTTGACCCTTCATTGGTGCAACATATATTTCACAGTCACACTCATGCTTGCATTTGACTCGCACTCTTCTTTTATCAGTTTTCATCAACTTTAACCCAACACCCATATGCATCACGTAAGTTGTTAATGCATCATTAAAACGTTCTTTTGATTTAAAAATCAGCCCTGGTTGCCAATTCATTTCTTTCATGTCCTTCAATAGTGTAATAATTGGTTGTTTGGGCTTCTTACTCACATAAGGCGCCTTCACCCTCGCTGCTAATTAAGTTAATTAGACCTGATTGATAGTCTTCATCATTGTTTTCTCTTATTACTACATCTCAATTGTCCACATGTCCCAACAATTGAACTTGAGTATCGCCATCTTCAAACAAGTCTTCTTCATTTTCAAATTGAATATTTAGAGCACTATCTTCACTATGATATTCGTTGTCTAAATCCATTGAAACCATGCAAAATGTATACGAATAAAACTATTAAAATCAACACCAAATGGATTATATTAAAACTAAAATTATTGAAATTATACAACAAAACTATAAACATAATATAGAAATATAAACAGAACCTATAAATATAAACAAAACATAACATAAAGCACAATCCAAATTTTCATTGAATACATGCATTTATGAAACCCTAGATAGCAACATGAAAATAAATAAAAAGAATTTTCAAACATAAAGCACAATCCAAATTTCTTTCAACACTTGCAATTATGATACAAGCAACCACTGCATCCTGAAAAATAACAACTTCCAAATACTTTGCAATCCAAGGTATTAAATATTAGGATTTGTATGCTCCACTGACAGTTAAAGAGATGGAATGCAAAAATTTCCCCAAAAATACCTCTCTACCAAATAAACCATTTTTCGAATAGAAGAATGGGGGAAGAGCTCTCACCAGTGCTGGAGAGAGTTTTGTTGGAGCATGCATTGCGCATCCCTTGGTTTGAGAATAACAAATCTCATAATATGTTTGATCTTTGCTTTTCGTGTGTTTATAGTGTAGAGGAACTACAGTTACAATACCCCTAAGAGTGTGATGCAGAATGAAGACGGAACTCGGAATTATCGCTAACGCTATGCGGTATCACTACCGCTCACGTTAATGCTGGCGTTATCAATACTACGGGGAGGTAGTGCCACAATCTACCACGACAGCATATTCTAATCGCACGATGCAGCTAACGTTGGGCACTAGGACTACCATCGAGCGGTAGGTTCCACGACCGACCACGACTCTACGAGCTTGCCCATAATCTCATGACATCTGCTATGTGTCACGATGGTACGCTATCGCCAGGCGATATCGCTACCGCTAGCGTTAGATCACGAGCCTATTTAAGGAGCAGATCTCTTCATTCAAGGCTACCACATCTCAAGCTATCATTTCTACCTTTCGTGAGAGCCTTCATCACCGAATTCCGAGAGCACTCCCAACACCATCCTTGAAGATCAAGAGTGAGAAGGAGATTTCCAAACGATCAAACTTGAAGAAGGATGCCTGCATCAACTCCAACGTTGTTCATTGCAATTCTTCATCATCTCCTTCAGAGCTCTTCAATATAGTGAGTTTTTATTTCTAAATTTACTTTATATTCTTCCATTGTATTATAACGATAGTGAATTCGCTGTCTTGTGTGTGGAGACTAAGCCTTGTGAGGTTTAGGGGGAAATTCGTCACCTTGTGTGTGGCAACTAGGTCTAGGGTATGTCTAGGGGAGGCTATAGGTCATATCTGGGGTAAGATTGACTATAGTCAGCCGGTCCTTAGGAGAAGGACCGTTGAAAGAACAAAAATTGATTTTTATTAAAGCTTTGATTTCGAGTTTCATTGAAATAAAATTATTGTATTCTTCTTTTGAAATAAAATCATATTTCATCTTCTCAGAATTTCAAGTATTTTATTTCATTCAAGCATTTCTAAGAAAAGTTGATTTGGCAAATTTTTCGAGGACTTTTATTTTCAGGAGAGTTAACGCTTGGAGTTAACACTAACCCCAGCGGTAGCAGTTTCTGCAATTATCTCGATTTTTTTTCTATTTTATCTTAAATTTGTAAACCCCTTATTCACCTCCCCTCTAAAGGCGTCATAAGATCCAACACTTGGTATTAGAGCATGGTTATTCCAAAATGGTTTCACAGCCGGGAATAATGGTGCACCATGATCATGTTTTTCATGAGGGTCAATGGATTAGTAGACCTCCTCTATTCACCGGTACCGATTATAATTATTGGAAAACTAGAATGTGTTGTTTTTTAATTGCCTTAGATAATAATGTTTAGAGTATAATAGAAAAATGTTACTCTCCACCAACATTTGTTGTTGGAGAAGTTTCTATGAAAAAACCAATGGATAAATGGGATGATAATGATAAGCTGAGATGTAAGAATAATGCTAAAGCTATGAATGATTTATTTTGTGCCTTGGATAGAATGAAATTTAATCGAACTTGTGCTTGTGAAACTACTTACGATATATGGAATTTATTAGAAATTACTTATGAAGGTACTTCACAGGTCAATGATTCAAATCTATTCCAACTAGAATATGAGTACGAAAAATTTCGGATGGAGGCGGATAAAGACATAGATTCAATGTATACAAGGTTCACCAAGATCGTCAATGACTCAAAGGTGCTTAAAAAGATGTTCTCCAACGGTGACTTAGTGAGAAAAATTCTTAGGTCTCTCCCTCCAAAGTTCAATCCAAAGGTGATGGCTATCTTGGAGTCGCGTGATCTAAAGAAGCTTCAAATTGAGAGCCTCATTGGGAATCTCAAAATCAATAAGGTTGAACTAAAAATTCAACAACAAATGTACAACATGGAGCCACAGAAAAAAGCCTTGACATTGAAATCAAATGAGGCCGACAGAGATGATGATGATGATGAAGAGGACAAGGAGAGCCTTTTTGTGAAAAAATTCAAAGGATTTATGAGGAATCCAGAAAGGAAAAACCCCTTCTAGAAAAATTTCAACAAAAAGAAATTCTCATCAAAGAAAGGAAAAGCTAGCGATGATGATGAAGAAGAACGACCACCACCGTAGTGCTATCACTGTTGAAAGACCGGACACATCCGGAATAAGTGCCCAAAGTTTCTGAAAGAGCAAAAAGAAAAGAGGCACAAGGGAAAACAAAAGAAGGTGTTGACGGTGGCTATATGAGATGACTCCTCCAAGGAATCAAACGGCTCATCCTCTAGCGATGAAGAAGAGGTAAACATGTGCCTTATGGGAAAAAGCAACACATCATCCAATGACGAATGTAGTGTCCAAAGCGACACGAAGGTAACTCCTCCCTCTTATGATGATTTATATAACGAATATTTACAAACTTGTAAATATTTTGATAAAAGTTTAAAAGATGTTGATATCTTGCAATTTGAAAATAAACTTTTATTAAAAGAGAATAAAAAATTAACTAAATAAATTATGTTATTAAGAAAGAGAAGATGACTTGCCAAGAGTGTAATTACTCCTTGGCAAGGGTGAAAGAACTTAAAGAAGCTCTTACTAAGTCTCATTCCACTATTGAATCTCTTACTAAAAAATTAGGGGACTTAGAAAGATCTCTTAAATCTTCTCTTTTTCAAATAGAAGAGGGAAAGAAAATATTTGTGAATCGATGTGTTATGTTAGTAACGAAGAATACCGCACTTAAAACTCGAATTCATGATTTAAATATGGCTATTAAAAAATTCGGAGTTGGCCAAAAGAATCTTGATATGATATTGGGCAATCAATGTCATAGAAGTGCAAAATATGGGCTATGATGTGCTTTTGAAAGCTATCGCCCGACGTTAGCTACTAACGCTGGAGGTAGCAATAAATCCAGAAATCAATATATTTTAATGAAAAATTAAATCAATCTACTGTTGTTACCGCATCTTCCCGCAAGAGTTCACACAGAACATTAGAAAGGGTCTCAACCCCCTTTATATCGTGTGTCAAATACCATATATTTGGACACACCACAGACTCATGCAGGAAGAAAGGTCGAACTACTTTAAAACAAATTTGGGTACCTAAGGTTTTCACCTACTATATGGGAAGAACCTATTGAGTAGCCTGATCTTTACTCTCATCTCCCTTTTAGGTATGTTGGCAGGCTAAGGACAAAGAAGATGTGTGGTATTTGGACTCGGGTTGTTCCAAACACATGACCGGCAACAAAGTAAAGTTCTTTAGCCTCATGACGAAGAAAAAAGGGATGTTGACTTTTGAAGATAACGACAAAGAAAGGATCATGGGCATCGGTACCATAGGTAACGAATCATTTTCTATTTCTAATGTATTGTTTGTAGAAGGTTTAAAACATAATCTAATTTTAATCAGCCAATTATATGATAAAAGTTTAAATATTTTATTTGAATCTTCTACAAATCTTTGCAAATTCATAAATTCTAAAATAAATGATGTCGTTCTCACCGCACTTAGATCATAATGTCTATATGATTGCCTTTAATGATCTTTCTCATTCTTCTATAAAATGTTTTATATCAAAAAATGAAGAATTAGAACTTTCGCATAAGCGTCTTGGTCACTATAGTACCAAGCTAAATGAATTAATAAAAGGACTACCAATGCTAAATGAAAATATCTTCTTTTTGCACGTCTTGCCAAAAAGGAACATTTTCAAGATCATCTTTTAAAAACAAAAATGTTATTTCTATTACTAGACAACTTTAACTAATTCATATGGATTTATTTGGACCGGTTAGCATTTCTAATCTAGGTGTTAGGAAATACATTTTTATTTTTTGTACAACCCCGTATTCGCCGAGTGGGTCCCCAAGACCCCGTGGGGGGTCAAGGTGCGGAATAGGAATCCAAGGACCCCTGGGCGAGTGAGGCCCCACTCGCGGGCCACTCGCATGGTGTCATGGCAGGTAGACGAGAGAGGGTACCCAAGATCTCGCCCGTCGAGCGAGTCGAACGTCTGGCGAATGGTGTCCTCATGAGCCATTCGCCCGGTGAATTATGGTGGGCAAGGAGCCTAGCGAGTGGTGCCTTCACGGACCACTCGCCCAGAAGGCTTTGGGGGGGGGGGGGGGGGGGGGATTACCTAAATCCTCCTTGTGGGCTGCCAATAGCCCTCCAAAACAACAGAGTTAGGCTGTTAGCAGACCAGTTTGGGGTGCAATTAGTAAAACCAAAAGGCGGATTTATGCTATTTGCAATCCAAGACTAGAAAATCTATAAATAGACCCTTAAGGGCACCATGGAGGAGATCAAATCTTCTTGAGCTCTCTCCTCCAGGCTAATTTCGGAGTTGGCTGCTAGTGCCCTCCAAGGTGCCCGGCTGAGCATTGGTTTGGGAGGGGAAGCTCTCTTAGATCTTCCGGGTGTGTGGCGGGACCTCCTTGCTACAGCCTTGGGTCTGTTCCAGATTTTTCATCCAAAGTCAGGAGAGTTCGGTGAGGGAGAAGTAGGCACGGGCTACACCCCCCAGTGGGTCCGAACTCTAGAGACCGGTTGTCGGTTTCAACATTTTTATTGATGATTATTCAAGACTTTGCTGTACCATATTTCTTTGTTCCAAATCCGATGCATTTTTTGAATTTGCTAAACTATGTATTCGTATTCAAAATAAACTTGATTTAAAAATTAAATGCATACGCTCGGATCATGGAAGAAAATTTAAAAATGATAGGTTTACTACTTTTTGTAATGATCTAGGAATTAAGTACGAATTTTCTGCTCCACGCACCCTCACAACAAAATAGTATAGTGGAGAAAAAAATAGAATTTTCCACTCCACGCACCCCCACAACAAAATAGTGGTCTTTTGATGTAATTATGGAGAGCCATTGTAGCCACCACAATTATGCATTGCTTTGAAAATGAGTACTGCTGCATCTTCCTAAGGATGCACCATTTATTTTTTCATACGCCAAAGCTTCATTCAATAACACTACGTAGAGATGAGTGCGCTTGATTAAATATTTCACGACGACCTTCAACGGGATGATCAGCTCGAGCAAAGTCTGGCAGATGATATTTTGTTTCTAGGAATGATATCTTTTTCCATACGCCAAAGCTTCGTTAAATAACACTACGTAGAGATGAGTGCGCTTGATTAAATATTTCACGACGACCTACAACAGAACGATTACCTCGAGCAAAGTATGGCAGATGATATCTTGTTTCTAGGAATGGTTTCAAAAGACATGTTTCTAATGTATATCCAACATCAACTAGATACTATTTTCCTATAATTAAATGATTAATTATCACAAAGATTTGAATAATAAGTGATAAATAATAAAGATTCATTATAAGTGATAAATTTACCAAGAGGCGCATATGAAAATTTACACCTTCTATCTCGCACAACCCGGTGATAAATGCGGCTATCATGAGTTGAACCCTCACATCCAGGTACAACATATGTAAAGCACATATTAAAATCGCACAATCCATTACATTTTGAGTTGGTGATCCATGTCTGCCAATATATGTGACTTGATTATGCAACGGAATGCAAACATCTACATATGCCCCATCAATTACTTCAATGCAGTCCTTGAAATACGACATGTATCTTTCATCGTGTTCAATATGAGAGGGAATATCTCTAAACTGTAGATCAGTAGGAGCTATGATATCCATTGAAAGATTTGTCGATGCACGAAGCCCTTTCATGAAATATTGACTTATAGTTTCAGTCGGATGTTGAAAACGTTCAGACGACTTTCTCATCGTTTCATGGTGCCCAATAATGTATAATGTTATTCCCAACACCTCCCGTGTTGTAGTCCTTCTGGATCCTTTAAAACCATACGATTCTTCTAATAAAACCAATAGATCCAAAAATATTTTTTTCGACATGCAAAACATGTCAAAAAACTTGCCTGATTGCCCCTCTAATAACTCTGCAACCCATTTGTCCATGGTTTGCTTTGAGGTCATGCAAGGTACCTTATTAGTAATTAATAAGGCATATTCATTTATTACAGAAGTTGTCATCACTATGGGATTCTGGTAAATAATAAATCGACGTTGTCGCTTCCTTTGGTAAGATAACATGAGTTCATTATCATCAATCATAACATCACCATCGGTGTTTTGTTATGTTATAGTGGTAACCTAAACAATATTTAAACATGAATGAAATAAAGCATTGATACATAAAGCAAATATATTGTGGTCACATTTTTCACAAAATGCATATCGCTAAAATAAAGTATTAATACATGACACTACAATAGGAAAATAAAGGACTGATACATGACTTTACAATACTCCTATGAATCTGTGATCCAAAAAAAGTAATATGAAGTACATGAACCAAAATACTACAATACTATATAGTCTTCACTTCAACGAATCCATGCAGCGTTTCTTCAACCACGCAACCTTCCTGTGATCTGGCAAATTTAGGAAAATTATCATATTGCTAAGTGTAACGAAGAACGTGACAAAGTCATACAAGTTCTCATCATTAAATAACTCTGAAAACTTCTCAAGCTCATGTAAGACTTCACTCAACATAAATATACTGGGAGGGATAATTGGTGCTGCAATTGTAAGCCCCACAGAGCGTGTTACTTCCATTAACCCGTCAGCCCGTGCGATCATCACATCTTTTGCGCCTATTTCCTTTTTCTTACCAATACATAATCTTTTTAGGTGTGACATCATTTTTGAACTCGAGTCAATCTCATGTTCTTTGCTTCCACTCGTGCCACCATCACATTCTACATGCACTTTCACTCATATTATTAGTTGGAGTAGCAATAGTCTCGACTACATGATCATCATCATCTGAAATCGACTCGGGCTCAGAAAACATATGGTGCATTTCCCCCATGGATGGGATCCATGATTTTTCTCCCGTAACAACGACCAAGCCAAACATCTTATAAAGTTTTTCTTCTAGCTCCGGTGATATGCCAGCATATCAAAATTTCTTGGCAGTTGTTATCTAAAAAGGGGGGAAACTGTTAAAATGATATACATAAATGTATAGAACTTAAATCACCGCAATCAAAATACTAACCTTGATTCGCTCTGCCCACCATTCATCGAAAACATCAATCGTTCTTTTTGTTGAGTCCCAACCCAAATCAGTCTCCCCTCTTTTGAGGTCCCGCCATAGCTTTCACTCCCGCTTCAACTAATCTCATTTGTTCTTCAATTGTGCACGAGTATAATTAAATGTTATACGCTCTTTGAACTTCTTAATCAAGTTGTTCCAACAAATCTCTACTAAAATGAGTGGTTAGCATATTGCCTAATTCAATCTCTTGTATACAGAGATCACAAAATAACATCACATGTGCAGCCTCCCACTGTGCGAAAATGACACCATCTTTTGGTTTATTCATCGCTCACCTAAACATTTCAATTGATGTATTATAATTATACAACACTAATTATTTCTAAACAATACAAGCAGCTATTACAAACAACAATATAACATCCAACCCATAAATCAGAAAAAAAAAAGCATGCTGGAAATCGTTCTGGGCAAAAATTTCTACTGGAAATAATTAAATGCAAATAATCTTATACCAAAATCTTGTACCATCATAATCTATACCAAAATTTGTGAACCATTTCTCAACTAGCTGCTAAACTAACTGCTAAACATCAACACAATGAACTGTTTCATGGCTCAAAATCTCTTCTTTGTATAATATATGTAATAAAAAAGACTTTCAATTAAAGCTTCCATAAGATAGTATCATTAGATTGAAATCTTGGTTGGAATTCATATTGATCCCAATTTGTGTCATGCTTAGGAACTATACACGCAGAACACCACACATATTTGAGTTGATTGTCTGGTACCAAAATCTATACCAAGATCTAGAAATACCAGAAATCAATACCCTAAACTATACCAAAATCAAGAAATCAATAACAACATCCTACAAATCTATGTAATAACAACACCAAATCAATAACAAAACCCTACAATTTCATCTTTATAAGAATTTTCAAACAAAAAAATTCCACTAAAAAGAGGCATTGAAGCTTATATGAATCTGGGCAAAAAATTCCAACTGCAAAAAAATCCAACCGGAAGTTGTATACCTGCGAAGAAGATGGAGGGGAGTCGTCGGCATCGTCGGAGAACACCTCGCCACCGCTGGAGTAGCGACGAAGCTGGAAAGAGGTAGACCGCGACTGGAGGAGTACCGTCAGAGAAGACCGAGAATACCTCGCCGGCGCTGGTTGCGTAGATCACCGAGAACACCTCGCCGCCGAAGGAGTACCGTCGGAGAAGATCGCCGCTGGAGAAGACCGCTGGAGGAGTAGCGACAAAGCTGGAAAGGGGAAGAAGAAAATCACTGGATGCGGGAACCCTCCGTGGAATTGCGCCTCTGCCGCGATCACGAATCACGAATCACGAATTTTACCACATCGAAGACCCACCATCAGGTTAATAAAACGTTTGGCTCGCTCCATCAGCTCCTCCAAAGACAGAGGAGGGTTTCAAACGAGTCCCATTTTGAACAGTCCCTGTTGTAGCCCAATGGTAAAAGCTAGTTGCAAAATGTGTCCTGGCACCTCGTGAACGAGAAGGACCTTTTTCTAAAAACGATCTATGTAGCTCCCCAATGACTCTCCTGACCTTTGCCGAATCAGGAAAAGGGCCTAAGCCCCCTTCCTCCTCTTCTTGAAGTGGAGAACCTTAGTAAGAAACTCCGACGCAGGTCCTCGAAGCTGTAAATGGTCCATGACAGGAGTTGATGGAACCAGTCTTTCGTCTTCCCCTTGAAGGAGATGGCGACAGTCTACACTTGAAAGCATCTGTCATCTGTCGGATTGAGATGACATTTTCAAACCAATGGAGGTGCTGGAGAGAGTCATCCTTGCTTGGAGCACTCGCCTAACCTCCTCACCGAGGTAGCTGGCACCTAGCTGGCTGGGGAACAGCACCCGCGCGTGGAGGTTCCTGTCTTCCTCTGAAACTGTCTCCTTCCCTGGTCGCCTTGCATGTGTTGTCTCCTCCAGAGACAGCGAGGCCAGCATGGGAACTGGTGGTGTCGAGCACTCGGCCGGACTGGGGAGTGCGATCCACAAGGTCTCCAGGATCGATTTTCTGAAATCGTCAAAATCACTCTTTCTTATGTACTCGCCGAAAGGGGACGGGTTCTCTGGGTGTTCACTTCCAGTTATGTGACTTGCTCAAAATTTTTCAGAACAAACTACTTTCACGCTCACCGCACCGCAATGTTGAGCCCAAAAACTGAGATCAAACATTTCAAAATGAGTATGCAGCTTGCCGTTACTCCTCTTGAGTGAGAGCGCAAGACCAGTCACATAGAGTCAAAGAACCATTCACTGTTGTGAACTTACATAAAATAGACACCACGAGTTGCAGCGAGGAGGTCCCACCACTAACCCGAAAGATCAAAAAGATCTTTCCCTCCCAAACCAAAGCTAAGCTGCGCACCTTGGAAGGTCCCACCTTGGAGTTGCCTTGGAAGTGTCCATGAGAGTCTATTTGTTTCCAGAAACTAATATGCAGATAGCCAAAATGATCTATCAATAGTCGAGCTCCGCTGCTTGAAAACACCATCAGCGATTCAAATCAAAATTCCTAGTCACAAGGCGAGGCTCTCATGTGTACTCGCACCTGACCGAACGGTCCGCTCCACCTCTAGTCTAGGGGGCGGACGAGGGGACCATGCGGTCCACTCGCCCCCCGGCTTAAGGGGGCAGGTGAGTGGACCAGCTTTGGGTGAGTGGATCAGTCAGTCCACTCGCCACACTTACCTCGAGGAAGCGGGTGAGTGGACCAATTAGTCAACTCCCCTCTCCTTGCTTATGGCTGACTTGAAAATACCAACTCGTGCGCATCAAGATTGGTTCGCTCGACAAATATAGGAGTTGTCCAATTATCTCTTGCATATTCCTACTAAGGATACAAGAGAAGAGGAAAGTAATTTAAACGTTATTCGACAGAAGAATATTATACTAAAGACGATTTAGAACAACAATGCTATTATTCTGTCTTCTTCTTCCTCAAGTTCTCTCAGCCAGCATAGCAGAAAGATCTCTGTACAGGAAATACTCAAGAATTCTTTTTCTCTTACAACAAAAAGCCTACAAATATACAAAGATTTTCATGATCAGATCTTATCAATCCTTGCATTCTACTCTCCCTCAAGCAAAGATTCATCTATTGAACAGAGATCCATCGAAGATACCAAGTGCTTGAATCCTCAGTGGTTGCTGCCAAAAGATTTAATCAAAACAAAAAATCCTCATTGATTCAAGATCTCCTTATCAAAAAAATCTAGCTTAGTTCTAACAGTCTACTTATCAAAAAACTCAAATTTTAATTCTAATAATCTCCTTATCAAAAGACTCGGTGTTGGTTATAAGAGTTTCCTTAACAAAAACTCAAATCCTAGTTCTAAGAGTCACCTTATCAACAGACTCAGGAACTAAATAGCATATTCCCACCAAGATGCTAAAAGAATGGACTACCAATATTTTGGCAAACCACTATATAAATTGTCTAAATTTATGTGATATCCATTCTTTATTTTCTACATATCTGTGTTTATTTTATACTAAATCAAAAATCTAAATACATAATTGCTAATTTAATTTATTGTTGTGCATAATTTAAAGAAAAAAAATTCTTAAACTCTATTGTTGTGCACTTTAATTTATTGTTGTGGCTTCTCCACTCAATGTCTCCATCATAACTAAATACTTATGGGGTTATGGCTTCTCCACTCAATGTCTCCATAATAAGTTCATAACTACATACTTATGTACTCTCCATTTAAGATAAGGACTCATGCTCACGAGTCATTCTCAAATTGGTAGCTCTCCAAAATATATAAGCTCACTCAATGGATTCTAAAACTCAAGCAGAGCTAGCTGTCAATTTTAAGAGTTCGAACGCCTTTAGCTGTCAAGAACTTTACAACTATGAGGCCTTCTCTCCAAAATACACGGTCACCACCATGCATTGAAAACCAAAGAGGTCCAATATGAACTCCTTGTGTTCCTTATGGAGACACAATCCACACATTTCATGAACCATCAACCTCTTCCCACTCTTATGAAAACAAGATAGACAACTTATGCATCTCTATTGCAACAATAAAGAGGCTTTCAATATCCCTTATAAACTCTCAATAAAAAAAACACCTACAAAAGCTATCATCTACACATGATTAATATCAAAATCACTTGACAAATATCTTTATCAAAAATCTAAATTGCAACACATTCATCAATAATATATCAAAGCAAAGAAGGTTTATAATAACTTTGCAAGGGGGAGAATTGAATTGAAGTCAACACTGAAAATCAACCATAAATACCCATATATATACATTTAATATTATTTTATATTACAAATAAAATATTATTTCACTGCTCAACTAAAATAACTACCAGCATGTGTATTTCACCTCTCAAAAGAGGCTGGCCGTAGTATCTATTAGAGAAAAGTAACACATTGTATATATTCATAACATAGTTTAAAAAGTACAATTCCATCAACAATTTCAATCATGTTTATATTTATAAAAACAGATACTGTAATAAAAGAATGAAATCATCAGATGGTGAAAATTTCAAACAATTACATTGGTAAGATGGAAATCAGTAGATAAATTGTACAAAAGTATTCATCTGTAAATTCTCTCTGAGGTTGACTGGCAGCTCCTGCACAACAGCTTTTCTTTTATGCACCGTAACCAAGGTCTTCACATCAAATTAGGAGGACCCATCAGACAAGGTGAAAAAACAAAATGAATAAATAATAACTTTTTACTGCTACAAATTTTTATTTTTTTAACTATTAACAAAAACAAATTAAACAAGGCTTATATTTTTCACTGAAAAAAGATGAAATCAAAACTTGACATGGAATCCAAAATCAAAACCAAAACCATGTAATTGCATGCTGAGTTTTTTAGAATATTCAGGTGAACAATCTCTCAAAATAAGACAATAGAACAGAGTAAGATTATTGAATAAAGAAACCTAAATTATTTACTATTTTCACTAATAATATATTCAAGAAAGGGTTGTGTTGTTGTATATATTCAAGAGTGATGTTGTAAGCACACAGATATTAGCAATTCATAGCCAATTATAGATTAACATGCTGTTAGCACACCAAAACCAAATTCTTGTATTTACACAAAGTGGTTGGATGGTTTTGGGCTTTGATTTTCATGAAATTGCATTGAAGGATCACAGATTAAGTTTTTAACTGTCCATGAAAACTCAGGAAAAAGGTAAAACTGATGCTTCTTACTATGGAAGAACGTGTTCATCATAGAGTAATCTTCACCAGGACGCTTCACTTGCAGCTCATTAAACCCTAAACCCTAAACCCTAAACCCTAAACCCTAGTCATCTCATAAGAGAGGGGAAATGTAATCCAGTCATCATCCGCACGATCATGGAAATTATCACAAGCGGACGAGAGACTGGATATGGATCAAAGTCATCCAATTCATTTCGCAAACAAAGAAATTGCCTCAAAACATAGATTGTGTTTAGGGACAGAGTGAGTTTGCTCCATTGTTACACCAATTAAAGATTATACAAACTTTGATTCAAACAGAGGATTTAAGAATAAATATTAAAGCAGGGGGGCATTTGCCATTATAAAGGGCTCAAATTATCACATGGCTCTAGTAAGAGTCAGTCAGATCCAAGCGAGTGTAAGTGGCTTAGATTCCATATTGCAAGGGTATAATAATTCTGTTTGTATTGGATTGATTTTCAGCATACAAACAAAAGCTGGCTTGCATTCTTTAGATTTAGGCAAAAGATTGAACGTCAGAATATATGTAATAAAGTGAATCATGAAGAAAAGAAACAGATGGATTAAAAATCATTAAGATCAACTTTGCCTCCGTGATTAAAAATCATAAAGAAAAGAATGAAGAATGAGAACCAGGCGGGAGGTGGTAAGAACCAGGCAGGAGGTCGAAAAACCAGGGAGGCGGTCATAGGCAGTCAAGCTCGGGTGAGGGTAGCAGGTTTAGGAATTAAAAAAGATTGTTTAGTTGTTAGTTTAGATGTGCAAATAGCCATATTGGTGTGCTTATTATGCACACTAATATTCAAGAGAGAATAAGATCTATAATGTAAGATGAAACCGGTAGATAAATGTGTAAATAACCAACCAATGAGTGGACTAGTCTTTACAATTGTCTGGACAATGCATAACAAGAGGATCCATAAAAAACACTGTCAAAATACATATATAACATCATAATGATGTTAACATAATCTACCATTAAATAAAAAAAATCATGCTCAAATTGTAACACAGAATATGCAAGCAAAGAACACCAAATTCTGTAGTCAAAATCCAAAACTGAAGCTGGAATAAATGGTAACCGAACTAGCGGTTGCTCAAATTATAGTTAAATCATTCTTAGGGGACCATAGTATGATGTTATAATGTAAGATTAAAACAGTAGAGAGATGGTACAAAACAACCATCCATCTGTGGATTCATCTCTGTGGTTGTCTGGCCACTGCTGCAGGGCAGCTTTTCCTATATGCACCCTAACCAAAGGCCTTCATATCAAAAATCAGAAGACCTATCAGACAGAAGGTGCAAAATTCACACAACATTTTATTCTGAATCAAAAAACAAAAGAATTAGCATTACATAAAGTTATGTGAAATTCTAAAGAATCCCATCAAGGGATAAAGTGGACATGGGGACTAGATGAACACTAAACAAAAGCGCATCCCATTTTAAATAATCATCATCAAATATTAATTCATCTCATGAACTATCATCTATCTCTTAACAAAAGTGAATCAATACAGGATAACATTGAAGTGCACTGAGATTATAGGGTGCAAGCCTCAGAGCCTGGTGAGGTTTAAGACTTGGGCACACCTCAGGCACCATTAACAACAGGTAAAGAATAGTCATAAAAACATACAAATTGTATGAAATTTTGTATGTTAACCATTGTATCCTTGAATAACCATTGTATCTAATCAACCTCATCATAACAATCTCCCTCTAGTAACCATTGTATCCTTGAATAACCATTGTATCTAATCAACCTCATCATAACAATCTCCCTCTAGTAGCATAGATCTGCCTAGTGTTAAAATTCTCCCTAAACTAGTCTAGAATAGTCAAACCTAACAGAAATGAACTTCCACTATCTAGCCTATTCTAATCCAATCGCTCTTCAGCAAATTTGGTAGCCCTAGGTTATTGCATTCTGCAAGGGAATTAGTCCATACAGTTCACATGACGGCAAAGCCCTCATGTGCCAAGCATAGGTACTGGTGGAGGGCTTTTTGGTACATTGCACCTCCCATTTGCTCCTATTTAGCACTTTGCACCCCAAAACTTTAAATATGGCACTTTGCACCCCTATTTTCATTTATTTTGGTATTTTCCATCCCATGCAGATGAGGCCAAAATTCCTTAAATTCAAGGGGCTATAACTGAAGGATTTGGGGGCACCGAGAAAGAATCAGGCGTACATCTATTGATAAGAAAGTTGGATGAAAATACCACTAATTACAATGTCATAGGGTGCAGAGTGCCAAAATATGTGTAATTGGGCGCACAAAATGTCATATTTAAAATTTCAGGGTGCAAAGTGCCAAAAAAGCAAATGGGGGTGAGAAATGCCAAAAAGCCATTGGTGGGGTGATAAGTCCCATGTCCAAGTCGATAGACAACTGAAACATATATTACTGGAGTGTTTCAACCGATCACTGAACCAATTCCCCCAGAAAAAATACACAATCCATTAAACACAACAATTTTGATACTGATCATGTTTAAAATATTTCAACAACATCAAAAATTTCAGTAGAAAAAAATACAAGCTAACTAGAGATTCAACACACCACTAGTTAGATCATCAGTGGCAATAATATGTTGTGATAATGTAAGATGAAATCAGTAGATGAATTGTACAAAATTATTCATCTGTGGATTCATCTCTACGGTTGTCTGGCCGCTGCTGCAGAGCAGCTTTTCCTTTATGCACCCTAACCAAAGGTCTTCGTATGAAATTCAGAGGACCCATCAGACAGAAGGTGCACAATCAAAATGCGTAGAGAATATCTTAATTTTTGTCATAACAGAAAAACAAAACAAAACTACACTAAATCACTAATTAAAACAGGTTTGAATTTTACATAGAAGAATCATTGATCCAAAAAGGTTGAATTTTAACTGGAGATTGCTTACATATGAGATGCATAGCCACTAGCAAAAAATTATGATCCATTTCTTTATTTTCCCATGATCGAAGGATTCTGAAAGGCAAAAACTTAGAAAACTGGAGAATTAAGCATACTTAGTAAACTTATATTTCACAAATTTGTGGAGATATTACGCAATGATAAATTGCAAATTGTTAATGCAAATGATTTGTACAAAAAAAGTTATGTGAAGGTTTAAAACTTACATTTCATATAAGAACTCGCAGCATTATAAGACAAGTAAGAAAGAAATCCAGATTCAGGGTATAGTTCTTCCTTTTCCCAGCTTCAGCCGGCAATAAAAGACTATAAGCTGAGGAATCATTGGAAGCCCAAAGGATATGCTGCAAAAATAAATCCAAATCGAGCACTTCCAGAATCACAATATATTACAATTTTAGATCCACGGGAACACGGCGAAGAAAGTATAAAAAACATGTTCGGATCTAGGAAATAAAACTAATTCGAGTATAGAAATTATTAACAAAAAACAGCTTCGACAAAACTCCAGCCAACGGGCGTTCATGAATATCTTATTTAGTAAACAAGGGTATAGAGTGTTACAAAAGGGGCTAGCGAGCAGGTCGACGATGAGGAAAAGGTCGGTCCGACTTCACCAGAATCATAAGAACTCTAGAGATTTTATGACAGCTGACAGCAATCGAAAGAACCTAATCAAGAGTAGCATAAAAAGAGAAGGGCGAAGGAAAAGAGAGATTGTAAGGAGTGTTGGACTGCAGCAGTGACGTCGTCGCCTGATGCGAAGGGAAAGGCTTGAAAAACCGCCGTCTGAATGCAACGGGAGTGTCGTCGGATATGCTGACAACAGAGAGGGGGCGCCGAGCCATCACCGGGGAAATAAAGGTGAGGACGGCGGTCGGTGCATGGGAGAGGCAGCGTCTAGAGCAGCCGACAAGAAGAAGGGTTTAGGGTAGAGAGGAGAACAATGATGGACGCGACTAGCGAGCGGGATCTTTAATAAGAGAGGAACTAGGGTTTGTGGCGGTGGAATTTGCATTTACCCCCCTTCAAATACAAATATGCCATTATCGCGTGCTTTTAACTATTTTAAGGATTCAGTCTCCTCGCATGCAAATTAGGCCTGCAGGGCCCAAGCCGGTCCCAGACCCCCTAGGCCCGGGCTTCTTTGCTGTCGGGCCTAGGCATGGGGTATTGAGCTAATCGGGTTCAGGCCGGGCCCGGGCCTCCACTGGAAATGGAGGTCTACTAAGGCCTGAAAACCGGGCCTTGATCAGGCTTTGACCGGGTTCAGGCCAGGTACATGCCAGATTTTATAAAAATTAATAAAATAAATTTATTAAAAAAACACTTTAAATTAAATAAATTATATTAAAAAAATTAATACCACATCTAAAATAATACATTAAATTCATGAAATTCAAAAATATTACATGAAAATCAAAATGTGTTCAAGCGTATTCAACAAATTACATGAAATTCTTATATTAAAATAAGAATTCAAAATGAGTGCATTCTAAATTCTTAATAGGAAATTCAAAATTCTTAACATATTCTTAATATGTAATATATTAAGTATACATGAGTGCGTTCACAATGTGAAATTCTTAATATATTCTTAATATGTAATATATGAGATAATACATGAGTGCGTTTAAAATGTGAAATTCAAAATTCTTATATCAAAAAAATTACATGAAATTCAAAATGAGTGCGTTCAAAGAATATTAAAATAATACATGAAATTCAAAGAATAATAAAATTATAAAATATTACATGAAATTCAAAAAAATACAAATTGAAGCGTATCCAAATGAAATCTACTCTTCGTCGGTGATATTCAACGCACTCATGTCTTCTTCAAACTCTGAGACGCTCGTCTCAACTTGTGAAATATGGTGTGTTCGTTTCATGGCATCGAGATAGTCCTTGTAGCAAATGCAAATTTGTAGTGATTCGTCGGTTAAACAGGATCTTTGATCGTTCAATATCTTGTCACTCAAAGAAAAAACAGATTTCGAAGCTACGGTGCTAACTTGGATTGTTAGTATATCACAAGCCGTAATAGACATAATAAGATAACTTTGAGTTTTAGATTTCCACCATTCTAAAATATTAAAATTATCTATTTTATTTGTGCTTGTAAAATCACGAAATGTTGTTGATATATATAATCCTAATTCTTTTAAAGAACTTGTCGCTCGAGTTTTTTTTCGTGATATGATATTATTAAGCATATTTTTATAATTATCGGATGATGGAGCTGGAGTAATTTCTTGGCGAGGTCTTGAGCCATATAATTCATTGTAATAATTATAATATTGCGTAAAAATATTATTAAAATGTGTTAGAGATAAATGTGTATTTGTATCGTCAGTTGAATCTACGTATAAACAACCGTTAATACATTCAATTAAATTATCAACTCCTCCTACATTAATTGTTGGAGTTAATGCAGCTGCAACTGTAAACATTGAAGGCATTTCGTGATAATCTTTTAAAATTTGTGTTTCCATTGCTTCAATTACAGGACGCAATTTTGTTTGTACATATGAAAAGTTTGTATAATAATTACAAAATGTTCAATAACATCACAACTAGTAGGGTAATAAACACCAGATAAAGCTATCGTCGTTCTATAAAAGAATTCGAGTAAATTTAAATATGATTCAATAATTTCTCAATCTTCGTCACTTAAGTTATGTATTATAATACTCGAATAAAATTCCATAAGCAATATTTTTTGTCGCACGACTCTTTAAAACATTTTATACGTTGAGTTCCAACGGACACGCATATCAAAGTCGGGTTTTAAATATTTTTGAACTTGCGAATGAACAAAGTTTTTAAAATTTTGTTTTATTTTATTAGAACCATAAATAAATCTAGGCAAAAACATCATTTCAGTCCCCATACTTTTATCTTTATTTGATTTCAGTCCCTATATTTTTTTTGTAGGATTTCAGTCCCTCAAATTCAATAATTACCTAAAATCAGTCCTTTCCCTTAACTGCCTTATTTAAAATACCTAAAACCTTTTCATTTTTTTAAAAATAGCCACGTTTTTTTCTCCTTTCCTAAAAACCCTAACCTAAACATCTCCTCTTTTCATCGCAGCAGAGCCGACGCCAAGCATCGCCCTTCCCTCTCGGCGGAAACTTCCTCCCAGGACCGGAAATCATCTCCTTCTCCTCGGGTTTGTATCTCCTCGGCGTAAGCATCTCCTCCCTCTCCCCTTCGCAAGTCGTGATCCACGAAAGCAAAATCAGAAACCCTCGACGACGGCGAGACATTCCTCACATATCCTCGACGGTGATCTCACCCATTCTTCATCACGAGACGGTGCATTGACATTCCTCCCTATCAGCTCTTTCAGCTCCCCTGTCGCACAAGGATCACCTTCTGGTATATTAATTTTCTTCTCTTCCAGCTCCCTTGCATTTACTTCTTCCAGCTCCCCTGTATATTAATTTTCTTCTCTTATCTTCTTCCAGCTCCCCTGCTAGTGGAAAACAAATAGATAGGGCATTCCTAAGTATGCTCTTTTTTATTTATCTTCTTCCAACTTTGGTATGCTCTTTTTTATTTATTAATTAATTTATTAATTTATGCTACATATATGCTAAATTAGTGCTTAAATTTTCTCCTTTGTATAGGTGGACTAACAGTTTATGAGAAGCATTTGGAGTTGAAGTTTCTAAGAAGCATTTGGAAATTTGGTGAAATTTTTGGGCGTAGCAAATGCTAAACTAATATTATCATATTTGTAATTTATTGTATTTTTTGGCACTCATTTTTGAAGCAGGTGTCTTTGCTCTTATTTGACTAAAGAAATTGTTAAATGAGCATTTTTGCAGATAAAGACTTTCAAAATTGTTATTTGTCTTCCGGCGTAAATTTTGACTTGACTCCTTACTGGAATATATTAATTCGACTTGCTTATAAATTAAATTTCAAAAAATTGCTACAATATACATCCAGTAAATTAATTTAATCTAATACGATCGAACTTAAAGGTTACAGTATAGCGGTAATGTCATTAAAAACATCAAATATCTAAACTAATGCAGCCAAAATGCTATTTAAAAAAAAAAGTATGACATTTTAATATATTATAACATTGATGTTATAAAAGGAGACTAGTTATAAAAAAAATCAGTTTTTTAACTTTTTAATCTAAGACATTTAATGGATAAAAAAGAGGGGGGACTGATTTCTTGTATTTAGCATATTTGAGGGACTGAAATCTTACAAAAAATAATTCAGGGACTGAAATCAAAAAAGTTACAAAGTATAGGGACCAAAATAGGATTTTTCATCACTTTAATTTTATTAACATATTCTTTTATAAAATTTAAACTATCTTGCACGACTAAATTAAATACGTGACAAACACATCGGGTATGAAAAAATGTCATTTAGGAAAGGTTTTAAATCTCTTTTTAATAATTCGACCGTCGCAGTATTATTTGACGCATTATCAAAAAAATACTAATTATTTTATCTTTTGTTTTAAATTCTCGAACACATTTCATTATAGTTTGATAAATTGCATTTCCAGTATGTGGTGATTCAATGCTTTCAAAAAAAATTATACGTTTTGATAACTCCAATGAAGTAGGATCAATCCAATGACAAGTTATGCAAATGTATGATAGTCCTACATGTTGTCCGGACGATAAAATATCGCTCGTTAAACTAACTCTTCTTTCGAAACTATTAAAATATTTTATTAAATATTTTTTTATTTTAATATAAGCCTTGTATGCATCAGCTCTAAGAGTCGTTCTACTTGATGATATTTTAGTTGAAGCTCGCTGCGTATGTATGATGTTTCGTCGTCGTTGTCATGATGGTTGAAGGGTAATCCACGTATGATTACATTTTTCATTTGCGACTCTCGTTGTATAACTTGATCGTAGTTCCAAATTTGCTCAGCCGAAAATAATTGTGTCTGACTCGATTCTAGCACTTTTTTGTCCAAACAAGCTTTCAAATGACGCATCAGTGCTGTGTTGCCTTTTGTTGTAAGTAGTTTCGCACAATGCCGACATTTAGCTTTCAACTAATCATTGACGCGAACTTTGTCGAAGTGCTCCCATACTTGCGCACGATGCTTGTGCTCCACAATTTCGATCTCTGGATTTGTGGCTTGAGAAGCGGTCGCCTCATTGTGAGAGGTCATCGATGCGGGCAAATGATATTATGAGGAACGAGTAGAGAGAGAGTAGAAAGAGAGATAATTAAAACTTAAGAAAAATTTGATTTCATCTCCTCACTCTTATATAAAGTGAGGAGATAAAAAAAATATCAAACGGTCTTACAACCGTTTGAATTTTTTATAAAGTTATTATAAATTTATAAAACGGTCTCATATCTGATATCAAACGGTCTTATAAATTATTTATAAAACGGTCTTATGATTTTTTTATAAAGTTTTTATTAAAGATATATAATTATTATATATTTATAATATTTATATTAATTAATTTATATAATATTTTAATAATATATTATTATATGATAGATTCCCGCCTAGGCTAGGCCTAGCCTGCCTAGCTAGGCGGGAATCAAATTATTAGCTGCCTGGCATGGTGTTAGGTGGCTAATAAATGCAGCACATGTGCTGCTCGCACATGTGCGGCTGGCCATTTTTATTGGGCCAGGCCCACTGCGGGCCTAAGGTCGGGCCTTGCCCAGGCCAGGCTGCAGGTCGCCCGGTGACTGGCCCTATGCCTGAGCCTTGCCCGGGCTGGCGCCCCCTTGGCCTGGCCTGGGTCCGGGCCTAATCGGGCCCAGGCCTAACTGGGCCCAGACCCGGGCCGGTCAACTAGGCCCGAGCTAAATATGCACGCCTAATCATGCGTGATCTATAACCATGATTTACATCCTTTCAGCTTCGTTTGGTGTGGCGGTGGCGGTCATGAACGTGGTGGTCATAACCTGTCGTTCTTAAACGTTTGGCCTCATCTAAAAAAAATTCATGCATTTTATGCTCAAAATTAGTTTATTTTCTTGGTAGCGGTCATAGCCATTGTCTTGCCAAACATACATTCTATGATGATGACATTTTTGACCAAACTCATTAGAGAAAATAAGCCGCGCCAAATGAAGTCCTAGTGGGATCAGGATTCTTTTTATTTGGGGTGAGGTTCATTTCATAGTGTGGATGCATTCTCATTTGATCTAATGGTGCATAATTTTTTATTAAAAGAAATATATAAAATGATAAGATTAGTGAACCCGTCGGATTAGACAGAAAGAGATCTAGACCGTGAAATGGAAATAGAGAGGATCCTATTCGTCCCATGTGACCCTTACAACTCATTCCTCAAATCAAATGTCTTTTCATGGGTAGAATTATTTCTAAGCACCCTCTTGACACATGCCCGGATTAAATTTTTTTTTTTGGAAAAAAAATTATATGTATCATAATTAAAAAAATTGAGTATATTTAAATATGTCAGCCTAAATTTGGACAAGGATTCTGGTGGTTACATATGTCATCATGAGTGGTGCCACTCCATTTTGGAAAGGTCTTGATGTTCTCTACAACTTTTATGTAGAACAGTTTTTATAAAAATGACTAGAATGTCCTTTAATTTGTAGAATAATGAGGCTGCATTATTCAAATATCATGTCACATTCATTTTAACTCATATGATAGGATATGGGCTGTTGATAGTGCTCAACATGCTTATTAAATAGATCTAACGGCTTAGATTTGATCACACCATAATCTTTACAGAAATCACAGCGGACTAGACCATTAGGATCCGTTGTGCGAAGTGACAATCATTGCTTAGGTTTTAGACGGTCCTGATTTTGTCATCAACCTCAGATTGACGGTTGACGTGCCTTGATGGCGAAACAGTGGTCGCCACTCCATTTCAGTGACCCCCTATTAGGGCTCCACCGCCAATTGACTCGCTAGTGGAAGGCGTCAGTCTAGGTGGTAGTCTGGTGTTGGATGCCACCTACAGTCACCGAAAAGTGCAAAGTATCGTAACCCAAGATGCGTTCGCACATATTTCTTCTTCTCTGGCAAAGACAGCCTTCTCAAGGGAAATATAATGGATCAGGATGTTCCTCCGACCATGAAGGTACTCTCCAGGGAACCCCTAGAGGTCTGGAGTGCCTCCTTCGTCGGTGGTGGTCTGAAACTATGGGTGACCGAGATGGGCTATTCCGATGACCGTAATGCCAAGCTCTTTTCACCTACATGATCTACACATCAAGGAAGTTTGGATAGCTACCTCGGGGGAGAGTTGTTGATGACAAACAAAGATGCGGCGACGTGGTGGTGGCGCGGTGGCAGAAAACCAAATCTCCTTCTTCAGTCGCCGACGGTAGTCTCCAGATCCCTCTATTGTTACGTTTAAGTTCACAAGGATAGTTAGACCTTAAACGAAACTGTAATAGCCATTAAATAGAATCAAGGGGTGTTGCGATTAATGAAATCCTTTGGAACTAGTGGTGGTTGTTGGTTCGGCCTCTACACATCCCTTGGAGGTGTCCATCCGCCTGAGAATGAAGAGAGACATCACCTAAGGCTAAAAGATGGTCATGCTAGCCTTGGTAAACCATGGCTAAGAGAGAAGTGACTTGGTTAACCCTCTTTGTAACATCCCAACTTCGATAAGGGGCCTAATCGGTTCAATTGAACACTGGGAGGAGCTTTGTTAGGGTCGTTGTGAAACACAACCTGACCCCTATCTTATATTAGTGTCAGTTTAAGATATGATGACATGATATGAAAGATGAGTTAATCAACTTGGTATCGATCGCGGTCAGTATCAGTGCTCTAGTGAGATCAAAACAAACTCGAGAACACTAATCACGCCTCATTTTGATGAATATTGATAGAGTTGGCTAACTCAGGCTAGATCGAGTTACGCGATCTCAACGTGACTTTCTGAGCAAATGAACTCATAATTGACTTCTATCAGTTGTACTAGACTCGTATGACCGATACGAGTGCGACGCAACTTGTTTCATTCAAATTCGAGGTCGTTTAGTGAAAGTGGCTGTTTGAGGCCACATTGTTCGGCACGGTCACCCTGAAATTTCTTTTTGAGCAAATAATCTCAGAATTGACTTCAGTCAGTTGCATTAGACACGTATGACCCATACGAGTGCAACAAAACTCATTTCGTTTGAATCCATGGTCGTTTGTTGAAATTAACCATTTTATGTAACGTTGTTCTACACAACGACTCCGAAATGATATTTTGAGCAAATGAGCTCAGAATTGACTTCGGTCAGTTGCATTAGAATCATATGACCCATACAAGTGTAACACAACTCATTTCGTTTGAATCCGAGGTTGTTTGGTGAAAGTAACCATTTTAGGTAACGTTGTTCGACACAATAACCCTGAAATGTCATTTTGAGTAAATGAGCTCAGGATTGACTTCCGTCAGTTGCTCTAGACTTGTATGATCCATATAAGTGTAACACAACTCATTTTGTTCAAATCTGAGATTGTTTAGCGAAAGTGATCATTTAGGCTACGTTGTTCAGTACAGTTACCCTAAAATATTATTTTGAGCAATAAGCTCAGAATTGACTTTCGTGTGTTGCATTAAACTCATATGACCCATAAGAGTGCGACACAACTCATTTCATTCGAATCCGAGGTTGTTTAGTAAACATGACCATTTTAGTTCACGTTGTTCAACACGATCACTCTAGAATCACATTTTGAGCAAACAAGCTCATAGTCAATCTCGGTCAGTTGCATTGGACTCATATGGTCAATACAAGTGCAACAAAACTCATTTTGCTCAATTCCGACATCATTTAGTCAAGTTAATAAAAATAAATTCTATATAATTGAAAGTCCCATGAATATGCGGTTACATCTTCGTTCTGAGGAGACATCTTCATTTCAAGGAGACATCTCCGACCGTTCCAAGGAGGCATCTTCGTTCATATAGGAGGCATCTCCATTCATGGTCAGGGTCACTGTGAACCATGACCTGCCCCCATCTTATATAAGTGTGCGGTAGGATCCCCGGTCGGACCGTTAATTCCGGGGGAGGGGGGGGGTCTTACATGTTGGATCTTATGATGCCCTTAGGTGGTGAATAAGGGGTTTACAAGTTTTAAATAAAACTGAGTGATTTTTGAGTTAATTGAATAAAATGAAATTTTTGGAACCTATTGCTAACGCCGACGTTAGTGTTAACGATGGACGTTAGCTCTCCAGAAAATAAAACTCTTCTAAAAAGGTGCAGTGAAAATAAAACTCTTCTATCAAAGCTCTGCACACTGATAGGGGAGGTGAGTTTACCAGTCAAGAATTTGATGAATTTTGTCAAGAGCAGGGAATAAGATGAGAGCTAACAGTAAGCCACTCACCAGAACAGAATGGCATAGCAGAGAGAAGGAATAGAACTATTGTTGAGATGGCAAGGTGTATGCTTCACCACAAGCAAATGCCTAAGGAATTTTGGGCAGAAGCCATTGTTGCTTCCACATAAATCCTCAACAGAGCACCATGTCGTGCCTTAGTTCAATCCACACCTGTTGAAGCTTGGTCTGACCAAAAGGCTAACATTAAGCACCTCAAGACTTTTGGCAGCCTGGTTTATTCCATGACAAATCAAAATAATCGAGACAAGTTTGATGAAAAAGCTGTGAGTGATATTCTTCTTCGATACAGTGAAAACTCAAAGGGATATAGAATCTATAACCCTATCACAAAGAAGCTTACCATAGCTAGAAATGTTATTGTGGATGAAGAGAGATCTTAAAATTGGGAGGCTTCTTCAGGTCAGACTCATGTGTCAATGGTTGCCCAGGACTATCTAACAAATAATGAAAGTGGTCCAAGGCCCTCCATCCCGGCACCTGCTCTTCAGGAAAATTCTCCTGATAGCTCTTCAGACAATGATAGCAGTAATGAGTCATCACCCCCTCATAAATTCAAATCTATAAATGAAATATATTAGAACTGCAGTGTTACTACACACATCAAGGAACCATCAACCTACTCTGAGGCAGTGTCCAACCCCCACTGGTCTAATGCTATGAAAGAAGAACTAAGGTCCATTGAGAATAATGAGACTTGGGAATTAACCAACTCACCAGCCCACAAGAAGGCCATTGGCTTAAAGTGGTTGTTTAAGACTAAATATGATGAGAATGGAGAAGTTAAGAAGTACATAGCCAGATTAGTAGCCAAAGGTTATGCTCAGAAACCAGGAATTGATTTTGCTGAAACGTATGCCCCAGTTGCACATTTTGAATCCATTCAAATGATACTTGCTATTGCTGCTCATCTCCAATACCATGTTTATCAAATGGACGTGCAATCTTTATTTCTAAATGGAAGCATAGAAGAAGACATCTGTGTTAATCAACCCGCTGGATATGTTAAAAAAGTAGAAGAAGATAAAGTTTTGAAGCTAAGGAAGGCCCCATATGGCTTAAAACAAGCCCTCGCGCTTTGAATTCTAGAATAGACATGCATTTGATTGAATCTGGATTCCAAAGGACTAACAGTGAACCTTCTATTTATGTTAAGCACAGTAACGATAATAAGGTTCTAATTCTGTGTCTCTATATGGATGACCTTTTGGTCATAGGTTCTTGCTTAAATCTCATTAATGAATTCAGGGCTCACATTAAGACAGTCTTCCAAATGACTGATTTAGGTCTATCCCGTTACTTCCTTGGAATCCAAATCTATCAAACGCCTGATGCCATTCACATCTCTCAAAACAAGTATGCTGAAGACCTCCTGACACGCTTTGAAATGCTAAATTCTCGACCCACCTCTACTCCAATGGTTACAGGGGAGAAATTCAGTAAGGAGGATGGTGAATTGAAAGTTGATCCAGAGAATTACAGGAGAATGATAGGCTCTTTAATGTATCTGACCAACACCATGCCAGATATTGAATTGGCAGTCAGTATCATGTCGAGATATATGTAGGAGCCTAGCATCAAACACCTTGCAGGCGTCAAAAGGATCCTGCGATACATTAATGGCACAAAACATCTTGGGTTAACTTACTCCAAAAGCATATCCCTTCAGTTAAATGGATACTCTGATAGTGATTGGGCAGGATGCTCAGATGATCGACGGAGCACGTCAGGATATTTATTCTTCCTGGGAGTTAATCTCATTTCCTGGACATCTAGAAAATAGAAAACTATTGCGTTATCGTCAACAGAAGCAGAGTACACTACTCACAGTGAAGCTGCAAGGGAAGCTGTGTGGCTGAGAAGACTTTTGCATGAACTTGTTGGAGAAGAAAATGGGCCTACCCAAATTCAAGTTGATAACACTTCCGCGATAGCCCTTGCCAAAAACCCCATCTTTCACAATTAGACTAAACACGTTGAAATCAAATTCCACTATACTCGGGACTTAATCATTCAGAAAGAAATCACTCTAGCTTTCTGTGATTCTAAGAATTAACTTGCGGACATGCTAACCAAGCCCTTACCGTCATTCTCTTTCACAGATCTGAGGGCAAAGTTCTGGATGACGGATTGTCGCAATCACGAGAGGATGTTGGAAGTGAATTGCAGCCAATCCTGCATCGTTGACCTGCAAGACATGGAAGAGGAAGGTGACAACCGGAGCATCACAAAGAGGGAAAGCTCATACCTGCAGGGATGAAAGAGCTGCTGCTTCCTTCTATGCTTTATGTTGTGTGGTGTGTCTTTTGTTGTGTCCTGTCTTTATCTGCGCATTGTTTCCTGTGCCAGCCTTCTTATTTGTGTTCCTGTATCTTTGTGTTAGCCGTATGGAAACATTTTGTAAGTTAAGAAGTTGTAATGAAAATGTGAGCTGGTTTGCTTCTTCCCCCTCCTCCTTCTTAATATTTTCTATAGAGTCTTGTTGCGCCCAAACCAGAAGAGGAATCCTTCGTCGTCGTCGTGCTCGCGGCTCGTCGTCCGGTCGTCGGGCTTGCTTCAAACCTCTCCGTCCTGTGGTCGCGGCTGGGCGTGAGGAGAGATTTTGGTTACGACTTTCGCTTATCAAACTTCAGCGAGGGAGGCGTGCGGCGTGCCGACTGCCAAGAGGATTTGACGAGGGAGGCGATCGGTTCTCAAGAGTCAAGAGAAATAAATGGTATATTCAAATATTGGTATAATGGTATCTCCATTCTCCCAAGAGGATTTGAAGTGCCCACAGGAAATTGCTTTTGAAAGTGCAGATGCATTAAGGCTCTGTTTGGCGCGGCGGCTGCGGATCAGGAATCCACGCTCTGATCCGCAGCCGCAGGAAACCGCCGTTTGGGGCGGTGGTTGGGAGGCGCGGATCGCAGCGCCCGCCGCTGAAAACGCCAAAAAAACAGCTCCTTGGACCGCAGGGAAGCTACCGCGGTTGCGGATGGCGCTCCCAACCGCCGCGGATGGCGCTCCCAACCCCCGCGCCAAACAAAGCCTAAATGAAAAGGTGGAAAGTTAATTGCCCATCAGCCCATGTCTGTAAGACCCCATTTTTTTTTTGCAAAAACCACTGGGTATTAGGCCCAGAACCGCCGTTTTGTGGTGACACCTTCACTCGGGAAGACCGCCACCACAAAACGCCGATTCTGTCGGCCAAATCGATCTCAAAGAAAAGTTCAATAAGGAGAAGACAAGTCCACAGAATCAACATGAATTAAAAATGTCCACAGATAATAACTGAATAGATAGATAAACAAGATACAATAATAAAGGTACAATAAATAAGGGGCTCATGCCCTGTACATCATATCCTCACTACAAGATCACTCGCGGAAGCTAACTACTAATCACTCACAGATCCTGAATCCTGTGCTCCTGTACTAGACTGACCCGCCTCCGTCCGCTCCGATCTCTGGTGTTACTGCGTCTCCTCGAACCCCTAAAATGATATGGTCCACCAACCGTTAGTCAAAAAGACTAAGCCTTATGTTCCCCACCCCACCCCTAATGGCTCCTAGGCACCGTATGGGGAGGAGGAAGCGGAGGACATTCAAGGGGTAAAAACAAAAGTAGGTGGCGGCGGATCTACAACTACACAGGTGTATATATATATATATGAAGCAGTAAGTAAGCATAGTAAAGTGCATGTAAAGAACAGTAAGCAGTATATATAATGGCAAGTAAAGTAATATAAAAGTAACCATTGATTTATAGGAATGCCCATACAAACCTATAGACCAAGGGGTCGTTTAGCAAGACCTACCGTATAAGAAGTCCCATAACCGACTTATACGTTAGGGGTAGGTTGAATGCAATGTTTATGCTATGACATGCAAAGTATGATGTTATGCTATGTTCATACAGTGCAACTCACTCACTACGACTCTATGCGCATAGACCTTTAGTTTCCCCTTTTTGGAGCGAGCTAGACTCCCAGGATACTCCCGTAGTGGCAAACAGAAGCGGTGGGTTGGGCCTCGCCCACCTCTAGGTTGGTATTCACACTACCTAACCTAGACCTATCGTACGCCTCTCGCAAAACCCGCGGAGCGTCTGCGTACTCTTGCTGACTGGACCGCCAGACTTTCAAGGCTAAGTGTAAATACCACACTTGTCGAGTCAACGTATTGACGTCGGTGTGAACGACCGTCCAATACCGAAGACCCACCACCTTCAATGCACATGCAACATGTTATACCTCCTATCTCTGAGCCATAAGCTCCCCGGGCTAACCTGCCCGCCATCAATAACCTGCCGAGCCATCGGCTCGCCGAACCAACCCGTCCGTGCCTACAAAACACTACTGAGTCACAAGCTCTCCTGACTCAGCAATCCGCACCTTCATCCACCGAGCCTACTGCTCGGTTCACCAAACCAACTAAACTCCCGAAACCACTGGGTGTGGGTGAGTGTGTTATTAGTTAATCTTGTACAATGTCTTACTCCTATAATTTAGGGTTAGTCTTGGACTTCCCGAGGGTTACCCTGTAAGGGGCTCGCTGCGGTACTAGGAACTACAATGAGATGACACCCCAAAGTTCCCTTACCCAAGACACTTAGTATTATTGGTTACTACCCATAAGAAAAACCCATTAACACTTTACCTGAATTAAACCTAAGTGCTTTAGGACACTAAAGGGAAAAGACGATCTTTCGTCAATCCCAGGACGACCTACCCCAAGGGTGGCACCCCACCACCCTAGGACTCATCAAACCCTAATTAACTCAAGGGATCCTCACATAGTCATATGATCACCAATAAACTCCCACATATCCAATCAATATACCCCATTTTGGCCCACAACCCCAAAATTGCCAATTTGCTAAACGCAGACCATCCTTAATGTTTTGAAGTTCATGAAGGGAGGTACATTAAATAATCAACTCTATGACCCAATATTTTTACTGGGGTCCAGGTCACTTATTTAAGATCAATTCCAGAGTTTCATAATTTTCCCAACATTATTAATATTTAAAACCATTTTTTTCCAAAATACGACTTCCTGAGGTTTGAACTATAAGTGCACTTTTCTGACTTCCAATGCCTACCCAACTTTTTACATAAATCAAGGGTACCTAATAATCAGTAGATATGAATTTGTAGGAAAGTCCAGCAAGGTTTACTATATCTAATAATTCCAAAACCCATTTATTTCCAATAAATTCCAAAGGAGGTACCCTCATATGAACTCCAAACCTTATGCAAATTTATACAGAGGTGATTCATATTAAAATATTCAGCCCTACAACATTTGATCATATTCCATAGAGGTTACATTTGTAATTTACACAAAGGATATATTTGCAATTAATTCCAAATTGAACTAGAGGTACCAAAAATATTAATCCATAAATTATGAGAAAAATACTGTGGGTTTATAATGGTATGAAATGTCATCCAGCAAAGTTTCATGCAATTACAGAAAACGAACACCCTAAAATGTTAATCCCAAATATTGTCAACAATATGAATAATTACAATTTGGACCTCCAAAAGTTTTCCAATGGTTCTAATAGAATCTCCAGGGATTAATAACATCAAAACTAAGTGGGTGACAGAAGATGGTTAATCACTAAGTAATAATTATTCCTAAATCCCCAAAACCTAATTATTTACAAATCTACCCAAGGATTTATTACCTAGGGTTGGCAACTCCAAACCTCTTCAATTTCACAGGGGAGGCTCCTCTGGTCACTATGACCTGCTCTCCAAAATCCTAGGTCAAACCATAAAGGTTTGACCCCTCTTCCTTCATTGACCTCTAAATGCACCCCTTTAGGGTTTACCCTAGGGTTTGGGTTCATACTTCCCCAAATCCACCCAAACTTCTTGTGAGGGTGTTATATCACTCATAAAGCTCAGAGGATTCTAATACACCCCTCTCCAAGGACAAACTCTCATATGTCCTTCACAACCCCAAATTCCACTCCATAGGGATCAACCCTATGGCCTTGAGCAAATCAACTCCTCTGCTCACCAATCTTCCTCATGGGGTCTCAAATTGATCCCACTGACCTTTCCAAGAAGACTCAAGTCTCTATGGACCCAATTGGCCAATGGTTCTCTACTTGGCTAAATACACCACAAGGTGCTCCGATTTCATGTCCTAGGGCAATCCAACTCCCCATGACCCCAAAACTCACTTGGAGGTGTTTTGGGTGGTATTAGGGCAGTAGCCAAAATTGCACTCCAATTGGAGGTGGTTTGACCATGAAAAACCCCAAATAACCCTAATCACAATTTTCCCCTTATTAGACAAATTTTTGGCCCAATGACTACCTAATCAAATGAACCCCAAATGAGTTGAAATTTTAGCCAGGGGTTTATCATGACCCTAATAACACCCCACCAAACTTTGGTGGAGATTGGAGGTCATTTGACCCTCCAAAAAATTTATACAAGGATTATTAAATTTTTACAAAAACTTTAGGGAAAAGTTCTCCAAAAATTCCCATTTTTGGATAGGTGTTAGATGTGTATAAGAATAGCCTACACCCCAAATTTCAAGCTATTTGGAGTTCTGGATTGTTGTGGGCATCCAAAACAATCTCTGGTCAGCCCTACGGACAGTCCCCACCAAAATGAGTGCTGTGACCTAACCAGTGCTCCAAACCAAGTGATCTCAATTTTGTATTAAACTAGACATCAAGGGATGCAACATTGGTGTTGAAGACTTTTTCATTTGAAGGGCCTAAGTATTTTTAAAAATTAGAACCATTCACTGAATAATAATGAGACTAAAACAATAATACATTATTATAAAGAGTGGCACTGTTCATCTTCTCCAACCCGAACAAAAACCAGTCCGAATTTTCCCATTTCTTGTAGCTTTTCCAGCGGCAATTTCCGGCCATCCGGCCACCTCCCTGGCCGGCCACCACCACCACCACCACCACCACCTTCGTTGAGGTGGTGGCTATCGCCGGGCGGCGGCACGGCCGCCGGAGGGGCCGATTCCGGCGAACTCGACGGAAGAAATTCCATGAAAATTTATAGATTTCGCTCACCAGATCGGGCTCAATTGAGCCCGATTTCTCTCCTATTTGATCTAAGATATAACCAAAGAGAGAGAGGAGGAGAACCAGACCGTTATTGGAGCACGACGACGATGGCGGTGGTGGTCGGCCATGGCTTTTCCCCTCTCCGGCGAGCTTGCCCGATCCCCGATTCTCCACCAAAACATTCGATCCAATACATTATTTCGACTGCCATCCATCCTTTGAAGCTAATGGTGGAGTTGGATTTGAGAATGGGTGGCTGTATAGGGGGGATTTGAGGGAAACAAAATTCGGCCATGCCATTAATGACCATTAAAGGTGAATTTCGGCCACCATGAAAACCCTCCAAATTCAGCCCCCCTTGTGGCCTTGAATGACTATCTATCTACTCCAAACTGAAGAGGGGAGATGCACCACTTAATTGGGAGAGGAAAGGGTGGCCCTTGGTCTCCTTTGGCCATGAATGACCATTATTTCTCTCTTTCTCTCTCCACCATTTTTGGGGAAAATGAGGTTTCTCTCTCCTAATCATCATGGACGATTTTTCTCTCTCTCCTGGGTTAATTATCAGTCAAGCATGCTGGTTGACCACTCAATTTGGGCTAGCTCAAAGGGATTGGGCTAGGTTTAAGAGATTTGACCTAATTTGGGCAAGTTTGACTTTTGGTCAAATTGACCAATTGGGTGACCCTAGGATGGGGCTTTTGGGTCCATTGGATTCCAAATTAGGTTTAGAAACTACTGGTGGGGTCAATTTGGTCACATGAGCCTTAGTTGACCCAATTTAAGTTGATTTGACCAAAATAGGCTAAGTTGACTTTGGTCAAATTGAGCCCTAGGGTTGGCCCAGTCATGGGGTTTTTTGGTCCACTGGGTCCCCTATGATATGATAACACTATGGGTAGGGTCAATTCAATATGGTGATGGTCAATTAGGGCACTTAGTGAAGAATTGTCATTTTGACCTAAAAGGTCATTTTGGTTAATTTGCACCACTGGGGGTCCCATGATGGGGCTTTTAGGTCTACTAGGTTTCTTATGATATTTTAGACCTAGAGGAGTGGTCAATTTGGCATGGAGGAGGTCAGTTGACTCTAATTAGGCTACCTTAACCAATTTAGGGTTAGGGTTGACTTTGGTCAATTTTGCCTCTTTGGTTGACCCCAATGGGCCCCTGGTGCCCTAAGGGGACCCCTAATGGGTTAGGGATACTATGGTGGGGTCAAATGGTCAAGTTGAGGCCCTAAAGTCCAACCCTAATCTTGGTCACTGGAAATTGCTATTTGCAGTCCAAGGCACTTTCAACCCTAATTTTGCCTAAGTCAAAGGGATTTCTACACTACCAAGGCCTTGTCACGACCTTGTCAAGACAGATTCACCTGGGGGGTCTAGCTGTCTGGGGGATGTTACAAATCCCAATAAACAAAAATAATAATTTCGTCCTCGAAATTCAGGTTAGGCTTGCGGGGTTTTCACCGCAAGTGACTGAACGTAACATCCCCTAAGAATCAAAGTTATTCCTGGCTCGAAGAGCACCGACTATCTATGCCACACCACCTCTAGTGGCTCCAAGTTGTGCTCCTCCTGACCCCAATTTCACCACATGTCTTATTCTTCGGAACCTTCTTGCGCCGCAAGACTCGCACGTCATATCATCTACCCTGACCGGGGTGAACTAGCTACCTTGGTCAAGCTATCCTCGAACTTCCATTCTAACCTGGGCAGACTCTTATGCCTCCTAAAGTTTTCTTCTCGCATTCAAATTCTTACTCTTTCAGGTACGTCCGAGTAATCAATCGTCTCTACTTCACAGCTTTTCCAGTTCCTACTATTGATGAAACTAATCAAATCGTCTAGCATCCCAATCATTCCTAAATTTTAATGGGGGTGCACTTGTGAACTTTTATGAGTATATGCTAACCAATCATAATGGTAAGATGACTCCCAATCACTTTCTACGTGAAGTTTGATTCATAAGGGCAAAATTTTGATACCTTAGGGTTTTTCACAAGTCAATTTTATCAAGGAAAAATCATCATGTTTATTTCTCCAAAATCATGTCACTTCCACTTATGCTAGTCTTGATCACTCTCAAATGGTCCTAAGCAAGATAAACTTAGATCGTTCTTATCATAGTAAACTCAAACACTAGATTCTAAATCCAATAAGTCATCGTTTAAGATCTCTGGTTATTTATCATCAAAGCTCACAAGGTATAAAGCTATTATTGTAGATAAAATTATCAACCATGATGGGGCATGATTTTTAACAAGACATGAGTTAATCACTTCCGAACGCCCAAAGTCACAAGAACTTCAAATATAACTACAACTTGTACAACCTAGTTTCTGTCCATAACTTCTATACTAGGACATCGACATCCCTAAGTGATTAATCCTAGCGACTTTACATTTCCAATGATTCACTAAGGTCAAGTTGTTGTTCGATCAATGATGTCTATCCATTGTCCTGGTACTTCTACCGGTCATCATTCCAAACATACTGTTACACCGTCTCGTCTTCTTTCAAGTAACATTGAGTAAGATCGACTTAAAAATCATTATGTTCACGACACAAAATTTTCTAACCTAGGTCTAAGGGAAATCTATGTCCGTCATTAATTTGCCCAATAAACAAAAGGGTACGCCCCAATAAACAAAAGATAAGTCACTATCTGTTTTGGGCTGAGTATCTTCAATATCACCAAGGTATATTCGTCCCAAGTATGCAAACAATTCTTAGGGCATACAACCTTAGACTTGGGGTTCTATCTTGAGGCTCACTGGTGTACTCCACACCTTAGACTCTTCTAGGTACCTTCTTTGACAACCTTATCAGGGTCAACATGTCACCCAATCCCAAACGGGTCCCTTCTGGACTTCAATTCTTATCCGACCCTCGGTGTTTGCCACGGTGGTTGTCTTAATGTAAACCTGTCACGGATACGAGGATTGAGTCTATCTCATACCATTCTGCTTATGTGTCAATCTCTCTTTCTCTAGCCTCTTTGGGGTATCCTCATACCTTCACCAAAAGCTATACATACGGTCTATTTCAGACTAGGTCATGGTATAAATTGTCCTAGTAAGTCACGTGTCCTAGTGGGGTTGAGTCTAACTCATTGACTAAAAGACTATCTAAAGAGATCTTTGTAGCCGGAGGTATTCCCTGCTGGGGGCAGGGTTCGCCGCAGGCTACAAAAAAAACTTGACGCTCGTAGGGAAAATAACTAAGAAGATTCAGTTAAAAGTGGACTTTTTCAATGTGATTCCCATATGGGCACACCACTGCTTCCGCTGCTAGTTTGTCCTCAAACTAAGCTCGCGCGGGGTGGCCCAGGGTTTTGTGGACTTCTTTTCTTTGGATTGAGGTTTCCTTTGATACCACTTGTAAGACCCCATTTTTTTTGGAAAAACCACCGGGTCTTAGGCCCAGAACCGCCGTTTTGCGGTGACACCTTCACTCGGGAAGACCACCACCACAAAATGCCGATTCTGCCGGCCAAATCGATCACAAAGAAAAGTTCAATAAGGAGAAGACTAGTCCACAGAATCAACATGAATTAAAAATGTCCACAGATAACAACTGAATAGATAGATAAACAAGATACAATAATAAAGGTACAATAAATAAGGGGCTCATGCCCTGTACATCATATCCTCACTACAAGATCACTCGCGGAAGCTAACTACTAATCACTCACAGATCCTGAATCCTGTGCTCCTGTACTAGACTGGCCCGCCTCCGTCCGCTCCGATCTCTAGTGTTGATGCGTCTCCTCGAACCCCTAAAATGTTTTGGTCCACCGACCGTTAGTCAAAAAGACTAAGCCTTATGTTCCCCACCCCACCCCAATGGCTCCTAGGCACCGTATGAGGAGGAGGAAGCGGAGGACATTCAAGGGGTAAAAATAAAAGCAGGTGGCGGCGGATCTACAACTACACAGGTGTATATATATATGAAGCAGTAAGTAAGCATAGTAAAGTGCATGTAAAGAGCAGTAAGCAGTATATATAATGGCAAGTAAAGTAATATAAAAGTAACCATTGATTTATAGGAATGCCCATACAAACCTATAGACCAAGGGGTCGTTTAGCAAGACCTACCGTATAAGAAGTCCCATAACCGACTTATACGTTAGGGGTAGGTTGAATGCAATGTTTATGCTATGACATGCAAAGTATGCTGTTATGCTATGTTCATACAGTGCAACTCACTCACTACGACTCTATGCGCATAGACCTTTAGTTCCCCCTTTTTGGAGCGAGCTAGACTCCCAGGATACTCCCGTAGTGGCAAACGGAAGCGGTGGGTTGGGCCTCGCCCACCTCTAGGTTGGTATTCACACAACCTAACCTAGACCTATCGTACGCCTCTCGCAAAACCCGCGGAGCGTCTGCGTACTCTTGCTGACTGGACTGTCAGACTTTCAAGGCTAAGTGTAAATACCACACTTGCCGAGTCAACGTATTGACGTCGGTGTGAACGACCGTCCAATACCGAAGACCGACCAACTTCAATGCACATGCAACATGTTCTACCTCCTATCTCTGAGCCATAAGCTCCCCGGGCTAACCTGCCCGCCATCAATAACCTGCCGAGCCATCGGCTCGCCGAACCAACCCGTCCGTGCCTACAAAACACTACTGAGTCACAAGCTCTCCTGACTCAGCAATCCACACATTCATCCACCGAGCCTACTGCTCGGTTCACCAAACCAACTAAACTCCCGAAACCACTGGGTGTGGGTGAGTGTGTTATTAGTTAATCTTGTACAATGTCTTACTCCTATAAGTTAGGGTTAGTCTTGGACTTCCCGAGGGTTACCCTGTAAGGGGCTCGCTACGGTACTAGGAACTGCAATGAGATGACACCCCAAAGTTCCCTTACCCAAGACACTTAGTATTATTGGTTACTACCCATAAGAAAACCCCCTTAAAGCTTTACCTGAATTAAACTTAAGTGCTTTAGGACACTAAAGGGAAAAGACGATCTTTCGTCAATCCCAGGACGACCTACCCCAAGGGTGCCACCCCACCACCCTAGGACTCATCAAACCCTAATTAACTCAAGGGATCCTCACATAGTCATATGATCACCAATAAACTCCCACATCTCCAATCAATATACCCCATTTTGGCCCACAACCCCAAAATTGCCAATTTGCTAAACGCAGACCATCCTTAATGTTTTGAAGCTCATGAAGGGAGGTACATTAAATAATCAACTCTATGACCCAATATTTTTACTGGGGTCCAGGTCACTTATTTAAGATCAATTCCAGAGTTTCATAATTTTCCCAACATTATTAATATTTAAAACCATTTTTTTCCAAAATACGACTTCCTGAGGTTTGAACTACAAGTGCACTTTTCTGACTTCCAATGCCTACCCAACTTTTTACATAAATCAAGGGTACCTAATAATCAGTAGATATGAATTTGTAGGAAAGTCCAGCAAGGTTTACTATATCTAATAATTCCAAAACCCATTTATTTCCAATAAATTCCAAAGGAGGTACCCTCATATGAACTCCAAACCTTATGCAAATTTATACAGAGGTGATTCATATTAAAATAGTCAGCCCTAAAATATTTGATCATATTCCATAGATGTTACATTTGTAATTTCCACAAAGGATATATTTGCAATTAATTCCAAATTGAACTAGAGGTACCAAAAATATTAATCCATAAATTATGAGAAAAATACTGTGGGTTTATAATGGTATGAAATGTCATCCAGCAAAGTTTCATGCAATTACAGGAAACTAACACCCTAAAATTGTTCATCCCAAAAATTGTCAACAATATGAATAATTACAATTTGGACCTCCAAAAGTTTTCCAATGGCTCTAATAGAATATCCAGGGATTAATAACATCAAAACTAAGTGGGTGACAGAAGATGGTTAATCACTAAGTAATAATTATTCCTAAATCCCCAAAACCTAATTATTTACAAATCTACCCAAGGATTTATTACCTAGGGTTGGCAACTCCAAACCTCTTCAATTTCACAGGGGAGACTCCTCTGGTCACTATGACCTGCTCTCCAAGATTTTAGGTCAAACCATAAAGGTTTTACCCCTCTTCCTTCATTGACCTCTAAATGCACCCCTTTAGGGTTTACCCTAGGGTTTGGGTCCATACTTCCCCAAATCCACCCAAACTTCTTGTGAGGGTGTTATATCACTCATAAAGATTAGAGGAGTCTAATACACCCATCTCCAAGGACAAACTCTCCTATGTCCTTCACAACCCCAAATTCCACTCCATAGGGATCAACCCTATGGCCTTGAGCAAATCAACTCCTCTGCTCACCAATCTTCCTCATGGGGTCTCAAATTGATCCCACTGACCTTTCCAAGAAGACTCAAGTCTCTATGGACCCAATTGGCCAATGGTTCTCTACTTGGCTAAATGCACCCCAAGGTGCTCCAACTTCATGTCCTAGGGCAATCCAACTCCCCATGACCCCAAAACTCACTTGGAGGTGTTTTGGGTGGTATTAGGGCAGTAGCCAAAATTGCACTCCAATTGGAGGTGGTTTGACCATGAAAACCCCAAATAACCCTAATCACAATTTTCCCCTTATTAGACAAATTTTTGGCCCAATGACTACCTAATCAAATGAATCCCAAATGAGTTGAAATTTTAGCCAGGGGTTTATCATGACCTTAATAACACCCCACCAAAATTTGGTGGAGATTGGAGGTCATTTGACCCTCCAAAAAATTTATACAAGGATTATTAAATTTTTACAAAAACTTTAGGGAAAATTTCTCCAAAAATTCCCATTTTTGGATAGGTGTTAGATGTATATAAGAATAGCCTACAACCCAAATTTCAAGCTATTTGGAGTTCTGGATTGTTGTGGGCATCCAAAACAATATCTGGTCAACCCTACATACAGTCCCCACCAAAATGAGTGTTGTGACCTAACCAGGGCTCCAAACCAAGTGATCTCAATTTTGTATTAAACTAGACATCAAGGGCTGCAACATTGGTGTTGAACACTTTTTCATTTGAAGGGCCTAAGTGTACAACCCTGTATTCGCCGAGTAGGTTCTCGAAGCACAGAAAGTATTTTCGAACATCATTCTTCAAGATAAACCTAAGCAGGGAGAGAGGAGGGCGAGCCCCTCTCGCCCCCGGCGCCCCCAGCAGCAGGGGGGCGAGACCCCAGGGGGGCGAGACGCTAGCGCCGGCGGTAGCGATACCGCCGGGCGCTAGCCCAGTTCTCGCCCAGCCCCAAGGAAATGGGGGGCGAGCTCCTCTCGCCCCCGTCCCCAGCAGTAGGGGGCGAGACGCTAGCGCCGGCGGTAGCGATACCGCCGGGCGCTAGCCCAGCTCTCGCCCAGCCCCAGTAGAGGTAACCTCTCTCACCCACCAGAAAAGGAGGGGGGGGGGGTTGGTCTGCGTTTAGCATCCCAGAACAACGGGATTTGGCTATTTGCAGTCCGGTTTTGGCTATTCGCAGTCCAGATCCGAGGGTATTTTGGGTATTCTGCAGTCCAGTTTAGGCTATTTGCAGCCCAGATCCGAAAATCCTATAAATAGGACCAAGGGGACACCATTTGGAGGGATCTCTCATCCTAGGCTAGCTCTCTCCTTCCTTCTCTCCCTCCCCAAGTCTCTCTAGGGGGTGAGGAGAGGCTCCAGTGGTGCCCAAGCTTAGTAGTGGCTTGGGAGGGGAAGTTCCAAGGGGACTTCCGGGTATGTGTCGGGACCTCCCCGCTAAGCCCTTGGTCCAGTTCTTAGTTCCGACACCTTCAACCTAGAGCTCTCCCTTGGGGGAAGTAAGGGTTGGTCGTGTAACATCCCCCAAACTGCTAGACCCCTAAGTTGGTTTTGTCATGACTAAGCCATGACAAAACCATAGGAAGAGCCTTTTAACCTTGAGAACTTAGGAAAGGAGGAAGGAGCCACCTTGGTCTGCAAATAGCAATTCCCATCTTCCAAGCTTGGGATTGGAATCTAGTGCTTCAACTTAACCCTTGGACCCCACCTTAGTGTCCCTAACCCTTTAGGGGTCCCCTTAGGGCACCAAGGGCCCATTGAAGTCAACCTAAGAGACCAATTTGACCAAAGTCAACATACACCCTCAAATTGGTCAAAGTAGCCCATTTAGAGCCAATCAACCCCCACCATGTCAAATTGATCACACTCCTAGGTTTATAATACCATTATAGACCTAATGGACCCAAAAGCCTCATCATGGGACCCCCAGGGGTGCAAATTGACCAAAATGCCCTTTTTAGGTCAAAATGACCTTTCTTCTCAAAGTACCCCAATTGACCTTCACCACATTAAATTGACCTCACCCCTAGGGCTATCATGTCATAGGGGAGCTAGTGGACCAAAAAGCCCCATGACCAAGTCAACCCTAGGGCTCAATTTGACAAAAGTCAAATTAGCCTATTTTGGTCAAATCACCCTAGATTGGGTCAACCAAGAACCAAATGACCAAATTGACTCCACCATTAGTTCCTAAACTTAATTTAGAACCCATTGAACCCAAAAGCCCCATCCTAGGGTTCCCCAAATTGACCAATTTGGCCAAAAGTCAAAATTGCCCAATTTAGGTCAAAATGATCAAACCTAACCCAATCTCTTTGGGCTAACTCAATTGGGTGGTCAACCAGCCCATGTGGGCCCTCATTAAGCTCAGGAGAGAGTATAGAAACCGACCATGGCAATTAGGAGAGAGAGAATGGGGGTTTCACCATTTTTGGAGGAGAGAGAAGAGGCCATTCATGGCCATTAAGAGGTTCCACCTCTTGGCTCCCCCAATTGATGCCTCCATTCAACTCCTCAGCCGATTAGGAGGAGTTTCCATCAGTTACAGAGGGGAATTAAGGCAGGGGAGATGGAGAGGGGCCGGCCATGTAAGAAACCGAAGAAGCCATTAATGGCCATGGAGCTTAAAGCCATCACCACCCCCAATTGAACCCCCCTTCACCTTCAGAGACCTGAGAGAAGAGAAACCCCCAGCTTTCCAGAGAATTTCGTGCACTATAGGAGGGAATCGGCATGGCTTCTCAACCGACGGCGGCTCCCATGGTGTACTCAAGATTGACCCGACGGCAAGCCCTCCAACAGGTCCCGTTCTCCTCCCTGAACTCTAAGGGTTAGATCTAAATCGACGGCGGCTCGATCCGTGGCCAATTGGCCGGGAATCAAGCCGACCTTGCCCCCCGTTGATCGGGTTGGGCATCCTCCTACAGAACACGATTCCGGCCACCTCCGGCCGATCAAACACCGCTCATCGCCGGCCCCCACCTCAACGGAGGTGGTGGTGGCGTTGGTCGGCCGGGGCGGCGCTCAGGTGGCCGGGAAATCCAAGATCAAGTCGGCCCAGGCGCAGCAAATCCTGGCCGTTGGCTCATCGGGGACGAAGGCTGTGAGCCGTCCGATTGGCCGCCTTTTGCTATTCGCAGGCATGAAATGATTATTTCATTTAATTTGATTATCTGTCACACATTTTGACAGATTTTGTGACCCGATTTTAAGGCCCTTAGGGGCCATAACTCGAAAAATGCTCAGAGATAACTTTTGTAGGCCTTGGTGTCTACTTTCTAATGGGAGTGGAATCAAGCTATTTGGTTAAGTATTGGACCCACAGCACTCATTCTAGTGAGGCTGGTCAGAACTCAAACCAGACCTTAAAATTAGTATAACTCTTAAATGGCTAATCTGATGTAGTTGATATTTTGGCTAAGCATCCATATGTCCTATACCTAGGTTAGGTGTGAGTATCAGATTTTTAGAAGTTACTCTTCCTAAAGTTTTTGTGGAAATTTAATAATCCTTACACAAATTAATTGGAGGGCCAAATGACCTCCAATCTCCACCAAATTTTGGTGGGGTACCATTAGGGTCATGATAAACCCCTGGTTAAAATTTCATCTCATTTGGAGATCTTTTGACTAGGTAATCTTTGGGTCCAAGTTTTGCCCTTTAAGGGGAAAATTGTACTAAGGGGACACTTAGGGCTTCTCAAAGCCAAACCACCTCCTAGTGGAGTGGTATTATGCCCACTGCCCTAACCCCACCCAAATCACCTCCAAGAGTGTTATGGAGTCTTGGGGAGTGGGTTTGCCCTAGGACTTAGGGTTGGAGCACTTTGGGGTGCATTTAGCCAAGTTATGGTCCATTGACCAATTAGGTTCTTTGAGTCTTGTGACTCTTTAGGAAGGTCAGTGGGATGAAGTTGAGACCCCATGAGGAGTTTGGGGAGCATTGGAGTTGTTTTGCTCAAGGTCATAGGGTTGATCCCTATGGGGAGGAATTTGGGGTTGTGAAGGACATAGGGGAGTTTGTCCTTGGATAGGGGTGTGTTGGACTCCTCTGACTTTTATAAGTGATATGATACCCTCACAAGAGGTTTGGGAGGATTTGGATAGGTTTAGACCCTAACCCTAGGGTAAACCCTAATGGGGTGCAAATAGGGGTCAATGAAGGGAGTAGGGTCAAACCCTAGTGGTTTGACCTAAAGTTTTGGTGGGTAGGTCTTAGTGACCAGAGAAGACTCCCTTGTGAGTATGAAGAGATTTGGAGTTGTCTAACCTAGGTAATAAATCCTTGGGTAGATTTGTAAATAATTGGAATTTGGGGTTCTAGGAAGAAATAACACTTAGGGAATCATCATCTTCTGTCACCCACTTGTTTTTTGAGGTTATAAATCTCTGGAGTTCCTACTAGAGCTATTGGAGAAGGTTAGACCCTAACCCTAGGCTAAACCCTAAAGGGGTGCAATTAGAGGTTAATGAAGGAAGAGGGATCAAACCTCAGTGGCTTGACTTGAAATTTTGGGTAGATGGCCTTAGTGACCAGAGAATGCTACTGTAGGAGTTTGGAGGGATTTGGAGTTGCCAATCATAAGTAATAAACTCTAGGGTAGATTTGTAATTATTTAGGGTTTGAGGTTTTAGGGAGAAATAGTTTTTATCAATTTACCATCTTCTGTCATAATCATGGTTTTAATGTCTTATATCTCTGGAAGAATTGGTTAGAACATGAGTAAACTCTTGGAGGGTTAAATTGTAATATTTCACATTGTGGGCAATTTTTGGGATGATCAATTTTAGGATATTAAGTCTCTGAAGTTGCATGAAACTTTGCTGGTTGCCTTTTTATATCAATATGTATCCACTGTAATTTTCTCATAATTTATAGATCAACATTTTTGGTACCTCTAGTTCATTTTGAAAGAAATTGCAAATATATCCTTGGATGAAATTACAAACATACCCTCTGAATAGCATGGTCAAACTTTGTAGGATTAAATATGTTATTAATAAGCACCACTGTGTTAATTTGCACAAGGATTGGAGTTCATATGAGGGTACCTCCTTTGGAAATTATTGGAAATAATTGTGTTTTGGAATTTCTAAAAATAGTAAATATTGCTGGTTTTTCCTACAATTTTATACCTACTGTTTATCAGGTATTATTGATTTATGTAAAAATTGGAGTAGGCATTGGAGGTCAGAAAAATATACTTGTAGTTCAAACCTTAGTTATGTGGCCATTTGGAAAATTATTTAAAATACAATTATTAATGGAAAATTATGAAACCCTAGATTTGATCTGAAGTAGGTAGTATGGGTCCCCAGTAAATCCCTTGGGTCAAGAAGTTGGATATTTGGTGTACCTCTCTTCATGAGCATCAAAACGTTAAGGGTGGTCTGCGTTTAGCAATTTGACAACTTTTGGGGTTAGAGGTCAATCTGGTTGTCTAGGGTCTGAAGTAATGAAGGATGGGTGGTAGCCTTGTATTATGTATGGGTCTCTAGAGAAGTTGGGGTTGGGTAAGTCTTAGGGTGGTGGGGTGCCACCCTCGGCTAGGTCGTCCGGGAATTGACGAAAGATCGTCTTTTCTTGTTAGCATCTTTTAGCACCTGAGTTTCTAAGGCAGGAAAGTCACTCTGAGAGTGTGCTTATGGAAGTCTAGCCGGTTTAGTCCGGTGATCTTTTGTTTCTGAGATATTTATTGGTGACGGGCGGGTTAGCCCGGGGAGCTTGTAGCTCGGTATTGTTGAAGGATAATTTGCATGTGCATAAGGTGGTGGGTCCTTCGTGTTGGCAGTCGTTGCACCGACGTTAACACTTGGGCTCGGCAAGTGTGGTATTTACACTTAGCCATAAAAGTCTGGCGGTCCAGTCAGTAAGAGTACGCAGACGCTCTGCGGGTTTTGTGGAGGCGTACGATAGGTCTAGGTCGGGTAGTGCATATACCAACCTAGAGGTGGGCGAGGCCCAACCCACCGCTTCCGTTTGCCACTACGAGAGTATCCTGAGGAGTCTAGCTCGCTCCAAAAAGAGGGAACTAAAGGTCTATGCGCATAGAGTCGTAGTGGGTGAGTTGCACTTGTTTGATCACCGCATAATCACATACTTGCATGACATAGCATAATCATTGCATTCAACCCCTGACACCTATCGTATAAATTGGTATGGGAATTTTTATACGATAGGCCTTGCTAAACGACCCCTTGGTCTATAGGTTTGTATGGGCATTCCTATAAATCAATGGTTTATATTATAATACTTACTTGCCTCTACTTTTGCACTTTACTGTTTTCCCTTTACTTTACCCTGCTGTTTCAATTTTGTTTCATATATATATATATATCACCTGTGTAGAGTAGATATTACCTTGTCACCTGCATTTGTTCCTACCCCTTGTTTGTCCTCCGCTTCCTCCTTTCCATCCGGTGCCTAGGAGCCCTGGGGGGAGGGGTGGGGAATTGGCTGAGTCTTTATGACTGACGGTCGGTGGACCTTATCATTTTAGGAGACCGCGGCGACGGAGCAGCACCAGAGGCTGGTGCAAATGGAGGCGGGGCAGTCTAGCTCAGGAGCTCAGATGACAGGATCCGTGAGTGTTGATTTAGTTATTTTACTTCCGCGAGTGATCCATGTAGTGAGGCTTTGATGTATTGGGCAAGGCCCTAGTTATCTTATTCTCCGTTCTTTCAGTTATGGTTGTGGACATCTTTTGATGATTTATTTATATGTGATGTGGACATGTTTTGCTTGCTTTATTCATGATAGCTTACTTTTCTTGTGATCGATTTGGCCGGCAGGATCGGCGTTTTGTAGTGACGACCTTCCCGAGCGAAGATGTCACCACAAAACGGCGGTTCTGGGCCTAAGACCCGGTGGTTTTTGCAAAAAAAAAAATAGGGTCTTACAAGTGGTATCAGAGGGAACATCGATCCAAGGAAAAGAAGTCCACAAACCCTGGGCCACCCCGCGCGAGCTTAGTTTGCGGACAAACTAGCAGCGGAAGCAATGGTGTGCCCATAAGGGAAATCACATGTAAAATTCCACTTATAACTGAAATTTTCCTTCCCTTTAGCTAAGACCCTTATAAGTGCAATCTTTCTTGTGTAGCCGGCAACGGAGCCTTCACCGCAGCATGGAGTCCCGCCAACTCCGAACGTCGTCCCACCACCACCGGCTCCTACCCCGTTCCAGCAGACGGAGTTGGGGCAGACTCTGACTGCCATTTTGGAGACATTCAGAGCACAGCAGGCACCGGCTCCTCAGCAAAACCCTGGAGCCAACTGGCTGAGCATCTTTCGGGGTCTCTCCCCACCAGCATTCATCGGGACGGAGACTGTTGTGAGGACCGAAGAATGGGTAGACATCATGGAGGAGATGTTGTCAGGAATCCGGTGCCCGGCAGACATGGAGGTGCCACTGGTGGTTTCATGCCTGGAATCCCATGCTAAGAGGTGGTGGAAGAGGTTCCTGGCTACATCGTATCCGGGATTAGAGGCAGCAGATGTTGCTTGGGATGATTTCAAAGCGGCGTTGTTGGAGCATTTTGTGCCGCAGTCGGCAAGAGATGACTTGGAAGATAGATTTCTGCAGTTGCGGCAGGGGAGTAGATCAGTGCTGGAGTACCATCAGGAGTTCACCCACCTGTCCCGGTTTGCGGTATCCTACCAACTGGACGATGCGGGATATGCTAAGAGATTCTATAAGGGCCTCCGTGACGAGTTGAGGCAGGCCCTCCTTTTTGTCTCCGACGGTTGTATGTCCAGGATTCTGGAGATGGCGAAGAAGCTGGAAGGAGACCAGCAAGTTGTTCGTGGGAGGAAGAGACCCATGGAGGACCAGGGAAGAAATGGCAGGAGAGATCAGCCGAGAAACAGAGACGCTGGAGAAGGAAGGACGGAGGTCCGACCCCGTCAGGGGGAGAGGCAGGAACAAAGGGAGCCGGTAGTTTTGACTCCTCAGCCTCTGCAGATGAGGGAAATGCCAAGGATTGGAGGAGGTGGGCAACCTCCGGAAAATGCTACCACTGCCACCAGGTCGGCCACATCAAGAGGAACTGCCCCCAGAGGAATGCTCTTCCAGCACCGCAGGCAGCACCTCGGGGTCAGCATCCCGGAGGCCGAGGACGTGGTTGAGGCCGTGGATTTCAGGGTGACGATCGGAGGCACTACAGAGAGCAGGCTTATGCCTTAGATTTGGCCAGGCCCAGGGACCCGGCAAGGGTCATCGCAGGTAATTGTCGCTTTTAATTTTAAACAGTTAATGTTTTGAAAGTTTCAGCTTTACCTTAGCTTTGAACCAATCGTCAAACCCTTCAGGTTTAGTTTCCATTTTCGGCAAACCTGCTTTTGCCTTGTTCGATACGGGTGCCTCGCACTCGTTCGTCTCGGCCAAGTTTATCGAAGACCTAGACCAAGTCAAGCACCTCAAAAGCGATTATAGGAGAGTGAGATTTCCGGACGGATCAGAGGTCTTAACAAATTTAGCATGCCTAATAAGTCTGGAGATTGGGGGAAGACTGTTCGAAGTCCCGGCAACTGTTCTGAAGATGAGGGATTACGACCTGATCCTGGGCATGAGTTGGTTGTATGAGAACCGGGCAAGGATTGACTGCCCGGCAAGGCGGATCGTGCTAGAGCATAAAGACGGGGTTGTGGCATTCGAAGGTACTCAACTTACCTCTCGTCTCTTTTTATCGTCCATTCAGGCCGTCAAGGACCACCTGCAGGGAGACGAGGTTTACCAGGTGCTCTTCGAGGCGGCTGAAGTCAAGGACTCAGTGCCTAGTATCCCGGTAGTTCGAGATTTTGCGGATGTCTTTCCGGAGAAGCTTCCTGGGCTACCACCGCACCGCGAGAAGGATTTTCAGATTCAGCTGGTGCCAGGGGCCAAGCCGGTGTCCAAAGCTCCTTATCGGATGGCCCCGAAGGAGTTGATAGAGTTTCGGAGCCAGCTGCAGGAGCTGGTGGAAGCCGGGTTCGTTAGGCCGAGTTCCTCACCTTGGGGAGCACCGGTGTTATTTGTGAAGAAGAAGGATGGGACGCTCCGACTGTGCATCGATTACAGAGCTCTGAATAGGCTGACGGTGCGGAACACGTACCCTCTGCCAAGGATAGACGAGCTCATTGACCAGCTAGAGGGAGCCCACTGCTTCTCGAAGCTGGATTTGAGATCGGGATATTATCAGCTAAGGATCCAAGAGGAGGACATCCCGAAGACGGCTTTCAGCAGCCGGTATGGATTGTACGAGTTCACGGTGATGCCGTTCGGGCTCACAAATGCACCTTCAGCATTTATGAGCTTGATGAATCGGGTGTTTGAGCCTTACCTCGACATCTTTGTCATAGTGTTCATCGACGACATCCTCATCTACTCGAGGACGGAGGAGGAGCATGCGCAGCATTTGGCACTAACCTTGGGGAAGCTGCGGGAGCATCGGTTATATGCTAAGTTCAGTAAATGCCAGTTCTGGTTGAAGGAGGTGGCCTTCCTGGGCCACATCATCAGTGGAGCAGGCTTGGCAGTAGATCCAGCAAAGGTTCAGGCAGTACGAGACTGGCCGCCGCTGAAGACTGCCACCGACGTAAGAAGTTTCTTGGGACTTGCCGGCTACTACCGGAAGTTCGTTCAGGGATTCTCTCAGATAGCCCTCCCGCTTACCGCTCTGACAAGAAAGGATGCTGTATTTTCTTGGACGCCGCAGTGCGAGACAGCTTTCCAGGAGCTGAAGGGTCGGCTCACTTCAGCTCCCATCCTTGCCCTTCCGTCGGGGAAGGAAGGATTTCAAGTGTATACGGATGCATCTTATCAGGGGATGGGTGCCGTTCTGATGCAAAACGGGCATGTGATAGCTTATGCCTCCCGCCAGTTGAAGGACCACGAGCGGAACTACCCAGTGCATGATTTGGAGATGGGAGCAGTCGTATTCGCTCTTAAGATCTGGCGACACTACCTCTATGGGGTCCACTGCGACATATTCTCAGATCACAAAAATCTGAAGTATGTAGATACGCAGAAGGAGTTGAATATCCGACAAAGGCGATGGGTGGAGTTCCTATCAGATTACCAGTATACGATGCATTACCACCCAGGGAAGGCAAACGTAGTAGCAGACGCTCTGAGCAGGAGAGCTACCACATCAGGAGCAGAGCCTAAGCTGATGGCCATGGAGTTGGTGCGAATGTTCGAAGATATGCAGATCTCCCTGGTATCGGAAGATGATCCGGAGCTGTACAAGGAGTACCTAGCGGCGATTAGTGCCACATATGACATTCGAGACCGCATCAGGGAAGGGCAGAGGCAGGATGCCAAGCTGGAGCCGATATTCAGAGCCTTGGAGGAAGGCTCAGCTGAAGATTATTCGATGAAGGACGGCCTGTTGAGTTTTAGAGGTCGGGTGTATATACCAGCAGGAGGTCAGATTCGGGAGGATATTATGACAGAGGCTCACTGCAGTAGGTATTCAGTGCACCCGGGTATTACCAAGATGACGGCAGATCTGAAGAGGACCATGTACTGGCCGGGTATGAAGAGAGATATCATTTATTTTGTGACCCACTGCGAGACCTGCCAGCTTGTGAAGGCGGAGTGTCGGAACCCCGCAGGATTATTGCAGCCACTCCCAGTGCCGGAGTGGAAGTTCGACGATATAGCGATGGATTTTATTCATGGTCTTCCCCGATCTCGTACGGGGAATGACTCGATTTGGGTGATTGTCGACAGGCTGACGAAGGTGGCTAGATTCATTCCGATCAGGAAGGATGATTCAGTCAGAGTTTTGGTTCGAAAGTTTGTGGAGCAGTTTATCCGTTATCATGGTGTGCCAAGGACGATAGTTTCCGACCGAGATGGACGTTTTACGTCAAGGGAGTGGAGAGCGGTGCAGGCCTATCTAGGCACTCGGTTGACCTTCAGTACAGCTTTTCACCCCCAGACAGACGGACAAACGGAGCGCACCAATCGGACCTTGGAGGATCTTTTGCGTCTTTGCATTCTAGACCGTGGGGAGCCTTGGGAGAGACTGTTGCCGTTGGTCGAGTTCTCTTATAACAACAGTCACCAGGCTAGCATAGGCAGAGCACCTTACGAGGCATTATATGGACGGAGGTGCAGGACACCGTTATCTTGGATTCAGGATGAGGACCCCAAGGCTCTTGGCTCAGAGTTCGTGGAGGACACGGAGGCCCAGGTGAGGTTGATTCGAGATAGGATGCTGGAGGCCCAGAGCAGGCAGGCCAAGTATTACGATGCGCGTCATCGTATGGTGGAGTTCCAGGTGGGAGACCGGGTTTTCTTGAAGATACGTCCGATGCATGGAGTCTCGAGGGTTCGCGGTCGGAAGAAGCTCAGCCCAAGGTTTATGGGACCCTATAGGATCCTGGAGCGGATCGGCCCCTTGGCTTACAGACTGGAGCTACCGCCGGATTTGGAGGGACTGCATGACGTATTCCACGTCTCTTCACTTAGGAAGGCTTTACTTCGGCCTGAGCAGCAGGTGTCTACTTCTGAGGGGCCAGTAGCTACAGATCGATCGATCCACTTGGAGCCGGTTCGGATAGACGACACAGAGCTACGAGTCTTGCGGCGCAAGAAGGTTCCACTGGTCAAGGTCCTGTGGAGGAATCATGGACAGGAAGAACATACTTGGGAGCCACTGGACTTGATGCAGCAAAAATATCCGCAGCTTTTTACGACAGGTACAACTTACTTTTCTGGGATGTTACAGTTTTTCCTCTAGTAGAAACCCCCATAGGCTTGTCTGAATTTCGGGGACGAAATTTTTATTTTTATGTATTGGGATTTGTAACATCCCCCAAACTGCTAGACCCCTAAGTTGGTTTTGTCATGACTAAGCCATGACAAAACCATAGGAAGAGCCTTTTAACCTTGAGAACTTAGGAAAGGAGGAAGGAGCCACCTTGGTCTGCAAATAGCAATTCCCATCTTCCAAGCTTGGGATTGGAATCTAGTGCTTCAACTTAACCCTTGGACCCCACCTTAGTGTCCCTAACCCTTTAGGGGTCCCCTTAGGGCACCAAGGGCCCATTGAAGTCAACCTAAGAGACCAATTTGACCAAAGTCAACATACACCCTCAAATTGGTCAAAGTAGCCCATTTAGAGCCAATCAACCCCCACCATGTCAAATTGATCACACTCCTAGGTTTATAATACCATTATAGACCTAATGGACCCAAAAGCCTCATCATGGGACCCCCAGGGGTGCAAATTGACCAAAATGCCCTTTTTAGGTCAAAATGACCTTTCTTCTCAAAGTACCCCAATTGACCTTCACCACATTAAATTGACCTCACCCCTAGGGCTATCATGTCATAGGGGAGCTAGTGGACCAAAAAGCCCCATGACCAAGTCAACCCTAGGGCTCAATTTGACAAAAGTCAAATTAGCCTATTTTGGTCAAATCACCCTAGATTGGGTCAACCAAGAACCAAATGACCAAATTGACTCCACCATTAGTTCCTAAACTTAATTTAGAACCCATTGAACCCAAAAGCCCCATCCTAGGGTTCCCCAAATTGACCAATTTGGCCAAAAGTCAAAATTGCCCAATTTAGGTCAAAATGATCAAACCTAACCCAATCTCTTTGGGCTAACTCAATTGGGTGGTCAACCAGCCCATGTGGGCCCTCATTAAGCTCAGGAGAGAGTATAGAAACCGACCATGGCAATTAGGAGAGAGAGAATGGGGGTTTCACCATTTTTGGAGGAGAGAGAAGAGGCCATTCATGGCCATTAAGAGGTTCCACCTCTTGGCTCCCCCAATTGATGCCTCCATTCAACTCCTCAGCCGATTAGGAGGAGTTTCCATCAGTTACAGAGGGGAATTAAGGCAGGGGAGATGGAGAGGGGCCGGCCATGTAAGAAACCGAAGAAGCCATTAATGGCCATGGAGCTTAAAGCCATCACCACCCCCAATTGAACCCCCCTTCACCTTCAGAGACCTGAGAGAAGAGAAACCCCCAGCTTTCCAGAGAATTTCGTGCACTATAGGAGGGAATCGGCATGGCTTCTCAACCGACGGCGGCTCCCATGGTGTACTCAAGATTGACCCGACGGCAAGCCCTCCAACAGGTCCCGTTCTCCTCCCTGAACTCTAAGGGTTAGATCTAAATCGACGGCGGCTCGATCCGTGGCCAATTGGCCGGGAATCAAGCCGACCTTGCCCCCCGTTGATCGGGTTGGGCATCCTCCTACAGAACACGATTCCGGCCACCTCCGGCCGATCAAACACCGCTCATCGCCGGCCCCCACCTCAACGGAGGTGGTGGTGGCGTTGGTCGGCCGGGGCGGCGCTCAGGTGGCCGGGAAATCCAAGATCAAGTCGGCCCAGGCGCAGCAAATCCTGGCCGTTGGCTCATCGGGGACGAAGGCTGTGAGCCGTCCGATTGGCCGCCTTTTGCTATTCGCAGGCATGAAATGATTATTTCATTTAATTTGATTATCTGTCACACATTTTGACAGATTTTGTGACCCGATTTTAAGGCCCTTAGGGGCCATAACTCGAAAAATGCTCAGAGATAACTTTTGTAGGCCTTGGTGTCTACTTTCTAATGGGAGTGGAATCAAGCTATTTGGTTAAGTATTGGACCCACAGCACTCATTCTAGTGAGGCTGGTCAGAACTCAAACCAGACCTTAAAATTAGTATAACTCTTAAATGGCTAATCTGATGTAGTTGATATTTTGGCTAAGCATCCATATGTCCTATACCTAGGTTAGGTGTGAGTATCAGATTTTTAGAAGTTACTCTTCCTAAAGTTTTTGTGGAAATTTAATAATCCTTACACAAATTAATTGGAGGGCCAAATGACCTCCAATCTCCACCAAATTTTGGTGGGGTACCATTAGGGTCATGATAAACCCCTGGTTAAAATTTCATCTCATTTGGAGATCTTTTGACTAGGTAATCTTTGGGTCCAAGTTTTGCCCTTTAAGGGGAAAATTGTACTAAGGGGACACTTAGGGCTTCTCAAAGCCAAACCACCTCCTAGTGGAGTGGTATTATGCCCACTGCCCTAACCCCACCCAAATCACCTCCAAGAGTGTTATGGAGTCTTGGGGAGTGGGTTTGCCCTAGGACTTAGGGTTGGAGCACTTTGGGGTGCATTTAGCCAAGTTATGGTCCATTGACCAATTAGGTTCTTTGAGTCTTGTGACTCTTTAGGAAGGTCAGTGGGATGAAGTTGAGACCCCATGAGGAGTTTGGGGAGCATTGGAGTTGTTTTGCTCAAGGTCATAGGGTTGATCCCTATGGGGAGGAATTTGGGGTTGTGAAGGACATAGGGGAGTTTGTCCTTGGATAGGGGTGTGTTGGACTCCTCTGACTTTTATAAGTGATATGATACCCTCACAAGAGGTTTGGGAGGATTTGGATAGGTTTAGACCCTAACCCTAGGGTAAACCCTAATGGGGTGCAAATAGGGGTCAATGAAGGGAGTAGGGTCAAACCCTAGTGGTTTGACCTAAAGTTTTGGTGGGTAGGTCTTAGTGACCAGAGAAGACTCCCTTGTGAGTATGAAGAGATTTGGAGTTGTCTAACCTAGGTAATAAATCCTTGGGTAGATTTGTAAATAATTGGAATTTGGGGTTCTAGGAAGAAATAACACTTAGGGAATCATCATCTTCTGTCACCCACTTGTTTTTTGAGGTTATAAATCTCTGGAGTTCCTACTAGAGCTATTGGAGAAGGTTAGACCCTAACCCTAGGCTAAACCCTAAAGGGGTGCAATTAGAGGTTAATGAAGGAAGAGGGATCAAACCTCAGTGGCTTGACTTGAAATTTTGGGTAGATGGCCTTAGTGACCAGAGAATGCTACTGTAGGAGTTTGGAGGGATTTGGAGTTGCCAATCATAAGTAATAAACTCTAGGGTAGATTTGTAATTATTTAGGGTTTGAGGTTTTAGGGAGAAATAGTTTTTATCAATTTACCATCTTCTGTCATAATCATGGTTTTAATGTCTTATATCTCTGGAAGAATTGGTTAGAACATGAGTAAACTCTTGGAGGGTTAAATTGTAATATTTCACATTGTGGGCAATTTTTGGGATGATCAATTTTAGGATATTAAGTCTCTGAAGTTGCATGAAACTTTGCTGGTTGCCTTTTTATATCAATATGTATCCACTGTAATTTTCTCATAATTTATAGATCAACATTTTTGGTACCTCTAGTTCATTTTGAAAGAAATTGCAAATATATCCTTGGATGAAATTACAAACATACCCTCTGAATAGCATGGTCAAACTTTGTAGGATTAAATATGTTATTAATAAGCACCACTGTGTTAATTTGCACAAGGATTGGAGTTCATATGAGGGTACCTCCTTTGGAAATTATTGGAAATAATTGTGTTTTGGAATTTCTAAAAATAGTAAATATTGCTGGTTTTTCCTACAATTTTATACCTACTGTTTATCAGGTATTATTGATTTATGTAAAAATTGGAGTAGGCATTGGAGGTCAGAAAAATATACTTGTAGTTCAAACCTTAGTTATGTGGCCATTTGGAAAATTATTTAAAATACAATTATTAATGGAAAATTATGAAACCCTAGATTTGATCTGAAGTAGGTAGTATGGGTCCCCAGTAAATCCCTTGGGTCAAGAAGTTGGATATTTGGTGTACCTCTCTTCATGAGCATCAAAACGTTAAGGGTGGTCTGCGTTTAGCAATTTGACAACTTTTGGGGTTAGAGGTCAATCTGGTTGTCTAGGGTCTGAAGTAATGAAGGATGGGTGGTAGCCTTGTATTATGTATGGGTCTCTAGAGAAGTTGGGGTTGGGTAAGTCTTAGGGTGGTGGGGTGCCACCCTCGGCTAGGTCGTCCGGGAATTGACGAAAGATCGTCTTTTCTTGTTAGCATCTTTTAGCACCTGAGTTTCTAAGGCAGGAAAGTCACTCTGAGAGTGTGCTTATGGAAGTCTAGCCGGTTTAGTCCGGTGATCTTTTGTTTCTGAGATATTTATTGGTGACGGGCGGGTTAGCCCGGGGAGCTTGTAGCTCGGTATTGTTGAAGGATAATTTGCATGTGCATAAGGTGGTGGGTCCTTCGTGTTGGCAGTCGTTGCACCGACGTTAACACTTGGGCTCGGCAAGTGTGGTATTTACACTTAGCCATAAAAGTCTGGCGGTCCAGTCAGTAAGAGTACGCAGACGCTCTGCGGGTTTTGTGGAGGCGTACGATAGGTCTAGGTCGGGTAGTGCATATACCAACCTAGAGGTGGGCGAGGCCCAACCCACCGCTTCCGTTTGCCACTACGGGAGTATCCTGAGGAGTCTAGCTCGCTCCAAAAAGAGGGAACTAAAGGTCTATGCGCATAGAGTCGTAGTGGGTGAGTTGCACTTGTTTGATCACCGCATAATCACATACTTGCATGACATAGCATAATCATTGCATTCAACCCCTGACACCTATCGTATAAATTGGTATGGGACTTTTTATACGATAGGCCTTGCTAAACGACCCCTTGGTCTATAGGTTTGTATGGGCATTCCTATAAATCAATGGTTTATATTATAATACTTACTTGCCTCTACTTTTGCACTTTACTGTTTTCCCTTTACTTTACCCTGCTGTTTCAATTTTGTTTCATATATATATATATATCACCTGTGTAGAGTAGATATTACCTTGTCACCTGCATTTGTTCCTACCCCTTGTTTGTCCTCCGCTTCCTCCTTTCCATCCGGTGCCTAGGAGCCCTGGGGGGAGGGGTGGGGAATTGGCTGAGTCTTTATGACTGACGGTCGGTGGACCTTATCATTTTAGGAGACCGCGACGACGGAGCAGCACCAGAGGCCGGTGCAAATGGAGGCGGGGCAGTCTAGCTCAGGAGCTCAGATGACAGGATCCGTGAGTGTTGATTTAGTTATTTTACTTCCGCGAGTGATCCATGTAGTGAGGCTTTGATGTATTGGGCAAGGCCCTAGTTATCTTATTCTCCGTTCTTTCAGTTATGGTTGTGGACATCTTTTGATGATTTATTTATATGTGATGTGGACATGTTTTGCTTGCTTTATTCATGATAGCTTACTTTTCTTGTGATCGATTTGGCCGGCAGGATCGGCGTTTTGTAGTGACGACCTTCCCGAGCGAAGATGTCACCACAAAACGGCGGTTCTGGGCCTAAGACCCGGTGGTTTTTGCAAAAAAAAAATAGGGTCTTACAGGTCGCCCCTCAGCCTCGTTGAGGGTCCCGAACTCCACAGAGACCGAGTAGTCGGTTTCAACATTTTGGTGCGGTGAGCGTGGAATGTGACCGATTAAAGAAACCCTCAAGATGAGCTCCATGGATGGAGGTGGAGGAAGTTCCGACCCAGGTCACTCGCAGCCCCCGGTGGCTGGGGTGATGTTGGAGATGTTCGAAAATTTCAGGCAAGAGGTCCTGCAGACCTTGTAGGTGACTTTCGCCTCGATAGGCGAAAGCAGGAGAGGAAGTGGCTCGGAGGTCTCGCCCCGACAGGAGGGTGAGATCCCTCTCAACCAACCAACCAGAGAGGTGCCAGGAGGGGGCGAGTGGGGAGGCGCCAGGCCCCCACTCGCCCAGCTCCAAGGTGGCGAGTGGGGAGGCGCCAGGCCCCCACTCGCCCAGCTCCAAGGTGGCGAGTGGGGAGGCGCCAGGCCCCCACTCGCCAAGCCCCAAGGGGGCGAGTGGGGAGGCGCCATGCCCCCACTCGCCCAGCCCCAAAAGGGGGCGAGCGCGGGAGGTCCCTTTTGTGAGCTGACCCTCTCGGCCCCGATTCCGGAGGGGTTCAAGGGGGCGAAGATGTCTCACTACTTCGGCAAGGATGACCCCATCTTACACCTGCAGTGGTTTGAAGACATGGTCTCCATCATGCCCATGTCGGACGCTTTCAAATGTCGACTCTTCGCGACAACTCTGAAGGAGAAGGCTAGAGATTGGTTCCACCAGCTCCCTGCGGGATCCATCTATGCCTTTGAATACTTGCGTCGAGGCTTCCTGCTACGCTTCTCGACGTCAAGGAAGAGGAAGAAAGATGCCGAAGCACTTTTCAAGATCAAGCAAGAGCCAGAAGAGTCGCTGGCTCACTATCTGGAACGGTTCAGGGAGGAGGTTCACCTCGTCGAAGAAGTGCCCGGGTACACCCTCAAGCTCGCCTTCACGGTGGGGCTGCGGGAGGGATTCTTCAAGATGGACCTCAAGAGAAGAGCTCCTTTGTCCTTTGAAGAGTTGATGGAAAGGGTGGCAGAAGAAGTTGAAAGTGAGGAGGCCAACCCGGAGTTCACAAGAAGGTTGACCAAGCTGAGTGAGCCAGAGGCAAGGCAGCATGGGAGGAAGGTAGAGGCTCCCAAGAGGAAGTTCGACCAAGAGGAGGACAACTTCCAGGAAGAAGAGACTGACCTCCCAGGGTGGAGGCAGGGCCCGAAAGCACCCTCTCCACCACCCCAGCAAGCCATGGCGATCGGCCATAGAAGAAGAAGAAATCGTAGGGGAGGAAGAGGGCGCGTCTGGGCGGAGTTACCTTACTGTGACTTCCATCAGGAGGAGGGTCACGCGACATCCGCCTGCCCTGAGTTCTTGGAGTTAAGGGAGGCGAGGTGTCCGAAGCCGCATCGTCAACAACCAGAAGAGGTCGAGGAGGACCATGCCTGGGGGTAGAAGTCCAAGTCCTGGTCTCCGTGCTTAGTTTTTCTTTAAATCCATGTAGTGTGATAGTTGGTTTCCTTACTTAGAGTCTCTTGCATGTAACCGGATAACTAATAAAATAAAAGTTTTTCTATGTTCTTCATCCCTCGGACGGTTCCGCTGACCGGGCTCTCACTAGCCGGCAGGGCAGGTTGACCTCCTAGGGAGGCTATGTTCTTCACCCCTCGGATGGTTCCGCTGACCGGGCTCTCACTAGCCGGCAGGGCAGGTTGACCTCCCAGGGAGACTATGTTCTTCACCCCTCGGATGGTTCCGCTGACCGGGCTCTCACTAGCCGGCATGGCAGGTTGACCTCCCAGGGAGGCTATGTTCTTCACCCCTCGGATGGTTCCGCTGACCGGGCTCTCACTAGCCGGCAGGACAGGTTGACCTCCCAGGGAGGCTATGTTCTTCACCCCTCGGATGGTTCCGCTGACCGGGCTCTCACTAGCCGGCAGGGCAGGTTGACCTCCCAGGGAGGCTATGTTCTTCACCCCTCGGATGGTTCCGCTGACCGGGCTCTCACTAGCCGGCAGGGCAGGTTGACCTCCCAGGGAGACTATGTTCTTCACCCCTCGGATGGTTCCGCTGACCGGGCTCTCACTAGCCGGCAGGGCAGGTTGACCTCCCAGGGAGGCTATGTTCTTCACCCCTCGGATGGTTCCGCTGACCGGGCTCTCGCTAGCCGGCAGGGCAGGTTGACCTCCCAGGGAGGCTATGTTCTTCACCCCTCGGATGGTTCCGCTGACCGGGCTCTCACTAGCCGGCAGGGCAGGTTGACCTCCCAGGGAGGCTATGTTCTTCACCCCTCGGATGGTTCCGCTGACCGGGCTCTCACTAGCCGGCAGGGCAGGTTGACCTCCCAGGGAGGCTATGTTCTTCACCCCTCGGATGGTTCCGCTGACCGGGCTCTCACTAGCCGGCAGGGCAGGTTGACCTCCCAGGGAGGCTATGTTCTTCACCCCTCGGATGGTTCCGCTGACCGGGCTCTCACTAGCCGGCAGGGCAGGTTGACCTCCCAGGGAGACTATGTTCTTCACCCCTCGGATGGTTCCGCTGACCGGGCTCTCACTAGCCGACAGGGCAGGTTGACCTCCCAGGGAGGCTATGTTCTTCACCCCTCGGATGGTTCCGCTGACCGGGCTCTCACTAGCCGGCAGGGCAGGTTGACCTCCCAGGGATGCTATGTTCTTCACCCCTCGGATGGTTCCGCTGACCGGGCTCTCACTAGCCGGCAGGGCAGGTTGACCTCCCAGGGAGGCTATGTTCTTCACCCCTCGGATGGTTCCGCTGACCAGGCTCTCACTAGCCGGCAGGGCAGGTTGACCTCCCAGGGAGGCTATGTTCTTCACCCCTCGGATGGTTCCGCTGACCGGGCTCTCACTATCCGGCAGGGCAGGTTGACCTCCCAGGGAGGCTATGTTCTTCACCCCTCGGATGGTTCCGCTGACCGGGCTCTCACTAGCCGGCAGGGCAGGTTGACCTCCCAGGGAGGCTATGTTCTTCACCCCTCGGATGGTTCCGCTGACCGGGCTCTCACTAGCCGGCAGGGCAGGTTGACCTCCCAGGGAGGCTATGTTCTTCACCCCTCGGATGGTTCCGCTGACCGGGCTCTCACTAGCCGGCAGGGCAGGTTGACCTCCCAGGGAGGTAAGTGATGTTCCCCTCGGATGGTTCCGCTGACCGGGCTCTCACTAGACGGCAGGCCAGGTTGACCTCCTATGGAGGATAAGAGATGTCCTCCCCAATCCAGGCTCTCACTAGTAGAGCTCGCTCCTAGGAGTGTGTCGACCCAATGTCGACCACTAGCGGAGCTCGCTCCCGGAGGCGCTCAGTCCCGAGCAGACTCCCTAGCCGGGCCCTCATTAGCCGACAAGGTTGGAGGACCTCTTCAGAGAGGCTACATGTTTTTCCGAGATAGCACCGTTAGCCGGATTCCCAGCGACACTCGTCGAATATACAGGGTTGAACGTTTCTTTCCGAGCGTGTGCCTCGCTCGAAAAGAGCGGGGATTGTGTACAACCCTGTATTCGCCGAGTAGGTTCTCGAAGCACAGAAAGTATTTTCGAACATCATTCTTCAAGATAAACCTAAGCAGGGAGAGAGGAGGGCGAGCCCCTCTCGCCCCCGGCTCCCCCAGCAGCAGGGGGGCGAGACCCCAGGGGGGCGAGACCCCAGGGGGGCGAGACCCCAGGGGGGGCGAGACCCCAGGGGGGCGAGACGCTAGCGCCGGCGGTAGCGATACCGCCGGGCACTAGCCCAGTTCTCGCCCAGCCCCAAGGCAAGGGGGGGCGAGCTCCTCTCGCCCCCGTCCCCAGCAGTAGGGGGCGAGACGCTAGCGTCGGCGGTAGCGATACCGCCGGGCGCTAGCCCAGCTCTCGCCCAGCCCCAGCAGAGGTAACCTCTCTCACCCACCAGAAAAGGAGGGGGGGGGGGGGGGTTGGTCTGCGTTTAGCATCCCAGAACAACGGGATTTGGCTATTTGCAGTCTGGTTTTGGCTATTCGCAGTCCAGATCCGAGGGTATTTTGGGTATTCTGCAGTCCAGTTTAAACTATTTGCAGCCCAGATCCGAAAATCCTATAAATAGGACCAAGGGGGCACCATTTGGAGGGATCTCTCATCCTAGGCTAGCTCTCTCCTTCCTTCTCTCCCTCCCCAAGTCTATCTAGGGTGTGAGGAGAGGCTCCAGTGGTGCCCAAGCTTAGTAGTGGCTTGGGAGGGGAAGTTCCAAGGGGACTTCCGGGTATGTGGCGGGACCTCCCCGCTAAGCCCTTGGTCCAGTTCTTAGTTCCGACACCTTCAACCTAGAGCTCTCCCTTGGGGGAAGTAAGGGTTGGTCGCCCCTCAGCCTCGTTGAGGGTCCCGAACTCCACAGAGACCGAGTAGTCGGTTTCAACACTAAGTATTTTTAAAAATTAGAACCATTCACTGAATAATAATGAGACTAAAACGATAAAACATTATTATAAAGAGTGGCATTGTTCATCTTCTCCAACCCGAACAAAAACCAGTCCGAATTTTCCCATTTCCTGTAGCTTTTCCAGCGGCAATTTCCGGCCATCCGGCCACCTCCCTGGCCGGCCACCACCACCACCATCTCTGTTGAGGTGGTGGCTATCGCCGGTCGGCGGCACGGCCGCCGGAGGGGCCGATTCCGGCGAACTCGACGGAAGAAATTCCATGAAAATTCATGGATTTTGCTCACCGGATCGGGCTCAATTGAGCCCGATTTCTCTCCTATTTGATCTAAGATATAACCAAAGAGAGAGAGAGAGGAGGAGAATTAGACCGTTATTGGAGCACGACGATGATGGCGGTGGTGGTCGGCCATGACTTTTCCCCTCTCCGGCGAGCTTGCCCGATCCCTCGATTCTCCACCAAAACATTCGATCCAATACATTATTTCGACTGCCATCCATCCTTTAAAGCTAATGGTGGAGTTAGATTTGAGAATGGGTGGCTGTATAGGGGGGATTTGAGGGAAACAAAATTCGGCCATGTCATTAATGGCCATTAAAGGTGAATTTCGGCCACCATGAAAACCCTCCAAATTCAGCCCCCTTGTGGCCTTGAATGACTATCTATCTACTCCAAACTGAAGAGGGGAGATGCAGCACTTAATTGGGAGAGGAAAGGGTGGCCCTTGGTCTCCTTTGGCCATGAATGGCCATTATTTCTCTCTTTCTCTCTCCACCATTTTTGGGGAAAATGGGGTTTCTCTCTCCTAATCATCATGGACGATTTTTCTCTCTCTCCAGGGTTAATTATCAGTCAAGCATGCTGGTTGACCACTCAATTTGGGCTAGCCCAAAGGGATTGGGCTAGGTTTAAGAGATTTGACCTAATTTGGGCAAGTTTAACTTTTGGTCAAATTGACCAATTGGGTGACCCTAGGATGGGGCTTTTGGGTCCATTGGATTCCAAATGAGGTTTAGAAACTACTGGTGGGGTCAATTTGGTCACATGAGCCTTAGTTGACCCAATTTAAGTTGATTTGACCAAAACAGGCTAAGTTGACTTTGGTCAAATTGAGCCCTAGGGTTGGCCCAGTCATGGGGCTTTTTGGTCCACTGGGTCCCCTATGATATGATAACACTATGGGTAGGGTCAATTCAATATGGTGATGGTCAATTAGGGCACTTAGTGAAGAATTGCCATTTTGACCTAAAAGGGCATTTTGGTCAATTTGCACCACTGGGGGGCCCATGATGGGGCTTTTAGGTCTACTAGGTTTCTTATGATATTTTAGACCTTGAGGAGTGGTCATTTTGGCATGGAGGAGGTCAGTTGACTCTAATTAGGCTACCTTGACCAATTTAGGGTTAGGGTTGACTTTGGTCAATTTGGCCTCTTTGGTTGACCCCAATGGGCCCCTGGTGCCCTAAGGGGACCCCTAATGGGTTAGGGATACTATGGTGGGGTAAAATGGTCAAGTTGAGGCCCTAAAGTACAACCCTAATCTTGGTCACTGGAAATTGCTATTTGCAGTCCAAGACACTTTCAACCCTAATTTTGCCTAAGTCAAAGGGATTTCTACACTGCCAAGGCCTTGTCACGACCTTGTCAAGACAGATTCACCTGGGGGGTCTAGCTGTCTGGGGGATGTTACAAATCCCAATAAACAAAAAAAATAATTTCGTCCTCGAAATTCAGGTTAGGCTTGCGGGGTTTTCACCGCGAGTGACTGAACGTAACATCCCCTAAGAATCAAAGTTATTCCTGGCTCGAAGAGCACCGACTATCTATGTCACACCACCTCTAGTTCGATTCGAATAAAAACTCGAGCGATTTTGGAGCGATTATCGATTTTTGATTATTATGCTCACCCTTAATATATATATATATATATATATATATATATATATAAACCACTATAAAGGAAATATAATCTCATAGCTTCGAAATTAGAATAGTCGTCTGATCACGGGTTCATAATTCTGCTGCCGTCCGATCGAGCTCAATCAAACCACACCCTCTCTCCACATTTTACTAGGTCTCCTAAACCTACTGCTAGGGTCGTCCTAAACCTATTTTAAAAAATATTAAATAAATTCATCTCCGCCAATGGAGCCCGCTCGACAAAAATATAGGCCGCCCCTGCTAGAACGCTATATAGTCTGGCCGGTTATAATAAATTTCACATCAATTTATCTCACTCCTTTAATTTATACCAGCAAACATACGTTATACTCACGGTGTATGACTAAATTTGTGAAAGAGGGATAAAGAAGAAAAAAAGGGCTGACTAAGAATCGAACTGCCGACCTGCTAAATAAAAGCGTCACCTCTTATCCAACAAACCATTATCTTTTTGCGTTATAATTAGCCACGTTTTTATACCTAACCTTGAAATAAACGGGGTTTTATAACATTTATATATATATATATATATATATATATATATACGAGTGACAGTGCACGGGGGGCCCCCCGTGCCCCGCGCGACAGTACTCTGCCCGCCCCCGGAGGGCTTCGCCCGCCTCCGGCGGCTTTCTCCCACCCCCAGCATGCACCCAGTTTTATTTATTAATGACCATAGAGCATGAACAATTTGCTTCCTGAATTTAGAATATGAATCATTCTCAGCATCAGAAATATATATCAAGGCAACATATTGGTTCCTAGCATGAATCATTCTCAGAAAAAATATATATTAAGAAAAAATCACGTACAACATTTTTGAGAGATCAAATGAAAATGCTGGAAAAAACTGTACACATTTTTGAGAGATCAAATGGAATTGCTGGAAAAAAACTGTACAAAGTGGATCTACCGAGAGAACGCCAAGATGACCTGTAGATGCAGAAAAGATTGTAGAGAATACCGAAATCAGTACTGAAACAGCACACCAAATATGAAGAAGAGAGACCAAGTCTTTAAAAACCGAAGATGAAGAACTGAAGGGAAGTCTTAAAGTACCTGAAGCCTGCGTTTAGGGGTTCAGTTGTGGGAGCGAGCTGGAGTCAGAGGAAGATGGAAATAGACCTGAAGGCTTCAAATATATAAACCCAGGCTAAGAAATCGACAGTGAAGAAATACCTGAAGCCGACTTTTGGAGGGGATAGGTTGTCGGAGCGAGATGGAGGCGGAGGAAGATGATCTCGCAGAGGTTGCATTCGTCGATGGAGAGTTGGGGCAGCCTAGTGAGGAGGTAGCCGCCGTTTTTGCGCGTGGTAGGGGACAATGACGGTGTGCGGGATATGGAGTCGCCGCGGAGGAGGAGGCCGACAGTCGAGCGGAGCCCTATTCGCGGGAATAGAGAGGCGTCGGGGGGGGGGGGGGGAGACAGTTGCCGTTCGTCTGGAGATGCGGGAGGTTGTGATGGCGATGTGCGGCGTGGTGGCGGATGAGAAGGCAGGGAGGCGCGATATGCCCTAAAATTGATGATTTGGAGCGACGAGTGTGGGGGAAGATTTGTATCTGGAGAGGAGAAGCATCGGACGTCAACACTTTTGGGGGTTGATCGAACAGATGAAATGTAATGAATCGACTGCACCATTACACCCTGTATTTCTTTGTATATATAGTATAGATATATCCAATAATTTTTTATCGTCTCATTGAATTAATTAAACTCACGTAAATCATATAGACTACCTTCAATAATTCAACCGGGCTGACATCATTTATCAAAGCAAATCTATGTTATATCAGAAAAATTAATTAATAATTATATAAATATAAGATTACAACACGAAAATGAGATGTCTGAGTGCATCTAATGCTCAATTTTGTATGAAGGCCGGGGGCGGGCGAAGCCCGCCGTCACCGACCATGAACTGTCGCACGGGGGCCCCCCGCGCACTATCACTCGTGTGTATATATATAGTAAGAAACAAAAAAAGTATAATTGTCATTCAAAAATATACGTAGTGACTAAAATTGTACGTCACAAAATAATATAATTATTGATAAAATTAAGGTAATTGTTATTAGCACACCAGTTTTGGCTATTCGCACTCCAATTTCTATGAGTTATTACGCGTCTTTTGAAAATACGCCTTGTCCATGCATTTTTAGGAAAAGTGTTCAACACAAAAATTGTAGATCTCGTCGAGATCTACAACTTTCGTGTTGAACACTTTTCCTAAAAATGCACGAACAAGACGTATTGCCGGCCTGATCGTAACTATAACGAATTTTTGACGAATTATTGAAAATACGCCTTGTCCATGCATTTTTTAGGAAAAGTGTTCAACACAAAATTTGTTGATCTCGACGTGATCTATAATTTTTGGGTTGAACACTTTTCCTAAAAATGCATGTACAAAATGTATTTTCAAAAGGCGTGTAATAACTCGTAGAAATTGGTGTGTAAATAGCCAAAACTGGTGTGCTAATAACAATTGCCAAAATTAATTAATCACTCCTCATATCATATCTTAAAAAAAAGTGCCAATTTATTATAGTTTCCCTCCAAAATATTTATCAAATAAAATATTATAATTTAGTTTAGGGCATCCCTAGGCGTCTCCCGTCTAGTATTTTCGATCGGGAACTCTACTCCATTGTCTTCTCACCCTTGCCGAAGCCATCGTCGTCCCCCGTCACATGAATCACTTGCCCGATGCCTTCTTCCTCCCCATCGTACAAGTCCGTCCACCCATGCCCTCGCCTGAAGTCATATTCCTCCGGCTTGCTCGAAGACATCGCCATGCCGTCCCCGACGCCCTCGCCCTCACCCTCGCCTGAAGTCATTGTCCTCGCCCAAAGCCATCTTTTGTCAGCCTCGGCCGAAACCAGTAAGAGACATATTCACCCAACCTCTTGGGTGTCTCCTCTAGAGCACGGCGAAGGCGAAGCCCTACTCGCAAGTCGCAATGTATGCTTAGCAACAGGTTCGCACATTCTTCCTTCGTACATGTTTGTGTTTTTCATGCTCAATTGATAATTCTAGAATTTGCTTTTATTGTACTCACATTGTGAATCGAAGGCATTAAAATGAAGAAAGCACCTAAATTAACCCTTGTTGTCTAGGCTATTCTTGGTTTTTATTCCACCCTTATTTTAGGCTGATGTTATGTGCAAACCGGTTTTGGCTACGTGCAAACCATCAAAACTCGTGCTTTTTGAAAATACGTCTTATAGGTGCATTTTTAGGAAAAGTGTTTAACATCAAAGTTGTAGATCTCGTCGAGATCTACAACATTCGTGTTGAACATTTTGCCTAAAAATACACCTATATGGCGTATTTTCAAAATGCGCGAGACTACTGTGAAATATTTCGCGCCTTTTGAAAATACGCCTTATAGGTGCATTTTTTGGCAAAATGTTCAACACGAAAGTTGTAGATCTCGATGAGATCTACAACTTTGATGTTGAACACTTTTTCTAAAAATGCACCTATAAGACGTATTTTCAAAAAGCGCGAGTTTTGATGGTTTGCACGTAGCCAAAACCGATTTGCACATAACATCAACCTTATTTTATCCCCCTTAGAGCAGTTCCAACCGTTCTCCATATTTGCCGAAATCTCCATATTTGCCGAAAATATAACCTCCAACCGTTCTCCAAATGGATCGGCATTTTTGCCTATCCCCTCTCTCTCCCTCTAAATTTAGAGGAGGGAGAGAAAATAGAGTGGCTGCATTTATTTTTGGTTGTTTTTTTTGTTTTTTTTAATTATATAATTAATGTTTTTAGAAAAGTTGCTTATATTTTATAACTTCTATAGTTTCTAATATATTTGTTCAATTATGTCACATAATATATAAATAAATTTATTTTGTCGAGATCTACAAAACGAGATTAATATTGAATATATTTTAATTATTATTAAAAATTGTTAATCGCAAACCAAAAATAATTATGCACACTATTGTTAACAACAAATCATATTTTTATGGAAATTATTAATTGCATAAAAATCGAAATACATTCATCTAAAAATGCATAAAATATTCAAAATTACATTGCTTCATTGCCATGTCGCGCACACAAATGTTCAATCAGTGCATCTCGAAGTGCAAAATATGCATCTCTGTCTTTGATCTTTTTATGTCGATTTAGGAACTGACGAAATCTTTCAGCTTCATTTGTGCTCATCTCTTCAACATTCTAAGCGGGTGGTGGAGTGGAAGTTTCCCCATATTCATTTTCATCTCGCTCGTCTTCAACAATCATATTGTGCATTATAATACAAGCAGTCATGATATCATGTAACACATGTTTATCCCAAAGACTGGCTGGCCCCTCAATAATCGCAAATCTTGACTGAAGAACTCCAAATGCCCGCTCTACATCATTTCTGTTGGAACCCGGATACCGGTCCAACTTGTTCGAGACCTGGGGAGTAGCTTGAGTTACTTCTCTCCTCGTCGGATCCTAGAACTAAGTGTCCCGAACTATGAACCAATACTCACTGGTTGTTGGGTAGCTCCCTAAGAATGACCCACTGGCTGCAGCGGGGAGGTCCCGGCACTAACCCGAAAATCTAACTTGATTTCCCCTCCCGAAAACCAGAAGCTGAGCCTGTCTCAGACAGCACGAGGAAGAAAGCACAGGCTTTCTCAAGGGGGTGGATCTATGCTGATCTGAGACATAATGGGTCCTATTTATAGGGAAAGACTTCCCAGGGGTAGAATGGTCCGGATGAACTGCGGATAGCGTAACTCCGCCTTACTGTTTTGCTAAACGCACTCCAAATTAGTCTGCAGATAGCCAGACTCCGCTGTCCCGAAGGGCTATAGGCAGACCACCGGGGGTGCCCGGATGATTCTATTCCCCAGAATCTGACTCTACTCGCCGAGGGAGGCACCGGTCTACTCGCTAGGCCTCCTGACTCTACTCGCCGAGAGAGGCATCGGCCTACTCGCCAGGTGTCTTAGGCTCTACTCGCCGAGAGAGGCATCGGCCTACTCGCCAGGTGCCTTAGGCTCTACTCGCCGAGAGAGGCATCGGCCTACTCGCCAGGTGCCCTCTGACTCTACTCGCCGAATACGGGTTATACACAATCCCCGCTCTTTGCGAGCTCGCTAGCGGTCGGAAAGAAAAGTCCAATCCCTTATTCGGCGAAACGGCGAGCCCACGGGCTTTTCCTCTATAAATAGAGTGGGGGTATGCCTTTTATCCCATGTGCCAGAATGTCTTCCAAGGGGGGGCCTTCCGCAGCCGCCAACCGGGGGCTCGCTGATGACGAGCCTGAGGCTGCGGCCGTCATGGACATCATTGGAGAGTTCCTGACACCTCGCCCTCTCGGCTCCGTGAGGAAGAGGAAGTCCAAGCGGAAGAGAACTGACCTGGAGCTACGCGAGAGATCTTCCACGGATCCGGAATCCACGGCGAGGTGCGGACCCTTGCTTGGGAAGGTGACGACTTCGCCTATTCGTGAAGAGCTCGCTGCTGACTCATTTCGCCAGCAAGGAGGGGGCGAGGTCGGCATCACAACAGGTGGGCTCGAGGATGCGAGATTGCCTCCAGCGGATCAGGGCGCCCCGCTATTTCCTCCCGTTCGTCCCACTGCGACCTCTGGTAAGGGCGCTATCTTCTCGCCCCACTAGGCTGAATTTGTACTGACCTTTTGTTACCCGCAGCGCTTCCTGGTCACCTGGATCAGTCTGGTCAATTCTGCGCGGCGCTGTCGACGGGTCTTGGGATGCGTCCTCCTCGGCTCCAGGGCAGATTTTGGCCCTCCCTCCTCCTCCCTTGCAGTCACCTCCTCGGCAGTCTGGGGCAGGTCAGCCGACCCGCCCCACTGCCGGAGGGAAATCTTCGACGATAGGGCCTTTATCCGGGGGGGACCGGTGTGGTTCTCTGCTTGTCTGCCTCTACTGGGAGGTTGCAGGCAGATCCTCCTCGCCACCAGGAAGGGGACACTACTCACGGGGGTACTCGCCTTGCTTATCTTCGCCGCCTTCTTCGTTTCTGTGGCTTACCCTTGTCCTTTATCTCCTTTCAGATAACCGGGGATCTCCCTCTTCCAGTCGTCCTCCATCGACGAATTCGCTGCTGGGGTCGTCACCGCCCGAGGCGTCTACTCCTTTGAGAGAGCTACTCGCGGGCCCCCCGGGCTTTAATGAGGGGTCGTGGGCTCGCCTGATTGCCGTCCTTCGAGCCCATGATTCCTTTCTGATGTCTACGCCCCCCGCCGAGGTGAACGCGCGGTTGGCTGACCTCGGGGACCGCCTCTCTGAAGTGGAGGAGATTCAACATCAGGTGTAGGGCGAGGACGGCCTCTTTGACAGGGTGACTGACCTAGAGGCGAGATTATACGAGGTGGAGACTCGCCAGCAAGCTACCGAGGACGATCTTCACCGCTTCTCGCAGGTGGCTGGCACCGTGGGCGAGGCCTCTTTACTGGAAGAACATATCCGTCGAGGCGAGGATCACATCCGGCAAAGTGAGGAGAGTCTGGGGCAGGCCCGCGAAGACCTGCGAGCAGCTCGCGGCATCACTTGGAGAGCTTGTCACCCTCAGCGCACGCGTCGCCTGGGTCGCGGTCCGCGGCGCCGCGGTGGAGCTTCTTAGGCTGTATTCTCCCTTTTGATGCGTTTCGCCATTTTTTTCTTTGACGCGTGATATGTAAAGGCACTCGCGACCTCTCGAGTACCTGTAATGTGCGGGCGATGTTTTTGTCTTTTGTGTGCTCGCGCCATGCGCTTAGAGCATTTTTGTTAAAGGTTTTTTGTACCCGCGCTGTATTTTATGTTTGCTAGGGTTGCTGCCTCTTACCTGCGCGTTGTTGAACTAGCTACTCGTTTAGGCGTACTCGCATAGGTGGTTATCCAGTTCGCGTGCGATCAGGCCGGATGAGGCGGATTCTATAAATAGCAGGCCTCCTAGAGTGGATGGGTATGCCCCCCACACCCCCCTCTCCTCCAAGCGTTTTTCTCGGAACCCCGCCTGTTAGACCTTCCCCTCTACTCGCCACCCGCCATGGGGAAAGAGCCATCCGAAGACGGGCGTGCCTTCTGTGTTCGCAATTTTCGAGCGCACAACTTCCCCAGCTCGCAGACCTTGAGCGAGGAGCTGACGGACGTCGAGAAACGTTACCTGCCACCGGGCTACACAGCGAGGCGGCCAACCCCTGGTGAGTTCCTTAACTCTTTCTTCGACGGTGAACTCGCCATCCCCCTGGCCCATTTCCAGGTGGGGTTGAGGCTGCCTCTATGGCCTGAGGTGCGCCAGGTCCTTCGATACTTCGGGATGATCCCCGCGCAGGTCAACCCTAACGCGATCAACGTTTTGGTCGCATACGCCTGTTACCTGCGCGAGGAGAAGATCGAATTCGACCTCTCCGTCTTCCGCAAGGTCCTGACCCTGAAGGCGACTGGAGACGACACCTTGTTCTTTACCAGTGTGTGCGTTAAGGTAGCTGAGACACTCAACAAGGTCCATCATTGGACCGATAAATTTGTCGTGGTGCGAGGCGACTTCGGGAACATTCCCTTCGCCCCCATTCAAAAGGTAGAGACGGAGTATAGACCGCCTCGCTTGAAAGGGGACGCTCTGGCCCTCTATACTTACATGAAGAGTAGGGTTATGGACGTGGTTTTCCTGCGGCGAGGCGTGGATCAGCTCGCCTTCGTGCCTCCTGGAGCGGGTAAGTCTTGGGTAATACTCGCCGCGCTTCCTCCCCTTTCTCCCGACCCTCTGCTCTTGGCAGGGATCTGAATTAATTTTCACCTTCTTGTAGGTGAGCGCGTCATCCCCTCCCGTCCTCCTTGCGACGCCTCGCGGCGTCAGTCTAGCGAGCCTAATCCCGAGGGGGCCCTTGGAGCGGCGGTAGTTTCGGTGGATAGCGAGACGCCCCCGTCAACGGACAAGGGAAAAGGTCTGGTTGATCCTGAGGCCGCCTCGGCTAGTGAGCCAAGGCGAAAGAAGCAGAAGACTGGGAGATCTTCTCGTCCTCCAACGAGCCCGCCTCCTGAACCCTCATCCCACACAAATTTTGGATTGGGGATGAGGAGTGAGGGCTCCAAAGGTAATCCGTTGTTGATATGGGACCATGATGCGAACAGGGTCCTGGTGAGTTCGCTCCTCCCCTCCTGGGAGGATTTCGAGGAGGTAGGCGAGCAGGCGTATAACCTGCTCTTTGGGTTATATGGTCGAGAAGACGCCGAAGTTCTCGCAGAGGCTCCCATTCGCGAGCTAGCCAACCTCACCAGCCGTTTCGCTCTCCGCACCGCCGAGCTGGCTCACCAGACGGCGCGGCGGGGGCTTCAATCGAATAGGCGACTCCGCGAGCTGGGCGCCACCTATAAAGAGCTGGAGAGGAAGCTGGCGGCAATGGCGGAGGAGCTTGCCGGGTCCAAGGCTAAGGAGGTCGTTCTCCCTGAGGTGAGCGTCCTTGTCCATTTACCTCCCACTCGCTGGCCGACGCTATTGTTTGACCTTTGCTAATGCAGGAGTCCACCGTTGTGCTGGTGACGCGGGTCTCCGAGATGGAGGCGCAGCTGGCCGCTTCGCAGCGGGAAGTCAACTACCTAGGGACTCGCCTTGCCGAGGCGGAATCGGAGATAGCTGAGCTCCGACATCCTAGCAGAGGGGAGTCGTCCACAGCTCCGCAGCTCCTTCACTTCACCCCGGCCCAGGTTGCCGAGACGCGCAGGCAGCTGGCCATCAAGACGGCGGTGTTCACGCGGGAGCGACTCCGGCGGCGATTTCTTCTTACTGCGGAGGGGGCCACAGTTGATCTCGCGGACCTTCTCCCAGAACTATATCGCGAGGCGGTGAGCCCCACCCAGGCGAGAACTCCAAGTGACGGCTCATCTGGCGAATCGGAAGAGGATGACCAGGGCGAATAGCTCGTTTTTTTTTCTTTTTTATATTTTGTAAGCCCTGTAATGATATTTTATCTTGGGAATATTTTCGGCGTACTCGCCCTTTCTGTTTGACCGGGTGGGCGTGCTCGCCATATTTTAACCTGCTCGATCTTTCCTCTTCCCTTGTCTTAAATCTCGTCTGACGCGCTCATCATTATTGTTTATTACTTTTATTATATTTTTTTTTTGCGACGCGCTTGCTTATGCACCGTACTTGCGCCTAAGGGGTACTCGCTCGTGGCGAGGGCTCGCGCGAGAGCTTTCTTCGCCTTAGTCAGGTGCCCGTTTGCTTATGGCTTCGCAGAGTGTGAGGCGGTTGGAGCGTGCTTCTCCCCCTTGTTAGGGCTTTTCGCGAGATGGTTGACGAATAGACGAGTAATTTCGATATTCACGAGTCTGGGAGGTTTTAAGGAACTCGCCTCACCTCCTCTTCCCTTATGAGATTGCTTTTTGGGGTTAGCACTTAGTAGGGTTTGGGGCTCACTCGAGGGGGCAAGTAGCCAGCCTGCAGGGGAGGAGCCCGATGCTACGGCCTGGTCTACGGCAACTCTCTGCTCGAGGACATAGAACTCACTCGAGGGGGCAAGTAGCCAGCCTGCAGGGGAGGAGCCCAGTGCTACGGCCTGGTCTACGGCAACTCTCTGCTCGAGGACATAGAACTCACTCGAGGGGGCAAGTAGCCAGCCTGCAGGGGAGGAACCCAGTGCTACGGCCTGGTCTACGGCAACTCTCTGCTCGAGGACATAGAACTCACTCGAGGGGGCAAGTAGTCAGCCTGCAGGGGAGGAACCCAGTGCTACGGCCTGGTCTACGGCAACTCTCTGCTCGAGGACATAGAACTCACTCGAGGGGGCAAGTAGCCAGCCTGCAGGGGAGGAGCCCAGTGCTACGGCCTGGTCTACGGCAACTCTCTGCTCGAGGACATAGAACTCACTCGAGGGGGCAAGTAGCCAGCCTGCAGGGGAGGAGCCCAGTGCTACGGCCTGGTCTACGGCAACTCTCTGCTCGAGGACATAGAAGGGGCCCATCGTTCGGTACCTACCGTCCAAGTGGTGAAGCGCTACCAGTTTATGACGGAGAATGTTATCGTTTTGTTTTATCATAACAAAAATGAACCAGGCATTACATTGATATTAGGAGTAGAAACGTTTCAAATCGTCTCCACTCCAAGTGTTTCCTAGGAGTTCCCCCTCGACGTTCTGTAGGCGGTACCCACCTGTTTTTAGTGCTTCAGAAACTATGTAGGGGCCATCCCAATTAGGATGAAGTTTACCCACCGTGGCGGATCTTCCTGCGGCATCCACCTTCTTGAGAACCAGGTCTCCCTTGATGAACTGCTTGACTCGGACCTGTTTGTCAAAGTGCTTCGCCATCCTTCGCTTGATCTCTTCCTGTTGGATCGTGGCCTGGTCGCGAAGCTCCTCCACGAAATCCCAGGCGAGTCGTTGCGCCTCTTCGTTCTCGAGTCTCCACCCTTCATCCCCATCCTCTGCCGCCACCACCCTGGGACTCCGGACCTCGAACTCTATCGGGATGAGAGCCTCCGAGCCGTGTGATAGCTTGAACGGCATTTCGCCGGTTACCGTGGTGGGGGTAGTCCTCAGGGCCCAGAGGACCGAGGGGAGCTGTTCCACCCAATTACCCTTCAGGTTCTCCACCTTCTTCTTGAGCAGGTTGAGGATGACTTTGTTGGCCGCTTCGACCTGGCCGTTGCTTCGTGGGTGATGAACTGAGGCGAAGCGGAGATCGATGCCAAGTTGGCTGCAGAAATCGGCGAGCTCAAGGCTTGCGAATTGTGGACCGTTGTCAGTGACGATGACGAGGGGTAGACCATGTCTGCACACGATCTCCCCCCAAATGAAGTTCTTCACCACCAGGGAGGTCGTTTTTGCCAGGGCCTTCACCTCCATCCACTTGGAGAAATAATCGATCATCACCAGGAGATATCTCCTTTGCCCACTTGCCGGGGGAATGGTCCCACCAGATCCATTCCCCAAATGGTGAAGGGCCAGGGGGTGGTGATTGACCGAAGACGCTGGGCTAGCTGTAACTGGAGCGGAGCATAGAGTTGGCACTTTGAGCATGTAACACCCTGCCAGTACGAAGAGTATAACAGCAGGTCCGGCCGGGACCCCACGCCATACAAACCACACTAGCTAGGAGTTAAAAGGTGATAACCAGAAAAGTAACAACTAAATGAGAGTATAAAACGTAAGCGGAAGCATTAAATAAACCATTCAAAAAGAACTGTCCACTATCATAGGAATGTATCCAGAATAAGAGTTACGGCCTTAAGGCCTTACATTCATCCAATGCACAAAACTCCATAAGCATACGTCGGCACGCAGGCCGGCCATACATGAAAAAGCTAAAAAGGGAGGCTGGCCTTCAAGGGCCAACTCAGCAAAATGGGCCACCGCCCGCTATTTCCCGCTAGGCTCACCTGCACCTGCATAAGACATTCCACCAAGCGGTGGCAAACAAAGTAACGGTCAGCACAGCTGACCAAATTATAACGACCCCACCCCTTTCCCGGGGTGGCGGAGATTCTACCCTGCAAGCAAGCCATACTAGCACAAGTACTAATATAAAGAAAGTGCAACTACACAAGGTGAGGTTTCAAACACAATCAATCTTCTAGGTTGAGCATCAAAAGAAAGGAACCTAGGTATGCACATGATGTTGGTTGGGTTCACCCGAAGGTTCCCACAACCGCCTAAACAACCGCATGAGGCTAACAACATCAATTCATCAAAAACGTGGGTACACACAACCGCACGCTCCATGCTCACAAGGCATGCACCAAAGGTACTTCTTCCCGAGCACCAAAACCATCATGAGTCCGGAAACTCTAGATAGAAAAGAGTTTTTGGTCGGTCTAGGCAAGACGCCCTTCCCAACCTCTCCCAAGGTCGTTCGGGTTTACAAGAGATAAATCCCCCTACCGCCGCGCCTGGAAACGGGTTCAGTTCAGCCAATTCCCGTGCTCTTGTCATCGATTGAACACACGATGCGGGTATGACATCACCTCGGCCCGTAAGGGTTTAGCACTCGCTAGTGCTACACAAAACATAAGTTACAACACCCAAGCCTTAAAAGTTTACTTTGTAACGACTCAAGACCCGACTCCGCCTTTCGGCCGGAGGGCATGAAGGATCGTTAGGGCTTTATACGTAACCAAAAAGGAGGTACAAGACCACTCCTCAACAATTCTAGTGGTGAAAGTTTGCATTCAACCACTCGCAAAGCATGGGGCTTCCGTTAGGATCTTCACAAGATGCCTACGCTTAAATCCCGCAATACTATCGCATATATCACAGAGTCATTCTCCGGCACGCATTCTAGGCTTAACCTAAATGCAACATCGCAAATCAAGCATCACCGATTCGGGCTCACGGCCACGAATAGGCTTCACACACAATGCCTAAATCCGCACGACTACCGGATTTTCTACATGCAATATGCCGGGGATGGACACAATCGACCCGGAGTTCCGAAGAACTTGAGGAAATCCTACACTTCACCCATTTGGTGAAAGGGATTCCTCATGCAAGCATAGAGAAATGAAGGAGAGGACAAAAGACAAGTCCAAACAACGGGAGAAGAAATCGTTACCCTAGGAGCATTCTTTTTCGCCATGGATCCGAGATTCTAGACGGAGGGAAACGACCGCACCGGGCTGCACTCTCCAGATCTGGAAACGGCTCGCGAAACGGAGCTCCGGAGCTCCGTCAATGGCGGAATTTCCCTTCTTCTTCCTTGGCTCCTCCTTCTTTCTCTAGGGTTTGGAGAGAGAATGGCTTAGAGAATATGAGGTTTAACCCCCTCTCATCAGCCCTAATGGTCTCCCGCAACTAAACCTAGCCGTTGGATCAATTTCCAAAAGATTTGGACGGTCCGATCTTCTTCTCCGCTCAAAATCGCGGAACAGAATAAACAGGGCGCACGATCACAGGCGCACGGTCAGTGGTCGTGCGCGAAGAGGGAAATGGTCGTGCGCACTGTCCAAGACAGAACTCGATATTCTTCTGAATTAACGCACGGTCGCTGGCGCACGATCACCGGTCGTGCGCGATGAGGACAATGGTCGTGCGCATAAGCCGAGACAGAACTCCGAAGCTTTGCGGGTTACGCACGATCATTGGCGCACGATCACTGGTCGTGCGCGAAGAGGACAATGGTCGTGCGCATTGACCTGATCTGGAATTTTGAGCTTATCCCGAGCGCAACACTACCATTCCGCCTACCTCGCTGAACCACGATCTTTGGGGTGTTACAACTCCACCCCCCTTAAAAGAATTTCGTCCCGAAATTTCGAAAACAGTAATAGCAGGAATTTACAGTTTTTAAAGAAAATTTACCTGAGAGAAATAGCTCGGGGTACTCCGCAAGCATCGCTTGCTCTCTCTCTCAAGTTAGCTCCTCTCGGCCGCAATTATCCCACCGGACCTTTACCATCCGAATGGACTTGTTCCGCAACTGCTTTACCTCGGTGTCCTCGATGCGTAAGGGTTTGACTTTCGTTGACAACCCACTATCCACCGACACTTTGCCAACCGCAACGATATGAGTAGGCTCTTGCACTGCCTTCCTCAGAACTGAAATGTGAAACACGTCGTGCAGACCGCTCAGCTCTGCAGATAGTGCAAGCCGATAAGCCGCATCACCAACACGTTCCACAATCTCAAACGGTCCTAAGTACCTTGGACTGAGCTTTTCCAAGCGTCGGATCCCTGGTACCCCTTTGAACGATTTGATCTTCAAGTAAACCCGGTCACCGACGGCGAACTCAAGGTTCCTATGCTTGACGTTGTAATATTTTGCTTGCCTATCCTGGGCAATCAATAGCCTTTCTCGAATAGTTCGGATCGTCGAAGTTGCTTCCTCAACATCCTTTCGCTTTAATAGCTTAGTATCGCCCGTTTCTGCCCAAGACAACGACGTACGGCACTTCTTACCATAGAGGGCCTCGAAAGGAGCCATCTTTATACTGGCTTGGTAGCTATTATTGTAGGCGAATTCGATCATATAGAGATGATCTTCCCACTTCTTTCCAAAATCTAGAGCGCACATTCGGAGCATATCCTCCATAGTCCTGTTGGTCCTCTCGGTCTGTCCATCCGTTTGCGGGTGGAAGGCCGTGCTAAATTTCAATTTAGTGCCCAACAGTTCATGGATAAGCCTCCAATCTTTCGATGTGAAACGCCCGCCACGATCGCTGACGATGCTACGAGGGACACCGTGCAGCCGCACAATACTATCGACATAGAGCTTCGCTAGCTTTTCTACAGAATCATCCTTCCGGTTCGGAATAAAATGCGATACTTTTGTCAGTCTGTCCACGATCACCCAGGTGGCGTCGTTTCCATGCTGCGATCTCGGCAATCCGTGCACGAAATCCATCGAAATATCGTCAAACTTCCATTCCGGAATCGGCAAGGACTTCAAAAATCCACCGGGACGTTGACATTCCACCTTCACCAACGCGCAGGTGTTGCATTTGGCCACGTAGAGGGCAATGTCCTTCTTCATACCCGGCCACCAGAAAAGTTTCTTCATGTCCATGAACATTTTCGTGCTCCCCGGGTGGATAGAGTACTTGGTATGATGAGCCTCGTACATCAACTCCGCCCGTAGAGTACCAACGTTTGGGACGCACAATCTGCCATTCTTCCACATAAGGCCATCTTCGAAAGAGAAATCAGTGTTTAACCCGTCAACGGTTTCCGCTTTGTAGCGTTTCATGCTCTCATCCAGCTCCAATGCCTGTCGAACTCGGTCGGCAAGGTGGTATTGAACCTCCGTCCAGTTCAAGCATGCTGAAGTAGACGCTCTTCGATCAACGCAAATGATCTCCATTTCTTCCAGCTCACGGATTAGACGCTCATCGTGCATCAAAATCCAATTTGCTTGAGCAGGAGCCCGTCGACTCAACGCGTCCGCAACCACATTTCCCTTTCCAGGAGTATATTTGATGTCGAAGGTGTAGTCCCCAAGGAACTCCAACCACCTCCTCTGTCGCATATTCAACTCCCTTTGATCTAACAAGTACTTGAGGCTCTTGTGGTCGGTAAAGATGTCGATCTTCACGCCATACGAATAATGCCTCCAAAGCTTAAGAGCAAATACCACGGCCGCTAGCTCCAAATCATGGACCGGGTAATTCCTCTCATGAACCTTCAACTGCCGGGAGCCGTAGGCAATTACCTTACCGAACTGCACCAGGACACAACCCAAACCACTCCCTGAGGCGTCGCTATAAATTTCGTAGCCTTCCGTACCACATAGCGAGCATAGAATGGGCGCCGTGGTCAGACGGCTCTTCAGCTCTTCAAAAGCTCGTGCGCACTCGGGTGACCAAACGAACTTATGATCTTTCCTAGTCAATTTAGTGAGAGGAAGTGCAATCCTCGAGAAGTTTTCCACAAAGCGCCTATAATAGCCGGCAAGTCCTAAGAAACTTCGGACTTCCGCTACGTTTTTCAACAAAGGCCAGGCTCGGATCGCTTCTATCTTCGACGGATCAACCGCAATTCCATCTCCACTAACGACGTGACCAAGGAACGCTACTGACGGTAGCCAAAACTCGCACTTGGAGAACTTGGCATATAGCTGACTCTTCCTCAAGGTGCTCAGAACTGCGTGCAGATGCCCTACACGCTCCTCTTCCGATTGAGAGTATACCAAAATGTCGTCGATGAAGACGATCAAAAATTGATCCAAATACTCACGGAATGCCATATTCATTAAGTCCATGAATACCGACGGTGCATTAGACAGACCGAACGGCATCACCGTGAACTCATAGTGCCCAAAACGGGTACTGAACGCTGACTTTGGAACATCACATTCCCTAATACTAAGCTGATAGTAGCCGGACCTTAAATCAAGCATAGAGTATACCGTCGACCCAACCTGTTGGTCAAGTAAGTCGTCGATTCTCGGAATCGGATAACGGTTCCTCTCGGTCAGCTTGGTCCGCTACTACTAGGACAACACAAAACTGGTCTTAGGCCCTGAATCCTTCAACAAGGTGAAGAACATCTTCGCGCCTTTTCACAGCTTCTCCTATTCGCGCTCACTCGAGATCTATTAGGCAGCATTACCTCCAATCTATCCTTGACTAAGGTAAATGACAATTCGATTCATAACACGAAGTCCTTAGACAAATAGGAGAGCGATGCTCCCACACCAACAGAGCTCTCGTCGAATAGTTGATAATTAGGACAAGACCTAATTGCACACAAATACAAGACATAAAATTTTGTTGTCAACAGATGCAGTGGACATATTTCTATCTTTAACCGCACACGGGGTATAAATCATATTTGGAGATGATCATCCATACCTGTGGCAACATCGCATTGCTGAATGACCTCTTGCTGGCCATAAGAGTAGACTCTCGGCTGGGTTAGAGAATATTGGGGAATCGAAGACTCCACCACTTTGCCTTTCTCCATAGGAGCTGAACCCATCGCACGAGCATAGTCCACTTCTCCGCTTTTTTGCTTTTGGGGGACCACTTCGACACACCGCGGCTTTGTGTCCCACCTTTCCACAAGTGAAACAAATTAAGGAACACCGTGCAGTCTTAACTTCCATAGAGTTGAACTTTCTCTTGTTTCTTTTGAACTCGGACTTGGACTGAGAGACCGGCGCTTGAAACTCTGACTTCTTTACATTGAAGTCTTTCGCGCGCTGCATACTCTTCATATCCGTTTCCAGAGATTTAGCTGTTTTCACTAAGACGTTGAAGCCGAGTAACTTTGGACCCACAAGCATTAGTCTTAGGTCATCTCGCAGACCATTGTAGAACTTGTTGACCTTGGTTTCCTCATCTTCCCACATAGACCTCTCATAACGATTCCGACTAATGAACTCAATCAGGTACTCATCCACTGAGTGTTCTCCCTGCTCTAGGTGTGAACACTGATCTTGTAGTTCAGGAATCTCAGTTAGGGGTAGAAACTTTAGAAGGAAAGACCCATGGAAGTTTTCCCAAGAGATTTCGGAAAGTTGTCTCCCACCAAACTTGTGCAACAACTCTCCTTCCCACCAAAGTCTTGCTTCTCTTATAAGTAGGAAGGTGGTTAAGGTTACCAACATATCTTTGCTTATAAGCATTGACATTAAAGTCCTCTTTATTTCTGACAACCACTCAGCAGCTCTCCCAGGGGATTCCGTCCCCTCGAAGGATGGAGGGTTGAGGCTCAGAAAGTACTTTAATTGCTGGTCACGCGCTCGCCCCACTACTACTTGCGCAACTCGACGTTCCACCCTCAGTTCTACCGCAGGTTCCACTACAGTAACAGTTACAGGGGCCACATCCAGAGTCGGAGTAGTAGGCTGTGCAAGCTGCCCAGACTGAGTGTTGATCATCGCGAAGACCGCTTCAGCGACTAACTTGATCATCTCAGCCGAAGGAGTGGTCGCTGTCACCTCAGACGACCCACTACTTTCAGCAGTGTTACGGGGTTGAGACGGCCCCGCACCACTCCTAGTCACCTATAATCGTGTAAGAGACAATTTAGTGACCGAAAGCATAGCAAAACAACAATCATGGAACGCTCAGGTTCCGCAAATAAGTATGTTTTTCCATTCCTAAGTGGACATTCTTATTAGTTTTTGTCGTTTTAGGTGAATGCACATCCCGTGCACACCACCCCTTAAAAGGAATTCGTCCCGAATTCGCTAAACTACGGATCGACGCCTTAAGTCCGATACCAAATTGTAACACCCTGCCAGTACGAAGAGTATAACAGCAGGTCCGGCCGGGACCCCACGCCATACAAACCACACTAGCTAGGAGTTAAAAGGTGATAACCAGAAAAGTAACAACTAAACGAGAGTACAAAACGTAAGCGGAAGCATTAAATAAACCATTCAAAAAGAACTGTCCACTATCATAGGAATGTATCCAGAATAAGAGTTACGGCCTTAAGGCCTTACATTCATCCAATGCACAAAACTCCATAAGCATACATCGGCACGCAGGCCGGCCATACATGAAAAAGCTAAAAAGGGAGGCTGGCCTTCAAGGGCCAACTCAGCAAAAGGGGCCACCGCCCGCTATTTCCCGCTAGGCTCACCTGCACCTGCATAAGACATTCCACCAAGCGGTGGCAAACAAAGTAACGGTCAGCACAGCTGACCAAATTATAACGACCCCACCCCTTTCCCGGGGTGGCGGAGATTCTACCCTGCAAGCAAGCCATACTAGCACAAGTACTAATATAAAGAAAGTGCAACTACACAAGGTGAGGTTTCAAACACAATCAATCTTCTAGGTTGAGCATCAAAAGAAAGGAACCTAGGTATGCACATGATGTTGGTTGGGTTCACCCGAAGGTTCCCACAACCGCCTAAACAACCGCATGAGGCTAACAACATCAATTCATCAAAAACGTGGGTACACACAACCGCACGCTCCATGCTCACAAGGCATGCACCAAAGGTACTTCTTCCCGAGCACCAAAACCATCATGAGTCCGGAAACTCTAGATAGAAAAGAGCTTTTGGTCGGTCTAGGCAAGACGCCCTTCCCAACCTCTCCCAAGGTCGTTCGGGTTTACAAGAGATAAATCCCCCTACCGCCGCGCCTGGAAACGGGTTCAGTTCAGCCAATTCCCGTGCTCTTGTCATCGATTGAACACACGATGCGGGTATGACATCACCTCGGCCCGTAAGGGTTTAGCACTCGCTAGTGCTACACAAAACATAAGTTACAACACCCAAGCCTTAAAAGTTTACTTTGTAACGACTCAAGACCCGACTCCGCCTTTCGGCCGGAGGGCATGAGGGATCGTTAGGGCTTTATACGTAACCAAAAAGGAGGTACAAGACCACTCCTCAACAATTCTAGTGGTGAAGGTTTGCATTCAACCACTCGCAAAGCATGGGGCTTCCGTTAGGATCTTCACAAGATGCCTACGCTTAAATCCCGCAATACTATCGCATATATCACAGAGTCATTCTCCGGCACGCATTCTAGGCTCTCCGGCACGCATTCTAGGCTTAACCTAAATGCAACGTCGCAAATCAAGCATCACCGATTCGGGCTCACGGCCACGAATAGGCTTCACACACAATGCCTAAATCCGCACGACTATCGGATTTTCTACATGCAATATGCCGGGGACGGACACAATCGACCCGGAGTTCCGAAGAACTTGAGGAAATCCTACACTTCACCCATTTGGTGAAAGGGATTCCTCATGCAAGCATAGAGAAATGAAGGAGAGGACAAAAGACAAGTCCAAACAACGGGAGAAGAAATCGTTACCCTAGGAGCATTCTTTTTCGCCATGGATCCGAGATTCTAGACGGAGGGAAACGACCGCACCGGGCTGCACTCTCCAGATCTGGAAACGGCTCGCGAAACGGAGCTCCGGAGCTCCGTCAATGGCGGAATTTCCCTTCTTCTTCCTTGGCTCCTCCTTCTTTCTCTAGGGTTTGGAGAGAGAATGGCTTAAAGAATATGAGGTTTAACCCCCTCTCATCAGCCCTAATGGTCTCCTGCAACTAAACCTAGCCGTTGGATCAATTTCCAAAAGATTTGGACGGTCCGATCTTCTTCTCCGCTCAAAATCGCGGAACAGAATAAACAGTGCGCACGATCACAGGCGCACGGTCAGTGGTCGTGCGCGAAGAGGGAAATGGTCGTGCGCACTGTCCAAGACAGAACTCGATATTCTTCTGAATTAACGCACGGTCGCTGGCGCACGATCACCGGTCGTGCGCGATGAGGACAATGGTCGTGCGCATAAGCCGAGACAGAACTCCGAAGCTTTGCGGGTTACGCACGATCATTGGCGCACGATCACTGGTCGTGCGCGAAGAGGACAATGGTCGTGCGCATTGACCTGATCTGGAATTTTGAGCTTATCCCGAGCGCAACACTACCATTCCGCCTACCTCGCTGAACCACGATCTTTGGGGTGTTACAGAGCATCTTCTTGCGAACTCCTCTGCGTCTTTCCGGATGGTGGGCCAAAAGTATCCTGCTCGGAGTACCCTCTTCTCCAGGGTTCTGCTTCCCGAATGACTGCCGCACTCGCCTGTATGAATCTCCTCCAAGACCCGGGAGGCATCCTCTTCGGACAGGCACCTGGCCAAGGGACCGGATAGAGTCTTCCTGTAGAGCACCCCGTCAGTTAGTAAATAATAAGCGGACTTGTAGCTGAACCGCCTCTTGTCCTGAACCTCCGCAGGCAAGCATCCTGTGGTTAAGAAAGTGATCAGGGGGTCCATCCACGAAGCGGGTTGGTCGATGTCCATCACCTCTCCTTCCTCGATCGAAGGCCGAAACAACTCGGTGACCGTTCCCCCGACCAGGGGGCCATATTTGGCCAGTCGATCTGCTCGGGCGTTCTCCTCCCTTGGCACATGTTGTATGGAGAAGGACTTAAAGGCGCCCACCAAGTCTTTGACCTTTACCAGATAGCGCTGCAGTACCGGCTCTCTTGCTTCATACTCTCCTCGGATCTGGGAGGTGACCACCAGTGAGTCGGAGTGGACTCTGATGTCGTGGATCCCCAGCTCCTGGGCTAGGCGTAGTCCCGCGATTACAGCTTCATATTCTGCCTGATTGTTGGTAACGGGGAAGTGAATGCTGACGGCTTGCTCAATTCTAGTGCCCTGAGGGCTGATCAGGATGATGCCTCCTCCACATGAGTTCCTCCCCGACGCTCCATCCACGAACGCTTCCCACGCCACCTGCTGGGGTATCTCCTCCTTGCCTACTTCTGCGGTATAGTCGACTAGGAAGTCTGCCACCGCTTGGGCCTTCATGGCCAGTCGGGGCACGTAGGCGACGTCAAACTCGCTGAGTTCTACTGACCACTTTGCCATCCTGCCAGAATGCTCTACCCCTTCTAGGACATTGCGGAGAGGGTGGTCGGTCACTACCTTAATCGGGTGGGCCTGGAAGTAAGGTCGCAGTCTCCGCGCCGATACAATTAAGGTGAACGCCAATTTTTCCAGGATGGGGTATCGTAATTCTGCCTTCCACAGGACCCGACTTACGTAGTAAATTGGGAGTTGGCGCTTCTCCTCCTCGCGTACCAGGACCGAGCTTACCGCTTCCGACCCCACCCCTATGTATAGGAAGAGATCTTCTCCCTCTCTAGGCCCTTGTAACAGGGGTACCTGGGCCAACTGGAGTTTTAGGCTTTCAAAGGCTTCCTGACACTCTGCCGACCACTCGAACTTTTTATTGTCTCGGAGGGTTTTGAAGAAAGGTGAGCATTTCTCCCCTGCTCTGGAGAGGAACCTGCTCAGCCCGGCTAGGCGACCTGTCAGGCGCTGAACTTCCTTGACGTTCCTGGGTGCTTCCATCTCCATGATCGCCTTCACCTTGTCCGGGTTCGGTTCTACTCCAGCCGGAGTCAAGAGGTGTCCCAAGAACTTCCCCTTTCCAGCCCCAAACACGCACTTGGCCGGATTTAGTCTCATCTTATACTTTCGCAGCGTGACGAAGGTCTCCTCCAAGTCATGGAGGTGCTCCCCGACGCTCTTGTTTTTACCATGAGATCATCGACGTATACTTCCAAGTTTCGCCCCTTCTGCTCTTTGAACACCCTGTCCATCATGCGCTGATAGGTTGCTCCTGCGTTTTTAAGCCCGAAAGGCATCATTTTATAACAATAGCATCCGTCGTTGGTAATGAAAGATACGTGTTTCACGTCGGGTGGATGCATGCGGATTTGGTGGTAACCAGAAAATGCATCTAAAAAACTCATGACAGGGAATCCGACGGCCGAATCTACTAGCTCGTCGATTCTAGGCAAATGGTAACAATCCTTGGGGCAAGCTTTATTAAGGATAGAAAAATCGATACACATGCGCCACTTCCCCTCTCCCTTCCTCACCATTACAACGTTGGAGACCCAGCCTGGGTACTGGATCTCCGACACAAACCCTGCTTCCAGCAGCTTCCTGACCTCCTCCCTGATGGGCTCGGCTAGGGTGGTGGCGGTTGCCCTCTTCTTCTGTTGGATGGGGTGGACTCCCTTATCCAAGTTGAGATGATGGCAGGCGACGTCTGCGTCGACACCTGACATATCGGCTGCGCTCCACGCAAAGATGTCCGCGTTCTTCTGGATGCAGGACATGATCTTCTCCTTGTCTTCCTCTTCCAGCTCCCTGCTGACCTTCACCCTTCCCGGCCTTCCGCCTTCTGCTAGGATCTCCTTCTCCTCTGCTTCCTCAGCTGCTTCCAGCCTTGCCATCTCCTCCATCACCAGGTCCACCGCCTCTGCCTCCTCCTTCCAGCTGATCATGTTGACAGCGTTAAGATAACACTGCCTCGCCACCTTGGGATCGCTCCGGATCCGGATCTGCACGCCTCCCTGGTTGTACTTCAGGCATTGATGGTAGGAGGAGGGCACACACTTGTAGGCACTGATGAGTGGTCTTCCGAAGATGGCATTGTAACTGCTGGGGGCGTCTACAATGACAAACCTACAACACTTGGTGGTCCCTCCCAACGTCACCACCAACTCCACACCTCCCTCTACTTCTTTTCTTTCTCCCGCGAACCCAAAGAGCGGTCCTTCCGTCGAGGTAACCCTCTTCTCTTCCACCTTCATGGCATCAAACGCTTTCTTGAACACGACATTGACGGAGCTCCCGTTATCCACCAGGATGCGAGAGACCGTATAGTTCTCCACCGCGGCCTTGATCACCACCGCGTCGCAGAAAGGGTTTTCGTTCCCCAACATGTCTTCCTCCGAGAAAGTGATCTCTCCTGACGGTGGCGGAACCTGGGAGGTAGAGGCCACGCTCTTCCGATACACGACGTTGAGGCTCCCCTTCCGGGTCGCCTCCAACCCTGCTCCTCCGTGGATGACCCCTATCCCCCCATGGGCTCCCAGATCCCCCCTATCCTCACACCTCCTTGGGGCGGGGGCTCCTCCCCCTTCGATCCTTAACATGTCTCCTTCTCGCCTCTCATGCCCTTCCTGGGCTCCTCCAGCTCCTCTCCTCAACTCCAAGAACTCAGGGCACGTGGCCGTTGCGTGGCCCTCTACCTGATGGAAGTTGCAGTAGGGCATCGCCCGACGCTCTTCTTCACCCCGGGGCTGTCGCGGCCTTCCCCCTCTTCCTCGTCCTCGTCCCCTCCTGATCACATTAGCTTCTCTGGGCGGCGCTTGGTTTTGCCTCTACTGTCCTTGCCTCCGCTCGGGTGAGCGACAGCGGTCTCGTCATTCCGAAGAGTACCTCCCTCCTGGTCTCCCTTGGTAGCCTCCTCCAGCAGGCCTCCAGGCCGGCCGGCGAGGCGGAGCCTGGAACCTTCTCTCCTGATCTCGCTGATCCCTGTTCTCCCGGGACCCTCCCTCTTCTCGCCTTCTCGGCTCACCTCTCTTCTTGGACTCACGTCGGCCGCTCCCCTCTCCTTCTTTCTCCCCTCCCTCCAATCTGGCTAACTTGGCCACGAACTCTAGGCTGGTTGCCTCCCCCGCGATCTGCCTCCCGGCCCGATCGACTAACTCCTCGAACGATAGGGGGGATTGCGAGTGATCTCCATCTTGAAAAACCCTGGCTGCAACCCCAGCTTGAACGCCAAGATCAGGGTATGTCCAGGGACCTCTTGGACCAGGAGGATCTCCTCCTGAAAGTGATCCAAATACGACCCGAGCATCTCCTGGGGTCTCTGCTTGATAAGGAAAAGATCTTCTGAACCCTTCCTCCTCTTCTTGGACGTGGAGAAGCGGAGCAAGTAACTTCTGCGCAGGTCATCGAACCCGTAGACGCTTCCCGCCAGTAACTGGTGGAACCAATCTCTGGCTTTTTCCTGGAAGGTTATGGCGAACAACCGACATTTGAAGGGATCCGTCATCGGCTTGATGGAGACCATATCTTCAAACCATTGCAGATGCTTGACGGGATCTTCTTTCCCGGAGTAGAAACTCATGGCGGGCTCTGTGAATCCTGCAGGAATGGGAGCAGACAGCACCAACTCGCAGAAAGGACTGCGCGGGGCGAGTTGGCGGATGGGACGAACTTGGTCGTACTCGCCTCTGACTGGCGAGTCTCCGTCGGGCTGGCAAAGAGCACTCGCGCGCGGAGCGGCTGGTCTTCCTCCCCTAGGAGCGCTTCCTTGCCGAGGCGCTGACTAGGACCTGCTTCCGTGGGCGAGGCGACTGCGATAGGGGGGGGGGGATACTCCCACCTCGGCACGAGGTGTGAGTAACCTCCGGATGGTATCCTCCATCGCCTTCATCCCCTGCTCGAAGACACTCTTGGTCACGAACTCGCCCAAAGGCGGCGAGTTCCCCTGGTCGGTTCCCAGCTCGTCACGCTCAGTCATGGGATCGTCAGATGAGATTTTCTTCTCTTGCTACAGTCCACGCTCACCACACCAAAAATGTTGGAACCCGGATACCGGTCCAACTTGTTCGAGACTTGGGGAGTAGCTTGAGTTACTTCTCTCCTCGTCGGATCCTAGAACTAAGTGTCCCGAACTATGAACCAACCCTCACTGGTTGTTGGGTAGCTCCCTAAGAATGACCCACTAGCTGCAGCGGGGAGGTCCCGCCACTAACCCGGAAATCTAACTTGATTTCCCCTCCCGAAAACCAGAAGCTGAGCCTGTCTCAGACAGCACGAGGAAGAAAGCACAGGCTTTCTCAAGGGGGTGGATCTATGCTGATCTGAGACATAATGGGTCCTATTTATAGGGAAAGACTTCCCAGGGGTAGAATGGTCCGGATGACCTGCGGATAGCGTAACTCCGCCTTACTGTTTTGCTAAACGCACTCCAAATTGGTCTGCAGATAGCCAGACTCCGCTGTCCCGAAGGGCTATAGGCAGACCACCGGGGGTGCCCGGATGATTCTATTCCCCAGAATCTGACTCTACTCGCCGAGGGAGGCACCGGTCTACTCGCTAGGCCTCCTGACTTTACTCGCCGAGAGAGGCATCGGCCTACTCGCCAGGTGCCTTAGGCTCTACTCGCCGAGAGAGGCATCGACCTACTCGCCAGGTGCCTTAGGCTCTACTCGCCGAGAGAGGCATCGGCCTACTCGCCAGGTGCCCTCTGACTCTACTCGCCAAATACGGGTTGTACAATTTCGGCATGCTTCTTGCATCATTGCGAAGTGTTTTTTTTATCTTGGGACTGAGAAATAGTTTGAACTAATGTTGACCATTTCGGATATATTCCGTCGGCTAAATAATAACCAACGTCATAATTTTTTCCCAAGATTTTATAATGAGTAGGAGGTGTAATACCTTGTGCTAAGTTAGCAAATAAATGAGACGATTGCAAGACATTGATATCATTGTTCGAACCTGGTAAACCAAAATATGCGTGTCATATCCACAAGTCATACGATGCTACCGCCTCGAGAATAATTGTTGGCCCACCATGACGACCTGAATATTGGTCTGCCCATGCAGTTGGGCAGTTCTTCCATTGCCAATGCATGCAATCTAGACTCCACAACATACCTGGAAATCCTCGTTCTTCTCCTTTCTGTAATAATCTTGCAACATCATTGGCATTGAGATATCTCAAATATTCATCTTTATATACTTGCACAATTGCCCTACAAAATCTCTTCAAACATTGAATAATGGTTGACTCACCAATTCGAATATACTCATCACAACTATCAGCTGCTGTTCCATACGCCAACATACGAAATGCTGCTGTAATTTTTTGTAAACTTGACAGTCCAAGCTTACCAACACCATCCTTCTTTTGAATGAAGAAATTATCGTACTCCTGCACTGCGGCGACAATACGAAGGAATAGATTCTTTCGCATGCGAAATCGTCTTCGAAAATATGTTTCCCCATATGTGGGATGCTCAGAGAAGTAATCATTCCACAACCTAGTGTTACCTTCAATTCTTCCACGGTTGATTACTACGTGACCAGGTATTGAACCTATGTGTCTCAGTCGCGCATCTTCTTGAAGTTGAGCTGCAATTTTGGCCTTGTTGAAGGTATAAATATGAGCTAAAATTTCATCTTCTTTCTCCCAATCATCTAGCTCTTCTTCCCACTGAAGAATTGCTTGATCGAATAATTCATCATCTGAAGATGGAGGAGATGACAAATGGGATGAACTGGCTCCATAGTTCATTTTGTGTACGAGAGTAGTATATGTGGCTAGCCGAAAGTGATGTTTATATAGATTATTTTGAAAGAACTATCTGAGCATTGGATTCTTTCTCCACTCACTCATCACTTTCTCTCCATCAATCATGTCATGCATCAATTCCGGTGCTTTGTTTTTATCTCAGCATTGGATTCTTTCTCCACTGACACATCACTTTCTCTTCATCAATCATGACATGCATCAATTTCGGTGCTTTATTTTTATCTCAGCATTGGATTATTCCACTCACACATCACTTTCTCTCCATCAATCATGTCATGCATCAATTCCGGTGCTTTGTTTTTATCTCAGCATTGGATTCTTTCTCCACTCACACATCACTTTCTCTCCATCAATCATGTCCTGCATCAATTCCGGTTCTTTGTTTTTATCTCAGCATTGGATTCTTTCTCCACTCACACATCACTTTCTATCCATCAATCATGTCATGCATCAATTCCGGTGCTTTGTTTTTATCCCAATATTGGATTCTTTCTCCACTCACACATAGTTATATAAGTACACACCACTCTTTCTAAAAAATCAAGTATTCTCTCTTTCCTTTAATTTTCGTCATGTCTTCGAGCCGTGGAGTAGCTTTCTCCCCTAAAGAAGATCAAACACTATGCTATGCTTGGCTTGAGGTCTCAGAAGACCCAGTTATGGGGGAGCAATCAAAAAGAGCACAAGATGTGGGAAAGAATTTCTGTCATATTTCACAACACAAGACCTAATACTTGCGTAGGAAAAAGAACCACAAAATCTCTCTCATGTCGCTGGTCATTATTAGCAAGTAAGGCTAGCAAATTTCGAGGGTGTATTCGACAGATTGAACAACGAAACCCCAGTGGTGCGTCTGAACTCGATATTGTAAGTATTTATTTATATTTTATATATTATATTCATTATTTAATATGATATTATAATAATTATTTTTTTGTAGCTCACTCAAGCCAAAGTGTTATATGAAGACGATCCGAAAGAAAAGAAAGGGTTCTTGTTTGACCATGTTTGATCTATCTTGAATAATACAAAAAAATGGATAGATACGTCCGAGTCTATAAAAGGTATGAACTCTATGAATATTGGCATGCCACAAACTTTAGATTCTAACTCTCCCAGTCAACGGAAAAGTATAGACTTAAATACAGACAACAATGAAATGAATACTGCTAGTACTGGTGAGGAAGAATCCCCGATCTCAAATTCCATTAATCGACCTGATGGAAGAAAGAAAGAAAAAGAGAGGAGGAGAATGTGAGTGGTAAGAGTTGTGATATTGAGGCCAAGACTGCTGAAAATGAAGAAATCATGGATATTTTAAAGAGGGGGCATGTAGAACGAGCAAATGATAGGTCTTCTATAAAACAACTCATGAAGTTAAAACTCAAAAATGCTAAGAGACTATTAGATCTTCAGAGCGCTAAACAAGATCATGATATCATGATGATAGATTTGGAAAACATCAAAGGAACTCCAGAGCGACCGTATTTTCATAAAAAAACAAGCTATTTTGGATAAAAACATTAAAAAATTATTATTTCAAGGATCTTCATCACTCGAAGGAACTGAATATGAAGGAGGTATGTATGAAGGTAGTGGTTACGAAGGAAGCCAATATGGGGGAGACCAATACAGAGGACCTCAGTTTCATGGAGGCCAGCATGGAGGAAGCCAATATGGAGGAAGCCAATATGGGGGAGACCAATACAGAGGACCTCAATTTCATGGAGGCCAGCATGGAGGAAGCTAATATGGAGGAAGCCAATGTGGAGTACCCGGGTTTGGAGGAAGCCAGTACCGAGAAAGCCAGTACGACGGAAGCCAATATGAAGGAGATCAATATGGAGGACCTCAGTTCAGAGGAGACCGTCACGGAGGAAGCCAATATGGACGAAGCGACTATAGATTACCCGGGAATGAAGACGAACAACTCGGGGAAACTGTGCGCGGAAGTCGTAACGAACCAAGTGATGACCTACCAGAATTTTAGTATTAGTTCCAATGTAATATTTTTATTTTTAATAATGTAAGTTTTATTGTCTTTTAGCTTTTGTTTTTGTTTTTAATTAGTTTGTTTATTTAATTTCAATGCGCATTTCTTTTTGTTGTATGTTAGCGAACCCACTAAATTTTGTTGTATTTTAGCAATTCTTTTTGTGGTTATTTTGGTCATTTGTATTGTGTGGTTATTAATTCCAAATGAAAGTTCTATTTTGTCGTTATTTTTATTTTTGTTGTAATATAATTTGAAATAAAAATAAATTAAAAAATTTTAATCAAATAAAATAAATTAATAATAAAATAATAATTTATTATTATAATATAAATATAAATATAAATATATATATAATATACATATAAAAATAATTTAATATATATATATATAGATAAACATAAAGGTATATATATAATAATCATGTTCTCTAAATATAGAGAACATGGTTGGAGTTGCTCTACCATGTTCTCTATATTTAGAGAACATAGTACAAGGGTGATCTCTATATTTAGAGAGCCCTCATTGGAGTTGCTCTGGTTTAACTAAATTTGAAGCGTTTATTCCACTCTTATTATGCTTGGACTGCGGAAACTCTGCTCTCACCTTGCACATGTTATCTTCACACCTGCCAAAACCTCTCCCACTCGATGATATCTTCCTCGGACAGGTAGGGCAAATGGGACCATTCATCCATTCTACAGATCGAAAGCTTCATCAGGTGAAACCTAGATCTAGCAGGCCGACGCTTCCATCCCAGTCATTTTTGGCGAAACTGTTGCTTGCGTTTCTTTCTTGCACAGTAATTTTCAGATGGGATCAGCCCCATGTTTTATTTCAGATATGGAGTTCCAGATTTTTGAGACCTTTCTCATGCTGCTCTCGACATCTAGCGCCGCAGGTTCTTGCCAAAGGAGGTATCTCTTTTCCCTGATCTAGAGAGTTGTCGACACTTAATTGGGTTCAAAGGATGGTGCCGAAAGTAGATGTGGATAGTGATGAGTTTGTGGGAAATTTTTAATCACTTTAGTCCACTTATGTTTAGTCATTTGAGTTAGAGTTATTGCACAATTTGGTGATATATATCCAGTACTACGAAATATTTAAACTGTTACAGACTCATTTTTTGTCCAACACCGATGTCAAGGTCTATCATTGCCTTCCTGCTGCAATGCAATTGCTTGGGTTTGTTCCTATAAGGGAAATTCTTGATATATAATTCCCTTGGCCATATAATAATTTATTTAATTAGTTGTATGTTATTTGCTTTGAAGGGGAGCGTTGGCGTACCGGTTAAGCTGTCGTCGTGTGACCTTGAGGTCACGGGTTTGAGTCCTGGAAGCAGCCTCTTGCAAAATGCAAGGTAAGGTTTGCCTACATTTCACATTATCTGTTTTAGATCTCATTTTAGTTTTCGTTTATTTTTCATTTTCACTAGCCTTTACTAGATCTTTGTTCTTTTTTAAAGTGTTCGTGATGTGCAGGAAGTTGAAATATATTATTCAAGTCGTATATTATTTAAGTAATATTTGTAATGCTATATTTAACCCCCCTTAGAGGATGAATGTACAAATTTCACTTTTCCTATTCTAACTTGGTATCAGAGCGAGAACTTTCTCTCGTGCCCTAGCCGACACGCTCTCAGCTCCGCTCTCCCGCTTCCGCCGCACGCCCTGCTCCGCTCCTCGCTTCCGCACCCCGAGCGCAGCCCGCTTCCGCCGGTTCTTCTCCTCGTCGGTCTTCCCTGCTTCGGACGACTCCTCCTCCGTCCGTTTGAGAGTCGACCGGTTCTCCTCCTCTCGTTTAATGCCGCCCTAGGCTCCTGCCGTGGATGCCAGGGTCGGTCCTGTTGCTTTCTGCCGCAGCTTTCCCCTGTCGCTGCTTCTTGCGCACCTTCTCCCGCTGCTTCTTGCGCACCTTCTCCCGCTGCTGATGTCGACATCGACGCCTGCATCTCCGGTCGACCTCGACGTCTGCGCCTCCTCTCTCTGTGTGCGCTGCGGGATCTACGCTGCTATGCCCTAGTGTTCCCGCTGCCTTCCCGCTTCCTTGCCGCTGATCCTTGCGTGGCGTTCCTCTGTTTATTGGCAGCTCTCCTCTTGCTCTTATGGGGGATTCTACGGGTTCTTCGCCACCTGTGAGTGAGGTTATGCCAGCGATGAGTGACCCGCAGCGGACCCATGGCCACTCGGGCTCTTTGAAGATCACCACCGTTCCCTTGGACGGAACGAACTATCTGGAATGGTCTCGTGCTGCTCAACATGTGATCCGCAGCCATCAGATGTTTGGTTACATTGATGGATCTATTCGGGAGCCCGCCAAGACTGACCCTACGTGGCGACGCTGGGACTCTGAAAATTCCCTTGTTGTTTCATGGCTCCTTCATTCCATGTCCCCCAAGGTATATCGGAGTTACATGCTTCTGGACTCGGCATATGATATCTGGACCCGGGCAAAAGACACGTACTCGCAGATTGGGAGTTCCACTCAGATCTATGAACTTACCCGTCGCATTCTGGAGCTTAGACAGGGATCTCTGACCGTGTCTGCTTACTTCTCGGAGTTTGAAGGCCTCTACCAGGAGCTGAACTTCTTTGAGCATTTCACTGCCTCCTGCACGGCCGACGCCGTGAAGCTTCAGGAGAAGGAGAACCGTTACCGCTTGCATGTCTTTCTGATGGGGCTTAACATGGAATCTGATACCGTCCGGACGCACGTCTTGCATCGTTCACCCCTTCCGTCCCTACGGGAAGCGTTCAGCATGGTCCTTGGTGATGACGATCGCCGCCGATCCCTCTGCACGCCTGCTCCTGCAGTGGATCGGTCTGCCTTTACTAGTGTTGGTGGTGTTGGTCGAGGAGGTTCCACCAATACCAGCACGATTCCCACGTGTGATTACTGTGGTCGTCGGGGAGATACTCGGGATGCATGCTTCAAGCTGCATCCTCATCTTGCTCCTTCTGGTCGTGGTCGTGGTCGTGGTCGTGGCCGTAGTCACGGTCGTGGAGGCTATCGTCAGACCGGGACTCGTCCTCAGGATGCTGCTTTCTCTACGGATGTGTATGATGAGGGTTTCTCTACTGCTCCCGGACAGCTTACTTCTCAGGAGTTGGATGCCTTCCGCCGCCTGCTTCACTCTCAGTCCGATCCGTCCCAGGCGGCCTCTGCTTCTATTGCCTCTATTGCCATGCCGAGTGCTCCTACTGCTACTGCTTCCTCGTCCGAGTGGGTGCTTGATTCCGGTGCCACCCACCACATGACCGGCTCTTCCTCAGGTTTTCACTCTTACTCACCTTTGTCTGGTAAGGACAAAGTTATGTCTGCAAATGGCCTGCTGACCCCTATTGCTGGCAAAGGCCAGATCCTTTGTTCTCCTACTCTTTCTTTACCTTCTGTTCTTCATGTTCCTTCATTTCCTCGCAATTTACTCTCCATTAGTAATATTACCCGCTCTCTCAATTGTTCTGTAACCTTTTTTCCTGACTCCTGTGTTTTTCAGGAACTGGGTACGAAGCGGAGCATTGGCAGTGGTAGGGAACGCGGTGGCCTGTATTACTTGGATGTGACCTCCTCCCAGGCCCTCTCGAGTTCGGCTGTTACTTCTGAGGATGTTCGTCGCTGGCACCTCCGGCTTGGACATCCCTCACCTCTTTACCTTCAGAAACTCTTTCCCGCTTTCTCTCCTGTTTTAAATACCTTTGTTTGTAATGTTTGTGATGAGTCTAAGCATGTGCGCCATAGTTCATCGCACTTATCTTCTCCTTGTACTACTCCGTTTGATGTTATTCATTCTGACGTTTGGGGTCCGTCCCCAGTTTCATTTATTTTTGGTTTTCGATGGTTTGTCACCTTTATTGATGGTTTTTCCCGCACATGTTGGGTTTATCTATTGAAGAAAAAAAGTGAAGTTTTTTCCTGTTTTCAACTCTTCCATAAAATGATTCAGACCCAATTTCACGGGGTCGTCCGTGTTTTGCGTAGTGATAATGGGGGTGAATATGATGATCACGGCGCGTTTGGCACTTATCTCAAAGATCACGGTATTATTCACCAAACGACGTGTGTTCACACCTCAACTCAAAACGGTGTTGCCGAACGGAAAAACCGGCACCTCCTGGATATGGCCTGTTGCCTCCTGGGTACTATGCATCTCCCCAAATCTTTTTGGGCAGATGCGATTCTTACTGCTACTCACCTTATCAATCGGCTTCCTTCACGTATCTTGGACTATGCTACCCCCCTCGCTCGTCTGTCCACCATGGCTACGGTCTATACTTCGCATCTGTCCCCCCGTGTCTTTGGTTGTGTGTGCTTCGTCCACGTTCATGTACCCCACCGTGACAAACTGGATCCTCGTGCCATTCGTTGTGTGTTCGTCGGATACTCCTCCACTACGAAGGGGTATCGATGCTTCCACCCGCCTTCCGGTCGTCTCTACTGCACTATGGATGTCACTTTTCGCGAAGGGGAATCCTATTTTCTGTCCTCGACTCACTCTGCTCGTCAGGGGGAGAGCTTTGTAGATCTTTCCCTTCCTGATCTTCCCCTTCCTTTTCACCCGGTTCCCTCTCTACCTCAGCTTCCACCATCGCTTCCTCTACCTGAGCAGGGACCCCCTATTCCTATTCCTTCTCCGGATGTTCCCCTATCTCCTTTCCCTCATGTGTATCACCGGCGCTCCTCCCGTATACAGGCTCCTACGGCCCTGCTTCCACCCGTGCCTGCTTCGGCCTCAGATTCTGATGATGCGGATTTGGATGTTCCGCTGGCTCAGTTACGAGATAGGTTTGCTTCTACTAAACATCCTATTTCTAACCATGTGACTTATCATCATCTTACTCCTGGCCACCAGTTTTTTATCGCTTCACTTTCATCTGTCGTTATTCCTAAGACTTGGCAGGAAGCTCTGGGCATTCCGGTTTGGGCTCAGGCTATGAAAGAAGAGATGGCTGCCTTGGACAAGAATCACACTTGGGATGTCACTCCTCTTCCACATGGTAAGAAAGCCGTTGGCTCTAGATGGGTTTTTTCGGTCAAGCAGAATGAAGACGGGAAAGTTGAACGGTATAAGGCTCGGTTGGTCGCCCGTGGGTACACTCAGACTCAGGGAGTTGATTACCAGGAGACTTTTGCTCCAGTGGCTAAGATGAATTCTATTCGGGTCCTTCTGTCTGTCGCCGCTATCTTGGGATGGGACCTCCACCAGTTAGATGTCAAGAACGCTTTTCTCCATGGAGATCTTGAAGAAGAGGTGTATATGACATTTCCTCCTGGATTTGTGAGAGATGGAGGAAAGCCCCTTGTTTGCAAGTTACTGAAATCCTTATATGGATTAAAGCAGTCACCCAGAGCGTGGTTTGGCAGATTTCTCAAGGCTATGCTCAAGTTTGGATATAAACAGGCGCAGTCAGACCACACCATGTTCATTCAGAGACGTGATCAGAATATTGTGGTTCTCATTGTCTATGTGGACGATATTGTCATCACCGGTAATAATGCAAGTGAGATTGCCAATCTCAAGTACCTCTTGGCCAAGGAATTTGAGGTGAAAGACTTGGGAAAGTTACGATACTTTCTGGGAATAGAGGTTACTAGATCTGATCAGGGCATCTTCATATCTCAGCGGAAGTATGTCCTGGACTTGCTACAAGAGACCGGGATGCTTGGGTGTGTTCCTGCGAACACTCCTATGGAGGAGAATCATGGGATCTGTGACGATGGTGACAGTGACAGTGTTGAGGCCACTCGCTATCAGAGATTAGTTGGGAAACTGATTTATCTATCTCATACTCGTCCTGATATCACTTATGCTGTGGGTATTTTGAGTAGGTATATGCACGCTCATCGGGTCAGACATCAGCAGACAGTGTATCGCGTCCTACGATACCTTAAGAAGGCCCCAGGACGGGGACTTCTGTTCTCAAAAAATGACCACTTGAAAATAGAGGTTTACACGGATGCCGATTGGGCTGGCTGCCGTGACGATCGGAAATCCACTACTGGTTATTGTTCGTTCGTTGGAGGAAACCTCGTGACATGGAGGAGCAAGAAGCAACACGTTGTGGCCAGATCTAGTGCCGAAGCTGAGTACCGTGTAATGTCACTTGGAATGTGTGAGGGACTATGACTATGTACTGTCCTTCAAGACTTGGGTCTTCCCAGAACTTCTCCTTTCTCCTTGTTCTGCGACAACAAGGCCGCCATCAGTATAGCCCACAATCCGGTTCAACATGACAGGACCAAGCATGTTGAGGTGGACCGTCACTTCATCAAGGATCACTTGGACAAAAAAAACGTGGTTACTCCATTCATCAGTTCAAGAGATCAACTGGCCGATGTGTTTACTAAAAGCTTGGGAAGTGATTTTTTCACGGATGACATCAGAAAACTGGGAATGACGGATATCTACCATCCGACTTGAGGGGGAGAGTTGAAATATATTATTCAAGTCGTATATTATTTAAGTAATATTTGTAATGCTATATTTAACCCCCCTTAGAGGATGAATGTACAAATTTCACTTTTCCTATTCTAACTCAGGAAGCACGACGAGTGCAGAGATCTGTGCAATTATACTCCAACTCCGGACTAACACGTCTTTTGAAATTGTAAGAATTCTCTATTTTTTAGATTCAATTTTCGTTTCACTTTTAGTTTCATTTTCTTTTGAGGTCTGCGCACTGTGCTTCACAATTTCATGTGTACGTGGTTGTAAAATGTGGCTGAATTTACCTAGAATTGTAAATAAATGCACAAACAATTTTTACATTCAAAAAATATTCTGCGCTACAAATGGCGAAGAAGCTGGAGCAGGAACGACTGAAGCTTTTGATGCAAAGATGCCCTGCTGCGATTATTCTGTTTATAATGCTTCAGAATTTTCCATGCGGGTTTAATCTTGAGAATATATTTAATATTCTTCGTCTTAGTCCATAAAAAATAATAAAAGTAGATGTCTACTACTATTGGTGTGCAGTCAGTTATTATTTGAAGTTTTTCGAATGTTTATATACTTCAAATTAATGTCGTTGTTGCTGTTAATGTTTTTTTAAACTTTTCTAGATGTTGATCAATCAGTTGAGAAGTACTCCAAGAATGAAAAAGGACATTGGAAGAGAGAGAATGTGGGAAGAATAGATGGAGGCATTGTGAGAGCAAGTGGAGCATTGTGAAAGCATTGTGAGAGGGAATGTAGTGAATGATTATATGTTTTTTTGAAAGTTTATATTATTTGGAACACGTTTAATTTATTATTAATATGATTTTTTGTAAGTTTATACTCTTTAATTCCAGTGATGATGTTATTATGTTGAAGTTATAATTAATTTTTCATTATTTTTGTTATAATTGGAGATATGATACTTGGAATAATAAGTTGCAAAAAATCTCTTAACATATCTTAATATCACTCTTAAAAAATATTTGAAATATTTATCAAAATTAATTTTATAAAAAAATATTTATATTTTTAATTATGATTTTAGATGCACATTTACTTTTTAGAGTTTAGATTATCATTAATTTTTATTTGTTTTAAGTTTTTTTCTTCTTAAAATGCAAAAGGTTGCGACGTTTTTTTCAGAAAACGTTATTGTAAAGTTTTAACTACGGTGACATTTTTGCAAAAAACATTGTGGTAGAGTTAATATTTTTCTCGATGTTTTTTTTATAAAGTGTCACGGTAGATCAATTATCTATCATGACGTTTTTTTCAAAAAAGTGTCACGATAGAGAAACTACCAAACGTGACGCATTTTTGTGAAAGTGTCGCAAAGAGCTACGGCGACGGCCGCAATCACGACGATTTTTTGCCAGCATGCCCGAGACCTCCAGGAGGTGGTTTCCTCCTCCCTACCCTCCACTCTATCCTCGGGAACGAATTGCATGGCGCTCCGACCGCTGGAGCTCCGCCGTCACCCAAACTCAATTTCGAGCTCGAGTGGCAGCCCTAGAACCCCCCATCTCTCTGGGGAGTCGCACCATGCCGGAGAGGGTGCATCTGACCTCTCCGGGGTAGTCAAGGGCGGCGGTACCATCAGAGAGCAGAGATCTGGTGGTGTCTCATTTAAACTTCTCTGTAATCACCAATTCCGGCGGTCTCGCAAGGCCGTCGGACCACCTCCGAAAGGGTCTCCGGCCCTCAACGAGTCGGCTGGGGGTGGTGGCACGACACCGGCCTATTGGCCGACCGGCGGTGGCGAAAGCACAATAGCTTTCGGCCAAAACCGCACTACAGGAGCAATCAAATGTCGTGATCGAGATCGGGCGATGACCAAGATATTATTAAAATATCAGAACCAATGATTGGGTCCCCACAACGGATCCACACCAGATCCATTGTTGGGCTGTTGTTTGCGCTCTATTTGGCTCCATCTTAGCTGCAGGAAGACTTCAAGATATGTGTTAGGCTTGTTTTATATATAACAGAAATTGTTTTGATTTTTCTGTGGCTAAACCACAGCACAAAATCAAAAACTCTAAACATCAAAGTTGTATATTATGACATGATCTACCCTCAATAAAATTAGGAGAATCTTCTGAGGAGGTTTAACATTTTAAATAATTTTAATTAAGTCAAAAATTACTCTAATAAAGCAAGCAGATGACCTTTCCTTAAGCATAAAATTATGAAATAATTTTTGGAGATCCATAGAGGTGATTTATACAAACTATACAAGTTTGATAATTGTTAGGGCTGGTTTACTAATTTAATTAACTTAAATTAAAAATATTTATCTGATATTAATTACTAGAGGAATTTTATTTAATCAACATTTCTGCAAAATTTATAAGAGATTAGTAGAAGTGATCAACAACCTCTGTAAAAGTTTGAAAATTTTAGAATCATTCGTGATATTTTTAGGAATTTAATTGGTGGCTAATTAGGGTTTAATATTTTAGCATTGGTCAAGTAATTTATCAAAATGCCTTGGAAAATTATTGCAGTATTCTATGGGTGTTATAGAACCGTTGTAAGAATTTAGTATTTTTGTAATACTGTTTGGAATTTTAAAAAATTAAAAGGTGGTCAATTATGGCTAGATAAATTAAAAGTCTAATATTTTTCTAATACTATTTGGAATTTTATTAAATTAAAGGGTGGTCATTTATGGCTAGATAATTTAGCATAAGCTAGTGTAACATAAACCACCTCTGAGAAAATTGGATCGGACTACACACACCTAAGAAATAGCAAAAAAACAACAAAAAGTGGGGCCCACAGCCCCACTCAACAAAAAAATACCGGCCAACCTCCAGGATTTTTAAAAAGGAAAATATTGCATGCACCTAACTAGTACCAAAAAACAACAAAAAGTGGGGGTCCACGGCCCCACTCAACACAAAAACACCCGGCGTTCCATATTCCTTTGCAAACCTAATTTTCTTCCGCCTTCTCTATTCCTGCAGGCTCTCCCGTCATTTTCTCCAACGTTCCCTACCGGCGTTCCCTATTCCCGCATTCCTACAGGCTCTTCCGGCGTTCCTACAAGCTACCGGCGGCGTTTCTAATTTTCTCCAGCCTTCCCTATTCCGGCGTTCCTACAGGCGGCGATTTTGGGGAAGTCCCTCTTCCGGCGTTCCTACAGGCGGCGATTTTGGAGAAGTCCCTCTTCCAGCGTTCCTACAAGCTACTGGCGGCAACCTAATTTTCTCCACCCTTCCCTATTCCGGCGTTCCTACAGGCGGTGATTTTGGGGAAGTCCCTCTTCCGGCATTCCTACAAGCTACCAGCGACCATTGCTTTTCTGGCGGTATTACTTTTCTCCAGCGGTGATTTGAATTTAAGTTTAATGTTCTTCATATAGTATTTTGATCAGGTTTTTTTGGGTTTTAATTTGAGTTTAATGTTCTTAATACGTTGATTCTTCACCCAAATTTTACTTATAGTATGTATGTATAGTTTTAGTTTAATTACTCTTCACCATCTCTGTATGCATGCGGTTTATTTTTGCCCCTAATTAATTGCGATGCTCAGTCTTCTACAGACAATTAAACCAGAATTTCATTGTGATGCTCAGTCTTCTACATGCAATTAAACATTGATAATATGGATGATGCTCAGTCTTCTAGTATGGACATTAGTGATGAAGAAGTCAATCAAAATATTGTGTCAAATAAAGATGATTTGCTTGAACCTCCAAAAATCAATACATTCTTTGATAGTATTGAGCAAATATATGATTATTACAGAAAATATGGAATGCAATGTGGTTTTGGGGTATCTAAAAGATCTTCTACAAAGTCAGAGGGGATACCAACATATATAACAATTGGATGTAGTAGATTTGGAAAATCAAATATTTCTTCACAAAATATTTTGAATCCCCACCCTATTACCAAAACACAATGTAAGGCCAGACTTCTTGCAAAAAGATTAGAGGACAATATGTGGATTGTTACAAGTTTTTCAGATGAGCATATAATCATGTAGTGAGTCATGGGAAGTCACGTAATTATAGGTGTAATCGAAAGCTAATAGCTATCGCAAAGAGAAAACTTGAATTAAATGATGCTGCTGGTATCAGAATGAACAGAAATTTTAATGTGTTAATGGTTGAAGCGGGCGGGTATGAAAATTTACCATTTTTAGAGAAAGACTGCAGAAATTATATTGAAAGGGTAAGAGGGTCAGGTTGGGTGCAGGTGATGCTAGTTCACTTCAAAATTATTTCAAAAAAGTACAAGCAATGAATTCCAATTTCTTTTACACTATTGATTATGATGATGATAATTGAATCAAAAATTTATTTTGGTCTGATGCAAGATGTAGAGCAGCTTATGAGGATTTTGGGGATGTGACCACATTTGATACTACCTACTTGACAAATAAATATGAAATGCCTTTTGCTCCATTGGTAGGGGTTAATCATCACGGTCACTCAGTTTTACTGGGAAATGTGGTTGCTTTGTGGATGGACTGGTGTGGGCATGTTGTAGGGAGGCTCAGGGAGGGTTGTATTTGAGTGGATTTGGGGGGGGGGGGGGGGGGGGGGGTACTCAGAGGGTTGTAAGGGCTGCGGTGGAGGTCGGACAGGCCTTGGGAGGGCCTAGCGGGGAGGGTGGGGGTGGGGGGGGGGGGGGGTGGAGGATGTGGGACACGGGAGGTGTGGATGAAGTTGGGGGAGGTCTGGCTGTGTAGTTTTGGGGCTGGAAGCTTTTGGACAGAGCAAGAGAGGGCTGGGTGGGGTGTTTCCTGCAGGGGAATGATTTTGACGGGGCTGGAATTACTTGGGATGGGTTTGTTTATGCAAGGAATGATATGGGCAGTTGGTTCAGGGAATTGAGGATTTGGGGTGTTCTGGTGTTGGAAGAGGTGGAAGAGGTGGAATGTAGGAGGCGGCGGCAGTTGTCTGTAGGTGCAGAGGGTGGGAAAGGGGCGGTTAGGATGGATAAACAAGGGGAAATGACAAGGAAACAAAGGAACATACCAAGGGCTCGGCACTTTGGGGTTTCGTGAAGTCGACACGACGAGAGATTCAGATTTCGGGAAGAGTCTTCTTCAAAATCTGCAATATCCATGACGGCTAGCTCTATTCTCTTATTTATAAGAAAACAAGACTATGGCAACTATCTTGGACGACTATGATTGGTCATGCATGATGTTTGCCCGATCTCACTAGATAAAACACTACAAAAACAAAATAAATACATGAAAAATATGGAAACGTCATCCGAACGCAACCGCGGACTCGGACCATTCAAAGCCGATGCCAAATATGGCATTGGCCGCCCTGGGATCCAGCTTATCCATGGATGGTCCCATGATGTGGACACAGCAGGTACATCCGAAGATTCGAGGTGTAAGATAGAAAGCCGGAGCAGAGGGAAAGAGAAGACTGACTGGAGTGGCATGGTGGAGGACAGAGGAGGGAAGGCGGTTAATGAGGAAGCACGCAGTGGAGACCGCAAAGTTCCAGTAGACTTTGGGAACGTTCATGTGAAGCATGAGAGAGCGGGCGACATCAAGCAAGTGGCGGTTCTTCCGTTCGGCAACACCATTTTGCTGTGGGGTGTAGGGACATGAAGTCTGGTGAATAATTCCGAATTCAGAGCACAAATTGGCAAAGTCATGGCTGGTGTATTCGCGAGCATTATCTGTACGTAGCGTTTTGATAGTAGTTGAGAATTGTGTGCGGGTTTCAAGGATAAAAGCCCTAAAAACACGAGGGAGTTCAGAGCGATCGCGTAATAAGTATAGCCATGTTGTTCGAGAATAATCATCAATAAACGTAATAAAGTATCGATAACCAGAGATACTAGTAACTTTATATGGACCCCACACATCAGAATGCAGTAAACCAAAAGGAACGGAGCTCCGAGTACAATGTGCTGGAAAAGAAGAACGCGACTGTTTGCCAAAAATACATGAATCACACTAGAAAGCAGGAAGAGATACATCGGGAAGTACCTTCTGGAGGACTGGAAGCGGGGCATGTCCAAGACGTCGATGCCAATCAGCAGAGGAGACAGAAGAGAGAACAGTGGGATAGTCGTCGAGAAGGTAGAGCCCGTTACGCAGTTGCCCTTTACCAATGGTAGTCCGCGTCCGCCGATCCTGTATCAGAAATGAAGAGGATGTAAATATGACGGAGCAATCGAGATCCGTAGTAAGATGGCTAACAGAAAGCAAGTTGAATGAGGAGCCCGGGACATGAAGAGCCGAGCGGAGAGAGAGGGAGGAGTTAAGAGATAAGTCAGTCGAGCCGGAGACAGGAACAGTCGCCCCATTAGCCACGGTGATACACTTTGGATGAGGAGTAGCCGAGTACTTGGGTGGGCATAGCGAGGTGATGTGATGAGTGGCACCAGAGTCCACTATCCAACTTGGACTAGTGGAGAGACAGGCGATACCTGTATTGGAGACGGAGGCGACGGAGGCAGAGGAGGACATCTGCTCTTGAAGCTGCTGGAGCTGTAGGCGGAGCACCTCAAGATCAGTGCGAGAGGCAGAGGAGCTATCATCAACAACAACTGCAGTCGGATGAGGAGGACGACCATTTTTCTGGTAGCAGGTTGCCTCAAAATGTCCGTCTCGCCCACAGAAGATACATTTTGGTCGAGACCGACCACCGCGCCCCCTTCCCCGAGAGCCCGAGCATCCACCACGAGCAGATGGAGGTAGGGGAAGTAAGGGGGCATTTGTCCGCTGGAGAAGGGTTGGGGAGGGTGGTGGAGGAGCATCCGGAGGTGCGGAGACGCGGAGAAGCATGGAGCACACATCTGAAAGAGAAGGAGTAGTGGCTGAGACCAGAACTTGAGACCGAATGCTTTGCAGGTGTGGTGGCACACGAGCCATGATCATGGCAATGCAGACGGCTTCCTTCTGAGCCCGTTGAGCAGCAGGATCATTCGTGGAAGGCTGATGCTGGATCCAGGCTTCCGCCAGAGTCTTGGCCCGAGCAATAAAAGAGGTCATATCGGCAGCCCCGACCGCATCTAAAGCCTGAAGATCGGTGATGATGTCATAGATATGTTGGAGGCTGTCCTTGCCTGAGTACAAATGCTATTATTACTGATCAAGATAGAGCTATGCAGAATGCAATTCAAATTATTTTTCCTAATAATTCTCATAGATGGTGTTTATGGCATATTTTAAAAAAAGTTCCAGAAAAGTTAAGAGGAATGGATAATTATGAGTCAATAAAGTTTCATTTGCATCGAGATGTGTATGATTCTTTTACTATTACTGAGTTTGAACAAGGATGGTATGATATGATTATTGAGTATTCACTTAATAGTAACGATTGGTTGAATGCATTATACGCTGAAAGACAACGCTGGGTTCCAGTTTTTGTCAGAAACACATTTTGGGCTAAAATGACTACCACTCAAAGAAGTGAAGGAATAAATGCATTTTTTGATGGTTATGTAAATTCAAAGACAACACTGAAACAATTTGTCGAACAATATGATAATGCTCTACGGAGAAAAGTTGTCAAAGAACATAATGCAGACTTTAAGTCTTTCAACTCCTGGATACCATGTGTAACATTTTATGCAATGGAGAAGCAAATTCAAGGCATCTATACCAATTCAAAGTTTAAAGAGTTTCAGCAAGAGTTAACATGTGTTATGTATTGTAAATCTACATTACTAGATTCAGTTGATTTAAAATATTATTATGAAGTGTCAGAGCTGAAATATTTGGGGAAAATGACGGGCAAATGAGAAGAATCAATTTCAATGTTTCTTTTAAAAAAAAGATGATGAAATTGAAATGCAATGTATTTGCAAATTATTTGAATTCCGTGGAATATTATGTAGACACACATTATTGATTATGGTTGAGAATAATATATTTTTGATTCCTTCAAAATATATTTTACAACGATGGAGAAAGGATATTAAAAGACACTATACCAAGAGCAGAGTCACTTATAGTAATTGGAAAGATACAAATGAAGGTCACAGATTTGACAAAATGTCATCAGTTTTTAACGAAGTTGCTAATCTTTCATATGAATCTGAAGAGAACTGCAATATGGTGATTGAACGACTTGAAGATCTCAAGATAGATTTGAAAGATAAAAGTGTCAACAATGGAAGAAGTTCAAGTATATCAGCTACTTTAAGTAAGACAACATCAATGACAAACAATCAGATAAAGTCACCCATAGTTAAAAGAGGCAATGGTCGCCCATCAATTAACAGGAAAAGATCTAAGATGGAGCAAATCGTTGATAATATAAGAAAGAAGAAATCTCAGGTCACCAAAAGATCAAAAGGGCAAAAAGAAAGAGGTAATATTCAATTTTAAAATTTAAGAGTGTTATTTTGTACTTAATTTATTTTTTTATTTATTCAACATTATTTTTTATAGGGTACCCAGCTGCACGAGATTGCAAAATCAATTTCAGAGTTAAATGACAACCTACAACAAAGTAGTTTGCCACTTAATTTTGATCTAAATGTAAGAAATCTTATTTTTTAAATACAATTTGATTATTAATTCATTTCTTAATTAATTTATAAATTGTTTCGCTGCAGGAATAGTCACAAAAGGTGAACTTGTCGTCGACGGCAAGGCTAAAACAGCCATAGGGAGTGGCGACGATCGGTGCAGCAGCAAAAATATGGAAGCAGAATGATAATTTTGGGGAACTTTAGAAAATTAAAATTCACTGTTTATTGAACAAAAAATGTACTGCCGGGTGTTTTTTGTGTTGCTAATTTTTGCATGATAATTTTATGTCCAGTGTTTTGTGTAAAATCTTATTTTTTGTAAAATTAAAATTTAAAATTTATTTGAATTCTAAGAAATGTATGTAATTTTTCAATTAAAATTAACGTTGATAATTATTCTAAGAAATGTATGTAAATGTATGTTTCAATAGAAATGTACTGCCATGTTTTTTAAAAGGACCGGACTACACACACCTAAGAAATAGCAAAAAACAACAAAAAGTGGGCCCACAGCCCCACTCAACAAAAAAAATACAGGCCAACCTCCAGGATTTTTAAAAAACCCGGCAGTACATTTCTATTGAAACATACATTTACATACATTTCTTAGAATAATTATCAACATTAATTTTAATTGAAAAATTACATACAGTTCTTAGAATTCAAAAAAAATTTGAAATTTTAATTTTACAAAAAATAAGATTTTACACAAAACACTGGACATAAAATTATCATGCAAAAATTTTCAACACAAAAAACACTAGGCAGTACATTTTTTGTTCAATAAACAGTGAATTTTAATTTTCTAAAGTTCCTCAAAATTATCATTCTGCTTCCGTATTTTTGCTGCTGCACCGATCGTCGCCCCTCCCTATGGCTGTTTTAGCCTTGCCGTCGACGACAAGTTCACCTTTTGTGACTATTCCTGCAGCGAAACAATTTATAAATTAATTAAGAAATGTATTTGTTGCGGGTCGCTTAGGGCTCTTGGTAGACCGGTCGAATTAAACCACCTTAGCTCGGGAGCGAACCAAGCGCGCAAACAGTCAATTTGAGATTCGTTGAGTACACTGGGACTTTTTAGCGTGGAAAACCCGGAAAGGGTAAAAAACCACGTGGCCGGAGCTGTGCCGACCAAACTTCCACTATCTTCTGGGGGGTTACAATTAGAGATTTAGAAGTCGAGCGCGACAGGCCGGTGCTCGTTACAATATCAGAGAGAGAGAGAGAAAGAGAGAGAGAGAGAGAAAGAGAGAGAACGTTCCGAGGGTGACAGGCCACCTCTCGGAAAAAAACTAAGTCTTTTCCTTCTGAGAACGGTAGAGAACGAAAGTGAGAATGCCTATAGTCCGCTTTCATGGAGACGAAAATGAGAAAGCCTTGTCCGCTTTCGTGGAGACGAAAGTGAGAAAGCCTTGTCCGCTTTCGTGGAGACGAAAGTGAGAAAGCCTTGTCCGCTTTTGTGAAGACGGAAAACTTCAAGTCCGCGAAGGAGATCTTCAAGCGCCGAAGGAGAAATCCGTGGAAATCTTCAAGGAGCTCTCTCTGGGCATTCAGTCCGGATCCTTTGAAATGAAGCTCTGGGGCTCCTTTTATAGCTTTGGCCGGGGGTAGCCCGGTAATTTTGCCGTTGTAACCACCATAACCACCTGGGAGGACGAATCATATTTTCCAGTTCGGAGCACACGGATCACCATTTCTCGTAAATGACCATCTTGCACTTCGAGGAAAGACGACAAGCTGTTCCTGAAAAGTGAGAAACTGAAAAGACAAAAAGTGAGCGAGCCGAGGCGGAAAAGTGAGCGAGTCGGAAATGTGAGCGAGGCGGAAATGTGAGCGAGGCGGAAATTTGAGCGAGGCGGAAATGTGAGCGGACTTCGAGCGCGCTCAGAAGCGTTCTGAGCGCGTAACGAACATGGAAGCGCTTTGAACGCGTTTGGAGGCGTTCTGAGCGCGCGTGAGCGCGGAGGCGTTTTGAGCGCGCAACGAATGTGGAAGCGCTTTGAACGCGCTAGGAGGCGTTCTGAGCGCGCGTGAGTGCGAAGGTGTTCGACGCATAGCGTGCACTTGGGGTCGCTCCGCCCGTGCCGTGAATGTGGATTTAGGAGGTGCTGTGACCGCGCAGTACAAAGGACAACCCTCCCCCCCACCCCCTTTGGGGATCGCTCAGGGCCGAGACGCGAGGAGGAGGCCGTGAGAAATCCTCGAGGCCGAGGCGGTCGTACAACCTTGGCCACGCAACGCTGCCCGCGCGGACGGGAGCACTCCCAGTTGGCGGGGGGGGGGGGGGGGTCGGTATTCCCCAACTGGGGAAGTGCTGAATGCACCCAACTCCCCAATTGGGGAGTTGAAGTGACGTGAACATGGTTCACGTAACTCCCCATTTGGGGAGTTACGTGAACCATGTTCAATGGGGAGTTACGTGAACCATGTTCACGTAACTCCCCATTTGGGGAGTGGGGCACTCTTCCCCACTCTCCATTTGGGGAGTGCTGACCAAGTCAGCGCCCAAAATGGGCGCTGACTTGGTCAGCGCCAATCAATTGGCTGGGGGTGCGGCAATGCCGCACCCCCTCAATTGAACAGGGGGTGCGGCAATGCCACACCCACTCTTAGGTGCGGCAGTGCCGCGCCTTTTAGGCGCTATAGGTGGCGCGCTTTTCGGCACGACGAATGCCACGTCCCTTCAGTGCGGCGAATGCCGCGCCTTCTCGGTGCGGCGAGTGTCGCGCTTGTTTGGCGTGGCGAATGTGGCGCCTCTCCGGCTCGGCGTAGCCGTCGCGCCCTCTTGCCTTGGCGATTGAGGTGCGACGCTTTCCGTGCGGCATTTTTTGACTTTCACGCAACTTGCGGCGCTTGCGTGCTTGACGGTATCCGTACGAATATGTTTCGCGGGACCGCATCCCGTATCATCTTTACGGGTGCACATCATAAGCTCCCCAAACTTTCGGAGTCCGAATTACTGCGTGGAGGAGTTCGGAGGTTTTTGATTTTTCTGCGGTAATTCAGACCATCGTCATCTTCGAGCGACGCATCGTTCCATGTCAGAGGTAAGCTGTTGCGACTTGCACAACTATCAGCCCGTCGTTGTGCGTGCTTTCCGGAAGTCGTTGCTGGGCTCTAGTTGTGGGAGAAATTTATATCTCGCCTTGTTCCGTTGTGAGCTGGTCGCCCTGTGATTGTGTTGGAGATTGTGACGAGCTTGCCGTTCAGCGCTGAAGCCTGAGTAGCTTGGTGGCTTTTTTCACAAAATAACGGGTGAGTCTGCGCGGGTCTGAGCCCGCGGCTTTTATATGATAGAGAGTTAGTTTGCGTGAGTCTGAGCACGCAGCTTCTTCACAAAATAGAAAACTAGTTAGCGCGAGTCTGTGCTCGCGGTTTTTTCATAACAGAAAATTAGTTTGCGCGAGTCTGTGTTCGCGACTTTTACATAGTAGAGAATTAGTTTGCGCGAGTCTGTGTTCGCGGCTTTTATAGTACAAAATCAGTTTGCGCGAGTCTGTGCTCACGGTGTGCTAAGCCGAGGTTCCCAAGCAGCGCTTAGGCAATGTGCCCAAGCAGCGCAGAGGCAATGTGCCGAAGCAGCGCCGAGGCAATGTGCCCAAGCAGCGCAGAGGCAGTGTGCCCAAGCAGCGCCGAGGCAGTGTGCCCAAGCAGCGCCGAGGCAGTGTGCCCAAGCAGCGCCGAGGCAGTGTGCCCAAGCAGCGCCATGGCAGTGTGCCCAAGCAGTGCCGAGGCAGTGTGCCCAAGCAGCGCCATGACAGTGTGCCCAAGCAGCGCCGAGGCAGTGTGCCCAAGCAGCGCCGAGGCAGTGTGCCCAAGCAGCGCCGAGGCAGTGTGCCCAAGCAGCGCCGAGGCAGTGTGCCCAAGCAGCGCCGAGGCAGTGTGCCCAAGCAGCGCCGAGGCAGTGTGCCCAAGCAGCGCCGAGGCAGTGTGCCCAAGCAGCGCCGAGGCAGTGTGCCCAAGCAGCGCCGAGGCAGTGTGCCCAAGCAGCGTCGAGGCAGTGTGCCCAAGCAGCGCCGAGGCAGTGTGCCCAAGCAGCGCCGAGGCAGTGTGCCCAAGCAGCGCCGAGGCAGTGTGCCCAAGCAGCGCCGAGGCAGTGTGCCCAAGCAGCGCCGAGGCAGTGTGCCCAAGCAGCGCCGAGGCAGTGTGCCCAAGCAGCGCCGAGGCAGTGTGCCCAAGCAGCGCCGAGGCAGTGTGCCCAAGCAGCGCCGAGGCAGTGTGCCCAAGCAGCGCCGAGGCAGTGTGCCCAAGCAGCGCCGAGGCAGTGTGCCCAAGCAGCACCGAGGCAGTGTGCCCAAGCAGCGCCGAGGCAGTGTGCCCAAGCAGCGCCGAGGCAATGTGGTCTTTTGGGCATACCTAGTTGAAATTGTCGTACTTGATGCTTATCCCCCACTCGCGAATGCCTTTTCTCTTCACCATGTTGGCGAATTTGCTACTATGTGTTAGTATCGAAGATCGTGGGCTTAACTTTCACTGCCTTCTTTTAGACAATTCACGTTGCTGATAGAGCCAGAGAATAGCTGTAATAATTTAAATACACTATGGATACATGTGCACAAGTGCAATCTTGTGGCTTACTGTTTTAAAAGCAAAAACTGGGAGAAACAAAAGTAGAAATTGATGATAGATGAGATGCGGGCTATGCGCGCTCTACTAGGGGAAAGTTCCCTTGCCCGGTACCGTTCGCCTATCCTCATCGGGGTACGACATTGTCCTCTACTGGATTGTTAGTCTGCGATCCGTGCTGGTTCGGGGCCTGATTTAGTAAAAACCTTCCGAGGAGGCCTTGTTGGACGAGACGCTCGATTTCCTCCTTCAACCGCTTGCAGCTTTCAGTACTGTGTCCATGCTCGCGATGGAAGTCGCAATATTGCGACTGGTCTCTTCCGCTCGACGTAAGCGGTTCGGGCCTGCGAAGCGCGTTACTATCGCGGATGGCGAGGAGAACGTTAGTCCTAGTAGTTTTCAAGGGAGTGTAGTCCTGATGCTGGTGAGATCTTCGGCCTCGGGTGGGGTTGTCGTGATGCTTGTTGTTCTTATAGGGAATTGTAACATCCCGACTTTTATTGGGTCACTAGGCCCTAGTGAGCCCAATAAAAGTAGGCCCGTATGGTAGACATAACCCGATGAGGGGTATGTGCTACGAACCCCGAATTGACTTCTGTCAGTTCCGTTAGACTCGTATGAACAGTACAAGCGCAACGGAATTCGTTGCACTTCGATCCGAGGTCATTTGGAGAAAACGACCATTTCAGGTGTCGTAGCGCGCCACTACCTCATTATCATGAATAGTGATCGTACGAAACCCGAATTGACTTCTGTCAGTTCCGTTAGACTCGTATGAACAATACGAGCGCAACGGAATTCGTTGCACTTCGATCCGAGGTCGTTTGGAGAAAACGACCATTTCGGGTGTTGACTTCTGTCAGTTCCGTTAGACTCGTATGAACAATACGAGCGCAACGGAATTCGTTGCACTTCGATCCGAGGTCGTTTGGAGAAAACGACCATTTCAGGTGTCGTAGCGCGCCACTACCTCATTATCATGAATAGTGATCGTACGAACCCCGAATTGACTTCCGCCAGTTCCGTTAGACTCGTATGAACAATACGAGCGCAACGGAATTCATGGCACTTCGATCCGAGGTCGTTTGGAGAAAACGACCATTTCGGGTGTCGTAGCGCGCCACTACCTCATTATTATGAATAGTGACCGTACGAACCCCGAATTGGCTTCTGTCAGTTCCGTTAGCCTCGTATGAACAATACAAGCGCAACAGAATTCGTTGCGCCTCGATCCGAGGTCATATGGAGAGTATGCCATTTTAGGACTATGCAGACCGCCTCAGTGCAACGCACGAAATATAAAGCACACGAACCCGGCATCGGCCCCGACAAATCTTAATGGACCCCGGGACCATGGAGGACCCCGCCCTAGGCTGACCTCGGTCAAACCCCCCCCCCCCCCCCCCCCACCCAAAAAAAAAACACATTTGAAAAGGAAGAGAAAGAAGGGGGGGGGGGGGGGGGAGGAGGGAGAGGCCCCTCCCCCAAGGGAGGGGGCTGCCCATGAATAGGCAGCCCCCTATTGGGGCAAGGGGGAAGGAGAGAGAAGGGGAGGGAGGGGAAGAAAAATATCTCCCCCCACTCACCCTCCCTTTACTCCACGTGGAGAAAGGAGGGGAGGGCGGGGGGGGGGGGGGGGGGGGGGGGGGCGTCTCCCCTTTCCTATAAAAGGAGGGACAAGCCCCTCCTTCCAGCACACCACCCCCCTCTCTCAGGCTCTCCCCCTGCTGGCAAGCCCTGCCCAACTCCAAACCGCCGTCACCCTCCCTCCTCACCATGGCCGGCCGCCCTTCGACCTCTCGAGCTCCTCCACCCCTACAGGTAGAACCTCCCCCTCCTCCTTCTTACCTCCCGAGGGTAAGCCGACCCCCTCCCCGTCGCCGGAGCGCCACCAACGCCACCCCGAGCTTTGCAAAGATCGGGTGGAGGCGCTGACCGTGGAAGCCAACCCCCCAGCGCCGGTGGCGGCGCTGGGGGAGCAGGTCCCCGCTCGGGGACCTTGGCGCCGACGAACGGGAGGCGGCCGGGCCGCCGGAGGACGCAGCCTCGGCGGCGCCCGAAGCCTCCCCCTCCTCTGCTTCCTGTAAGGGGTAAAACCCCCTCCCCCGGCGGCGGCCGGCGGCTCCAGGTCGCCGGACCCCCGCCGGAGGTCTGCCCCCTCCCCGGCGCCCCGACCAGGGGCGGCAGGGAGGGCCCTACACGAGGAGGCGGCGACGCAGCGAGCCTGCATGGCCCATGCAGGCTGCGCCGCGCCTCCCCGTCCCTTCCTGCTCCATTTTCCGGTGGGGTCCGGCGGCGCCAGGCCGCCGGACCACCACCGCAGAGGTCACCGACCCCCGGCGCACCGACCGGGGGCGGCACCGACGCTCTCCCCGCGGAGGTGGCGGCGCGGCAAGCATACATATCGCATGCAGGCCACGCCCCCGCCCCCCCCTTCCTGCAATATTTCCGGCGGTTGCCGGCGGCGCCAGGCCGCCGGACCACCACCGGAGTGGTCGCCGGCCCCCGGCGCACCGACCGGGGGCGGCGCTGGCCCCAGCCGGCCGCTGCCTGGCGGCCGCCTCCCATTTATCAAACGGGAGCCGCGCGATCTCCCCCAGGTGATCGTGCGGCTCCTGCTTCCTTAATTCCCGCCCCCGCCTCAACTTGTGTGCCCCCCACAGCGTATCCGCCGCAGATCCGCTGTGGGGGCCGCGGGATGGCGCAGGGTGCAAGACCCCTGCGCCTTCTCCTTTCCTCTAACCGCACCCCACTTCCCCTTTCCCTTTCCCCATTTTTCTGAGGAAAAATGGGGCACATTCATGAAAAACTTCCTGAATGAAAAATGTGCCCCACACTAAGGGGCACCTCCAGTAATTTTTGGGGAATTTTAGGAAGTTAATTACTATTTTTAAAACCCCTCCAAAAGTTTATTTTAAGAAAATTAAAGGCCAGATGAGTTGGGAAAAATCACCAAAAATTATGGGCTCTAATTAAAGGTGTTTTACAACTACTGTTAAAGTAGGGAGGTGTGACCTCTTGTTTTTGTCCTTCAAAAGTATTTTTCAAGCAAAAATAAACGCCCGAAAGGGAGCGAAATTCATCGGAATAATTCGGCGTCCTCTCGACGTATATGTTTAATAAAGATTACGTGTATCGATCTCAGGAATCGAATAAGTAAGAATATCTACGCAAAACTCAGGACGAAATTGCGGTGCAACGCCGCAATCCAATTATGCCGAGACAATCATAAAAGATCGAATCCACGGCAAGGGGAAAATACTAAACATCTCATGAAATGTAAATAAACTCCCAAAACGGAGCAGAACCCCTATGAACGGGGAGAAAGCAGAACCTCCTCTACGAACGGAGTCGACGTTGAAGCCTCCTCTTATGGAGTGATTGGACTACTAACCCTTTATATGTTTACTGCTTTCTGTACTTTCATTTAAATCCAGTCTCGCACTGGTCCCCTGCATCTACTTTCTGTACTTTCATTTAAATCCAGTCTCGCACTGGTCCCCCGCATCTACTTTCTGTACTTTCATTTAAATCCAGTCTCGCACTGGTCCCCCACATCTACTTTCTGTACTTTCCATTCTCCAGTCTCGCACTGGTCTTGATATTATGGCCTCTGCTTTCGGCCTATTTTTCTGCGCTTGATTTTATGGCCTCTGCTTTCGGCCTATTTTTCCGCGCTTGATATTATGGCCTCTGCTTTCGGCCTATTTTACTGCTTGATTTTATGGCCTCTGCTTTCGGCCTATTTTTCTGCGCTCGATATTATGGCCTCTGCTTTCGGCCAATTTTACTGCTGCACTTATTCATATTTTAGTATTAATTGCAGCCCTACGCTGGCAAGCGGTGCTTCCCCTCCTTCCTGCAAGGCCTAAGTTGGGGAAACCCAGAGTTGAGCTTCTCCTCCTAGGTTAGCCCCAAATAAGGAGCCATCATACCGCCCAGCCTCCCGGTCAAAAGTTGCGTGACCGATCGAGTAAGAGTGCCGCGTCGAGTTTTTGAAACACTTACTCTATGTATAAGTTTGAAGATTGCTTGGTATAGTGGCGGGTCGGTCACACCCGCAGACCGTTCGTACCGGTGCGGGTGGGGTGACGACTCATGGCGACAGGGAGATGCGCACAGTGGATCGTTATTTCGAACCCGCTGTTTTACCTCCGCTGGTCGGCCTAAACATCGAATTCGCCAGATGTCGCTCAGATCCAATTAGTACACCAAGTTGTACAGGAGGGTCTGAGTGATACGGTACGACTACATTCAGAAGTGGCAAGACTGGCCACTGTCACCGACGGCCACATCGGTGAGGCCCGCGGGGTTAGCTCCCCTGCTTGAAATAAAGCGGTCTAAACTGTGTCGACACAGGGTCTTTTTATGTGTGTACGGGTTTGAATACCTGGGTGCGTGTATGTGCAAGATAGTGTTGTGTATTTATTATACTGCACAATTTCGGATAGTAGGGCGGGATGCCCTTTTATATATATATGTTTACCTGCTGTTAACCTTCTTCTTTGCTTCGGCTATTTATTTCCGTTCTTTAGCCGCCCCCTGGATATGGATCCGGGGAGGGGATGTATTTTCTACTTAGCTCTGTGACTAACGGTTATTTCTTATAACCAATCACAGGAGATGGGACAGCGCGAAGCCCCCGCACCACAGGATGAGTTACCGGCATTGGAGATGGCCCGTTCGATTACCCCAGCCTCGCCCCTGGTCTTCCGCGACGTGAGTCCTAGAGTATAGTACTAGACTAGGATCTTTTGCCGATGTAGCCCCCGAGGCAGTAGTTGTAAACATTAGGCTTCGACCCCGTTTGAATATGTATATATAAGCTGTGTGCTTGGTTTCTCTTCTTTCGATTGCTTCCGCTGTGCATTCAGATGTGATGTTGTGATTCTTATGCCTTACAAGGAGACCGCTCAGTGCTTGAGAGGGTGGGACGTTGCCACCCGGAAAGCGCTAAGTGGTCGTTCTTGGGCAGTAAGATCCCCCCTCCCTGAACCCGGTTCAGTTTGGGGAGGGGGGTCTCACAAATGAATCAGAGCTACCACGATCCGACCACACGGGGCAGTCTTTCAATCCTCCTGTCCCCGGTTCCGTTTCTTGGTTTGGGACGAACCATGCAGCGGAAGCCTGGTAGACCCTTTAGGTTTAAGGTTAAGGATTCGAGACTGCACAGTAGTACACCCGCACGCTTTCCGCTTTCTTTTCGTTTCAGTCCTGCAAAATTCCCTTATTTTTGCAAGTATTGATGTTCATTTTGTTACTTCTCAAGATACCCGAGTCGAGTAACGGAAGGTCCTCCTATAGGGATCAGTACCACCCTACCACTCCACCACCAGACTCGGCCACTCCAGCCGCAGTTCCGTTTGGGGATACAGAGCTAGGACGGACCCTGATAGCATTGTTAGCCGCTTTCCAGACAGCCACCCTACGGCCACCCCAACAGGCCACCGTACCCACCGATTTCTGACGACATTCCGGAGGCTAAGGCCCCACAGCTTCCGAGGTACCGAGTCAGCCATTCAGGCCGAAGAGTGGGTGGAGAGGGTAGAGGAGCTCTTAGTCGGGATGATGTGCCCCGTCGTAGCCGTAGTGTCCTTGGTGGTGACCATGCTAGAGGGCTATGCCCGGGATTGGTGGAGGGCCGCCAGTCGCTCTACAATTAGAGGGCGACCACTCAGCATGATCCTCTGGGGGGAGTTCTCAGAGGCCTTTTTAGAGCACTTCATTTCAGATGCGGACCGGATGGCACTCCAGGAGCGGTTCCTGCAGATCCGGCAGGGAGAGAGGACAGTACCAGACTACCAGAGAGAGTTTATCCACTTGGCCCGCTTCGCCGGGACCTTAGCAGTTACAGATAGGGACAGGGCTGCCAGATTTTACTGAGGGTTACGAGACGATGTCCGTCAGGCTCTGATCATGATTTCTCAGGCATCCTTCCACACGATTGCCTCGCACGCCACCGCTCTAGAGATGGATCAGCGGATGGTGGCCCAGCAGCGGAGGGGACATGTGTGTGTTCCTCGGACTCAGGGCCGAGAGAGAGGAGTAGGCCCACGCAGGCAGGAGAGGTCAGGCCAGGCAGGGCAGAGCAGCACCCCTCGAGGCATACGCCTTAGACCTCTAGCATGGTCCTACTCCAGATGTAGTGATAGGTATCTACTTTCAGTAGTTTCGATATCCTAGAAGGATGTTATAGTTATATAATATATCTATGTTATGACCTTTTGTGTAGCAAGTATAGTCTCAACTCCTGTATATTTGTAAAAAACTCATGATCATGGTATATATATATTATCAGGTTTACTTTTGGTAGAGGGTCATCCCGCTAAAACGCTATTCGATACCGGTGTCACGCATTCCTTCGTCGCACAGAACTTCATCGCTGACAAGGGAAACACTGTACGATCATCCGGGATGTCAATACGAATACGACTCCCGGATGGATCAGATATGACGTCCACAGAAAAGTGTTCCTTCCAAACAATGCTAGGAGGAATAGAATTCGAAGTCAACACGACCGTTTTGGCGATAACCGGATTCGACATCATTATAGGGATGGACTGGTTGGCCGAGCACAGCGCCCAAATTAACTGTTCAACTTGGGAGATCCACCTCCAGAACCCAAATGGGCTGTCCGTCACACTAACAGGTATACCCTCTGTCACCCGCATTATCTTAACATCCGCACAGACAGTGAAAACAGTCCGACGGAAGGACGAGGTATACCTAATTTACTTCGAGATGGAGAACAAGACACTGGTGCTCTCTAGAGTACCCATAATTCGGGACTTCCCGGACATCTTTCCAGAATCCCTTCCCGGGTTGCCCCCGCAACGGGAAGTGGACTTCCAAATTGAACTTACACATGGAGCCCGACTCGTGTCCCGAGCTCCATACTGAATGGCCCCGAGAGAACTAGCCGAGCTCAAGAGTCAACTACAAGAGCTAGTTGACGCCGGTTTCGTTCGCCCAAGTACCTCGCCCTGGGGAGCCCCAGTGCTGTTCGTTAAAAAGAAAGATGGATCCCTGCGTCTCTGTGTTGACTACAGGGAACTGAATAAGCTCATTGTCCGGAATACTTATCCCCTGCCCCGAATAGATGAATTGTTCGATCAATTACAAGGCGCGTCCGTCTTTTCCAAGATGGATTTAAGATCCGGCTATTATCAACTCAGAGTACGAGAAGAAGACATCCCCAAGACCGTTTTCAGCTCCCGCTACGGACTTTACGAATTCATGGTAATGCTGTTCGGATTGACCAATGCCCCGTCCGTCTTCATGGATTTAATGAATACGGTGTTTAAACCCTTCCTAGATCACTTCGTGATAGTTTTTATAGACGACATACTCATTTACTCGAAGAGCAAAACTGATCATTCCAGGCATCTCCAAATGGTTCTGCTCAAGCTAAGGGAGCACTCTCTCTTCGCGAAGTTCAGCAAATGCGAGTTTTGGATGGAAGAAGTCGGCTCCCTCGGACACACAGTTAACAAGAAGGGGGTAGCGGTGGACCAAGCCAAGGTACAAGCAGTACGAGCCTGGCGGCCACTGAAGTCAGCAGCAGACATCAGAAGTTTCCTTGGCCTCGCCGGCTACTACCGTAAGTTTGTGGAAGGATTCTCTAAGATTGCGTTACCACTTACCTCCCTCACCAAAAAGGACGTGATGTTCCAGCGGTCTCCCGTATGCAAAGCAGCGTTCATAGAGCTAAAGAACTGACTGATATCGGCCCCGATTCTGACACTCCCCTCAGGTACAGAAGGATTCCAGATCTACGCCGACGCATCGCTGAAGGGATTGGGAGCGGTACTAATGCAATACGGCAAAGTAATCGCCTACGCCTCACGACAGCTAAAGCCTCACGAACTAAACTACGCCACCCATGATCTAGAACGATTTTTCTGCGCTCGATATTATGGCCTCTGCTTTCGGCCTATTTTACTGCTGCACTTATTCATATTTTAGTACTAACTGCAGCCCTACGCTGGCAAGTGGTGCTTCCCCTCCTTCCTGCAAGGCCTTAGTTGGGGAAACCCGGAGTTGAGCTTCTCCTCCTAGGTTATCCCCAAATTAGGAGCCCTCATAACGCCCAGCCTCCCGGTCAAAAGTTGCGTGACCGGTCGAGTAAGAGTGCCGCGTCGAGTTCTTGAAACACTTACTCTATGTATAAGTTTGAAGATTGCTTGGTATAGTGGCAGGTCGGTCACACCCGCAGACCGTTCGTACCGGTGTGGGTGGGATGATGACTCATGGCGACAGGGAGATGCGCACAGCGGATCGTTATTCCGAACCCGCTGTTTTACCTCCGCTGGTCGGCCTAAACATCGAATTCGTCGGATGTCGCTATTTATTTCCGTTATTTAGCCGCCCCTGGATATGGATCCGGGGAGGGGATGTATTTTCTACTTAGCTCTGTGACTAACGGTTATTTCTTATAACCAATCACAGGAGACGGGACAGCGCGAAGCCCCCGCACCACAGGATGAGTTACCAGCATTGGAGATGGCCCGTTCGATTACCCCAGCCTCTCCCCCGGTCTTCCGCTACGTGAGTCCTAGTGTATAGGACTAGACTAGGATCTTTTGCCGATGTATCCCCCGAGGCAGTAGTTGTAAACATTAGGCTTCGGCCCCATTTGAATATGTATATATAAGCTGTGTGATTGGTTTCTCTTCTTTCGATTGCTTCCGCTGTGCGTTCTGATATGATGTTGTGATTCTTATGCCTTACAAGGAGACCGCTCAGTGCTTGAGAGGGTGGGACGTTGCCACCCGGAAAGCGCTAAGTGGTCGTTCTTGGGCAGTAAGATCCCCCCTCCCTGAACCCGGTTCAGTTTGGGGAGGGGGGTCTCACAGGAACTGTCTGCGGCGGCGACTCCTCTTTCTTCCTCTTCGAGCTCCCCTCGAACTGCCGGCGGTGCGCTTCAATTGCCTCATCTGTTGCTATCTGGGCCTCGACTCGCTGAACGAGGTTAGGATAGCTTGGTATGATTTCTCTCATTAGAGCCGAGTAAAAGCCACTTGGGCGGAGACCTCCAAGGAAGACTCCTGGCAAAAGCTCGGGGTCAACTCCCGGGATTTGTCGAGCCTCAGAGGTGAAGCGTCGGAAAAAATCCTTCAGAGTTTCTCCGTCGTTCTGGCGAATTCCCGAGAGATGGGAGGGATCTCGGACAATCGTACGATTGGCGATGAACTGATCCACGAACTACTGCGCCATTTCTGTGAAGTTGTTGATGGCCCCATCTCGCAGGGAGTGAAACCAAGTGCGGGCTTGTCCCTTTAAGGTTGCCGGGAACACTTGATAGAGGAGTTGATCGGGGACGCTGTAAATCCTCATGATGGTGGTGAAGTGATTGACATGTTCCAATGGGTCGTCCGTCCCGTCGAATGTTTAGATGTTGGGAAGCTTGAAACCATTTGGAACTGGATGGGCCAAGACTTGAGGCGATAGTGGGGAGCCGTGGTGTGCGGGACGGCGGGCGAGAGCTGCGCGTCGCCCCGCCTGGATGTATTCTTCCTCCATCATATCGCGTATTTCTTCTCGTGTGGTTCTTTCTACTGCTCGGTCAGGGACCACTCTTCCTGGGAGATGGTGATGGTGGTCAGCTCCTGGGCCTCTGGCTGGGGGAGCAGGATGGGCGGAGCCTGCTGCGTCGGAGAATTCTTCTGAGGCTTCTTCCTCTCGAACATCCTCCTCGTTTGGGGCGTGACTCGGAGCTGGGGGCGGCGGAACGTTCAACGCTGGCGGTTGAACGGGAACTCGAGGAGCCCAGAGATTTCTTACAAGAGCCAGCATCTCGGCTTGCTGTTCTTCCATCTGCCGCATGCGCCCTTCCAGTATTGCTGCGGGCGCAGGCACTGCCTCTTCTGCGAGAGGTGCATTGATAAGCGAGTGGGAGGGAGCTGGGTCGACGTGCCCCTCCCGGACTGATCCTTCAGTGGTGCGCGCGCTTCTTCTTGCCATTGCACTTGGCGGCAAGTGTTATCTTCAGTTAGTCTTTGCAGAGTTTTGGGAATTGTTCCCACAGACGGAGCCAAACTGTTGCGGTCGCTTAGGGCTCTTGGTAGACCGGTCGAATTAAACCACCTTAGCTCGGGAGCGAACCAAGCGCGCAAACAGTCAATTTGAGATTCGTTGAGTACACTGGGACTTTTTAGCGTGGAAAACCCGGAAAGGGTAAAAACCACATAGCCGGAGCTGTGCCGACCAAACTTCCACTATCTTCTGGGGGGTTACAATTAGAGATTTTGAAGTCGAGCGCGACAGGCCGTTGCTCGTTACAATATCAGAGAGAGAGAAAGAGAGAGAACGTTCCGAGGGCGAGAGGCCACCTCTCGGAAAAAACTAAGTCTTTTCCTTCTGAGAACGGTAGAGAACGAAAGTGAGAATGTCTAGTCCGCTTTCGTGGAGACGAAAGTTAGAAAGCCTTGTCCGCTTTCGTGGAGACGAATGTGAGAAAGCCTTGTCCGCTTTCGTGGAGACGAAAGTGAAAAAGCCTTGTCCGCTTTCGTGGAGACGAAAGTGAGAAAGCCTTGTCCGCTTTCGTGGAGACGAAAGTGAGAAAGCCTTGTCCGCTTTCGTGAAGACGGAAAACTTTAAGTCCGCGAAGGAGATCTTCAAGCGCCGAAGGAGAAATCCGTGGGAATCTTCAAGGAGCTCTCTCTGGGCATTCAGGCCGGATCCTTTGAAATGAAGCCCTGGGGCTCCTTTTATAGCTTTGGCCGGGGGTAGCCCGGTAATCTTGCCGTTGTAACCACCATAACCACCTGGGAGGACGAATCATATTTTCCGGTTCGGAGCACACGGATCACCATTTCTCGTAAATGACCATCTTGCCCTTCGAGGAAAGGCGACAAGCTGTTCCTGAAAAGTGAGAAACTGAAAAGAAAAAAGTGAGCGAGCCGAGGCGAAAAAGTGAGCGAGTCGGAAATGTGAGCGAGGCGGAAATGTGAGCGAGGCGGAAATGTGAGCGAGGCGGAAATGTGAGCGGACTTCGAGCGCGCTCAGAAGCATTCTGAGCGCGTAACGAACATGGAAGCGCTTTGAACGCGTTTGGAGGCGTTCTGAGCGCGCGTGAGCGCGGAGGCGTTCTGAGCGCGCAAGCGTTCTGAGCGCGCAAGCGTTCTGAGCGCGCAACGAACGTGGAAGCGCTTTGAACGCGCTAGGAGGCGTTCTGAGCGCGCGTGAGTGCGGAGGTGTTCGACGCATAGCGTGCACTTGGGGCTGCTCCGCCCGTGCCGTGAATGTGGATTTAGGAGGTGCTGTGACCGCGCAGTACAAAGGACAACACCTCCCCCCCCCCCCCCCCCCCCCCCCCTTTGGGGATCGCTTGGGGCCGAGACGCAAGGAGGAGGCCGTGAGAAATCCTCGAGGCCGAGGCGGTCGTACGACCTTGGCCACGCAACGCTGCCCGCGCGGACGAGAGCACTCCCAGTTGGGTGGGGGGGGGGGGGGGGGGTTCGGCATTCCCCAACTGGGGAAGTGCTGAATGCACCCAACTCCCCAATTGGGGAGTTGAAGTGACGTGAACATGGTTCATGTAACTCCCCAATTGGGGAGTTACGTGAACCATGTTCACGTAACTCCCCATTTGGGGAGTGGGGCACTCTTCCCCACTCCCCATTTGGGGAGTGCTGACCAAGTCAGCGCCCAAAATGGGCGCTGACTTGGTCAGCGCCAATCAATTGGCTGGGGGTGCGGCAATGTCACACCCCCTCTTAGGTGCGGCAGTGCGGCACCTTTTAGGTGCGGCAGTGCGACACCTTTTAGGTGCGGCAGTGCCGCGCCTTTTAAGCGCTACAGGTGGCGCGCTTTTTGGCACGACGAATGCCACGTCCCTTCGGTGCGGCGAATGCCGCGCCTTCTCGGCGCAGCGAGTGTCGTGCTTGTTTGGCGTGGCGAATGTCGCGCCTCTCCGGCTCGGCGTAGCCCTCTTGCCTTGGCGATTGAGGTGCGACGCTTTCCGTGCGGCATTTTTTGACTTTCACGCAACTTGCGGTGCTTGCGTGCTTGACGGTACCCGTACGGATATGTTTCGCGGGACCGCATCCTGTATCATCTTTACGGGTGCACATCAGTATTAATAATCAAATTGTATTTAAAAAAAATAAGATTTCTTACATTTAGATCAAAATTAAATGGCAAACGACTTTGTTGTAGGTTGTCATTTAACTCTGAAATTGATTTTGCAATCTCGTGCAGCTGGGTACCCTATAAAAAATAATGTTGAATAATTATTCAACATTATTTCAGAGTTATGCCACATGGAATATATGAAAGATACATATCCATGTGGGCATCTCTGCCGCCGACCAATAGGGGACAAGAAGAAAGCCCCCAAATATCATGGAACAACAAGGTCAATTCAACAAAAGTAAAAGTCCAAAATCTGAAACCCTAGGTGGCCCATACTTATTTAAATAAATCTGATCAAGAGGTGGTGAGGGGGAAGGGAAGAAGGCTCACATCGCAAAACCAAGTAGCAGCAAGACCAAGATTAATTAGTTGCCATTCCGCATGGAAGGAACGGTGACAAGGTGAAAACCCAATACTTACTTGTCCACCGCAATCATAAACCACCTTCCATTCCATCTCGATGAGGTCGGCTCTGGTCTCGTGGGCGAAAAAGCCAGGCTTTTGAGAGAGGGAGTATTAGAGTTTTGTTTAGCTTCCTCTTGGAGATGTAGTTATTGAACTTTTCTCCCTCTCTGCCATTTGCTTAGTAAGCCATTCTACTTGATATGCTAAATTGGGGGTGGCCTCGACTTCAAAGAGTCCGGTCGGTTTGTCCGCATGCTCGTGGTTGGAACCCCCAAATAAGTATTCTAAGGTATTTCTTTCTCCCTCTCTCAAAAGCCTGGCTTTTTCTTTTCTCTCCCAACTCCTTTCTCGTTCCTAGCATTTGGTATCAGAGGATCTAGTTCATCAACATTGAAGGAAAATCTAGCGACCATGAGGAGGTGGTAGGTAGCCTGGCCAGAGGTGGCGAGTTCGTAACTTTGGCTGTTTTCGAGGAATCGAACGACGGATAGAAGGCTCCATGCGAGCAGCTCTTCAACCTCGCATGGAAGGAACGGTGACAAGGTGAAAACCCAATACTTACTTGTCCACCGCAATCATAAACCACCTTCCATTCCATCTCGATGAGGTCGGCTCTGGTCAATTAAGTACAAAATAACACCCTTAAATTTTAAAATTGAATATTTCCTCTTTCTTTTGCCCTTTTGATTTTTTGGTGACCTGAGATTTCTTCTTTCTTATATTATCAACGATTTGCTCCATCTTAGATCTTTTCCTGTTAATTGGTGGGCGACCCTTGCCTCTTTTAACTATGGGTGACTTTATCTGATTGTTTGCCATTGATGTTGTCTTACTTAAAGTAGCTGATATACTTGAACGTCTTCCATTGTTGACACTTTTATCTTTCAAATCTATCTCGAGATCTTCAAGTCGTTCAATCACCATATTGCAGTTCTCTTCAGATTCATATGAAAGATTAACAACTTCGTTAAAAACTGATGACATTTTGTCAAATCTGCGTCCTTCATTTGTATCCTTCCAATTACTATAAGTGACTCTGCTCTTGGTATAGTGTCTTTTAATATCCTTTCTCCATCGTTGTAAAATATATTTTGAAGGAATCAAAAATATATTATTCTCAACCATAATCGATAATATGTACCTACATAATATTCCACAGAATTCAAATAATTTGCAAATACATTGCATTTCAATTTCATCTTCTTTTTTTAAAAGAAACATTGAAATTGATTCTTCTCATTTGTCCATCATTTTCCCCATATTATTTCAGCTCTGACACTTCATAATAATATTTTAAATCAACTGAATCTAGCAATGTAGATTTACAATACATAACACATGTTAACTAATGCTGAAACTCTTTAAACTTTGAATTGGTATAGATGCCTTGAATTTGCTTCTCCATTGCATAAAATGTTACACATGGTGTCCAGGAGTTAAAAGACTTAAAGTCTGCATTCTGTTCTTTGACAACTTTACTCCGTAGAGCATTATCATATTGTTCGACAAATTGTTTCAGTGTTGTCTTTGAATTTACATAACCATCAAAAAATGCATTTATTCCTTCACTTCTTTGAGTGGTAGACATTTTAGCCCAAAATGTGTTTCTGACAAAAACTGGAACCAAACGTTGTCTTTCAACATATAATGCATTCAACCAATCATTACTATTAAGTGAATACTAAATAATCATATCATACCATCCTTGTTCAAACTCAGTAATAGTAAAAGAATCATACACCGGAAGAGGGACTTCTCCAAAATTGCCGCCTGTAGGAACGCCGGAAGAGGGACTTCCCCAAAATCGCCGCCTGTAGGAACGCCGGAATAGGGAAGGCTGGAGAAAATGCTGGAGAAAATTAGAAACGCCGCCGGTAGCTTGTAGGAACGCCGGAAGAGCCTGTAGGAATGCGGGAATAGGGAACGTCAGAGAAAATGACGGGAGAGCCTGTAGGAATAGAGAAGGCGGAAGAAAATTAGGTTTGCAAAGGAATAGGGAACGCCGGGTGTTTTTGTGTTGAGTGGGGCCGCGGGCCCCACTTTTTGTTGTTTTTTGGTACTAGTTAGGTGCATGCAGTATTTTCCGAGAAAATTATGGGGGAGTCATTTGTTTTAATTTGATAATTTTCTAATCTGTATTTTAATAAATTAAAAGGTGGATAAATATTGGCAGAAAATTTATAAGTGTTAAATTTAAACACAAAATACCTTGATAAAAATAATAGGGGTTAATAAGACTATCCTGGAACTCCTGTTAAAGTCGGAGATTTTTTTCAGGTCGTACCGGGTATTTTAATAAATTAATAAATGCAAGATCGCAATATTTAGTTAAAATAAAATAAATGCTCGGGCAACCCCAACGAACCCCGAAATGAGATACTATTTTAATCTCCCAAATAATATAATTCATAACGGACAATTCAAATAATTATTGGGTTCGGGCAACTTGAAACCCGACGGACCCCAAAATTCAAATTTACACTTGAAAACCGTTGTGGTAACTATGAAATGTCTCCTTGGAACAGAGATGGCACCTTGGAACGAAGATGCCTCCTTCGAATGAAGATGGAACAGCAGATACAGAAACTTTAATTATTTTTTATTTATGTTATTTATTGTCTTTCCTAATTCTGCATTTTGTTTATCGCTCTTTATTACAACATTTTATTTAATGCACTTTAATACTACATTTTGTTTACCACATCTTCTTTATTATTGGTCTAGTCCTATTAAGCAGTTTAGTTTAATATGATCATTGTTTAGAGTTAATTTGGAGACGGAGCATTCCTCGAAGGGTAATCCTAAATAATATTCGCTCTTAAACGTCATGCATTATTGTTAAGCCTGAGTGGTGTGATCAAGCATCATGTGATAGTCGCGTGCCTGAATTATTTATATGTTAAGTAGGGCAAGCGACCACTAGACCCAGAAGATGCAAACTTGATTCTTTTTATAAAATACTTGTAAATTGAATTATGCTTGTTGTGGCGGGTCGGTCATGCCCATTAGTCGTTCGTACCAGTATGAGAGTGTAAGCGACTATGGGCACTATGGAGTGTGCAAACCTCGGGAGCTAATCTTTTATTTTGCCATGTTATGTCCCTCCACTAGTTACTGGATTATCATTATCGTCGGATGTCGCTCACATCGACGTGTACGTCATGATGTACACAAGAGCTTGGGTAGTGAGGAACGAGCATACCCAGAAGTGGAGGGACATCTCTGTTTTGCCACACTGGTGAGGCCCGCATGGTTAGCTATCTCACTGGAAGTAAAAAAAGTCAAACTATGTCGACATAGGGAGTTGTTACGGGTGTGAACACCTGTTTTGATGGCGTGCAAGTTAAAATGCAGTAATGATATAAATGCTTAAAATTGCCTGCATTTCAATTTCTATAATCTGCAGCGCTTTCTTCAGCATTTTATTCCAGCTTACTTCTTTATAGCTCTACATATGGTTTCTGTTCATTTTATAGCAATTTATACTGGCTCTAGTTGTAACAACCCAGAACCTGCTCCAATCGGGACAACATACCACACCTAGCGTTGTACTGGGCTGCAACTCAAGCACTCAACCCCTCTCTAGTCTCACCACAGGGCACATCAGGTTGGGTGTTCTCCTGGGAAGTCTCTGCGCTCCCGCTTAAACTTGAGTTTCCTCAACACAGGGAGTTGTGGGCTCCAACAACCCGATGTGCCCTATGGTGGGGCTAGAGAGAGGTTGGGTGCTTGGGTGCATCCCGGTACAACGCCAGGTGTGGTCTCTCGGCGGACGTTGTCTCGATTGGAGCATGGCCTGGGTTGTTACAATAAAAAGTACATTGTAATGACCCAGACCCTCCTCCAATCGGGACAACGTCCACCGAGAGCCTCGCCTAGCATCATATCGGGCTGCAGCTCAAGCACCCAACCCCTCTCTAGTCCCACCACAGGGCACAGCGGGTTGTTGGAGGTGACATCTCCCTTTGATGAGGAAACTCAAGTTTAAGCGTGAGCGTGGAGACTTCCCAGGAGATCACACATCCCGGTACTACTCTTGCCCAAGCACGCTTAACTACGTAGTTCTTCCACTTCTCATCACCAATTGAGCAGCAGCAGCCCAGTACGACGCCAGGCGTGGCTCTCGGTGGACATTATCACGATTGTAGGAGGGCCCAGGTCATTATAATAAAAAGTGCAGATTTTGTTGTAACAACCCAGGCCCTACTCCAATCGGGACAACATCCACCGAGAGACTGCACCTGACGTTGTACCGGGCTGCAACCCAATTGGTGATGAGAAGTGGAAAAATTCCGTAGTTAAGTGTGCTTGGGCGAGAGTAGTACCGTGATGGGTGACTTCCAGGGAAGTCTATGTGCTCCCACTTAAACTTGAGTTTCCTCATCAAAGGGAGGTGTGCCTCCAACAACCCGATGTGCCCTGTGGTGGGACTAGAGAGGGGTTGGGTGCTTGAGCTGTAGCCCGATACGACGTCAGGCGAGGCTCTCGGTGGACGTTGTCCCGATTGGAGGAGGGTCTAGGTCGTTACAACAAAAGGTGCACTTTTTGTTGTAACAACCCAGGACCTGCTCCAATCGGGGCAATTTCCACTGAGAGAACACATCTAGCATTGTACCGGGTTGTAGCCCAAGCACCCAACCCCTCTCTAGTCCCACCATAGGGCATAACGGATTGTTGGAGGCCACAACTCCCTTTGATGAGAAAACTCAAGTTTAAGCGGGAGCGTTGAGACTTCTCAGGAGGTCACCCATCCTGGTACTACTTTTGCCCAAGCACGCTTAACTATGGAATTATTTCACTCCTCATCATCAATTGAGTTTCCTCATCAAAGGGAGTTGCGGCCTCCAACAACCCGTTGTGCCCTGTGGTGGGACTAGAGAGGGGTTGGGTGCTTGGGATGCAACCCATTACAACGCCAGGTGTGGTCTCTCAGTGAACGTTGTCCCGATTGGAGCAGGTTCTGGGTTGTTACACTAGTTAACTTTGTTATTTACCTTTCTTTCTTCATCCATTGTTTATGGTCTAGAGGTTCACTCTCATCCCCAATCCTTGGGGATCTTAGGGAGGGGGTGTGAATCCACTAGTCTTATGACTAACGTGTTGTTGTACACTCTTTTTAAAAGATGGCGCGGCCCGAGGCCCCGCTAGAGCTTGAGAGAGTACCTACGATAGATCCAACACGTGTAGATGCGACTACCTCACCATCAACTTATTGAGATGTGAGATTTTAGAGCGTAATGGTAGCTATAAATTTTGTACCTTTTGATCTAGCCCAGTTGGTCCAATATGTATAAACTATGATCACGACCTTGTTGATATAAGCACGATTTTCTAAGATTGCTTCCGCTTATGAATGAAACTGGATGTAATGATGACGTTTGTTTGCCTTACAAGATGATTATCTTGCGCTTGAAGATCGGGCACATTTACCTGATTGGATAGCGTAGGGCGGCCGCCTTGGGCCTATGGTCCCCCTCGACACGATCGTCTTTGGGGGGGGGGGGGGGGGGGGGGGGGGGGGGTCTTTACATAAGAGGTGTCGTATGGGTTTGAGTTGATCGAGTCCATGGGAGCGTATGAGGATCGCTCAAGACCAGCATGCTAAATATTACAATGCACGCCACAGGAACGTGGAGTTTTATGTTGGTGACATTGTCTACCTGAAGATCAAATCATTCAAAGACGTATTACGAATTCGACGTCTGAAGAAGTTGAGTCTGAGGTATTTGAGGCCTTTTAAAGTGGTCTCCCTCCTCTAGGTCACGACGCAAGGAAGGGTTTGTCAGAGCTCCGTTGCTTTGATCGGCGAGCTGTCACCGAAGAAAGATTGCTAGTGTCGTTGCAATCATTCTCCACCCATTTTTTCCCGAGATTCATGGCTCCAAAGCGTGCGCTAAAGGTAACAACTCTCTCCTTGCTGCTTTTAAAATTCGTATTTACGTTCATTATTTCTTCCTACTCATTTTTCCTTTGAATGAATTTTGTGTATGAAGCCAAAATCATGGTATTTGTCACGTTTTGGTTGTGTTTGCACGAAATCATGTGTGGGAATGATTGTTATGGAGATATGTGATACACTAATGTCATTAGGATGTATGGACATGGGGTTTGAAGGTCGTGAGGCGGTTGGAATGTGGTGTTTCATGGTTTCTGGGAGATACCGGCGTGTGGTAATGTGCTACCACCGGAGATAGCCCCCAACTAACCCGTTTGAGTATTTCGAGAGTGGGTTTCACTATGGGAGTCGTGGAATGCATGTTTTGACTCGATAAAACACATGTAAAGATGCAAGACTCGAGAATTTATGTTTCTTGAGAGATACCACCATGCGGTAGTAACACCACCGGTGATAACTTCCAGAAAATCTTTGAGAGGTGCTTTCAGGCACTATGAATGAATCATGAGAAATTGGTAATGTATAATTGTTACGCGTAGTAATTTATGTTATGCTAAACAAGGATTTGCGTGTTCTCTGGGAGGTACCGTCGGCGATAGCTCCCAAGAAGCACAAATTGTGAACTCATGACATTATGGAGTAGTGAGTAATCTCACTATTTATAGTTTTGGACTCATGAAATTGGTACAAGACTCACTCCTTATAGTATATTGACATGGGGTTGGAGTTTCACACCCTTATGACTTAGGGGTTGGATACATGTCATTGTATCTTTTGACTCGGGAGTTGCACGGCTGCCCAAATTTGGGAGTCTCTCTCGTAGATGAATGAATGATATTGTATGATGCTAGTAAATGCAGAACACATATATAGTACGCTTTTTTGGTTGTATAGGTTGCTCTCTTGTTTACTGCTTCTGTTTTATTGATTTATATTATATATATTGCAAAGTGCTTACTTGCATGGTGATGTAGTTCGACGTCCGCTAGGACGACCAGGAGGAGAGGTGTTGTTATGTAGTTGTGATCAGCTCATAGCTGAGCCATGTGTATCACATTTGTCTTTTATGAATCTTGCATGTTATATGTGAACGTAACCCATGTTTCTAAATCTTGCGTGATTTTATGAGCATTTGTCTTTGAATTCTCTTTGCAAAATTTTGTTAATTTAACGCTTGAACTAATATTAAGTTAAAATTTATTTAGATAATAGTTTTATCACGATGTCATATTTGAAACATATTTAATTTATATTGTTTTAAATAGATTTTGGAAATTTGAGTTTCAACTTTGATTTTTTTTTTATTCAAACCATCAAATAATTACCATGCCAAAAACCGCATCACACTATAATCGTACCGCAAACAACTGTTGAAGCCCTGCCGCAATTTTTCAGGTTACGGTATAGGCCCAAACCGCACCGCCTGCACCCTAATCCACTGGGTTCTCTCTGTTAAGATGGTGTTCGAAACATCCGCGTGACTGTCAAGTTTGGAACAGCCTACTCGTTGCCCCTAACATGGTATTTAAAGGTGAACCCTGAATCCCCGACGGGTAAGTGGATTCCTATTGGATCCTAACCAAACCACCAAGTATTCGTTAACCCACTATATCGATATACCTCAACAATCTCCTCTTATATTATATATAACGGGGTCACATCACAGATTACTTAAGAAAGAGTTAATAACCACTAATGAGTTTTTCAGAGAACATAAATATGAGTTTTAGAATACAAAATATCTAAACTCAAACACGTAGTCCCAAACATAAAATAAGCATACTGAAAACTCAAACTAAAAAATTAATCTATTCAAACAACAGATCATCTTTATCTGGGTCGAAATCAACTTTCTCTCCTCCAGTCTCCATGTGATCTGCAAACAAACACAATAAGAATGTCATAAGACAAATCTCTATGAACTCTGTTAATGTAACCCACATTTTCAAGTAGATTTCTAATGTAGTGACTCTGACTCTGGGTAATACCCTTTTTAGTGAAGTTCACTTCCATTCCTAGGATGGTTTTCACCACACCTAAGTCAGACATACTAAATTATGTCGTCAAGACAACTTTCACATCTTCCACCTCAGACTGATCAGAGCCCAGAATTAACAAGTCATCAACGTACAAGCATATAATTGCAACTTTATTTGAACTTGTTCTTACGTATAGACATTTACCTGATAAGCTGGATTTGAAACTCATGACTTTAACACAAGTGTCAATTTTTTTGTTCCACAATTTGGGTGTTTGCTTCAATCTGTATAGTGACTTAATCAACTTACAAACCTTATTTTCTAGATCTTTTATGACAAACCCTTCAGGTTGGTGCATGTAGATCTCCTCAGTCAGATATCCATTTAGAAATGCAGTCTTGATGGCATCTGATGAACTGTAAAGCGTTCAATAGATGTTATTGAGAGAAGTATCATAATCGTCGCATAGTGACAAATATATGAGTATATATCAAAGTAGTCTATACCACTCACTTGAGTGAAGCCTTTTGCAACTAGTCGTGCTTTGTATTTAGCAATACTCCCATCATGATTAAGCTTCTTTTCAGAACTCACTTGTTTCCAATGGTCTTAGCTCCTTTGGGCAAGTCAACCAATGTCCACATATTATTCTGCATGAGAGAGTTTATCTCTTCATCTATGGCTTCTTTCCATAATAGAGAATCCCTAGATCGCATCGCGTTTTTATAGGTGGATGGATCAGCTTCAACTTGGTAAGTCACAAAGTCTGTACTGAAGCTTTTGAACACTTTTTCTCTATTAGATATCCTTGCAGGCTCTAAAACCGTAGTGTTTATTGGCTCAGTGTCAGAGATTTGTGGTTCAGTCTGAACTGAATTTTCAGTACTTGGGGTTGGCAGACCTGGAAGAGTCAGGTTCTTGTCCTTAAGGAACTTATCCTTAAAGAAAATAGCATCTCTAGATTCTATGATAGTGTTGGTTGAGAGATCTAGAAACCTGTCTACAGCACTATCCTTTGCACATCCAAGATAGACACACATATTTATCCTAGGTCCAATATTAGCTCTTCTAGAGTCAGGTATCTTAGCATAAGCGATACAACCACATGTCTTAAGATTATCAAATCTAGGAGGTCTCTTAAATCGAAGCTCATAGAGTGTCTTAGTCAATTTTGCATGGGGAACTTTATTAAGAATGTGATTTGACGTGAGGATAGCTTCACCCCAATAGGCCGCAGGCATGCCAGCAGTCAACAACATAGAATTCAACATCTCTGTTAAAGTTCTATTTTTCCTTTCAACGATACCGTTGGATTGGGGGGAATAAGAGGCAGTGGTTTCAGGGATTATGTCATTGCTGGCAAGGAAATCTCTGAACTCCCCCGAGACGTATTCTCCTCCTCTATCACTCCCTAGCCTTTTAATTTTCGTGTCAAGTTGATTCTCAACCCTTTTTTTAAATATAAAAAAATTTTCAAATGCTTTATCTTTTGTTTTAAGGAGATAAATGTGACAAAATTTAGAGTAGTTGTCGATAACAGTTATCAGATACTTCTGACCTCTTCTTGTAACAAAACTATTGTAGTCACATATGTCGGAATGTATTAACTCTAGCAATTGTGTGCTCCTAGAAACCTGACTAAAAGGTGTTCTAGTTATCTTAGTTTGAGCACAAATTTCATATTTATCGAATTTGGTCGTTGTGTCTAAGAGGATGGCGTGAGTTCTAGCTAGCAGAAGTAGTTTTCTATAGTTCACATGTCCTAGTCTTGCATGTAAAGTCTTAGGATCTATCAGGTTTGAACTAACTGCGTGTACTACTTCATTTGCTAGACTCAGTCTATACATTTCATTTAAGACATAAGCGCAACCAAAATAATGAGAGTTAACCATCAAAGTTACCCTACCACCACTAATATTAATTGACATATCAGCATTGCATAACAAGCTAATTGAAACTAAATTAGTAGATAATGAACGTATATATTTAACATTTTTAAGAGTAAGAGTTTTACCTGAGGAGAGCGTCAAGGTAGCATTGCCGACCTTCAGCACGTCAGTTACTCCTCCATCTGCAATAGTGACAGTGTTGACGCCAGGAAAATCCTGACCTCAAAATTCAGATCAATGCAGCCCGAGGTTACTGATCCTGCGGTCCAACTCCACGGCTCGGATAGCTAAAATAGGAGAGAGAAAATGACTAAGCACACCCCAGGTGCTCCAGCAGGGAGGTCCCACCACGTACCCGGAAGTTTGGGATAAACTTCCCCTCCGCAACCAAAAGCTGGGCGAGGTACTAGACGGGCATGGACTTGGCGAGTATCCAGCTTGGGGGGACCTCGACCACTTCCAAAAGTGCCATTTCTAGTACCCTTGGGGGGCTATTTATAGAGAAATCCTGGGGGGGGGGGGGGGGGGGTACAGGCGAGTATACTGCCTAAGCTCGCGAGTTACAAGGGCTACTCGCCCATACTCGCGAGATACTCGCCCAAGCTCGCCTCTGCTCGCCCCTGCTCGCCTCTGCTCGCCTCTGCTCGCCATACTCGCCCCTTGCTTGCCATACTCGCCCCTTGCTCGCCATACTCGCCCCTTGCTCGCCATACTCGCCCCTTGCTCGCCCAGCTCGCGCCTTGCTCCTGCTGGCTGAGTTGCCTTGTGTCTTGGACTGCCGGCTTCTGTGCTGACCTTTTGACCTTGACTTCAGCCTACATGGCTTTGAATGGGCCTACCCTCGGAGAATGAGGGTTGTACACAATCCCCGCTCTTTGCGAGTAACGTAGTTGCTCGAAAAGAATCATCCAACCCTTATTCGACGAGCTGTCTTTCTGGCGAGTATTTGGTCTATAGTCGGCATCTCGCTTCTGTCGCCCTGGCTCTATACATAGAGGGGGAGGGGTCCCTGATGGAAAGACTTTTTTGATCTCGCTTCAAGATGTCGCGTAGTATTGCCGAGGGAGCTGTTGCTGACATGGCCGACCTCCTGGGCTTGCCGCCGCCTTTTCGGACGCCTGCTCGCGCAGTCGCCGAGCTTGAGGACTTCCTCGCCTCCAGAAAAGGTTGACACCTCACAGGAGTCGGGCTCAACTAGAGATGGAGAGAAGGTCGACACCTCGCAGGAGCCGAGCTCAACTGGAAGCGGATACAAGGTCGACACCTTCTAGGAGCCGAGCTCAACTAGAGGCGGATACGAGGTCGACACCTCGCAGGAGCCGAGCTCAACTGGAAGCGGATACAAGGTCGACACCTTCTAGGAGCCGAGCTCAACTAAAGGTGGAGAGAAGGTCGACACCTCGCAGGAGCCGAGCTCAACTGGAAGCGGATACAAGGTCGACACCTTTTAGGAGCCGAGCTCAACTAAAGGTGGAGAGAAGGTCGACACCTCGTAGGAGCCGAGCTCAACTGGAAGTGGATATAAGGTCGACACCTTCTAGGAGCCGAGCTCAACTAGAGGTGGAGAGAAGGTCGACACCTCGCAGGAGCTGAGCTCAACTGGAAGCGGATATAAGGTCGACACCTTCCAGGAGCCGAGCTCAACTAGAGGTGGAGAGAAGGTCGACACCTCGCAGGAGCTGAGCTCAACTGGAAGCGGATATAAGGTCGACACCTTCTAGGAGCCGAGCTCAACTAGAGGTGGAGAGAAGGTCGACACCTTCTAGGAGCCGAGCTCAACTAGAGGTGAAGAGAAGGTCGACACCTCGCAGGAGCCAAGCTCAACTGGAGGCGGATACAAGGTCGACACCTTCTAGGAGCCGAGCTCAACTAGAGGCGGATACGAGGTCGACACCTTCTAGGAGCCGAGCTCAACTAGAGGTGGAGAGAAGGTCGACACCTTCTAGGAGCCGAGCTCAACTAGAGGCGGATACAAGGTCGACACCTTCTAGGAGCCGAGCTCAACTAGAGGTGGAGAGAAGGTCGACACCTTCTAGGAGCCGAGCTCAACTAGAGGCGGAAACAAGGTCGACACCTCGCAGGAGCCGAGCTCAACTGGAGGCAGAGAGAATGTCGACACCTTCTAGGAGCCGAGCTCAACTAGAGGTGGAGAGAAGGTCGACACCTCGCAGGAGCCGAGCTCAACTGGAGGCGGATAGAAAGAGTCATCCGAGGAGGCAAGTAGCCGGCTTGCTGGAGAAGGGGTCGGGCAGAGGCCTGGACTACGACAACTCCACAACTCGATGACTTCTTTTCACTCGAGGGGGTGAGCAACTTCGGGCTAGGAGGGTGGTTTCCAACTCTACTCTGATAATCTTTCCAGACGAATTAGAAGTACAATCGGGGGGTAACTCGGCCACCGTGCAAGGGGGAAGCTGATCTCAACCGTCAGTGCAGAGGCTTGGTCTTAGGAGGACGCATTAAAAAACCCGTTATACTGTCACATCACCCGCTCTGGATGTTATGAGAGCTAAGCAGGATACTCATCCTCTAACCTACTCGTGACGTGAATCGATGACCTCTTCGGCGGAATTTCGTCGCATTGCTTGGATAGGGCATGACTCTCAGGGGGCCCTTCAGGACACGCACACTCGAGGTCTCCACTCTACCTGTCGGATGCTGGATGTCGACCAGTAGGGAATGACAGTCGGGGAGGTCCAAGGGGACACACCATCCCGAGGCCTCCATCTTATTGCGTTTGCTGAATGCTGGTCGGTCAAATCGATCATCTCTTCGTCAAGTTGGGGGGTTGGCGTCCGGACTCTCCTCTGATAACCTCTCCAGCCGGATGGGAAGTGCAGTCAGGGGGTAACTCGGCCAACGTGCAAGGGGAGAGCTGATCTCGACCATCAATGCAGAGGCTTGGTCTTAGGAGGACTCTCTCCCGAGGCGCTATCCCACCACCCGACTTGGGTTTTTATGAGAGTCGAGTCGGAGGTCTGTCCCCCAATCGGTCACCACGTTGCGGAAGAGTCTTCATACTGTCACTCAACAATCAGAGGGGATTAACCGCACCAACCCATATGATTGGAATAAACTATAAGAGATATTAGGCTTTGCCATAAGAGGTCAAATGACACCTTTATACAAGGGTCCCTCAGTCAGGTAAATCGATCATCGCTTCGACGAGTTGGGAGGTCGGCATCCAGACTTTCTCCTGATAATCTCTCCAGTCGGATGAGAGATGCGGTCGGAGGGTAACTCGACCAACGTGCAAGGGGGGAGCTGATCTCGACCGTTAGTGCAGAGGCTTGGTATTAGGAGAACGCACTACCGAGGAACCGTCCCATCATCCGTTCTGGGTTTTACGAGAATCAAGTCGGAGGCTCGTTTCCCAACCTATCGTGGAGATCGGTTTTACCTACTTCGAAAAGCTCTTGCCATAAGAGAAAAACAACTCTCGCGGCCCATGTTTCAGGGGGCGAGGAATTTTTATTCGAATGGAATAAACACAAGGAGGGGGAGAATAGACCTTCCCGCTCAGGGATAGAACCTTTTCAGGTCATTGCCGCTCCAGGTATTCCCAAACGATTCCCCTTCATGATTCTACAAGCGGTCTCTGCCAGTCTCGAATGCCTCTTGAACGATGAAAGATCCCTCCTAGTTCAGTTCGAGCTTCTCGATGACAAGTGATCTCCATGTTGAGCCTTTAGGTGCTTCTGAGCAGTTCTTCATCTCATAGAACACACCATGAAGGGGACTGACAGTCGGGGAGGTTCCAAAGGAACACACCATCCCGAGGTCTCCATCCTACTTGGGTGTTGAATGCCGACCAAACCTTATGAGTAAGACCCCTCATGGATCATAACCGACAGAAGGAGATCATCGGGATTAAGGAGCTTGCAGAATACCAAGCTTGGAGACGTCATGAGTAAGCATTCTCATGGAACATAAGTCCTTCATGAAGAACATCGCGAGTAGAAGCTCGCGGAACACCAGCTTTGAGACGTCACGAGTCAGCATCCTCGTGGAATGTAAGCCTTTGATGAAGATCATCGCGAGTAGGAACTCGCAGAATACCAGCTTAAAGACGTCATGAGTCAGCATCCTCGTGGAATATACGCCCTTGATGAAGATCATCGCGAGTAGGAACTCGCAGAATACCAGCTTGAAGACGTCACGAGTCAGCATCCTCGTGGAATATACGCCCTTGATGAAGATCATCGCGAGTAGGAGCTCGTGGAATACCATCTTTGAAAACCACCGCGACTAGGAGCTCGCCGAGCATCAACTTGGAGGCCTCACGAGTAGGTTGTTGAAGCAGTCCATCGCGACTAGGAGCTCGTCGAGCATCAACTTGGAAACCTCGCGAGTAGGTTGTGTGCTTTCCCTTGGTGGCGAACTCGTCATGAATCATCCTGTTTGTTAGTCATACAAAAGCACTCACGGGCTTTACCAAAGCACCCATAAGTATGAGCATGTATGGAAATCACTGGCATTGAAGAAGGAGGAAACTGAGGGGAGGAGGAGTGTCCCTTTTGACATAAGACCCCCTACGCAGAGGGTTCGGGGGTTCCGCTGCCCGGTCAACGGACGGGGGTCAAGGGGGCAGCGCCCCCGAAATTTTTTTATTTTCCATACTCGCCTGGCCTTGAAATCGCCCTTCAGGAACTCGCCACTCTTGATCTAGGTACCAGTTTCTCACCAACTTGCGGGTAGAGAACTCACCCTCGCGAGTAGAGAACTCGCCTATGGGCGAGTATAGAAGAATCTTGCTCGCCTGCATGAAGTCGCCTCATTTGATGCTGCTCGCCTATGTGCGAGTAAGGAAGAAGCTCGCCTATGGGCGAGTATTGAAGGAGCTCGCCTACGGGCGAGTAAGGATGGCGAGTAAGGAAGGATCTCGCCACTATCCAGGAAGCTCGCCTCTCTTCCGAGTAAAGTCGCTGGTCTGAACTTATCTCTGGATCTCGCCTGCAGGAACTCGCCTATGGAACTCGCCTATGGAACTCGTCTGTATGAACTCGCCTCTGGAACTCGCCTTCAGGAACTCGCCTATGGAACTCGCCTATAGAACTCGCCTATGGAACTCGCCTATGGAACTCGCCTATGGAACTCGTTTGTATGAACTCGCCTCTGGAACTCGCCTTCAGGAACTCGCCTATGGAACTCGACTATGGAACTCGTCTGTATGAACTCGCCTCTGGAACTCGCCTTCAGGATGTCGCCATCTGGAACCCGCCTAACTTGTCGAATGCTCGCGAGTTGCTGCCTTTGGCCTCCATCTCGCCACTTTAAGCCATAAAGACTTCCTCCGACTACGATCCACGCTCACCGCACCAAAGTGTTGACGCCAGGAAAATCCTGACCTCAAAATTCGGATCAATGCAGCCCGAGGTTACTGATCCTGCGGTCCAACTCCACGGCTCGGATAGCTAAAATAGGAGAGAGAAAATGACTAAGCACACCCCAGGTGCTCCAGAAGGGAGGTCCCACCACGTACCCGGAAGTTTGGGAGAAACTTCCCCTCCGCAACCAAAAGCTGGGCGAGGTACTAGACGGGCATGGACTTGGCGAGTATCCAGCTTGGGGGGACCTCGACCACTTCCAAAAGTGCCATTTTTAGTACCCCTGGGGGGCTATTTATAGAGAAATCCTGGGGGGGGGGGGGGGGTACAGGCGATTATACTGCCTAAGCTCGCGAGTTACAAAGGCTACTCGCCCATACTCGCGAGATACTCGCCCATACTCGCGAGATACTCGCCCAAGCTCGCCTCTGCTCGCCCCTGCTCGCCTCTGCTCGCCCCTTGCTCGCCATACTCGCCCCTTGCTCGCCATACTCGCCCCTTGCTCGCCATACTCGCCCCTTGCTCGCCCAGCTCGCGCCTTGCTCCTGCTGGCTGAGTTGCCTTGTGTCTTGGACTGCCGGCTTCTGTGCTGACCTTTTGACCTTGACTTCAGCCTACGTGGCTTTGAATGGGCCTACCCTCGGAGAATGAGGGTTGTACATACAGTCTCTCTGACTGCAGTGATATCCTCTAGAAGCGCAGAGTTGTTGCAGACGTGACATGTAACACATGAGTCTAGCCACCACTCGGTACTGGCCTTTCATTTACCAACCATGTCAACAAAGTTGGCATGCGCAGTCTGATGAACCATATTGGCCCTGTTATCAGTCTTTGGTGTGCTAAAGTCACCTTTTTTGGGTTGCTTACACTCGGAAGCGCAATGATCCCACTTTTTTACAGTTGTAGCACTTGTCTTTGAATTTCTTAACCTTTTTGCTTGTGTCCACAACTGCGGGTGCACTGGGCGGTGGTCTAATTTTTCCAGGCTTAAACTTAGACTTAGGATGTGAAACCATGTTGGCAGCAGAGGACTGCTTGCTAACTGTCTCTATAGCGTGTCTAGTCTGGTTATCATCCTAATGCAGATGAAGCGCTTAAGGTCTTTTAGACTGACATGCGTTTTCTTCTGATACATTTCAGTCTTGAAAGAATACCACGCCGACGGGAGCTTAAAAATGATGGCTCCTGCAACGAACGGATCTGGCAGTGGGATGTTCTCACTGTTCAGCTTGTCCACCAGATTTTCAAAATCAGCTACCTGTGGAAGAATTTCTCTTTCTTCAGTGAAGGTGAAAGCCATGAACTTATCCACCAGATGCGTCTTGGAAATGTTCTCCTGTTCTTTTAACTGCTCCTTCAGAGCGTCCCAGATTTCCTTTGTTGTCTTCAACTTAATGTACATCTCGGCAAGCCTGTTGGAGAGACAATTCAGCAGGTTGTCGCGACAGAAATCCTCACCCTCAACCCACTGGGCCTCGTCGTCAGTCCCAATAACTTCAGCGCGAACAGACTGAACGGTGTATAACACATTCAGGTACTTCATGCTGAACTGCGTGTTCCTCTTCCAAGCACTAAACTCCGAGTTGGAAAATTTCTCCAGCTTGATCATCGGCACGGGAGAATTCCCTTTCGACATTGTGTCTCTTTCCAAACAGTAGAGTTCAACTAGCAAAACAAAATCGCAAGCAGAGAAACTAGAAAGAGATCACCATCACTCTTCTCGTCGATCGGCGGGAAAGAACAGGACGGGGAAGAGCTCGTCTCGTCGATTGACGGAAAGGCACAGGACGAGGAAGAGCTTGTCTCGTCGATCGGCGGGAAGAGTGTGTCTCGTCAATCGGCGGGAAGGCACGGGACGGGGAAGAGGTCGTCTCGTCGATCGGCGGGAAGACAGGACCGGGAAGATCTCGTCTCGTCGATCGGAAGGGTTCTTTGTAAAGCCTTCTTTCAGAACAACGACAGAAGTAAAATTGCGATCAACAACAAAGATGGATTCACAATCTTCGACAAGCAAACTAGAGGCCGGCGCGAGATGGCAGTGGACGGACCATCCCTTTAGGAACTAGATTTTGATCCCAGGCGACAACCAAATCTTCAACGGGATCAGACAGATCTGGACGCCGGAAGCAGGGAGCGATTCCTCCACACAGGCGGCGACGGAGAAGAAACGCAGAAAAATGCAGAAGACGGTTGGATCTAGCGACGCGATTAGTCTCGACTAAGGCCTCCGACGATTAAGATCGCGACAGGAGCGAGACCTGGGCAGCCGACAACTCCTCCAACCCAGAGGTCTCCGGCGCTTCGCACAGGGAGAAAGAAAAACAGCCTACCTCTTCTCCTTCTCGACCGCAGATACAAAGGAGGGCGATAACAGCGATCGGGGTTCACCGGAGAACGCTTGGCGGCGGCAGTTTTCACAGGAGTGGGGGCTAGGGCGCACGAAACGTCATCTTCGAGAATGTTAAGATGGTGTTCGAAGCATCCGCGTGACTGCCAAGTTTGGATCAGCCTACTCGTTGCCCCTAGCATGGTATTTAAAGGCGAACCCTAAATCCCCGACGGGTAAGTGAATTCCTATCGGATCTTAACCAAACCACTAAGTATTCGTTAACCCGTTATATCGATATACCTCAACACTCTCCACTTCAAGTTGCCAAATTGTCAACTCTAAGTCAATACATGTCAAGGTGTCTCGTCAAATGCACAATGGTTGAAATGACCGAATTTGAAATCGAAGATGTTACACCCGATTTGATTTCATAACTAAAGTGAGTAAACATAAAAGTACAACTTTTATATACCGAAACAATCCAAAATATCTAAAGACTAGTAACTTTGAATCTTAACTAATATCATAATTTGTTTTGCCAAAAGTGATTGAGAAATACTTCACAACATTTGTATGATTGAATAATTACTCCAATATAGAATTAACAATGGCCATCTTTCAAAAAGTGCTAAGCATTCATTTATGTAATTAATGCACCTATATTATGATTTATGTGCACAAGACAACATAGATAATGTAGACAACCCCCCTTACACAATTTTTCTTATAGTCGAAGCACATCCCGATCCTTAAAATTTATAAAATGGACACCTAAAATGTGTGTTTGGCATGAAAACAGTTATGATCGCTGTCAAGAAAAAAAAGGGCGCTGCTATTAGCACCGCAGCTTTGGCTAGTCGCACCGCATTCTCTTAATTTTTCAAGTCTTTTGGAAATATGTCTTGTACATGCATTTTTAGGAAAAATGTCCAACAATAAAGTTGTAGGTTTTGACGAGATCTACAACTTTCGTGTCTAACACTTTTCCTAAAAATGCATGTACAAGACGTATTTTCAAAAAGCGTGAAACCTGAGCGTATTTTTAAAGTATGCCTTGTACATGCATTTTTAGGAGTCGAAATCTACAACTTTCCTGTTAGACAATTTTCCTAGAAATGCATGTACAAGGCGTATTTCTAAAAGACGCAAAAAACTAGGAGAAAATGTGGTGCAACTAGCCAAAACTACGGTGCTAATAGCAGCGCCCAAAAAAAATTAATTTTGAACATAGAAATGAATGATTTCTAATATGAGGACAGGCGTTCACTAACGACAGTTCATAGCCACCACGTTCATGACCATCATTGTCTTACAAACAGAACCATAATACCTTGAAGCAAAAAAAACAGAGGACATCATCAACCCAAAATAATATTTCCTTTTTAAATTATAGAAATAAAATATATTTCGAATTTTTATGAAGAAAAAGAAAATAAAACACTATTTAAATGAGCTCATACTATTAAATTCTTACCTTGAATCATTCATTTCATCATCATTAATTCAATCTTATTATAGAATTATGACAACATGATATTTTGATTTTAACAATGAATTGAAAATCATAAAACAATATTTTAAATAATAAATTGATTGCTAGATTTCTCCATTCCTGTCACAAAATAAAAAGACCAAAAACATGCTTCTATTATGTAATGATCATCTCATCATCTCTGTTACATAAAGACAATGATACAGGCTTTCATACAGCCATCTGTTAGAAAATGGAGGGCAGGTGCTCAAATGAGGTTAGAATTCTCATATCATTAGCCATAAATCATGGCTGAAGCCATGAATATATTCTCTCATTCACAAAGGCTTCAGTAACTGTGTCATTTCAGTGAGGCATGTACAGGGCAAAAAATAAATTAAACTACTAATCAGTGCACTCGGAAACGGAGTCAGTTCGCTCGGACAAGGAGTCGGTTTGTGTCAACTTGAAACTTCCCGGAGGGCAAGGTTCAGCTCATGCGCTGATTTTGCAATTGATCCTCCTCTTCTGTTAAAGAACAGGAAGAAAAGAGAGATATCAGTGTTTAAGATGACATCAAACTGAAAAAATCCTACTACATCATCACAAACGTAATCTTCAGAATAGGTGTTTAGGATTGATAATCGTGTGTTATGTAATTCAATGGCAACAACTTCGAAGCAACAGTGCAATCCATTTTTCTATCTTTTAAAATATAAGGATACAGAAATATGCTAAATTAGAGGTAAATCTTCTGAATTGCAAAAATTTCCCTGTAAGTTTATATTTCACATGTATGCACAAAATTATCCCCTAGAGAGGAGCCCCTCGGGGTATTTTTGTGCATACATGTTATGAAATGCAAACTCACGGGAGAGGTTTTTGTAATTTTAAAAGATCAAGGAATGCAACCTATAATTATGCCTGCTCTTAAGGGAAGTTTGGGTAATTAATAGTTTAATTAATTAATTAATTAAAGTAGTTTACATCATATTAAAATAATTAGACGATTGTGATGATTTTGATGGTCATAACCAAAAATTTGAATTCCCTTAATATATAGTATAGATAAAAGGAAAGCCCCCACTTTGATGTTCCCTGTATTTTATATTTCTGACCCCCCCCCCCCCCCCCCCCCCCCCCCCCCCCCCCCCCAACTAACACATGCGCTAGAGAGAAAGGAGGGAAGGAAAGAGGGGGAGGCAAGACAGGAGGTGAAGACAGCGTGCATAGGCGCTAGTAATACATAAATATGCGTATTATGCGAACATGAAGCTCCACGCATAGTAGGATCTAGGGGTAGATGTATGAGTTGCACCCTCTTCGGTATAACATTGTTACCCTGTATTTTATATTATTTTTACCCAATTCACATGCCCCAGAGAGAGGTAGAGAGAGAGGGAGGGTGAGATAAAGAGAAAGAAGGTGAAGATCACATGCATAGATGCTAGTAATACATATGTATGTGTATTATGTGAGGATAACATGAAGCACCACCCATAATAGGGTCGGGGAAGGGGTTGATACACGAGTGTTAACCCATAACTCTCCGGATCTCAATGGAGTAATCTAACTACAGCTGCAAGCATGACCATAGAGAATCAATGGCAACAATTGCAAATATACAAAAGGAAGCTGACCTGGTAAGAGGGAGGAAACTCTGCTTAACCTTTTCAAACTCAATGAAACACAAATTACAGCGCTCTAGCCTGTACAGAACAAGTCTAAGTAATTAAAGTCAACAAATTGCATCGAAGTAATTAAAGTCAAAGGGAACTCGAGATGACCTTTGCTCAGCTTGAAGGTCAACGCCAACAGATGAACCAGCTGATAACGTTGAATGGATCACAGGACCAAAGGTTTTGACAAGCTTTAGCAGCATTTCAAGGGAAATGCACAAGTGCCTATTTTCAGTAAAAACCATCAAGAGCTTGCATACCGAAATGGAGTTCAAGTATTATGAAAAAAGTCATAAATATCATAACATTGTCAAGCAGTCTACAATATGTAAGTTCTTAGCTAATTGGTGCATCAATTTCAGATGTTAGCATTGACAACAACAGAAAATATGTTTTCCTAAAAAAATTGCACACTTTTAGCAATCAGCAATTACCATTATATTATTGAAATAATTATGAAAAATTACCCTGCAATTTTACATAATTACAAGGACCTCCCCTCTACTCAGTAAAATTACGAAGACCCACACTCTAATATACATGTACAATAAATTCATCCATGGCTTTTTAATGTACGTTAACAATGTAAACTCAGAGAAGAGGTGCTGATAATTTTAAAAAGTAGATGGGAGGTTCCTATAAATGATCCGTGCATACGTTCATTTAAAGAGTTCACAACGTTATACAATATCATGATATTGATGGTTTTCAATCAATGGAAGACAGTCTGCAAATGTTGTACTCAGTGGGCAACTACATTGAGAACCGTCAGGTATTACTATTGGTGAATATATTTGGCAGGTGAAGAGACTATAATAGAAGTTGTAAGTGTTTGATCAGGCCCAAGTATATTATACATCAAACTGCAAAAATAATCTGAACTGTTGTCACATGGTTTTGGGTGATGTGAGAAACTGTAGAAAATTGATTTGGAAAAAAGACCCAATATAATCCTAGGAGAGGGGAACAGCTGGATCTAGGAAAGAATGTTGAGAAACGTTGGGCTTAATACTTAGGTATTTATAAGAGGAGTGGTTGTGCAAGGGGTCCCCCGTGCACAAGGTGCGACAAAGACAATACTAGATCATCACTCAAAAGGAATCATTGGATCTGTGAGAATGTTTAGAAACATTCTGCTTAATACTTTAGCATTTACAAGATTAGAGGTAATGGGGTCCCTCTTGCGCAATGTGCGATGACAACAGTATCTGATCGTCTCGTGTGATACGGTCAAGTACTAAAGTCACCGCACACTGTGCACGGGATGACCCCGTTCACTGACACTAGTGGAGATGAAAAAAGTCCCGGATCTGCCCGGCAAAACTCGGTCCAAGCCTGGGCAATGTCTGGGGGGGGGGGGGGGGGCATCACCGGGCCCCCTTATTTTGATGATGCCCATCCTGGTGCTATCTAAGGCTGGGCCTAGACAGTAGGCCCATTACTGAGCCAGCTGGGCAAGGGCCCAACATTAAACACTGGGCTCCATGCTTCCAGCCCAGTGTTAATGTATGCTGGATGGCTACCAAGTTATCTAGCTGGCCAGACATGGCCTGGTTCGGGCCTGACACGGATAGAAAGGACTTGTCAGGCCCCCCTTTCAAAGGGGGCCTAGGCCTGGGCCTGGCCCGGGTTTTACCCAAGCCTGTCGGGCTTTTTTTTGCTCCCATAGACACTAGTATTTATAAACAGCATATTCTTTTTTATGCTAGCCCTATGTATTAACAAAATTGTGTATTGTTAGATCAAGAGGTCTACAATCGAAGGGCTCAGATTCATGTGATGGTTCTATTTCAGGATCATGGTTATCCTAGGTTTTTTTCTTTTAATATAGTATAGATAGAGAGGAGAGAAGGAACAAAAAAGGGTTTTTCTCCATCCTATTGCATCAGTACTTATAAGACAATTTGGGTTGCTGCTCAGGAAAGACGTGATATCCAGATCTCATGAAAGAATCTTTAAATTATATGCAGGATCCACATGTGAGATGCTACATCAAAATATTTTGCCATTCATACAACAGAAGAATTTCCCTTATTCAAAGATTCTGCTCGATTACAGGATCTAGAGAAAAAAATATTGGGAACTTCTGGCTTACAAGTCTTTTTAGGGTTTTTGAGATCAAGAAAAAAATCTGAAAAGAGATTCTTTAAGAATACAATATGATGGGATTCATGTCGCACGACCCATAAGGATTTGCACACGCTGGCCGAGGAATTAATGATCGGGACTGTTCATTTTGAGCGGATCGTCGATTTGGGAATTTTAAGTGGCTTAATGTATTTTTTTGTATATTCACAATGTAGTTTTGTAGAACACTATGATCAAAGAATTATAACCGTCCATGGATGCTCCTATGTTTATAAATAAGGATAGAGGGCTCCATTTATAAGGGTCCAAAAGTTGAAAAACAAATTTCAGCTTTTGGTCACCTGGTGTCGAAATCCTCCCCAAGTGCGATGCCTAGAACCCTTTCCTTGTCTTGCCTTGGCAGGTCACTTCCTCCTTCCCAACCCCACTTCCGGACACCACCACAAACCGTTGGCTTCACCCTTGGCCGGCCTATATCTCCTCCATCACCACCTCCCCCACTCTCCAATAACTACCTAGTAACCACCCCCACTACCCGATAACTACTTATTACTATTAATAACCACCCAAATACCCCACTAACTCCACATATAACTACCTGAAACTACCTCCCTACATTACCATAACAGGCCACTTACCTACCATCCACCTATTAGCTCCTCCCCACTCAGATTCCCTTCAAAACCGAGCCCCATTTCCTTCAGAAATCCCTCAAGCGGCTGCTGTACAGGCCGTCCCATACAGACCTGCAGTTTTCCCCCATTGCCGGCCCCCTTCAACCATCCAGGACCCATCCACAGCCAGCATTTCCAACCTTCCCCTGCCTCCACAGCAACCCAGTATCTACCAGCCTCCTCCTCCCATATTCCAGCCCTGAATGGTTCTGGGAACCCACTTCCAGACTGTCCAGCCACCTGAAGCCATTTCCCTGCCATCCAGCCGCTGCCCAACCCCGGACCAATCCCAGCCAGCCCCCTCCCAGCCAGGCTCGTCCAGCTATCCAACTCCCCTTCGAAATCCAGATTCAGTCCATTATTACTTTTTTGGCCTCCAATCTCTCATTCGATATCCAGCGAGCCTTCTATCCCGAATTATTTTAATCTTTGTAAGGCATATTTCATGGTCATCGTTTTTTTTTGTGGAATCGTGCAGCAATTCACTGTTTTTTTTGGATATTGCTTAGTAATCGTTGTGCTAAGGCTTAATTCTACTTGATGTGGCTTATCTTGTGATATTATTTATACTCGTCACAGTTGTAAGTTTTGTTGTTGGATATTGTATAAGTCATATAAGCAATCCAATTAGTCACATACCCTACATCACAATATCTTCTCAAGAAAAGAACAAAATAGGCATATTTCTCATTTAGAATAATTTGGCTGAATCCAGGATCTAAACATCGTTGAGACATTTAGGGCTCTTTACGTACCATACAATGGGAGGATTTCCACTTTTTTGCCCCAGTGAAGTCGAAATCTCAGCTCCGTTTGGGAGAGCGGTGTCGGTGGCCCTTGCGAGAACTGAAGCTTCAGTGAGAATTGTAGCTCCCACCATTCGGTGAGAAATGAAAATCAAAATAGAGTTTTTGACAATTCTCATCACACCGGAGCTCAAAATGGTGATTATCAACAAACTTTCATTTTTCCAATGTGGTGAATCAAAAAACGCCACCGGAGAGAAAATAGAGTACCAAACAGAGACGAGTGCAACACCGGACTTATTTCCTTGTAAAAGCTCCACGAGGGAGCATGTTCCACATGTGCTGTGGCATAATGCTCATCTTGTCTTACTTTTTCTAGCTCAACTTCTCATACTTCTTTCAATTCCAAGTGTACTTAAGCCGAGCCAAATGGGAAGTTGTATGGGTCATGGAATCATCTTGGCAATATTTAGTAGTCGTTGATAAAGCTGTCCGCATTGATAATATTTTCAAGAGATTAAGGGCATGTTTGGCGAGTCGGTTGGCACAAACAACGTAACGATGGAGTGGAGGAACGACACTGGCGCCCTTGCGTACAGTTCTAGGTGGAGCGTGAAACACCAAAATTTACTTTGGCGTTCACCGCTAAACAATTATAGTGTATAGGTATTTACAAATTCCGCCACCATCAATTATGCACAGGTGAGCTGCCGGCCTGCCAAACAGGCCGTAGGTGGCCAAGCCGATTGGGATTTACTAACACAGTGAGAATTTAACCTGTCTTACGTGACTGATTTCTCACTCACTCAATCCAATAACAAATCATCTTGGTAAATTACAACAAAAATAAACAAGGTCAAATATATGAAAAACATATTTAATACATTATTCGCAGTTCAATTAATGAAATATCAGAAATATATCCCCAAGAACATACCTATCCATCTTGCTGTCCAGAAGACTAGACAACAGCGGAAGGAGACAAGCGCACAAATCCAAGGTAATAAGATCACTCTTCTCCATTAAACGGGAGATCACATCGGCAGAGACCTGTGTTATTTGAGTCATATAAATTGATTTCTTCTACAAAAGCTGAATAGATTTTGGATACCTACAGCAAGATCAGAGATCTTCCCCAATGCACTGATCAGGCCCCTTACATCCTTCCTTCTCCAAAATTGTTGTACCACCTGAAATCCAATGGTCACAATTAAAAGCCTATTACAGGTAATCAATTCATAATTTTAGATGCAATTCGGGGGTGCTTGAAATTCGCTAGATTGCTTTGAGATGGTACAAAATTGAAATTATACTATAATTTTGGTAGGAATTTCTAGAATAACATTGAGCGATCTCTATTTTGATAGCTAGACTTCCAATTCATGAAGAAAATCAACACAAGAAATAAAAAAATCACACTCATACAACTTGTGAAGAAAACATGGGCTACACCACCTTGTGCAGCATTAAAGAATAGTATAGACCAAATCTACATTGGAACGATTCATGAGTTAAATTTTACATATAATTTATTCTGTACAAACCATTAGGCACTATTTGTATAAATTCAAAAAATATTATCCTTTTCAATAAACTAAAATTAAATTTAGATAAGAATAAGATTTGAAGGTTATCGTGTTGCAGTTAGAACTAACATATAATTTGAATTATTCATGTGTCTATAAAATAGGATAGGAAGGATGTTATTATCATCATGCATTGATATTGAAAATTTACTGCTAAGTTCTCCATTCTCTTGTTCATGTCCCCCTCTCCTCCAAAGTTTAACACTCTAATTTGCTTCTCTTACTTACTCGCAATTGTGTAGTTCTGCAATATTTCAGTAAGAGCAAATTTTCACATTCGCTTCCACATATAATCTCATGTAGTTATGCTTACACTTGTAAATCCATCTACATAATTCCGCTTCCACAATCCCAGAACTCATTTCACATCATAAAATTATCAACGACAACCAATTGTGTGATCATCAAAGTGGATTATGCATTAATGCCAACTCCTATAGATGCATCATGACACCACAATCTTGAAATCATTCAGCTGTGTTTCATTGTTATTACACCACATCTATATCTGTCAACGAGCATTGCTTATCCACGCAAACTAAACTGTCCTAGTATCTATAAAAATTATGCATTTTAATGCAAAAAGAGCTTATTCAAATTGGCATACGAATCTAGATAAGAAATAGTTAGAATCCAAGCTTCAAACCTAAAACTAATTATATGGACGTGGAGAGGCTCAAGATTTATATTAAGTGCACAAGTCTATATAGACTATTCCCAACACGCCCCCGTACGTGTAGGAAATTTTGGCCTCTAACACGTGGATTACATTTTTTTTATTAAGTGATGTGGAATGGGCTTTTAGGCCCTTGGGCCTTTAGATCTAACCCGCTCTGATACTATGTTAGATTCCAAGCTTTTAACCTAAAACCAATTGATTGGAGGTGGGGAGGCCTGGGATCAATACAAAGTGCACAAGGCTATGTAAACTTTAGTAGAAACCTATACCTAATTTACCACCACCTAAAATTATCATCCTAAATGTTTTTTTGGGAAAAAAATGAATGTGTGGTGAAATCAACTTAATTAGAAACTTACAATTTTCTGTGAACTTTTAAGCTATTGGCTGATTTATATTTGAATAAACAATTTGCAATTTGTATTTCACAAGTTTGCATAACATATTTACATGCATTAAAATTGCTAATTACCCTAAACATTTTTTGGGAGAAAAAATGGATGTCGTGAAATCAACTTTAAATAGAAACTTACAATTTTCCGTGAATTTCAAGTTATTGGCCAATTTCTATTTTAATGAACAATTTGCAATGTGTATTTCGTAATATTGCATTATATATTCACATTCATTAATATATCCTCATATAGTTCTATTACATGTGTACACTGTAGTTTAGTTGTAAACAACAGAAAAGGATTTAAGATGCTTTCACATGTCAAGCTTATGTAAAATTTATAACTCCTACAATGACACAGCATCTTGCATCAATGGATTCTATTACAAGTAAAATTTAATTAAAACAAAAATACTATTCAGAAGATCGCAAGTTTACTAGTGAGACTATTTGTGGTCTCACCATGAAAATTGACAATTTATTGAGAATGGGCATTTAGAAAAAGGAGAAAGGAACCAAATGGGGATCACGATCGTGTAATCGTGCATGAGGACTTTACCGGATCGGCGATCCGACTCCACGGGTGTCCGGATTTTCATTTACTTGTATTTTCTTATAATACATTGTATTTTCCAATTTTTATTTATTGTAATTGGGTTCGTTAGAATAATGGACAATCATAGTCGTTGATGTAAGGGATGTCCTAGGATAGTTTATCATAAATAGGAGTAGGGGGCAGCCACCATTCTAATTGCAGGTTTTGGAGAAGAAGAATCTGACGATCTTCTCACGGTGACGACTCCGTGAGGCCCTAGGAGACGACTCCTATGTTGGTTCTTATATCCCCCGTCCACCACCTCCACCGAAAACCCCCTCAGTTTTCCCTCCCAGGAAAACAGCCCGCTGCCATCGACGTGAATCACCGCCAGCACTCCTCAGCCCGTCCCCTATTTGATTGGCTCCATCCTGTTCCCCCTCTCCTCAACCGCAGTCCCGACGTACAGTGCCCCTCCAAAAAACCCGCAAGCTACTCCTCCCAGACCTGACGTAAAACCACAACATCCTTCCTACCGCAAGCCCTCCCAAGAACTTCCGCAAACTCCACCATTCCTCCACCATAAGCCACCTACAGATCTACCCAAAAAAAAACCTTGTTTCTACCAGCCATAAACCCTCCCCACTTCCCGGTTTTGTATTCAGCGCCCTCCTAAGCCGCTCCTTTTGATTTCAGCGTTAACCTCATCCTGTGGCCACACTCCAATCAACAAATCACAACCTCTATAGTTGGGAGCATCGGATTTCCATTCTATGGCCTCCCCTTGCTTCGTGAGTACTATTTTGGTGTGTGGATCTTTGTTTTTTTTCGTTATAATATGGTGATGTGAACTCTTTCCTTTCAGATCTCTTGCATTTGTGAAACTTTGTTAGGATTAACCTGTGATCTGCAGAAACTATTTGTTGTGCGCTCTCACGTTGGCCCTCCACGCAGAAGAAAGCCAAAGCCAGCTTTCTCAAAGAAATTATTTTGCCCCACCGCTCTACACTGTTTTTGTCACTCCGCCGCCACCTCTCGTGGTTTCCGCTCCGCCACTTCCACCACCGGCGTCGTCGCCTTTCAGCCCAGCGGTGATGCCGCCACCGCCGTCAGTTCCCACGGCCACCATCTCGTAGCCTCTGCCTCCGGCTGCCTCACTGTCTCTTCTCTGGACAACTGCTCTGCCGGCCCCATCGGCCACATCATCGCTTCTTCTCCGGCCACATGTTCTCTCGGCCCCTCGGGATCGATTTCTTCCGTCGGACGTTGTCCCTCGAGACGCCTTGTCGCTGCTACTCACCGCTGCTCCGGCGGTCCCACTGGACCATTCTTTTCGTCGCCATTTTATTTAACGACTTCGCCGCGACGCGCTACCAAGAGCTCTTCTAGCGTAAAATCAAGGAACCGGAAGATCAGATCATCCAAGGACGGTTCGAGCTTGAGGGAAAGCTCGATTTCAAGGACGGGTTGAATGTTAGGGGTCCCACGTTGTGAGTTATCTATATCTATATATATAAGTATTTATGTATTGAATCGAGTCCTTTTATATTGAGTCGAGTATGAATTGTATCGAGTTAAGTCGGGTTATGTTAGGTTGAATCGATCATATTATCTTTAATTGTTAGTAGGTGTGCACAAAAAACCCGGTCCGGTTAGGACTGGCTAGGGACCGGTCCCGGTTAGGATCGGTCCGGTCCCAGGGGGCTCGACCGGTCCCCCTTTTTTCGGCAAAAACCAGTCCCAGACCGGGACCGGTAAAAGACTGGTCTTTTACCAGTCCTGGGACAGGACCGGGACCGGTCAAAGACCGGTCCCGATCAAGAGCCGTTTGTAACGTCTCTTTAAAAAGTCGTTACAAATGGCTCTTTAATATAAAGAGTCGTGCTCTTTAATATAAAGAGTCGTTACAAACGGCTCTTTAATATAAAGAGCCGTTCCCGTTAGGCTCTTTAATTAAAGAGCCTAAGCTCTTTATTTAAATTAAAGAGCCTAAGCTCTTTAATTAAAGAGCCTAAGTAGGTTAATTAAAGAGTTTTTTATATTATTTTTTTAATTTTTTTTAAATAAAACAAAAAAATTCTATAAATACCCCCCTCTCTCTCATTCTCTCTATCTATTTCTCTCTCTCTCAAATTCGCTTGAATCTAAATGGCTTCCTCCTCATCCACGCCGGCAACCTCCTCCGCGTCTATCGCTCATGAGATAATAGAGCACCACCACAAAGCGGCAGTATGAGAGAAATTTGATAAAGTGCGGATCGATGACGAAATAAAGGCGAAGTGCAAACTTTACGGGAAGCTAATGGTCGTTGGCAGCAACACAACACTGGCCCGACATGTGAAATCTTGTATTTCTAAACAAGCCCCGGAGTCTACCCAAGCTTAAATTTCGGCGACCGGGCACATTTGGACGTACAACCAAGCTCGACAACGAGAGCGACAAATGAAGAACGTCATCAAAAAAGGACTCTCATTCAACCACTACGACGATGGAGAAATGGCGTCTTACATTCATGACATACTCCAGCCTGAGTATTTCTTTCGATAACGCTTCAAATAATGGGATGACCGTCAAATATTTGTTATCAGATTTGCAATCAATGTTAGATGGAATATTTTTTTCATACGCGTTGTGTATGTCACGTTTTAAATTTAACTGTGCAAGATAGCTTACAATTTATGAACGACCACGTTAGTAAAATACGCACTATGTTAAGAGTTATTTATAGTTCCAAAAGAAGAAAACAAGATTTCAAAAAATTTATTATTTCCTAAGGTAAAAAGTTTTTAGGACCATCTTATGATATGCTTATACGATGAAACTCGACTTATAAAATGTTAAAGCGAGCTTTGTCACAAAAACGTTACTAATAGAATTTTATAATAGTGTCGAAGCACATGATTTAGGCGCGTCGGGCTGGGCCGTGCTCAAAGATTATGCAAATTTATTAGAAAGTTTTTATCGAACAACTATTTTATCTGGAGTTTACTATCCTACTAACTCATTAGTTATTGAAAATATTTTATTAATTTCCGAAACGTTTAAAATTTACAAAACGAATAAAATGTGGCGTTCGTTAATATTAATAATGGAGCATATTTTTTTAAATATTACAAAGATATGCCTCCTATGTTTTATTGCGTCACGGCTTTGAACGCTTTAATGGATGTAGACGGCGTAAAAAATTTTATAGAAGAAATTAATCGGAATTTAAATTTAGACGAATCCTCTAGTGCTTTTGTTAATGTTAGTGTTTCAAAATTTATTTCTGAATTTACTCGCTTTTATAATTCTTATGATCAAATGTACGAATCGCGGCCTCGCGTAGAATCCATCCAACCTAAAACAAAAGATATTTAAAAAAATAAACTTTTAGAATTAGCTTTTGGGAAAAAACAAAGAACATCAAGTACTTTAAACGAATTAGGTTTATATAGCAAAACACAATTTCAAGATTATATGACCGCAAGCGAAATTGAAAATTTTGATATTTTAAACTGGTGAAAATCTAAAATTAATGTGTATCCTATTTTGGCCTTAATGGCTCGTGATTTATTAACAATCCAAGCTAGAACGGTAGCTTCAGAGTCTGCATTTTCTTTGAGTCGCAGAATTCTGAACGAGCGAAGAAGTCGTTTGACTGAAGAATCTTTGGAGATTTACATTTGCTACAAGGATCATTTGGATGCTCTGAAGAGGAAGCAACATGTTTCGTCAATTGAAGATAGCGACTCTGAAGTTGAAGACGACATGAATAACTTAAATCTGGGCAGCACAGAATAAACTAGCAAAATGTATTTTTCGTCAATTGAATGTAATTTTATTTTATTTTAAATGTAATTTTCATTTTATTTTATTTTAAAATTTAAATGTAATCATTGTAATGTTATTTAATTTTTCTAAAATGTATTGTAAATAATTTTGTAATTTGTAATGTTATTTAATTTTTAATAAAAATCAAATTTTATTTCATTTTGAGTTTTATATTTTTCATTTTATATTTATTTCATTTTAATAAAAATCAAATTTTATCACAAAAAAATTTAATTAACTTTATATTTTTACATTTTTTTAAATAAAAAGACCGGTCCCAGCCGGTCCTCCTCCAGATGAGAAAAACCGGTCCCGGACCGGGACTGGTTTGAGCGGGACCGGTTGGCCAAAAGACCGGTCTTTTAAAAGACCGGTCCCGGACCGGCCCAGCAGTCTTTTTGTGCAGGACTAATTGTTAGGGTTAGTATCGTGGGCCTATAAATAGATCGGTCATTGTATGAGCAAGGTATGAAAAGATTAATCTAAAGTTTTCCTTCTCTCTCAAGCTTCTCTCTCTAGTTCCTCTTCAAATCTTCTTTCTCCGTATTTTTTGCCTCCACCGCTACCTCGTACGAACCTGCAAAGTAGGCACATAACAGACCCCTTAGGAATTTATTAGAGTGTTTGAAAGGACAAAGTTATCAGGTCAACAATGTCTGATCTTTGTTATCTAACATTTGTGCAGGGAAAAGAACCTAAGAGGACGATTGGTCTAATTACTTCAAATGCTGAAGATTTCTTTTATTGTTTTCCAGTTTGCATATGCACTCTTTTCTTCATTTGTTTATGTGGCTCAGTTGCTTTGTACCTTGGAACAATAACTGTAATAGCTCTATGACTTGTATGATGGGACTATCATTATAAAATTTACTTATGTTTTATTTAAGTGTCAATATTCTGAATCCATGTGTAAACTTATGAAAATTAATTGGTTATATCTCTACATATTATTGTTTCTTAGTTATGTTGTGGACATCAACCAGACCTGTATCGTGCATAAAGAGTTAGGGTGGGAGTTACAAAACATCAGAAGCAAGCATCACTCATTCGAATAAAAAACCAGCTTCAAGTATTATTAGATCCTCCATAAACTTCAGTCTTAGTAATTAAAGGCGTAAGGCGCACCAAGGCGCAAAGGGGTCTTGGAGCCAAGGCGCAAGGCGCAGGCGCGCGGCTGACGAAGGCAAGGCGCAGGCGCGCGGTTGACGAAGGCAAGGCGCAACCACATTCAATTTAAATAATCAACATCAATCAACAGTTCATCATCTTGATAAGATTCTTCATTTATTCTACCCATTAATCATTCATTACTATCATTTATATCTCTTAAAAAATAGAATCAATGCGGTCACTTGCATAATATCTAAGTCTCAACGCTCGATTATGTTTTGCAAACACTAAATAATGCAATAATTAATGAGATCTTACATTATTTTTTTTCTTTATTTTGAAAAAAAAAGTTTACAACATAAATTGTACTCAGGCGCGCCATTTATGCTCCAAAGGCGCAAAAAAGGCACACAAAGGCGCAAACCGCTGGGCCTGTTGAGCCATGAGCCTTAGGCGCGCCTTTAACAACGTAGACTGCAGTCGTAGTAGTTTCTTACATTAATGCAAAATGAGATGTAAATGTAGTTGAACCAAAAAAATAAAATGTTTTCTCTTGGCACTTGTATACCAAGTGAAAGCCCCGAACTCTAAAAGTATGGCGTTGTTCCCAAAAAATGCTTATACATCAACGGTGTTTATTGTCTCTAAGGTTGTTAACAATTTGACATAAGGCCGAGACATGTCGATATAATTATAGGTTGGCTAGATCAGATCTCAATTTGAGTTGGATATGACTTTTTAATTTGGATTCTAGCCCAATTTATAACTTTGTTAGAGCCAAAAATAATCTCATTTTGATTAATTTTTTATATTCTAAACTAAATTCTTAAGCCAGCACACAAAATGCATTCAGGAATATTTTTATTTGTGTAGATAACTGCATAGATGCATAAATACATTATTTCAAATCCAAATACACATAAATATATGTATATGCAATTATGCATACATGTGTAATTATAAATATATATATATACCATATATAAAGAAATATGAAACCCATGAATTTTAAAGTCTTTGAAATGATTACGGTCGTCGAATCTGGCATGATATTTCATCAACCGTCGGATCAAACCGCTCCCTCTCTCTCCACCTTTTTGTAGGTCTCCTAAGCCTACTAGGGGGCGACCTAAAACTATGAAGGCGTATGGTACCTTACAACATGAAATTACAATATTACCTCTAAATTTATTGAAAAAGGAGGGTCATATGACCCGTGTTTTTTAATCTCACAAAAATTGTCAATGGTGAGATTTGAACTCAGGTTTCCACTATGTCAAGTAAAGATAACAACCATCACACCATATGGTTTTTGTTGAACAATATTGAATTAGGTTTTATATATACGTATATAAATATAGACCGCACACGCCGAATGTCACCGCCTGGCGAATGTCGCCCCCGCCGAATGTCGCCGTCACTGCCGAATGTCGCCGCCCGCACGGGGGCCCCCGTGCCCTGTCACTCGTATATATATATATATATATATATATATATAGCCACACAATTTAATCTCAGCTCAAATCAATAGACATCAAGATGGACTTAGCATGTTGACTTCAATCCGAGCCATGAGTCAATCTTGAATCTTCAAGTCAAATTCCCACCATCAATTGTATGCTCAATAAAGTTTTTTTTTTGGAATAATGGCTGCATGTTGGAATGGTGTGATGGATACGGACGAGGGGCACCCTCACGTGAGGCATGTATATCCACATCAGGACCGTGGAGAGAACACAGATCCACATGAGACGATGGACTTTGGGCAGTAATGCATGTAAGACCTGAACTTTGAGAACTTGTTACCTAATAAAATTTTGCCTATAAAACAATGGTTTTCATGTACTACGAATTATTTAATTCCCCGGTGATGAAAAAAAGAATGATCAGTGTCGATTCGACGTCGCACGTTTAATTTTTGAAGTTTGAGTTTTCCGATGTTTTTGCGACGACCATTTCGAGGTTTTGTTAGAACCAATGTGGAGATTTTGATTATATGTATAGTGGTTGTTTTATCGGGCCGGATGGATTATTGTGCTGGAGTTGAGTGGCTTTGCTTTTCTTGTCCTAATTGGACTGAAATTGGGGCCAGTTAATTATTTCTATTAAGAGAAGGCTTAAAAAAATGTTATATTAAGCCCTGATTAAATAAGGTGGTGGCTGATTATTTTACGGGTTTGAGAGGCTTCTCCTATTTATACTTACCCGAGAATTGGCTCTCTCGACACCTTTTGTTTCTCTCGCCTTCTGGAGAGCTCGACGAGTCGAAGCTAGGGCTTGTGATTTCCCTTCTTCTCTCTGCTCGACGGCCTCTCCTTCCCACGTCGACGGTGCTGGAAGGGCTTATCGATGGTGTTGTTCCTTTCTTACGTTGCGGCTGCGGGTCCTAGTGGGTTCTATGTTGTTGGTCGGCGCTTTTGGGCTTAGCTCTCTCCACTGTGATCTTTTCTTACTCTCCCCCTCTTATTCTCTAATTTACTTCCTTTTATTCTGGAATCTTGGATGTAGGCCAGATGTTGTATTTTTGCTGAATTAATGATTGGTCGGCTAGGGTTTGCTTAAAAGGGGGATTTTGGTTTATTTTGTGGAAGAATTTCATAGCTGCTGTTATAATCTTTCTCCCTCTCCCTCTCTTCTTCCTCTTTCACTTATCTTCTTCCAGTTTCTAACTTTGGATGTTTTGGATGTGTTTGACCGGTTGTGTATGACCTTGCATCATGGGGATAGTGGTGTTGTGTGGTTGGACGGCTGCTTTATGTCAGGAGAGGAAAATTTTGGTTCAGATTAAGGTTCTAACTGGGATTGTCTTGTAGTGTGGCCGGCTGTAGTTGGCTTTCTGTTGGTTACTCTACTTCCTGTTAGCTTCCTGTTGGCTTTCTGCTGAGTTTTATTTAGATATTGTTATCATAAAACCTTAATGGGTTCCAGTTTTGGATAGAGAGCGTGCTTTGATTAGAGCTTGATTAATTGGTTGGTTTTACGAATATTCACCTAGGTTTTTCCTATCCTAGACCAATCCTGATAAGTCTACGTCGTCGTAGGAGTCAAATCATAATTATTTAACGACGCAACCCTAAGTAGATGATTTCATTGATACTGCAGAATATGACGTTCGACGATAGACGCGACAAGAATCCTGGGAACGATAAGGGCAAAGAAAAAGTTGTGGTGAGTTTTTACTGCTTTGATTACGTTTATTTGAATTACTTTGAATGATGTATATGCTAAATTACTTTACTCTAAGCTTACTCTCTTTGCATGTGCGCTCTATATTGATTAGATTGAAGAAATTTGAATCTTTGAAATCACTGATAATTATAAATTCGCTAAACATGGAATAGCAAGCGATAAAGAACCTGAGGGAAAAATTATATGAATATCATCTGTCTTTTCTATTGAATAATAACATAATAGAAGAAGAATAAGAAACCGATTGTGCATCAACGCATAGGGCTAGCCTCGTAGGAGGGGCAGAACTTCTACAAAATTTTGATGATTCCAAGATGGGACGTATGTTTGATCACCCTGAATTAAAATAAAATTGTCAAATTTAGGAGGCTAGAGAGTCTGGTGCGTGTTTGATCGCCCTAGATTGGGCATTGATTTGACGGGCTCAGATGACTGACTGATTTAAGAATGACCCTTAATATTTCAGAAGAACAAGATAAGATAAGAAAACTTTAAACTGATTATCGATATGTAGAATAAACGAAATAAGGAATTTTGATGCCAGTGAAATATTTTACTACTTTTGTACTTGTTCACTGATATTGTTACTGTATCTTTTCCTGCTTCCCTTATTGTTTCTCTTTCTACTACACATGAATACAAACGCATATGGATACTAATTCTTCATGTTCACCTGTAGCGCAGTAGAAAGGGTAAATGACTCACTTAGTTTTCTAAACTAACTGGTTGTTGATTTTTAATTTTAAGATCCAACCGCCAGTGTGCCAAGCCTCGTCTGGAGGTTGACTGCGGAGGCAGGGATGAAGCAAAGGGAGGATGTGGATAGATTACAGGTTAGAGCTTTGTTATAGTTTGTATTAGAGCTTGTTGTCATTTGTAGATTGTACATATGTACTAGTTCCATTTTAGTAGTGGATTACTTGTACTCTGGCATGCCATGAAGCATATTATGCTTAAATGAATGAAAAGTTGTTTTATGTTATATTCTGGCACTTCTTTGCGATATAATGGAAATGTTGTGTTATAACATTGTGAAAACCTGCTCAGAATAACAAAAGTAAATTGTGACGATCTACGGGCCGTTACAATGCACATGGGGATCGCTCCCTTTGTCACTCCTATCTTATTATTGCATTTGTATTTCGGGCCCATTTGGTTATTTACCGTTTTCCCTTTCATATTATTTGAGCAAGACACTATTTAATCCCACGTAAGACCTACTATTGATTATCTTGGAAATAAGAACAATGAAGTGAACCATAGGGGCTGAATTTCTTTTCTCGATTCCTTCTTTCTTCCCCCTCCCATCCTCCAAACCAACCACCGTAACACTTGGTCTGGCATGCCACCTTTAGGCCGCAATCTCCGCCGCACAAAGCACAATCCCGCGCCCGCGTCCGTGCCTCGCCTGGACCCGCCGACTACTATGCATACGTGTCTTGTCTGTTCTCGCCACGCCCACTCCCACTTGTATGCTTTTGCTACAGCTCGACGACGCTCCTGCTATAGCCCTTACGTCCAACACCTCTTGCGTCGCCCCTGCACCCAGCGCTGCGGCCCGTGGTTGTTTTTTTTTGCCCCATCCTCACGTGTATGCCCCGGTTACGTTCCACAGTACAATAGGGCAATCCCACAGCTCAGACCACCACCGCCCAGACCATCTCTCGCCGCCTCGATGCCCATGAGGAGTCCATCGCCTCTCTTTAGTCCATAATCCAACATTTGATACATTCAGCACCAGCTGGTCGAGTACCTCATCGACTTCCAATGTTGACTCTCTTTCGATTGTTGGCATCCCTTCAGGACCTACCGTCGCACCTCCCTCACCACCTTTCTCCACTTCACCATCGAGCCACTCCTTCGACGTCCCCACCTTCAATGGGAAGGAACCAATGGATTGGATTGCACGAGCCGAGCAATTCTTTGACATCCATCATACCTCTGAGGCATAGAAGATCCTCACTGTTCTTATCGACATGGAAGGATCAACCCTCCATTGGGTCCGCCAAAACAACTCTTCTCTCTAGTGGTTGAAACTCCAACATCATCTCATCCTCCGCTATGATGTCCGCTATTCTGGGATGACGATGGAACGTGTTTATGGTGTCCACCAATCAGGTCTCCTTGACGACTACATAGATGAGTTCATTGTGTTGGTAGCGTATGTTTCGGGTATACTGTCGGATTATTACTTGGGCTTCTTCACGAGGGATTACTTTCCTACATCAAGTCCCACCTTCGCACCACCACACCCGGTTTATTACAGATGTCATGGATCACGGCCAGTTAGTGGAAACAAACTTCAATGTCAAAGCTGTCAACATTGCCCCCCCCCCCCCCCCCCCGAATTTTCAGGCCCGACAGCTTGGCCTCCCTCCAGCACCCTTCTGGCCGCTACCCCAAGAGCATATCGCAGCTCCACCGCACCCCGGACCCCTTCCGGCCTCCACGGTCGACGACCGACCCCCAGAAGACAAACCAAAAGTACCACGATCTTCGCACTAAAGGCCTTTGTTTCCGTTGTAAACAACCTTACCCTCTGATTCATGATTGCCCCCTAAAGGAACTCCATATCACCATTGGTGAGGAGGAGCTTGAATTCACCCTTGAGGATTCTGAAGCCCTTGAGGATTCTGAAGCCCTCGGTGCGTTGACCATATTGGGCATGGCATGGCTTCGTACCCTCTGCGACGTGTATGTCAACTAGAACTACACGACGATGTATTTTCATCAGTTTCCTTAACTTTTGGCATAGAGTGCCCCCTTCATCCGCCAGGAAGTTGATTTCCGTTCTATTCAGAAAACTGTGGAAGTGGACTTTGCCACGTACCTGTGGCTCATCGTCGAGCTAACTCAGCCGCTCGTCCTACACCACTCCAGCTGTAACGCGTCCTGGACGCTTTCCCAAGAGTCTTTGTTGATGTTACACACCTTTCACCCCGCGCCTGACCGACCACCGCATTGACCTTCAACCAGGGATGACCGCCATTTCTGCTTGTCCCCACTGCTATGGGCGCGTTCAGCAGGATGAGATTGAACACCTTATGGCTGACATGTTAGCTGGGGGCCTCATCCATCCTAGCACTAGTGATGCATCTGATGGCGCCACGGGCGGATCCACGTGAAGACACGGTCGGGCAAGTGCCCGACCGTGTTTTTCGCGAACCTGCTAGGGCAAGAGCGGCATTTGGGGTCGACGACGACGGGCGATTCGCGATTTTCCTGCGATTTGGGGTCGACGACGGGCTTCCTTCTCTGCCGCTTCCTTCGGGGTCTGCGCCGCTTCCTGCGATTCGCGAAGGTCTGTGGTGCTCTTCGTCTTCTTCCTCTTCTTCCTCTTCTTCCTCTTCTTCGCCTTCTTCTTCCTCTTCTCCCTCTTCTTCCTCTTCTTCTTCTTCCTCCTCTTCTTCTTCTTCTTCTACTTTAATGGTCGTGCCTTCTATATTTTCAAATTCCTTGGAGGTTTCTTTGGGCGCAACTCATTGATTTTCATTTTTTCAGATCTTCGAAACTGTGCAGCAGGCTCATGATGTTCCATTCGGATCCTGCTTTGAGGTACTTTGAATTTCTTTGCTAATTATTATGATACCTATACAAAACTTGTTGTCTGGTTTGATTACTGAATTTGCTTAACCATGGCTCTTGTAATATGTTTTAAGCTTGTTGTAATTATTAACACGTTCATGTGATTCCATTCCTATTATTCATTAGTAAAATTATTTACATTTATTTTCTCTGGGACTTCATAGATAGATTATGTTACAAAATTATCATGCCAGATTCACTGCAGGTGGACATTGAATTTCAACTTAGGAGGACTGATTTTAGGGCAGTTCTGATTTAATTTCTAATTCTGATTTCAGCTTAGGAGGACTGATTTTAGGGCTGTTCTGATTTAATTGCTGATTTCTTCTTCTTCAGATTTCAACACTAACTGGAGTGTTCTCAAGAACTTGAGTGTTCCCAAGAAAGTATGAATTGAATTTCAAGCTTACGGCAAGGACGCAAGGTCCATTCTTCTTCCTCACTTAGATCTAGGTAGGATATAAATTATATAGAAATAGATATAGATTTAGGTTTGTGATTTAATCCAGTTTGGCATAGATTTAGGTAGGATATAATTTAACACCTATTTTTAAACACGTATTAAGCTATTTTCAAAAGAGTTTTATGATTTCAATGTTTTTTTTTTTAATTTTCAAAAGAGTTTTATGATTTCAACGTTAACTGGAATGTTCCTCTTGATTTAGTCCGTCTCTGCGATGTTTGTGATGTGCATATCGATTAGCCCTAGTTGCGCTAACGGGAATGTCCCGTCGGTTTTTTGCAGCGTGTTTAATTAGTTACATAAATATCCCTGTAAAAAAAAATTAGGGGGCGCTGCCCCCGAACCCCCGCTCAGGAGGCCTTGCCCCCCGAACCCCCCGATCGACAATACTTACATTGTGCCCGTGCGACTTAAATATCCTAGTTCCGCCACTGGATGGCGCATCCATTTAAATCCTCTGGTTGTCTTACTTTACTTTTTTTATCAGCTATTCTGATTGTGCGTGCTACATGTCATCGTATTCATCGTCATATTGCATGATTGTCATCGGCATATTGTGTGTCGTCGTATGTTTGTCATTTATCGTTGTATGATAATTTTAATTTCGGCTTATTGGCTTGACTAGCCAATAAGACCTTAAATAAATAGGTTCGTCAACGTTGAATAGGGTAGTATGCAGGTACAAAATATTTATGATAAATTGCAAAAATTAGACAAAATATATAATTACTAAATTAATTTCAAAATAAAACTGTACTTTGAAAATAATTTGTTTTGGGAGGAGCCTAAGCCCCCTTGATTTTCAATTAATTGCATTTCAGGTTTGATTATTCTGATAACTATATACCGGCGCCCCCTCCCTCTTTAATTTCCTTAAAACTGATTGTTTTCCTTGCCTTAAATCTGACAGCCGACGATTTCTTAATCTATCTATTAAAACCCAATTTTCCCCTCCTGAAAAAGGCAGTCGGGAGAAATAGCGAGAAACAAAGTCTGTTCTATTTCTCGCTACTCCAGCGAATCCCCTACCAGACTCGCCATCCGCTAGTCGTTTGAGCCTCGTCCTCCTGTGTCGATTCAACCTGAGGACCGATCGACCTACGACAATCCCTTCTCGGACCTTCTCCATCGACGAGACGACGCTTTTTCTGTTGTTCACAACAACATTCCTGCTCCTCTCTGATCCCGTCCACCAGGTCGCTACCTCGTAATTTCATTGTTAACCCATTATACTCAAACGAAGCCATCCAAATTTGTATCCTCCTCCACGAGAACTCCCAAATACTACCTCGAGCCACCGAACCCCCGATCCCTACCAAAATCACCAGCCGAGCATCCAGAGCCGTCGATTTCCTCCCCCAGTCCACTCGATCCAGACAAGCCCTCTATTCTCCGTTAAACACAAAAAACAACCCCACAGTCGGCCTTGTTCAAACCTGAGAAATATCTGTAGGTATAATTTCGACTCCCTCTCTGTTAGAATAATTTTATGCAATTTATTCTTAAGTTATCACATTCATTTACTTGCATACATCATCTTTTGTTGCCGTAAATTCTCAAGTTCATTATTTGACTTGCAGATATTCATGTGTGAAACGCTTGCGGTGTACCAGCACGCTTAACCTCTTGATAAATGTTTGTGTAATTTGATTAGACACTAGATTTACTACTAAGGAGCACACTCTCTCAGAATCGTAGCGCGGGCCGTGTTACCTAATTTAACTTGAATTACTCTTCTTTTTTAAAAAAACAAAATTCAGTCTACATCAGTTTGGTATCATAGCGGTTTGATTCACTCCCACCGTAAATCAAATGATTTGTTATATTATTAAAAAAACAAAGGTTTGCTTTAAAAAAATTTGTTTATTTTTCTTTTTTTTCATTTTCAACAAAATCTCTCATAAAAAATATTTATTTTACGTTTATGAGTTTATAAAAAATAATTTCCATTTTAAGGTCTTTTTATCTCAAGTATTACGAACCAAAAAAGAGAGCACTTTATATTTTTTAAAACTGTTAGAAAATTTAGTCTTTCTTTCCCATTAAAATATTTTAAACATTTTCTATTTGAAAAAAAAAATAGAGAACGCTTAAAAATGAGTGTTGATGATTTAAACTAATGTATGTGGAAACTCATGCAATTGGCTGAAACACTCACCACCAACATGGGTGATGTCCGACAAGTCATGAACAGGTTAAGAACCTCCGTTAATAATATTGAGACTACTATTATTTAAGCGGAAATCGAGCACGTCCACCAAACCCTAGGAAAGTACTCATGCCATAACATCCTGAGCCCCAAAATCAACCACGATGGGATGATGATGTTAAGTTATATGTAGGAGATTTTAAATACCGAGTAGAAGCCGAAGGATGCTTAGATTGGTGTGAACGTATGGAATGATTCATGGCATGGAAGCAAATGCCCATAAATCGTCAGATAGAATATGCCACCCTTAGGATTGAAGGATTGGTACTAGTCTGGTGGGTTCAGTTAGAGCGCACATGTTTCACCTTAAGCCTAGCTCCTATAACCACTTTGGGTAGAATTTAAAACTCAGTTCCTAAAGCATTATGTTCCCTCGGACTATCTACAAAATCTTTATCGCAAATTTCATAACCTTCGTCAAGATAAACTCCCGGTGGATGATTACACCGAGTTTCTTATTCTTCAGTCTAGGTTGGACATAGGGGAGAAAGACAATATAATTGTGTCTCGCTACCTAAATGGGCTCTGTTATGCCATTCAAGAGCAATTATAACTTCATGATTTTAGAGACTTAGGTGAGAAATGCAGTAGTGCTCGACATGTCGAGTCATCAATACAAAAGAAAGTTTCTAGCCCTAGGACCACTAGGGTCCACTAGTGCCCCTACACCTCCGTCTGCCTCGTCTTAAGGCAAAGAGATTATTGGCTCCCGACCCAATCCTGGGGTCTTTCGATGTTTTAAATGTATGGAACCGGGACAAAAATTCTCTGAGTGTCCTCATAGACAGTTTATAGCGGTTATCGAGTCTGAAGAATGCCAAGAGCCTGAATATGGGATCTTTCCCACCGACTCCCAACCTGAGCGCGTAGTCAAGGACGAGTTAGAAGTTGAAGGAAAGCACGTTGAGCATTTAGTTTGTATCCTCCAACATAGTCTTCTCACCCCCAAAATTTCCACCAAGGACGAGTGGTTGAGGCATTACAATTTTGTACTATTGCGCGCATTGAGGGGCAATTTTGCTCTATCGTTATAGATAGTGGTAGCATGGAGAGTTGTCTTTCAACGAATGGTACAAAAATTAAAACTTCAGACAACCTTTAGGAAAGCCATATAGTTTGTCTTGGGTCATTAGTTCTATGACTATACCTATTACACATCAATGTTTAATCGAGTTTTCCATATAAGGTACCTACTAGGATTCTGTTTGGCGTCATGCAACCATTATAGAGGATTGACACGTTCTTTTAGGGCGTCTGTGGTCGTTTGATTGACGTGTGTTACATGACGGTGCAAGGAATTCATACTCCTTTGAGAGAAGTGGGCGTAAAGTCGTTCTTCTACCACAAAGAACGGTCTTCTACCCAAATCTTTAGAGCGCACCTCACCCATAAGTAGTACACCCTCTCTTATCGCTGTGATTTCAACCACTTCAACTCTTATGCTACTTTTTGAGATCCAATTCCAGGAAGCAATGAACAAGGGTGAAAGTCATCTATATCTTAGCAGATTTAGAGACCAGCTTAGAGTTTGTCGAAATTCCAAGTAGAGTTCGACCCCTTATTTCTGAATTCTCGAGTATTATGCCTGGTGAGCTATCGAATCACCTGGCACTCATGTGTGATATACAACATTGTATTGACCTTATGTTTATTGTTAGCCTCCCTCATTTACCACATTATCGTATGAGCTCTAAGGAATGTGAGGAGCTCCACGACAGGTCACCGATTAATTAAGAAAGGTCATATTAGAGAGAGTATGAGTCCTTGCATCGTTACTGCACTACTCGTTCCCAAGAAATATGGGACTTGGCGCATGTGTGTGGACAATCGAGCAATAAATAAAATTATTATTAAATATCGCTTCTAAATTCCCCGATGGGACGATATGCTAGATATGTTCAGTGGATCCCAAACTTTTTCCAAAATAGACCTTAAGAGTGGTTACCATCAGATCTGGATCCGACCTGGAGATGAATGGAAAACCGCTTTCAAAACCAGGGAAGGGCTTTACGAGTTGCTTGTGATGTTTTTTGGCCTCTCCAATGCCACAAGTATTTTTATGTGACTAATGCATTGAGTCCTTCGCCCTTTGATAGAAGCTTGTGTAGTCGTTTACTTGGATTATATTTTGATTTATAGCACCGACCCCGATCAACACTTAGAACACCTTCGAAAAGTTTTCCAAATTCTTTAAGAAAACAAGCTCTATGTAAACCTTAAAAAATGCACATTTCTGACCAATAGTTTGACCTTCTTAGGGTACAGTTTTGTCTGAAGGTATCAAGGTTGATCCTGAAAAGGTACATGCTATTAGATCGTGGCCTAGTCCCAAGGCCATCACCGAGGTTCGTGGATTTCACGGTCAAACATCCTTTTATCGTAGATTCATTAGAAACTTTAGTTCTCGTGTCATTCATGTGACGGATTGTCTTAGGAAGGGTCATTTTATCTGGACTGGAGAAGTTGAACAAGATTTCACTCTTGTGAAAGACAGACAGACTACTGCTCCCGTATAAGCGCTTCCCGATTTTGAGAAAAATTTTGAGGTAGACTGTGGCGCCTTGATTATTGGTGGAGTTGTTTTGAGTCAAGTCGCCACATTGTCTTTTTAAGTGAGAAACTGAATGAGGTCAAAACTCGGTATTCCATATACGATCTTGAGTTCTATGCCATCATTCAGGCCCTCTGTCACTAGCAACACTATTTGATTCAACGTGAGTTCATACTAAATATTGATTACGATGCACTTAGGCATTTGAACTCACAAAAAGAAGTACATAGACAAGCCAAATGGGTTGCATTCCTTCAGGAATTTACTTTTCATCTATAACACAAACCTGGAGACTCGAATAAGGTAGCAGACGCACTTAGTCGACGAGCACATGTTTTGGTCACATTAAATCCTCATATCTTCGATTTAAATTCTTAGAAGGAACTCTACCCTTCAGACACATACTTTGGTGAGATTTGGGTCGTGTGTCAGTTTAGTGAAACTAACCTCACTACGAAATATATTTTGAGCGAAGGTTTTTTATTTAGGGGTACCCGCCTCTGTATTTGCGAAGGACCACTTCGGAACACCTTACTTAGTGAGCTTCACTACTCAGGTTTAGGAGGTCATGTTGGACAAACCAAACTTTTAGACCTTGCTAGAACTCGATTCTATTGGCCCAAAATGAAGTAGGATGTCAATAACTTAGTTAACACTTGTCACACTTGTAACCTCTTTAAAGGTCACGCTCAAAACACCGGATTGTACACTCCCTTGTCCATCCCCGACAGACCATGAGAAGAAGTGTCTATGGATTTTGTTGTATATTCAATTTTCTTCGTAGTTGATAGATTTTCAAAAATTGCAAGTTCTTGCATTTTTCATCGCCGAGAAATTTGGTTCTTGCATTTTTCAGGAAAAATAGGTTTCCCGTGGGCACTTATCACAAATTTGCGACAACAGTGGTTTGGTGCTTTCCAGGTAAAAAGCAACTTGGTTCAAATGCATATCTCTTAGGGTCCGTTCGTCTGGGCAGAATTGGGAGGAAGGATTTGGAATTGGCAAGCCAATTCCAATTCCGTCGTTCGGTGTGCCAATTTTTCGGACGGAATTGGAATTTGGCTGAATTCCAGAGGAATTCAATTTTGCCTAGCCCCCCCCCCCCCCTCCAATTTCTTACCTCGCGAGGTATTCTTTCCCAATTCCATTCTCGCACCCGCGCCGAGCTCGTGATTCCTGTCCACGCTCGTCGTTCTCGCGAGCGGAGAAGAGTCGCAGACGCGCCACTTCCTTCCTCCATCAATCTCGCTCTCGTTTCCATCTCCCGTCATATTCGCGAGTCTGCCCTAGCATTCTCCCGCTCACCTCCGGTCACTCAGCATCGTGATTCTGCCCTAGCATTCTCCCACTCATCTCCGATCGCATCCAGCTTCGCTTCTCCCGCTCAACTCCGGTCGAAGAGCGCATGGGAAAGCTCCCAGATAACCTCAATAAACTCCAGGTATGCCGAATACCGAGTGCTTTTGTTCTTAATCAGATTCGTAGCTCGCGGATAACGTCAAGAAATTCCAGGTATGCAACGAAAGGTAATCTGCGGTTAAAAAAGCTTCTTGTGTACTGGAGATGTACGCGGATAATTAACTTTTTGTTTATGATTAGCATGGAAAGATCCAGGTCTCAAATTTCTTCTTCGTCATCAAATTTCTTCTTCTTCCAGGTATGTCATGACTGTGTAAGTCTTCTCCTTCTCTGATGTTTTTGTCTTTGCTTAATTTGCATGAATATAACATGTTATTTATCTGTCTAAATCATCAATTATCAGTTGAATCAATTTTTTTAGATATAGACGAGTGAAGAATTGACAATTTCAATTCAGACCTAAAAAATTATTGATTTGTAGCCGAACGGCATAATTGGAATTGGCTCAATTCCAATGGGAATTGGAATTGAGCTAAATTGGAATTGAGCTAATTCCAAATCACATCCCTCAATTTCATCCAAACGAACGGACCCTTAGATTTACCAACTGAATTTGATACCTCGCCTATTTTTAACGTGCCCAAACTTGTGCCCTTCTTTGGCAAGACTCTAATTGCTGCCCCTAAGCCCACCCTCTTTCTTACCCACCAACACTCCACAACCAACTTTGCCCCAATCTACACCTATTGATGCATCCTCCGTCGCATGACATCATCATGCACCTTAGATATTTTATCATGCAGTATTTATTTCATGTCTTGTATTTTCTTTTCCCGCGCACTCATTTCTTTTATTTCGAGTTTTTCGGCTCATCAGTTTGACCACCCGATGAGACCATGAATAAAAGGTCTGGTAATTTTAGTAGTTATGATGCTAAAGGCAAGCTTAAAATATTTAGGGGGCATAAACAAATTAGGACAAATTCCAAATTTATGAGATACCCAAATATCCACCGTAAAAGAAAGACCAATCTTAGACATCCTTTATTCAGAAAATCGAGCAGATTTTTATTTTTATTGGCAATAGAAACATTTGGAAAGTTCATTATCTAGCAAAAGTTAATCAAATTGAAAATTAAAAGGAAAGAGATAATTGGAAAGCTCCACGTGACAAAAAGGAAGCTTATACCAATTGCCCCTATTTAACCTATTCACGGCGAAGAATAAAGCAGACCCGGATAATAGAGAAATAATCAATTATTTATCTGTGTTGCCGACCACCGCCTCGGCGCCTCCTAATCCTGAAACCGCGTTTTTTCCTGTCTCCACGCGCCGACGACTACGTTGATGCCTGGACGTAATCTTCATCCAGACGCCACCGTCGTTCCCGCCCAGTCACCATCTCCTGCCGGGATCCACCTCAATCCGCTCTTCCTCGACGATCCAGTCACGCCAGCAACTTCCGTCGCAGAACTAGAGTCGCCATTGCCGCCACTTGTCTCTGCGACCCGTTCGAGCTTGCTCCTGTTCGCAGGTAACGTCGACTACAACATTACCTTTCGTTACCCGCCGACAACCGAGTGTTCTTCTGCGCAAAGGATTCAGGAAAGGACTGCCTCTTCCTGCCGTATCCTTGCTCGAGTTATTTAGCTTAGATTTATGCACTCCATTTAAATAATTATAGTTTGCCTTGAACGTTCTTACTGCTTCAATTTCCGTTATATCATAAATTATTACTGGGAATTTGCTTGTGGACGTAATAATCTCGTGGAAGATTCGACTTGTAAAATACGTGAGAGTTCAACCTCAAGCCAAAATTAACGATTTTATTCAAAGTTCATAACGACGAGGGTGGTTGTGCGCGCAAAAAAACTCAATTTAGCCTTGCCGGTTTACATCACTTGCCCTTGAGGAGATTGAGCAGGTATTGGATGTTCATGAATTTTAGACGCATACTGGCACATATCAACGCTATCTCGTCTCTTGGAAAGGCAGGAGTATCTCTGACAACTCATGGAATAGTGCATCAGAGCTTCGACGCCTTCTGCCCAATCTTTCTACAGGTATTTATCATTCCTCGATGGGGTCGACTGTCGAGTCCTTTCAACCCCAGGGGAATTGATGCATCCTCCGGTTGCCTTCCTTTATTTTTTTCATTAGCTATTGTGATTTTTCGTGTTGCATGTCATCGTGTTCGTCACCATATAGCATAATTGACATCGTCGAATGGTTGTCATTTATCGTTGCATGTGTACAGCCCCGTGTTCGCCGAAGGGTAAAATGGAGAATCGGGCATAGGCGAAGCGGGTAGAGGCTCGCCGACTCGCGGCGAGCGAGTCGCGAGGGCGAGGCAAGGCGAGCCAGACTTACCTCCTTGCGAGGAGCGTAGTCCGAGGGCGAGGCAGGTGTAGGCTCGTCGCTTTGGGGTGCATTTAGAAACGGCGAGGCGAGTGAGGGCTCGCCGCCTCGCATAAGCGACCCAGGCGAGTGAGGGCTAGCGAGTGGTGCCTTCACGGGCTGCTCGCATAGGGAAGACTGGCGAGTGGCGCCTTCACGGGCCATTCGCCCAGTAAGGGTTTAGGGGCGAATTTACCCAAATACCCTTTGTGGGCTGCCAATAGCCCTTCAGAACAGCAGAGTTTGACTGTTAGCAGACCAGTTTGGGGTGCGATTAGTAAAACTAAAAGACGGAGTTACGCTATTAGTAGACCAAAAGAGAAAAACTATATATAGACCATGAAGGGCACCTTTGGAGAGGATCCAGATCTTTGGCTTCTTCCTCCTTAGGACATCTCCGGTTAGCTCCTCAGGCTCTCCAAGGTGCCCGGCTTCAGCTTTGGCATAGGAGGGGAAGCGCTCTAAGATCTTCCGGGTGTGTGATGGGACTTCTACGCTGCAGTCAAGGGTCGGTATTTAGTTCTAAGTCTTCGATCAGGTTCCTCTGCGGGATCAGTAAGTGTTAGCTGCCCACTTTCAGGGTTCCGAACTCCTCGTTGGGCCGAATCTCGGTTCCAACAGTATGTTAATTTTAATTTCAGGTCATTGGCTCGACCAGTTAATAAGATCTTAAATTAATAGGTCTACCAACGCGGAATAAGGTGGTATGCAGGTGAAAAAAATATTTATGACAAATTGAATGAAATTAGACAATATAATTACTAAATTAATTTCAGAATAAAACTCTACTCTGAAATTAACTGCTTTTGGTGGAAGCCTAAGAGCCACATATGCCTCTTTGATTTCCAATTAATTGCATTTCAGGTTTGATTACTCTAACAACTATAACCAGCACCGCCTCCCTCTTTAATTTCCTTAAAACTAACTGTTTTCCTTGCCTTAAATCTAACTGCCGCCGGTTTCTTAATCTATCAATTAAAAACCAATTCTCCTCTCCTGAAAAAGGCAACCTTGAGAAATAGTGAGAAACAAAGTCTCTTTTGTTTCTCGATACTCCATCGAATCCCCTTACCGACTAGCCTTTCACCAGCCATTTGAACCTCGTCCAACTCCATTGATTCCACCTGAGGACTGGTCGACCTCCAGAGACCCCATCTCGTACCTCCTCCATCGACTACAGTGCTTTGCATGTTGTTCACGGAGGCAGTCCTGTTCCTCTCTGATCCCATCTTCTAGGTCCCTCCCTCGTAATTTCACTGTAAACCCATCCTCATCCAAAGCCATCCAACGTTGTATCCTCCATGAGAACTCCCAGTTACTACCCCGAGCCACCGACCCCTACCCAAATCACCAACCGAGCATCCAGACCCGTCGATTTTCTCTTTGAATCCACGCCGATCCAGACAAGCCCTCTATTCTCCGATAAACCCAAAAAAACGCCCCACAGTCGGTCTTGTTCAAACCCGAGAAATCTCTGCTGATATAATTTCGGCTCTCTCTATTAGAATAATTTTATGCAATTTATTCTTAAGTAATCACATTCATTTACTTGCATGCATCCTCTTCCGTTACGGTAAATTCACAAGTTCATTATTTGAATTGCAGGTATTCATAAGCAAGACACTTACTAGCCCACTTAACCTCTCGCTAAATGTTTGTGTAAATCGATTAGGCTCTAGATTTGCTATTGAGGAGCTCACTCTCGCGGGATCGTAACGAGGGCTAATTTACATAGTCGTGTTACCTAATTAAACTCAAATTATTCTTTTTTCAACAACAACAAAACGAAATTTAGTCTACATCAACTAGCCTCTTCTCCAATCCAGTCCTCCTCCGGAAGAAGGATAACAATTGGCGGTTCTGTGTGAATTATAGGGGTGTGCATAAGAAATTGAAACCAACCAAATCGGACCAAACCAATCGGTTTGGTTTCGGATTTGGAGGTGTGAAAATCGGACTCATTTCGATTCGGTTTATAGAGTGTGTAAACCGCAAAAACCGAACCAAATAAGTCGTCATTATATGTTATATATCATGTGGTTAGCTGACTCTGGCTGTTTTCCTCGAAATGAGCCCGTGTGTGCTTGCTCCTTCATGTGAGTGACAATAGCTTATGTCTTGTCCCTCCTGTGCATTCACTTCGCTTTTTTGCTTCTCCTCAACCCTAACCTGGCGTGCATAGTTCCGTAGATGCAAGCCTGCAACCGACTTTTCCGTGGAGTTTCGGTCGAACCAGTCCAACCGGGCCGCTGACTCGTTGTCCCATAGACCGGCGACCGCCACCCTTGCGGCCATCTCCCGGCCGGTTTGGGAGGATGTTGCTTCAATCCAACAAGAAGTTGACACTGACGCGCATTCACTTCACAATTTTTGGCTAAGTTTCACTCGACACTGACGATGGGTACTTTTCGGACCTATTGGTGCCTAGCCAGCTCGCTCTACTGGTTCGTCATGCTTCAATGGGTCTAATCATTTGTGGTCGCATGCCTCTCTTGACAGCGCCCCATGTACGAGGTCACATTTCTGGGAAGGTTACTTCAGCCCCTCCCCATTCCAGACCAAATTTGGGACGACATTGACATGGATTTCATTTTGAAACTTCCCTGAACTACGAATCTTGCCTGCATCTATGTGGTCATCAATCGTCGGTCCAAGTTTGCTCATCTCCTCCCGCTCCTCCAACCGTTCCCCAATCATTGTCGTCTCCTTCATGGAGGACGTGGCGCACCTCCACGGATTTCTCCGCTCCATTGTGAGCGATCATGACCCTCTGTTCTTGAGCATATTCTGACAGGAATTGTTCAAAATGCAAGGCACTCAGCCTCACAGGAGGACGACATATCACCCGCAGATGGACGAGCAATCTGAAGTCCTCAATCGTTGTCTGAAGTCCAATCTTCGGTGCATTGTTTACAATTACCCGCGCTCCTGAGCTGACTGGCTACCTTGGGATGAGTATAGCTACAACACCTTCCACAATTGTTGGTACAACCCTGTTCAAGATTGTCTATGGTAGGTCGCCCCCTTCGCTTACCCACAATCTTCACGACGAATCTCCCATCGCGACATTAGCGAGCATGTGCCATGATCGTGACACGATTATTCTTCAGTTGCGCACCCACCCTCAGCGGACCCAAGATAGGATGGTTGATCGGCATCACCGCGACATCATATTCATGAAGGAAAACAAGGTCTTTGTCAAACTCCTCCCATGCCGCCAGATTTGTGTCTCCATGCGGGTGCATACCAGATTGACGGCCAAGTTCTACGACCCATTTGAGATCCTCACTCGCATATGAGGTGTTGCGTACCGATTACAGCTACTCCTGACGAGTTGAACCCATCTGGTGTTTCATGTCTCCCAGCTAAACAGGTGATAGGTGATCACCGTGTGGGGACAACATTACATACTGCCCCATCGGGAACTGCACCACACGATTACATCCCCCAGCTCATCCAATACGCACACTTCGCTTTGGGAGGGTCTCTCCATTGATCAGATCTTAGTGCATTGGATTGGTCGACCCACATCTGAGGCCTCGTAAGTGGGCAGCGACACATTCCGTGCCCAGTTCTCAGACTTCTGTCTTGAGGACAAGGCGAATTTTACAAAGGAGACATTGTTACGGAAACGAACGAGGACAAGGCGAATTTTACAAAGGAGACATTGTTACAGATACGGACGAGGACAAGGGGCTCCCTCATGTGTGGAGCATATATCGATGTCAAGACCAAGAATATAAAGACAGATCCCAATGAGACTGCGGGCATTGCCCAGTAGTGCGCACATGCATTGCGCAATCTGTCATCGCTATCTTATTATCACATTTATGTTCCGGCCTGTTTGGTTATTTATTTTTTGTTCTTTCAAGTTACTTAAGGTACTATATAAGCCCATGTAAGACTTAATATTGATTATCTTGGAAGTAAGATCAATGAAGTGAGCCATGGGGGCTGAATTTCTCCTCTATTCCTTTTTTTCTTCCCTTCCCTTCCTCGAACTCACCACCGTAACAAATGGAGTTGCAAAAAATGCAAGTGAAGCAATGAAAAGAAAGAATATTAAGCCTGGTAAAATTACCTGTAATTTTCTTAGGCGGGATTGTGCAGTGCCAATGAAGTGTCCATGCTGGTCCAATAAATCAGCAATCACATCATCATCACTGGCATAAATAGTTTCATGTGTCGCGGTTGAAAGGCGTCCTCTCTGTTCCAAGAACATATTAGCATGCATATAGAATTACATAAGTTAACTTAAGAAATTAGTATAAAGGAACTGATACATTGTTAGTCATACACAGCAAAATCAATAAATCATTGGTAAAGATGTACATCCATATCACCACTATTTAGGACCCGCTTGGGTAATCACAAGTTTCTTTCTGTTCCTGTCGTATATTGCATGAGGTGGTAAACCTATTTTGAGGCAAACCTATTGGAATACCTCTATCCATGTTATAATCCACACATTTTCCTTCATAATCATTTCAACATTAATTCCATCTACAGGTTAAATGGATGAATTTTCTACCCTTTATATGCCCAAGTCATCTAAAGCCTACTTTTAGTGCAATCTACATTATTAAAGAGAAAAACAGAGAATGATCAGGCACCTGAAATATGTTAAGCAAACTTGAATGGGACCACTCACAAAACTTACCAATGTGTAAGGCAGGTTAATCCCAGGAGGAAAATTATCTGAAGAATCAATTGGAGCTGGGCCATCAAATCTAGGAGAGCCCTCCCGTTTTTCCCAACCTTGGACTAGGGTTTTTGTTCTTCCTGAATATTCCTCATCAATTTTCTTTTCTTCAGGCAATTATTTTTCAAAGAAACGAAAGAAACTTACATACCTCCTCTTGACATTTCAAAATATCTTGAATCTCTGGATTTATGCACCCTAATGTCATCTGCATAAAAAAAGTCTATATCTTAAAAATAAGCATCCCTAACATATTATAAACAAGGCAGTGATGTCGATAATGAGTGTAGCTTAATTTTATATAAATATTTGTAGTTTGTAAAAGCAAAAAATAATAATAAATTAACAATGGATGTAATAATTAAAGTTCAGGCATTGTGCTTTCAAAACAGTGCTTCCACTTTATTTCTATAGCAATATTGACATATGGTATTCTCATACTCAAACACCATATATCACGTACTTAATTATTAAAATGTAACTTCTAGGCCAACTTTGTATTTAAATGATGAAAATTTCATCTGAATATGATAGAGAAAGAAACAATCATTCAACTTTAGATGAGCCCTTAACTGAACATCGAAGGAGCTGTTTTTCATAGGTTAAACTGCTACCCTTAAGATTAGTATCTAACTCAATTATGATCCAAGTGTATTGTATATTACATTAATGATGCGGAATTTTGCGAAAAACGACCCATATTTGGAAAGTTATAGCAATGAAGCATAGAAACTGGTTACCTATATAACATTTTAGAAACAAAATCCAGATATTTGGGAATTTGCTCACGCAGTTTATTTTTCATCATAAAAAAAGTATGAGATTTAAGCACACCTACAAAAACTGCAATAGTTGCATAATATTCTGGTAAGCAGCAGCAGCAGATACAACAGATGGAGAACATAACACAGGTATTAAAATAATAAAAATAAAATGATAATTGCATCACCGCAGTTACCATGCCCATAATGACTATGATTTCATTTATGCAAAGTTTCACATTATTGCATAAATAAAATTAATCAAAATTCATTAAGTGAAAAAAAATCTGAAGTATGATGAAGCAATCGTCTATGAGATCAATACGATCAAATATATATCGTTTGAAAAATCACATTACAACAGTTCATATGAATTCACCTAACACCAAATGCATCAATCATGAATCCATCATAGTATTAATGTACCTCAGATGAATGAACGTTTAAAAGTATATATATGTTGGACCCCAATTTGTCTGAGATCGTCGGACGAGTATTATTAGCCAACCTTGAGGGGCCAAAGCCGTTGTGAATTTGTGATGGGCCGAAGTCGCCGTTGATGGACCGAGAGAGAGAGGGAAAGAGAGAGAGGTGAATAACAAATGGCAATCAGAAATAAAAATTGTGTTTTTTTACATTTGAATGGTAGTATGATAAATTTCAGTGAGTCTCTCTGTATAAGGATGGGACTTGTAAGAGATAGGACATCTTATGATCATTAGAATTTAGATCTCTCATTTAGAGAGAGACTTCAAGGAGGAACCGGCCTCCTGGGGTTAGGCATGAGTATCCATCGTGATTTGCATCCGGTTATTCTCAGTTTATTGGTCGGACTGCCCAATCCACCACTAAACCGATCGACAAGAAACAACTTGTCATTTGATAAGCTCAGGTAATAGCCCCATTTCTGTGCCTTCCAGTGCTCGACGTGACTTGCAACCCTTGTTCCGCCTTGATTCAGCAGTCGTGGAGCCATGCATCATTTGCGACTTCTCCTTCATCTCATACGACGATGTCATCCATTTTTCTATGTCGAGCCTAGGACCTCTTCCACCCATCGTCAAGCCCGTTTGCGCGGCTCGCCCCCCGACCTAATTGACAATATGCACGTTCCTCTCCAGGCCGCCAACCTTTCGTGGTGGCCTTTCTCCGATAGAGACCGAGGACAGGATTCTGCGAATCGAGACTATATTTGAGGCGATGCGGTGTCCAGCAAAGCATAAAGTGGAACTGGCTGCCTTTCTGCTGTAGGGTGAAGAAAAGCGTTGGTGGATTGATTTGATGAAGGGAAAATTTGCTGCCAGAGGCTTGGTGACTGTAGCTTGGACTGAATTCATCCGTAAATTCACAAAGTGGTTCGTGCCGAAAATCAAAAAGAGACAGCTTCAGGAAAGATTCTTGCATATGGTGCAAGGAAATCGCTCTGTATTTCAGTACGAAGAGAAATTCTCTAGCTTGGCCAATTATTCTGAGTCTGCAGTGGCAACAGAAGAAGCTCGGTGTCTGCATTTTCAGGAGGGCTTGCGTGATGATATCCGTGCATCTATTGTTCTGTTGATATTACGGATTATGCAGTCTTAGTAGAGAAATCTCGGATGGTAGAGCTGGACTGTGAAAAGAGGCAGAGAAGGGCAAAAATGTTTAAGAAGAGGCTCAAAGAAGGTTTTAGTTAGGAAAAGTCGGGCAGATCAGGTGAAGCCCTGTGGAAGAAAAAGAAGCAGCAGCAGTCTTCGTCTACTGTTAACACCCAGGTATCCCAGTCGATGGCGACTAAGTGTGCCAAATGTGGCAGGATGCACAGAGGGGAATGTCTGACAGGTGTCTGTTTTTATTGTCGCCAACCGGGGCATCAACGAAGAAATTGTCTGAAGCTGCAGAGGGATGAAAGTCAGAGGGGAGCTTCAGCCTTGCCTACCCAGAAGATCTATCAAATTAGAATTTCCAAGGAAGGGGAGTCTATTGCATCTGTACCCACTGAAGGAGACAAAGAAGAAAGGATGGTCCAGCCCCGAGCTTTCAATCTTGGGCAGCAGGAGGAGAAGGTTGATGATATCGTGGTTATAAGTATGCTAAATGTGCATTATCAGTTATTAAAAGTTTTATTTGATATTGGTGTCATTCATTCCTTCATTTCGTCATATATTTTTGATTCTGTTCATACACAACAATACCAAGTTGCAAAATCTTTGAATGTGCTTATGACGAATAATACAGTGCTAACTACTTAAAAGCGAGCCGTGGTACTGATATTTTTTAATGATAAGAGAATTAAAGAGGATGATGTAGTCTTACCATTGGTTGAGTACTGTTGAAGCCAGGAAAATCCTAGGCTCCAAAATTCGGACCAATGCAGCCGGAGACTACTTGCCAAGCGGCTCGAAGAGACGGCTTGACTGGCGACTATGAAGAAGCTAGAATAGCAACAAACAGGACCCCAGGTGCCACGGCAGGGAGGTCCCACCACGTACCCAGAAGCTCAAAGGAGTCTTCCCCTCCACAACCCAAAAATGGCCGAGCATGGTACGAGGAAGGCACCGACTTGACTAGTACTGGGAGTAGCGGCCAAGTGCGACGGGTTCCAGAATGCAAGAGCAGGGTTTCAAAAGCTCAAGTTCAGGTGCCAATCCAAGTACCACTGGGGTCCTATTTATAGGAAAACCAGGGGGGGTTATAGCCCAGCCCCTGCCCGACGACTAGCGACATTGAGGCGATCTCCCCGGGCAAATGGGCGAGTATCACCTATGGTCGCCCACCTTTGGCGAGTATCCATGCTACTCGCACGAGTGCACCCCTACTCGCCTAGGCTTTCTTCTACTCCTGCTGGCCGACTTTGTCTTGGTGTCTCGAGCTGTTGACTTCTATGTTGACGTTTTGACTTTGACTTCTGCCTGCGTGGCTTTGAATGGGCCCACCCTCGGAGAATGAGGATTGTACACAATCCCCGCTCTTTGCGAGTAACGTAGTTGCTCGGAAAGAATCATCAATCATCCAACCGTCATTCGACGATCAGACCTTCTGGCGAGTATCGATTGATAGTCGGCATCTCACTGCTTAACACTCTGGCTCTATATATAGAGGGGGAGGGGTCTCTGAGGGCACGACTTTTCTGATCTCGCTCAAGATGTCGCGCAGTTATGCTGAGGAAGCTGTCGCTGCCATGGCCGGCCTTGTGAGTATGTTTGATGCTCCTTCGCTCCCTCCTCGTGTAGATGCCGACCTTGAAGACTTTCTCGCCTCTAAAAAGAGGAAGCGCCTTGATAAGAAGAAGAAGAAGAAAGAGAAGAAGAAAGACGCCGCCGCTTCTGAGAATGCCGACGATTCTCTGGTCGGCAGTACCCAGCATGTGCTTGACGACTTGGGTCTCGGCCAACCGGGTGATTCGCCTGTTCCTAACCTTCCCGCATCGAACGTCGCCCCGGAGGCGAATACTGCTGGAATCTCGGCCCAAGCTCAAACTGAACTCCCTCCTTTACAAGGTGAGAGCCATCTACTCGCCGCTTTTTTGGTTTGAGTCGTCAAATACGCTGGCGAGTTTCTGATGCTTTCTATACTATCTCGCAGATCCGCCGCTTACCGCAGCTCTGGAGGAGCCTTTGATCGTCATTCCTCTGCGATCATCGCCTATGATCTCGCCTAGGACTGAGGGAGGAACTCGCCGGGGTGGATCGGTGCGGATCCTTCACAGCTCTTTGGTGCATAAGAGGTCAATGAGCGAGCAGAGGGCTCCTTCAGCGAGTAGCATTCTTCCGCCACCACCGCCTTCGCAGCAATCAGAGGTAGCGAGTAGCTTTCAGCTACCTGCGGGCGTCCTTCCCCCACCTCCTTTTCCACCGCCTGCCGACATGCAGGGTGATCATCGCCTTCTGTCTTCCTCGGCTCCCACCACCCATCCGGCAGAGTCCTCTCGCCGAGGCGGGGTGGCGGGGTCTTCTGGCTTCTTCGCTCCCAGAGGGGGAGGGGGACCAGCGGATGGTCGCGGTCAGGGCGATGTGCATTCCAACAGGGAGCACATCGGCGGATCGCACTCTAGCCGGCGAGATGACGGCCATCGCAGTCTATCCCCGCATCGGGGAAGGGGTTCTCGTCGACAATCTCGGAGTCCTCGTCGCGACTCGCGGAATGATGTTCATCGGCCTGGTAAATGGAGTCGCTGCTTTGCCGAATATCTTGAAAAAAGGTCTTGTCGCTACTCGCCACTAAGGCTTTGTTTTTTGTCTTCTTCTGCAGCTCGCGCTCACACCCCTATCGGGGCTCTGATTGACGAGGTTGGGCTTCCCTCCCGCGAGTACCAGGAGAGGGCTACTCGCGCCATCCTGGACTTGGAGGCGAAGTTGGAGCGTCTGGCGATCAGCGAGTCTCATCGCCGCCTGACTGCGGTGGAGGCGCGAGTCGAGCGCTTGGCGGCCGCTGACTCTCAGCGTCGCCTGACCGAGCTGGAGGTGCGAGTATCCCGACTAGAAGAGTTCGATACTCGGCTGGTGGGAGCAAAATATCGCCTTCAATCTGTTAGCGATCTGGAGCGCCGGGTTGGTAGGATGGAGCATCGCCAGCAGTTGCATCATGACGAGCTGGTGGGAATGCGCGCGAGCATGGGCTCCATTGGTCTCCTGGCGAGGATGGAGGAGCAGCTGCGACAAGGCGAGGACGCGATGTCCGTGACCTTCGAGCATTTCAAGCGAGCTCGCAGCACGGGCTGGGTTGGGCGACAACCACAACTTCCCGATGCTCAGGCGAACCCCTAGGATCCTGCCTTTTTTCTTTTTATAGCAGTTAGTCGCATGTTGGTGAATGATATGTAATTCTGAACAATTTGATTTCTTCAAGTAGTTTGTTAATTGGCGAGTATGAAAATCGCCCTTGCTTCCTTTTCTGCTTGCTGTGATGTCTGGATTTACTTTTTTTTATTTTTGTTTCTTTCTTGCGAGTATTTGTTGAATGTTGCGTCGATTTGGCGAGCATCCCAGTAATCTGATGTAGGTATTCGCTCGCTTGGCGTTGGTGATTTGACGTGCGCTGTTGGTTTTGGCGACTTTCCCTCGATTCTCGCCACCCCTTACTCGTGCTCGCGGCGGCGTACGCGACAAGCCAAGTCTCGTCGAGTACTATAAATAGGGGGGTGGGTACGTATTTATTACGCTTTTGGCGATTTTCCTTTCTTTCCAGCAAGTATCTGCCGATTGTTTCACTCTTTGATACTCGCTTCTTCATTTCCTTTCTTTCTGAATGGCTGACGAGGCAGCTATTCGTCGTGCGAGTCATGCGAAGAACTTCGAGGCGACTTCCTTCAAGAAGCCGATTACTCGATCGAGCGATCTGAAGGAGTTCTCTGCCAAATACTTGTCGCCGAGGTATGTCGCCAGGCTTCCTCGCGAGGATGAGCCTGAACTCATTCTCGGCGACCGAGCTGATATTCCTCATCCGCCACTTCGAAGTCGGCCTACGACTACCATTGTGGTCGGAGGTCTGCCAGATACTCCGCTATCACGGGATAGTCCCGACCCAGATTAACCCGAACGGAGTGGCGATGATCATGGGCTTTCTCTGCTTCTTGTGAGAACAGAAGATCGTCTTTGATCTTTTCGTCTTCCGGCGAGTATTTCACTTCGGCGCCACTGGCGAAGGCGTCTCCTTCTTGTGCAGCCATGTCTGCACACTGGTCGGCACGGCGAACAAGAACCACCGCTGGACCGAGCAATTAGTCGTCATCAAGGGCGACTTTGGAGTCGTCCCGACCTCATCCTTCCAACCGGCGGAGAGCGCCTTCGCTGCCCCTTATTTGGAGGAGAGCTGGGAGAAGCTACTCGACAGCTTCCGGGGTCGCCGCCTGGATGTCGTCCTCTGGAGGAGGCAAGTAGATGAGCTCGCCGAAGTGTTCCCGGGCGAAGGTAATCTTCTGAGCGAGTATTTGATCATACTCGCCACTTTGTCTTCAGCCGGTTACTAATGTTCTTCTCTTTATGTCTTGGTGCAGCTACTCGTTCCTTACCGAGCGAGCTTCTTCCTTTGGCGCCGAAGGCGGGAGCTCCTACTCTGATCGACTCGTCACCGGGTGGCGATGAGGAGGAGGTCGCCGGTAATGGTGCATATTCGTCTGGCTCCATTTTGCAAAGCTGTACAGCATTTTTTGTATATGTACTTATGAAAGCAAATGAATACAATTTTTTGCTCGTCTTTTGTAGTCGCTTCTTGTTTTTCTTCTTTTGTGGTTATATCGAGTAGGCTCTTAGGTTCGAGGCGAGGTTGAGTGCTCGCTAGGCGACTAAGCATAGACGAGATAGGATACTGCGGACGACGATCATACCTTGCTCGCACGTTAATTGCTCGCTTGTTGGATACTTGCCCATATATAGTCGCATCTTCATACTCGCATCTTCATACTCGCACTTGCATACTTGCATCTTCATAGTCGCACCTTCCAAGGGAACACACCATCCCAATGTATCCATCCTACTGCTCTTGGTGATGCTGTTGAAGAGATTGACCTATTAGGGAATGACTGTCGTGGAGGTTCCAAAGGAGCACCTTCCAAGGGAACACACCATCCCAAGATATCCATCCTACTGCTCTTGTTGATGCTGTTGAAGAGATTGACCTAGTATGGAATTACTGTCGGGGAGGTTCCAAAGGAGCACCTTCCAAGGGAACACACCATCCCAAGGTCTCCATCCTACTGCTCTTGTTTGATGCTGTTGAAGAGATCGACACAGTAGGGAATGACTGTCGGGGAGGTTCCAATGGAGCACTTTCCAAGGGAACACACCATCCCAAGGTATCCATCCTACTGCTCTTGTTGATGTTGTTGAAGAGATTGACCTAGTAGGGAATGATTGTCGGGGAGGTTCCAAAGGAGCACCTTCCAAGGGAACACACCATCCCAAGGTCTCCATCTTACTGCTCTTGTTTGATGTTGTTGAAGAGATCGACACAGTAGGGAATGACTGTCGGGGAGGTTCCAATGGAGCACCTTCCAAAGGAACACACCATCCTAAGGTCTCCATCCTACTGCTCTTGTTGATGCTGTTGAAGAGATCGACACAGTAGGGAATGACTGTCGGGGAGGTTCCAATGGAGCACCTTCCAAGGAAACACACCATCCCAAGGTCTCCATCCTACTGCTCTTGTTGATGTTGTTGAAGAGATCGACACAGTAGGGAATGACTGTCGGGGAGGTTCCAATGGAACACCTTCCAAGGGAACACACCATCCCAAGGTCTCCATCCTACTGCTCTTGTTGATGTTGTTGAAGAGATCGACATAATAGGGAATGACTGTCGGGAGGTTCCAATGGAGCACCTTCCAAGGGAACACACCATCCCAAGGTCTCCATCCTACTACTCTTGTTGATGTTGAATGCCGACCCAACCTGTTTCCTGTTGCTCAACAATTGAACGGGGAGTTAAGCACACTTAAGCACATTAACTCATACGATTGGAGGAAATACTCGAAAACGAATCGCTTTGTTACGGGCTTTTATCCCTCGAGGGTACACGACACCTTTACTCAAGGGTCCCCTCATTGGTTAAGTCGATCATTCCTTCGTTGAATTGGGAGGTCGGCGTCCAGACTTCTTCCTGATAATCTCCCTAGTCGGATGAGAAATGCAGTCGGTGGGAACCGCGGCCAACGTGCAAGGGGGGAGCTGATCTCGGCCGTCATTGCAAAGGTTTGGACTTAAGGGAATGCACAACCGAGGCACTGTCCCATCACCCACTCTGGGTTTTACGAGAATCAAGTCGGAGGCCCGTTTCCCAACCTGCCGTGGAGATCGACTTCACCTGCTTTCTTCCTTTACTTGAAAACACATTTTTGCCGAAGCAGATAAGGGCAAGCACCATTTTGGCCTTTCGAGGGAACACAACACTTTTATCTAAGGGTTCCTTGATAGGTTTAAGTCGATCATTCTTTTGTCGAATTGGGAGGTCGGCGTCCAGACTTCTTCCTGATAATCTCCTCAGTCGGGTGAGAGGTGCGGTCGGAGGGAACTACGACCAACGTGTAAGGGGGGAGCTGATCTCGACCGTCAGTGCAGAGGCTTGGTCTTAAGAGAACGCACTATCGAGGCACCGTCCCATCATCCGTTCTGGGTTTTTAGGAGAATCAAGTCGGAGGACTGTTTCCCAACCTAACGTGGAGATCGTCTTCGCCTGCTTTTCTTCTTTTACTTGAAAACATTTTTGTAATTTGAGGTCAATGTAAAAAACCCTTCTCTACCCCATGCTTCAGGGGGGTGATGAATTTATTTATGAACAATAAATTTACAGGGGTGGGATGTACATACTCCCGCTCAGGAGTAAAACCTTTTCAGGTCGTCGCTGCTCCAGGTGTTTTCCAACAGCTCCCCTTCGTGATTCTGCAGGCGATATCCGCCAGTTGCTAATGACTCGTGGATGATGAAGGGTCCTTCCCGTCTTGGATTAAGCTTCCCGACGGCGGCTGATCTTCCTGCCGCGTCCGCCTTCTTTTGCTTACCTGGGAAATCGAAAAGGGGACCGTCCGAGGCCATCATCCTGCTCGCCTCGACTTCCAGGTTGTCAAACGTGTTCGTGAGAACAACGTAAAGATGACACGGACCGAACCCCCGTTGCACACCAGGATTCGGTTGACGGTGAAGTCTTCGACGATCGCTTGAATCACACGGGCATCATGGAAGGGATTCCCATTTCCTAACATGCCTTCCTCCGAGGAAGTGATCTCCTCTAGCGGGGCTGACGCTTGAGAGGTCGAAGCGGCACTTTTGCGATAGACCTGGTGGAAATTCGTCTTGAGGAAAGATCCGAGCCCCGTTCCTCCATAAATCACTCCTACTTCTCCGGCCTTGGTCCCTCCTCGACATCCTTGGTCGACCCGATCCTTATTCCTCCTCCGGTTATTCCTCCGGTTACGTCTGTTCCCCTGACAGACAACAACCATCGACTCCATGCATCCTTCCTCCCTACGCCCTTCTTGCCTACCACGATTCCTCCCCGAGTAGTAATTCATCGCGGGATCACTGAACCCCTCCGGCATTGGTGCAGCAACGATCTCTTTACAAAAGGGGGTCCTTTCTCCCACTTGGCAACGATCCTCTACTTGGCGAGTATCACCCTCATACTCGCTAAAGGGGCGAGTACCGTAGTACCCCGCCTGCTCCTCTTCGTTTCGAAATCGGATCCCGCCAGCCCCTTGCGAGGTTTGCGGGCAGAATCGCGACTTCCTTGGCCGCTCGGGCTCTTTCACATGATCCTTCCCTGCTCGCCTGGAGGGAGCACCTTCTTCGATCAAAACCGGATGATGGGGTGAAGTCGCCGTACCCTCTGCGCGAGTTTGAAGAACTGCTCGCAGGGTTCCTTCGATTCGCCGCGTGAAATCTTCAAAGACTGCCAAAGTCACGAACTCGCCTCCACCGGCCGAGTTGCCGACAACTTCCTCATTGTCGCCTACTACCACCATCTTTTCTTTCCACTAAGCTTTCTTTCCCTGGCTACGATCCACGCTCACCGCACCAAAGTGTTGAAGCCAGGAAAATCCTAGGCTCCAAAATTCGGACCAATGCAGCCGGAGACTACTTGCCAAGCGGCTTGAAGAGACGGCTTGACTGACGACTATGAAGAAGCTAGAATAGCAACAAACAGGACCCCATGTGCCACGGCAGGGAGGTCCCACCACGTACCCAGAAGCTCAAAGGAGTCTTCCCCTCCACAACCAAAAAATGGCCGAGCAGGGTACGAGGAAGGCACCGACTTGACTAGTACTGGGAGTAGCGGCCAAGTGCGACGGGTTCCAGAATGCAAGAGCAGGGTTTGAAAAGCTCAAGTTCAGGTGCCAATCCAAGTACCTCTAGGGTCCTATTTATAGGAAAACCAAAGGGTGGGGGGGGGGGGGGGTTTATAGCCCAGCCCCTGCCCGGCGACTAGCGACATTGAGGCGATCTCCCCGGGCAAATGGGCGAGTATCACCTATGGTCGCCCACCTTTGGCGAGTATCCGGGATACTCGCACGAGTGCACCCCTACTCACTTAGGCTTTCTTCTACTCCTGTTGGCTGACTTTGTCTTGGTGTCTCGAGCTGTTGACTTCTATGTTGACGTTTTGACTTTTACTTCTGCCTATGTGGCTTTGAATGGGCCCACCCTCGGAGAATGAGGGTTGTACAAGCACGATGTTATCCTTGGTATGGATTGCTTTCGAATCGAGAAGCGGTAATAAACTGCAAGACGAAAGAAGCCGCATTCAAGTACCCAAACGGAAGTTTATTTATGTTTTAAGGGTCTGGAAGAAGTATCAAAAATCATGATTTCTGCCATGAAGGCATGGAAGAAATTGAGGAAAGGCTATGATGTCATTTTAGTGATGATCAAGAAATCAAAAGAAGAAAAGAAAGAAATTACAGTTGTGCCTGTAGAGCGGGAATACTTGGATCTATTTCCAGAAGATTTGCCCGGTGTGCCTCCAACTCGAGAAGTTGAGTTTGAAATCAAGCTGATTGAAGGAGCTGCTCCAGTGGCCAAGACACCTTATCGGATGACGCCTAAATAATTGGCAGAATTAAAGGTGCAGTTGCAAGAGCTTCTTGATAAAAAATTCATTCGCTCTAGCACTTCACCTTAGGGAGCTCCAATTCTAATTGTGAAAAAGAAAGACGGATCCCACCGTTTGTGCGTTGAGTCGTATATTATTGTAAATTGAACAAGCTGACAATTAAAAATAAATATTCTGTCTCGCATCAATGATTTATTTGATCAGCTTGTAGGTGCGCGGGTGTTCTCCAAAATTGATCTTCGATCAGGATATCACCAGTTGCGAATCAAAGAAGAGGATATTTTGAAGGTGGCATTTAGTACCAGGTATGTGCATTTGAATTTGTTATAATGCTTTTTGGTCTAACGAATGCGCCTGCAGCTTTTATGGACTTGATGAATTGAGTCATTAAAGTTTTTGAATTGAGTCATTAAAGTTTTTCTCGATCAGGAACTGATCGTGTTTATTGATGACATTCTAATTTATTCAAAATCGGAGGAAGAATATTCTCAGCATTTGCGTTTAGTATTACAGCCGTTGAGAGTGCAACGACTGTATGCTAAGTTTTCGAAGTGCGACTTCTGGTTGAAAGAAGTGGCTTTTCTGGGCCACGTTATTAATGAAGAAGGCTTATCGGTTGATCCAGCAAAAATCGAAGCGATTGTGAAGTGGACTCAATCGAAGTCGGTAACTGAACTGCACAGTTTCTTGGAATTGACTGGTTATTACAGGAAATTCGTAAAGGATTTCTCAAAGATAGTGCTACCTTTAAGGCAGTTGACCAGAAAGAATGTGTCGTTTAAATTAGAGGATGAATGTCAGCAAGCATTTGAGGCACTGAAAGAAAGATTAACGACTGCTTCAGTTTTGGTGATGCCTGAAGGGTCAAATGGACTTCAAATTTATAGTGATGCGTCATATAAAGGGTTAGGTTGCGTGTTAATGCAGTTTGGACCGTTCATAGTGGTTTTCCTAGGTTGTTTGCCTATAAATACAAGCATAAGGGACTACTTTTAAGGATTGAAGATTTTGGGCAGATTTCCTGAATATCTCAATCCATCCCACGGTGTCAAAGTCGTGGAACCTAGATGTCGAAGCAAAGGTCACCTCCCCTCATCTTCCCTTGGCTGGCCACTTCATTCCCCAATCACCCTTCTCGGCCAAGACCTTCCCCTCACCAATCACCTCACTCCTCACTTCCTATAACCACCATAACTACCTCCTCACTTTCTTTAACCACCATAACTAACCACTTATATTTTATAAGTCCCACTTCCCTCCAATAACTAATCACACCCTCTCTACAACCACCTCTCCCCAAATATCCCCAAATATCTCCAAATTAGACCCGACCTAGCCAATTAACTGGCCATCCCATGATCCCATTAAACAACTCCCCATCTCTGTTAACTGGCACCCATGGCAGCCCATCCTCTACAGTCTAAATGCTTGACTACCGCATTTCCACCCCCCTATTGTTTTTTGCCATAACTCTAGAAAACCCCACTCCCCCTTTCGTCATAGCCCATCAACCTCCTTCCAGACATCCAAAATTTCCAAATTACCCTTGTCGAACACTCCCACGCTCCTAGCCAGCAGGCTATCATTTCCTCCCAACACCCAGACAACTCATCCCGACCTCTTCTCAGCCTTCTAAACACTCCCCCAAACTAAATCTGAAACCCCTACCCATAGCCCTCAGTCGCATCAGCCCTGCAACACCTCCTCCAGCCACTAGAACCCAACTAATAACTCTCCATTTCCTCCCACAGCCCCGTCCAAGGTCCATCTGCCAGTTGTCTGCCCTCCCAATCCACCGAAGCATCTTTACATCCTTCCCCAGTCTCCTACGCTTTTGTAAGTTCTTATTTGGAGCTTATTTCTTGTTCATTTTGTACGAATTGATGTCATACTCTTTTCAATTTGCACCCATAGCTTATTCATTGTGTTTAATCTAAGCTCTTTAGCTTCACACACTTAAAACTGCAAGTTGCTTTGTTATCAATTGTGATATATGGGTGCTAGCCACTACTACTTTGTATTATTTGCAATCCATCGTCAAAACCACTAGTCGTAATTTGGTTCCCTATCACTAAACCACTAGGGCTTACATAGTTCATTGTCATGCCTCTACCGTGTCTTACGTGATGTAGGATAGGCTACGGGTGTGTGAATATTAGAATGCAACTCTAAGTGAAGTGTTGGGGAAACGACTCGATCACCCTATGTTACTACATGCAACGCACAAGATCCAACGGAGAAACCAATACCAGGTAATAAAAAATTAAATCTCACGCAGATATTTTAAAGCAAGGCAAAATTATTTCTTTAAGCAAAGCAAGGTTTGGCTTTCCTCCGCGTGGAGGGCCAAAACAAGATCGTGCGGCTAATGATTTCTACAAATCACAAAATATTCTCAAAGCAAACGACCACGATACTTTCGATCCAAGCGAGTATGAAATCACAAAACCATATACTAATAATGAAAATTAAAGTTTCATACAACACAAAAATACTCACAGAGTAAGGGGGGTTGCTGAGCAATGGAGATTCGGTGACTAGCGGGGTGGTTGGTAGCTGTTCGAAGGAAGTAGTGATGTACCTTGGCTGGAATCAAGGTACTGTATGCGGGGAGGGCTGGTTTTGGGTTGTTGGGCTGGATCGAACTGGGAGTAAATGGTAGGTGGGGGAGGAAAAATTGTATGCATTGACTGGGTTGTGGGGTTGAGGCGTGGGGTGGATGGGAAGGGATTGGGGGCTTCCTGTGGAGATGAGCTTGGCTTCCAGGGAGGGGATTGGGGGCTTCCAGGGGTAGCTGGAAGGGGATTGGGGGCTTCATGTGGAGACGAGCTTGGCTTCCAGGGAGGGGTTAGTGAGTCTTGTGGGTGGCTTTTGATAGAGGAGTTCTTGGGCGTGACCTTGAGAGCTGAAGGGGCACTATTTACTGAAGAGAAAAAATGGGTTCCTGGGTGGCACATGATAGACAAAATCTAGATAAGGGTCTTTCGTTCAAATGGAGATGCGTGGATTTACGGTAGAAAACATAGAATTTAGGAATTTCTGCAGGAAAAACAGGGGAGCGGCGTGGGGTTTTCGAAGGATGGGCAGCAATGATGTACGAGAGTTGTTTTAATGAGGGGATTGGGTGGGGGGAGGAGATGCAAGAGAAAATAAGATACAAACTAAGGAGTCCAACTTAGGACTTTGCGGCGTCGCACAACAAAAGATCGTTGGATTCTGGGAAGTCGTCTTCTCCAAAATCAGCAATGAAGAGATGGTTGTCCCCTTCCTCCTATTTATAATAATACAACATTAGGGCATCTTAATATCAACGACTATAATTGGTCGAGAGTGTCAAGTGCCTGATTTCACTAAATAATGACTGAAAATACATAAGTAATATATGAAAAAACATGTAAACAAAAATCGGGCACATCCGCTGAGTCAGATCGTCGATCCGGAAAAGCTAAACATGGCAAATGGATAATCAGCCCCGAACGGGCCCAAAACTCGCGCTCCACCGCGGGTTTGTGTAGTCGTTTCCCGTCACTACGTCACATTGTCCTTATCAAAGAATTGTGAGTACACATGAGAAGCGGAGAAAATGTATGCAAAAAAAATCAAAAAAATAGTAGCAAATGTTAATTGGTATCAAATATATATTAACTTCATTGGCAAATTTCCAAGGGAGTAAAAGATTCAAAAAAAGAGTTCAATAACCAATTAAGGACAACTAACAGGAGATTTACTTCACTTCTAAAGAATACTCTTTGGCTGCGTTGAAATTTATCTATAGAAATCTTGAGCTAGTTACCATCATGTTATGATAACAAAATTCTGTGGCCAAATGATACTTCCCATTTCTAGCTACACAGCAAAAAACCAATATAATATTTGCTAAAAATGATACAAATAACTTAGGACGACTCTCATGATCCTGAAAGTTAAAATTGTCAATAATACACCCGTAGTATAACAAGCACACAAATAGTTAAAAATGACAACTTAAGGTTGTTCTAAGAGAATGGTAACAAACAGTCATATTATAAGGAGATCGAGCTAAAAGAGCGATTTTTGTAAATTATCAAAGAACATAATTGAAGTTATTAAAGTACAATTTTGTGAAAACTTAGATGATTTGGTAAGAGAAACCCCACAAAGCGAGAAAATCTCACAAAGCGAGAAAATTTTCATTGGAGGAGACTTAAATGGACATGTAGGGAAGAAAAATCTGGATTATACAGACGCTCATGGAGGATTTGGGTATGGAGAAAGAAATGAAGAAGGAAGAACAATTCTAGACTTTGTCATAGCACATGAGCTAATTGTGACAAATTCGTTCTACATGAAGAGGGCAGAACACTTAATTATATTTAAGAGCAGACAAAATAAGTCACAATTTGACTATTTTATGACTCGCAAAATGGATAAAAAGATTTGTAAGGATTGCAAAGTCATGCCGGGAGAAAGTTTAACAACGCAACATAGGCCAGTGGTGTTGGATGTGCAAATTAAATATAGTAACTTTAAGATAAAGACAAAAGTGTTGCCAAAAATTTGGTGGTGGAATTTAAGAAGGAAAAACAGGTTGTTTTCAAGGCAACGGTTATAGAACAACTAGTTGATAATCCTTACGTTGATCCTAGTGTCACATGGGAAGTTATGTCTTCTCATTTGAGGATAAGTGAAAAGAACGTACTTAGAGAATCAAAAGATCATGCGCCCCCACATAAATAATCTTGGTGGTGAAAAAAGTAAGTGCAAGACAAAGTGAGGGCAAAGAGGGTCAGCTATAAAATATTATATGATTATAGGAATGATAAAAACTTGACAAAGTATAAAGTCGCCAAGAAAGAAGCTAAAAATTCAGTAAGTAAAGCAAAAGGTCAAGTTTATGAAGAATTTTACAAACGACTACCAAAGATGGAGAGCGTGATATATATAAAATTGTTCGAGCTAGAGAGAAGAAGACAAGAGATTTAAGTCAAATTAAATGCATAAAAGATGAAACAGATACGATTTTGACGGATGATGTGGCTATTAAGGAGCGATGAAAAAGATATTTTATCAACTATATAATGAAGGAAAAGACAATGAACTGAACTTGAAAGAGTTAAGTAAATCAGAGAAGTACAGAAACATAACTTTTTATCGTAAAATTCAAGCATCAGAGATAAATGATGCTCTGAAGAAGATGAAACATGAAAAGGCGGTTGAGCCAGACGATATACTCGTAGAAGTATGAAAATACTTAGGGAGGAAAGAAATTTTATGGCGTACAAGTTTCTTCAATAAGATACTGAAGATAAAGAGGATGTCAGACCAATAGAGATAAAATATTTTGGTACTTTTATATAAGAACAAAGGAGATATACAAAATTGTGTCAATTACAGGGGAATTAAATTAATGAGTCATACTATGAAACTATGGGAACGAATAATATAGAGAGAAGACTAAGACGAGAGACTAGCAGCTCAGAGAATCAATTTGGATTCATGCAAGGGAGGTCAACCATGGAAGGTATACGTCTCTTGAGGAGACTCATTGACAATTATCGGGAAAGACAAAAAGATTTGCATATGTTGTTTATCGATCTGGATAAGGCTTATGATAGGGTTCCAAGAGAGGTTTTTAGGAGAGTATTAAAAAAGAAAGGTGTAAATGTATCATACATTGACATAATCAAAGGTATGTATATAAATTCAATGACCAGGGTGAGAACATTTGGAGGATTAACACAGGAATTCCCTATCGTTGTTGGCTTACATCAAGGGTTAGCTTTAAGCCTTTATCTTTTTACCCTTATCTTAGATGAGCTCACTGGACATATCCAACAAACAATACCTTGGTATTTATTATTTGCAGATGATATTGTTTTGGTCGATGAGACGCGATGGTGTAAACGCAAAACTTGAATCTTGGCGAGAAACTTTAGAAAATAAGGGTTTTAGGTTGAGCAGGACAAAGACGGAGTATATAGAGCTTAAATTTAGTAGTGCAAGAAGGTCGAATGACTCCGTCATTAAATTGGGTGACCAAGATATTTCCCGCAGTGAGTGCTTTAAATATCTAAGATCGATAATTCAAAAAGATGGAGGTGTAGATAAAGTACCATTAAAACTTAAAGGCAAGTTTTACCGTACTGCAATTAGGCCAGTAATGCTCTAAGATTCTGAGTGTTGGGCAGTGAATGGTGTACATGAGCAAAAAATGGGAGTTGCGGAGATGAGAATGCTTAGGTGGATGTGTGGTCACACGAGACTGGATAAAATTAAGAATGAATGTATCAGGGATAAGACGGGAGTGGCGCCAATTATAGAGAAGATGTGAGAAGCTCGTTTAAGATGGTTCAGACATGTACATATGAGACCATTAGAGGCATCTGTTAGGCGTTGTGAGAGTTTAGTCACTAGACATGTTAAACGGGGGAGGGGTAGACCAAAAAAAGACTTGGAATGAAACTATAAGGAAAGGCATGATGTACTTGGGCATTAGTGAGACTATGATTAAAGATAGGGCGCAATGGCGACAAAGGATCCATATAGCCGACCCCACTATGGTGGGATAAAGGCTTGAGTGTTGTTGTTGTTGTATCGGAGAACAAAATTTTATTATATCTTTTATTTGCCGTTTATGCATAGATTACATAACTCGTTTTCTTGATGTTGCATGAAGCACTTGGAATACATTTTAGTATAAAATTTCTTGAAGGATACATCAATATTGAACAAGACATCCCAAAGCTACAGCAAATGGAACAATACTAAATAAATAAATATATATTAAAATAACAAAAATAAAGTATCATCATCATATAACCATAAGAATAAACGAAACATACACGTCTCGTGCTGATAGCTAGTGCTTGGCTCCGGAGGAAGAGTAGCACCCCTCAACTTTCCTGTTCCGATATTTCTTACTTCGGTACTTCTTACATTATTGGCCAGGGGCTGGCTTACACCATTAGCAGCATTCAAAAAATCCTGCTCTTCAATTTCATCTTTACATGCTGGCTTACGGGAATCAGTTGACTTTGACTGAATGTTGTTCACTGTTCTTTCAGCAACAAATTCTTTTCTAGATTCAGTAATAAGTTCTTTTTTAGATTCAGCAACAAATTCTTTTTTAGATTCAGCAACAAATTCTTTTCTTTCAGCAACAAATTCTTTTCTTTCAGCGGCTAATTCTTTTCTTTCAGCAGCTAATTCTTTTCTTTCAGCAACAACTTCTTTTCTAGATTCAGTAACAAATTCTTTTCTTTCAGCAGCAACTTCTTTTCTAGATTCAGTACCTGGTTCTTTTCTTTCAGTAACTTCTTTTCTAGATTCAATAACTGGTTCTTTTCTTTCAGCAACAACTTCTTTTCTAAACTCAGTAACTGGCTCTAACCTTCCAGTAGTTCTAGGGACAATGATAGGTATCACATCAGGCTTATTGACTAAGCCATTACCCTTTGACAAACTTCTTTTTAGATTTATACCACTTATGGTGGATGTGGTAGCGGTTGTTGAACTTACTACTGGCATTCTAGTTACAACAGGCTTTTGAGGAATGCAAGGGCCAGTTCCAGCAGCTTCAGATAAGAGAAAAATCCCACAATTAAGTCAATTCAAAGGCAGCAAGCAATAAAACTAAAAAAATGACCAAAATATCCCCTAAAATGTGAGTTTTTACATTAGATTTTTATTTTCAAAAAAACAGACTAATTCAATGAGACCATTATGGTCCTTTTTTAGTTCAATCGTCAACCAATGGAAAAGGGTCATGTAAGAAGCATGTCAATGAAAGAAGTGACCACTCATGCCCCAAGGAAATGTATGATTTCGCTAACCGTGTTGATATTTGACTAGGTGTTTAACAGAAGGACCATATGGCCTCATTTGCATGTGTAGCGATAGTGGAGAAAACAAATTAGGGTTTTAATCATTAAGGATTCATTCGTTTGGACGGAATTAGAATTGGATATTGGAATTGAAATCAATTAAAATTCCCGGTCAATTCCAATATTGTTAGGAAGGAATTCAGATTACCATAAAATGAATTCAATAAAATTTGGTACGATTTTCAATTCCATTGTTTATTTTATAATTGAACAAACAATGGAATTAGAATTGATGCCTCCGACTCCAAATCGAAGGGCTCAAATCCATCCAAATGAACAGAGACTAATAATTTGGGGACCATTTTGATCGTTTATTCTAATTAAAAACATCACGAAATAATTTCAACTAAAGGAGATGGCAATATAAAGTACATGCAATAGGTTTTGTTTCCTTAGCTAAAGCATCGGAATTTTGAGAATTTGATAGCCTCCCTACACTGCCTTTCATATTGTTATCAGTTTGAAATGATAAAGTACTACTCGAGGAAGATTTGGATTCTGAATGACCATTTGTTCTAGGGATGGCAGCAACTGAATATGGCTCCAGGCGCTGTCAAAAAAGAGGCCAGCTATTACATTCAATCACCCAATTGGCATATAACCAAGACAAGAACAAAAGCTGAAGAATTTAAAAATATATAGATATATATAAATATATAGATATATCAACATACCGTAATGTCAACAACCCATACTCCAACACAACTTTGATTATAGGAGCATCCAAGAAGTTTCCCCTCGTGGACATTCATGTCTAACAATTTAGACCATCCCACATCCACAGAATCATGAGATCTTACTGGTTCCCATGAAAAAACCTTGATTTTGATAGACATTTTGTAAGAGAAATAACATTGAGAGGCTCAATATATAGGATTATTTACCCTGACATCCCCTCTTACTTGGCATAATTACGGGGACACTCCCCCCCCCCCCCCCCCCCCCCTCTATCTTTCAAAATTACAAAAATTTCCCTTCTATGTTCACATTGTTAACATGCATATACCAAAATAATCTTAGAGGGCTCTTTCAGGATTTTTTTTGTGTGTGCATGTATGCTAAGAATGTAAACTTAGAGGGGGGGGGGGGGGGGGGGGGGTTTGGTAATTTTGAAAGATACAGAAGAGTTCCTTGTAATTATGCAAAGTTAAAAGGGAAATTTTCATAATTATTCCTCAATATATATAATCAAGTAAACAAACTAATGCATAAGATAATGTGTAGCTCACCTTCAAGCTTTCATGTAGCCCACAAAGAAGAGTTCTTCCATCAGGATTGAAAGTCATAGCACGGATACCTGAAGTCTGAAATTGGAGTTAAAAGGTGAATATGTGTATAACCTATACATTTGCAAGGAGAGTAACAATAAAATATAAAAAAAACCAGAAGACAGATATTTTGGGTCGCAATGCCTATTGGATGTTATCTGCAGCTTAATTTAGTGCGACCAACGTGTTCAGTTGGAGATAAGATTTTGAAATTTATATCTCAACATACATACAAGCACATCCATGAAAATTTTATCTTACCCATAGGGCCCTGACTTTCAGTTACTTTTTCCCACAAAGCCCAACTGCATCTATTAAAGTCAGAACAGCTGCCAACCCTCATGTAAATGGATTTTCAGGGAGAAAGTAAATAGTAAGTTTAAAGGACTTGGAATTACAAAGAAAGTTTGAACTATGGCCACTTAGAAGTTAGAACACCTTAAAAGTTTATAATTTAATGTGAAAAAGATTCCTCATTATTTAAACATGAGACAGCTGAATAAGTAGATTTTTTTAGCCTTATAATCTCATTACACTTATATGAACATGAAAACTATTGAGAGTGTTTGTCTTTCTTCTACCTCTCCTAATCACCGGGACGACTAATGCACACATCTGCTTTGACAGCTCTCCTCCTAGCTCTCTCCTGCCTTTTCATCCTCCCTTTCATGAATCAAAAATATCCTCTCTATTATCTTGCATCAGTCATGATCAATAGAAACCACTAATCTCTATGGTGATATGAAACTTATGGAGGACCAAAGATTCCATATTTAATAATTTTTATTCCAACAACGTTCTTCCTAAGAAAGCTATTTGGCCCAGAAAATTCATCATGTGGCCTTCAATGCTATCTTTTACCACAACTTCTGTGCAATAATCATATTCTATATTTATGGTGCGGTCCACTTAAGTTGACGCTATTTATAACTTGAAGTATGACGATCTTCCTTACCCCCATTACATGTTATTGCACCATTTGGTTGGTATCAATCTCTAATGAGATCTCTTCCTCTACTATCCAAATTTTTTGTGCTACAATAATTAATGTGACCCGCTAGGAAAAAAGAATTCCAAGGGGCTTTAACATTATAAACTTGGGTCTTAGTCATGTACAAAAGGCATAAACTTGTTCTTGGATAAATTTCTAGATGGATGCAATATTCCTTTTGCATATGGGAGTCTTTCTATCAAGTGATAAAACTTGAATATCTCCATGAGAGGCTATTTCCCTGTGCAAGCGCGAGGCTTTCTTTTAGTGGATTATTTTATAATGCTTTCATCATTCTAAGTTTGTTATTCATTTAAATCAGTTCAAAAAATCTCTACAAGAATGGATTGTAAATGGTCTATATTTGTGTGATGTTCTTAATGATTATTTTGGAATTTATATTTTTAGGATTAAAAAAAAAACTAAATTTTCATTTGATTGGATTTCATTGTATTTAAAAAATTTCAAAATAGCAAATAACTGTTAAAAGCTTTGGACATGTCAATTTCACATGTGTTGCATGTATTTTGTATTTCATATTATATGTATATTACAAACTCTACTCCTAAGATCTTAAGGTTGCATAACAAAGTCTATTGGTGTAAGACATAATAAAACATCCAAATGGATAAAATTTGGTTTTAGACAATATCTGCATACCTATTATGAGATTAAAAAGTGTCTCCTAGCATTTCATAGAGGTATAATCTTAGGGTGGTTTCGAATTGGATAGAAAAAAATAAATTATTTGTCGGATGCAATGTATTAGATACCCAATATGTTAAATTTGCAAGGATAAAACTAATGGAACTTGCTTAGATATTTTAACAAAGTGTTGTTCATTTGTGTGTCTAGGCGAAGACAAAAGACAGACGCCTAGACCATAGATCGTGCAAAAACTAATGGCTCACATTGCCCGTCTCGGCCAAAAGAAGGCTCAAGTAGTGTGTATGGGTGAATTGTCTCTCGCTGCAGGCATGCCTGACCTTTAATAACATGTGTACTAATCTTCTTTCATGCATAGCATGTTATCACTCCAAATAATATTACGTTGTGGATTCTTGCGGCTACTATCAAACTCTGGCTGGATTTTTTTTGCTTTGTATCAAAATTTATTTTGATTCAACATCATTTGTTTGGCATTTTGTAATCGATGGAACAGGACATCTAAGTAGCTTTAAAATTATAAATAGTGGAAGCAGGCATGGACAGAAAACATCATTTGATGCTTCAATAAAATTCTAGCCGGATGTGTTATTCTTTCTATTTATGGGACTTAATTCCATGATCAAATAATAGACTTATTTAGAGAGATTTATCGGATGCTTGTTTTTGGTGAATTATTTCTCCTCCATTGTTTCCCAATGCTTTTTATTATTGGTTTGATAGTGTAATAGATTTTTAATTAAATTTGATAAATTTGGTATTCAGCAAGTCATTGGAATGAATTGTATTCTTGATTTTAAAATTTCTACACATTATTTCTAATAAAAGGTTATTGGATTTCCCCTAGAATTGATTAATTTAAAATAATGTTCTTCATCGAGGAAGTGTATAAGTATTACAAGTTAAAGTTCCTTGAAATTTCATATAAAATGAATCTTAAGCGTCCTTACGGGATATTCTTTTCCATCTTCTCAGCAGTATTTTAAATGAAAAGAGACCTTAAACTTTTTCCCAAAAAATTTATAGAGGTTTAGTTGAACTGCTTCAGAACTTTATGTAAAAGGTAAACTTACGTTCTAGATCACATTCAAGCAGCAGTACAATATATTTTCTGAAATTCATCTTTATCACCCCCATAAGAAAACCTCAAGCTCAATATTTAGACAAAGAAAGTCAAAAGGTGACCCTTTGACCATTGTTTGTTCCACAGTGACTGAAAAAAAACTAAAACTGTTCTGTGTGATGCTCGAGGCATGTTAGGCTAAACATCACATGTTCTGAATTCTGATGTATTCCACATCTATATTCTCAATGCTCAAGAGATTTTATCCAGTATCAGCATCCCTTTGTGATCTACTATAAAGATGTTATACAACTAATGATAGGGATCAGACGCATGTTCGTGATCGGAGAAGATCGGGTCACCACTCGGCGGGACCAATTTAGGCAGATTTGCGGGAGATGCGTTGATCGGATCGGCGATCTGAGACCGCGAGCGCGTACGGGGCGTCGTTTTACAATTTTTTTGTGTTTGTCTTTAGTATTTTAGGACACCGGGCGTAACGGACAACCATAGCCGTTCACGTCGGGTGCCCAACCGCCCCTCTCATTATAAATAAGGACGGGTGTTCTGATTTTCATTTCATTGTTTATTTTGTGAGTGAATCCAGAATCAGCAATCATCCGTGGTGCGACGCCGCGAGCCCCGGAGTGCGACGTCCCGACTTATTTCTACATTATTTTCCCGTTTCCACTGTTTTCCCGTGAAACCCCACTTATCCCACGATTCCTCCATCACAACCCTTCAATATTCAATTTCCACGCCAATATCCCCTCACAGGCCGCACGAATTCAGAAAACCGCCCCTCCCTCCTCGTCTTCTTCCTCTCGACAAGAACAAGAGCCAGTTCCACGACTTCTTTATTTTCCTGTTAGGCAGTTATCTTCTTCCCGTAGCCGCACAAGCACCCTCACCTATACGTCGCATGATACCTTGCCCTGCTCATCGTCCATCTTCTCTTCCCAGCGCCTGTAACCGCTATATCTTGTACATCTTCCTATTTCCCTCCATTAACCACTGTATCCCCTTCCTCCTGGATGATCGATACCCTTCAGATCCAGCCCTAAAAGCATCTCGCATCCTACGCAATCGTCGACCCAACCTCTACCTGAAGCCGCCAGCCCCATCACCTCCTCTGCGACTGTTCATCTTCTTCCTCGCTGCTGCATGAACATCCAGTTCCGTCTCAACCTGGAAACCAACCTCCCAACACCAATCCCATCCAGAGCAGCCCCAAACCTCCTACCCTATTCCTTCCAATCACCACCTCATCACCTGAACATTTCCCGCACTGTTTCCCAACAGCAACTCCTTACCAGCACTTCGTTTTCAGTGAAGAAAACATGTTCCTTCCTCTGATTCCAGCAACCAAAGTCAATTTCGGACGCAGAACCAACCCGATTTCACCAGCCCGCTATTGGATTCCTCTTGCTTGTGAGTATTAATTTAATGTGTTGTTTTACTTTTCAATGTTAAATATTGGATGATAATATATGTTTGCTTGGGTATTGTGATTCCTAGTATTGCAGTTTCATTTCTTTTCATTCTATAACAATTATACGTGCAAGTTGTGGTGAAAATCTTCGTGCATAGAGAACATGATATTGCTGTGTATTTGAACATGTTGGCGAGCGTTGTGTTGAATTACTAGCTAATATAATTTTCACTTGCTAAAGTTTTGTTTTCCGGAATAATTAAAACGCACATGCATCATTTAGGTTCGGCTTGATCGCATTCATTCCACACATACACATAGGTTTGCATTAGCGTGTCGGCACCGCCATTCTTCACAGCCCATCCTGTGTCAACTAACTTACTGGTATTGAAGGATTAGGACTATGAAAGTAAATCCTAAAGGGAAAAAATGGGGAAATAATCAATGCATATACACGAATAAGACAAAGAAAAGACTCATCTCACCCAAAAAATCCATCAACACAAAAGCATCCCATTCTTCACTGTTGGTATTAAATATTCCAAATTTGATTTTAGAAGTAAAAAAACTCACCTGATAACAGGGGATGTATAAAAAAACATCAAAAGGTGACATCTAAGCTAAGGAAATATGTAGGAAGAACTTTTTCGCTTTCATATTTCCTCCTTGTATGGCAGGAGGAAATTTTCACCCACAAATCAGGAAATTTAGAAACCAAAATTGTAGCATTGCATGATGATTCAGGCATCGATCTCTTTTTGAGTGCTTAAGCATATGGTACTAATTTCTTTTGTGATTTTGCTAGCAGCCATGCACAGGCCTCCCATTCTCAGTGTGCAACGACAAGGGTACTGGACCACCACCTGAGGCGATGGCTGAGTATTATTACCGCCACACACTAAGCCCGGCAAGACTCTATGCACAGCCAGTTATATTTATAAACAACATATACAATTTATTAGTTTATGATGGTCATATGTATTACAAAAATCACATATTCATTACATCGGAAAGATTAAAATCGAAGGACTCATATTCATTTGATGGTCCTATTTTAGGATCATGAGTTCATGACCACTCATAAGTTTTTTCTATTTAATATAGTATACATATAACAACTCAATTCATACATGGTCAAGGAAGATGGGAAATGTTTGCAACAATATCTCAATAAGCAGGAGTCCATGATTTGTAAACCATTTGCACAAATTGCAAAAAAATGAATTCATCTCTTTATGAAGCATAATTCATTGTTGTATTGGGCACAACCAGCTAAACATGAATGATATGTTCCATAAAATCACTCAAGATTTTTTAGAATGTGTTGCAAGAAAAGAGTACCTCGGGCCCAGAAGAACCAATCAACTCAAAAGTTTCTAGGTCCCAGAACTTCACTGTTTTATCAGCTGAACCTGTGAGTATTACATGTGAAGATAAATGCGCTTTAATTTACAATGAAACGTATTGTTAAGAGATTTTACTAGGATGAAGCACTAGTTTAAGGAGAAATCACGCTAGATACGAATGACGATAATCTCAGATTTCACATTAAATACATGTTGGTTGTTCCACAATATCATGTATGAAGCAAATTGGTGGGTCGGTTTATGAAGCAAAAAAGTTAAGTAACAAAAAAATGGCATAAATGTATACTCTTTGACTACAAGTAGAAACAAAAAAAAACTTATTCTAGAATCATCAATGTGATTATGATGAATTTAAATTAATTGTTTCCAAACAACTTCATTATCAATGAATTCTCAAAATAAAAATTTAAGAGACATGGAACCTGGTCAAAGAGGGGAAGTGGTGTTCCTACTTTTGAAAATCTACAAATTAAAAGGGAATCATCGAAAAAAAAAACTAGAGTTCTGTGGAATATCATAAGATTAGGAGTACTTGATTTTTTTGTTCTTGCTAAAACCTCTTCATTAGATGAAAGAAACTATTGCTACATGTGAAACTCCCATTGAAACTCTACCTACTCCAGTCGAGGTTGACCCGAATGGAACAGGTAAACACTTCATATCATACGAGAAGTACATAACTTGAAGTACATTTTTCCAAGTGCAACAATCATTTGTGCTTAAGAGGTAGGAGATAGTAGGGCGAATGACTTTTTCATGGTTGAAAGGACTTTTTTTCAACTTCGTTAGTTCAAATTCCTTTATCTCCATTGTTGTTAAATGCACTAATGAACAAAGTAACTATTTTTTCTTAACAATAAATTCAGTAGGATTGCAAACAACCATATTGATTTCAGTAAGATATAGATGTGTATGGTGCCAATTTGATGATACATAAAAAAGAATTTTAGTTATAATTTTCCTTAAGTCACCTAGATTCCTTTCATCCTTTTAAGTAAGTTGATAATATGTACAAACCAAAATAGTAGTATAGAAGGCAAGTACATACCATCCAGCTTCTATATAAAATAAACTCAGACGTTGAAGCATTTCCTACTTTATCAAGGTGAATAGCAAGTGTTCAAATGAAAATGCTTATAAAAACAGTGATTCCAATTAAACAAGTCAACCATTTTACCTGTTGCCAAGAGAAACTCATGAGGATGAAAGTCTATGCAGTGAATTTGACCCTCGTGGCACTTGAAATCATGTAATAACTTCCCAGCGGTTAGATCCCACAACTGTCCACAACAGTTTAAGCACGACAATTTAGTAGAATTTAAACTAAACACATACCAATTTCATCATTCTCCTTATCACAACCATGCAGATTAAGAAAGAAAAGAATTAGCAAAATCAAACAGTGATGTTGTAAATTATGTCAGAAGAAGATTCACACATTGATCTTAGCCTGGTCAGTCTAGTTCGCAGCTCATTACCTTAACAACATTGTCTTCACCACCGGAAACAACCCAACGACCATCTGGCGTAAATCTTATAGAATTTACCCCACGAGTATGACCTTTGTAAGTTTGAATGCAACCTTTTCTTCTGATATCCCAAATCTTAAGATTTGTGTCTAATGATCCAGAAGCAAAAAATTCTCCAAACGGATGAAAATCAACAGATATACAATTAGATCTATGTCCTGTTAGAGTACGGATAACTGCAAGAAAAAAAAAACTATAGTCAACAAAGAACAAAATATCCTACTTATGACTTTTCCAACAAGTCAAAGACCAATCTATAACTTTTTTAGGGCTATGTAAGGTGAGTACTCTTTGCCTCCTCTAAATCCCACAACTTAACAGTTCCACTTGCAGCTCCTGCAGCCACAAGTACTTCAGATGAATCAAAACTAACTGATTCCACAGCACTTGTATGACCTGAAAGGCTCTGCGATCATGAACAGGGCAATGCAGCTCCATTATAGTACAGAAAGATAGAAACCCTTGAGCAGGGAAAAAAAGAGAAAAGAAAGAAAACAATATGATTTACTGAGACAACTCACCAAAATGGCGTTTGGCTTCCCAATAGCCCAAAGATTGACCTTGTGATCCTCTCCTCCAGTGACAAGAACCCTAGAAGTTCTTCTCCCTATCTTGAGGCAGTTCACATTGGAAGCATGAGCGACAAACTCTTCTGCAAATGACCTAGTCAAGGAACCCAAATCTCCAAATAACAAACAAAACCACATTAAAAGAGGGAAAAAGAAATTTCGGGCTGAATGAAATCAAGAGTAGATCCAACATCCAACCGACACACCAAACGAAAACCTAGAAACAACCGTAAAAGAAAAGGAGACAAGGATACGAAGCTTGTAGGCGCGTTTGGTGGTCATCTTTAACCTGTGACGAAACAACCACCAAACCCTTCCTTCCTCTTCTTCCTCCCCTTTCCCAAATCAAAACCAAACCCGAGCAGAGCTCCACCTTTCTCATCTCAGATCAAGCCACTTCTCCCGGCGACAGATCTCCGCGCCACAATCCAACATCTCTCACACCCAACTCCAGAAGCAAAAAAAAAAGCAATGCACACAATCCGCTTCACCAACACCTCATAAATCAAACTCTGTCAATTTCTAGATCGCTGAATCTATGCATGAGAGTGAGAAGAGCCTCCTCCTCGTTATCGAGCTGGTGTTCCACTGAAAATTCGAACAGCCAAGAATGAGAAGAGAGGGAAGAAGAAAGAGCTTTTTCTTGAAGAGGGCGAGGGCTGCCTCGGTTCAAAAAGAACTGATTTTTTTAATTCCTCTCAAGTCTCAACTATATTTTTAATCTAATAATTTATAATGGATAAAAAATGACATCTCTCCTCTCTTTCAAGCGTGTGTTTGTTTCCCTCTCCCATTTTTCACAATCTTCTTCTTTCATTTTTTTTTCTCCTTATATATTTTAACAATCTTTTATTTTCTTACACACACACGGGTGAGAGGCACGGGGCTTCGCCCCTACTGTCAAGCGTGATAGTACCCGACCGACAACGGCGGGCTTCGCTCGCCCCCGGCGGGCTTCGCGCGGGCGGACTTCGCCCGCCGTTGCGCCCACAACATATACATATTAGTACTCAACACAAAAATTTTAATTAATATTTATAATTGTTTTTTTTTTCAAAAAAATCTATATTTTAACAAAAAAAAACATTTTAAAATATGTCTAGGAGATCGAATGATTACCTACAATAGTAGGTGTAGGAGGTCTACTAAAAAGCTTTTACGTTTTAAGAATTTCCATCATTATTTTTATTATAGGGATATAGGAAGCGTTTGGGAAGCCGTTTTGGCCTCATTTCTTTCTAGCCGGACCGGAGAAGAGGCGTTTGGCAACAACCAAATTGGTACAATTTTATAACGTCCGGTTGAAAACCGGCTTTTTCCTCCGTTTTGGAAAGGCCGACGATACCTCCTTTCTCCCTTCCAAAACGGTCGTTTAGCATATTTTTAAATTTATTAAAAATTTATTTAATCAATCTGACTCCTATTAAAAATAAAATTATATCCATAAATTTATAAAAAATCAACATATTTAATAGGCAATTGTTAACCGCACTCGCCATTTGGCTATCCGCACCCATTTAAAAGTGTCTTTTTTAGGTTCTGTAAAAAAACCTAACCGCACTCTCATTTTAACGCTCGCCGAGCCCTCATTCTCGCACTCGCCGACGCCGACACCCTCCTTCTCGCACTCGCCGACGCCGACACCCTCCTTCTTGCACTCGCCGACGCCGACACCCAGTTCCCAGTAGAAGGACGGAGGTTCAGGGAGAGAAGTAGACGCCGACACCCTCCTTCTCTACCCGTTTGCTTGATTTTGAGTTGAATTTCTCTGCTGTTCTGCTCACGTCGGGTGTGCTTAGCTTAGGATAAAAAAAATCTCATTTCAGCTTGCTAACATTTGTTGTTAAAAAAATTCTAATTCTATTTGATAGCAGTTCAATGTAAAATATTCGAAATGGAAGCATAGTGTCATAGAAAATACAGGCACGGGTTAATAGAACCGGTCAGAAAACAATTTGCAAATGCATATGTACGTGATATCTAAAGAAAAATTTAACATCGTGCTAGAAGGCCTTCAGGAAAAAGTCTAAAAACCAGAAGACAAACCTTACTCATCTTGCAATCTGTAGATGGTTGGGGACACCAATGCGGCTTGAAGCATAACTTTTGGATGCAATCATAACTTGTGTTGAATGTTAACTTTGTTTTTATGGACTCTAAAACAATGGCATTGAATTATATTTTAATGGTGTTTTGTGAAGTTTATTTATATCAATGTATTAGTAGTGATATTGTTTACAATTCCTGAATTTTATAATTTTCAGAAAAATTGGTTTGCGGATATCAATTTTGTTTGCGGATATCCATTTTGTAAATCACTGGTTTGCGGATATCAAATAGTTGCGGATAGCCAAAAGTGCGGTGCTAATAACAATCGCCATTTAATACTTAATTTTGTTTTAAAAAATTCAGAAAATATTGACCTCAAATAAATAAAATTCATGTGAAGATAATTTTGAAAATAATTTAAACCACTACCGAAACGAAGGTTACACAAACAGAGCCTCAGTTTTGAAATTGCAATTTTGAAAATACAGTTTAAAATCTCCGTTTTAAACTTCTCCCTTTTAAACGGCACCGGTTTCTCAAACATAGTCGTAGTGTAATTACACAAATAGTCATTATATTTTATAAATTTACACTTTTTTCATAATATATGTCAAGTCATTGGAGTAAAAGAATGAGGCTATATTTGACAATTTTGAATGTTGCGCAAAAGGCAACTTCTTGTATATAGTGGTTAAAATATCAATCATATATTAAAAAATAAAAATATGTTTTTGACAAAACATTCAACTTTTTTATTTTATTCCTTTTTATTATAAAATATTTAAATTTCTAAATTGTTTAATTATTGTATTTATTTTTATTTTTAAAAATATATTCTAATGTAGGCAAAGTAAATCTACCTGCAATAAAAAATATGTTCTTCTTGCCGCTCGCAAACTCTCGTGCACACGGCAAAAATGAGCGCTGAGCAATGTATAGCGCTCGGGAATTTGCGAGTGGCGGGAGAGCCGTCGCGTCGGGGCAATGTCGTGGCCTGGGGTACTGTCGTGAGGGGCACTGGGGCCCTCATGCACTATCGCGGTCGGGATACCGTCGACCTAATTTTTATTTATAATTATACTAGCAGCTCTGCACGGGCTTCACACGTGCTCGCTGCTCCTCGACGGCATTCGACCGCCGCGACGGCGGCCTGCGGCCGCCTTCGGCCGTCGTCCGTTGAGACCCAAACGCTGACACCGGTTGGGGCTGGGCCCAACCGCTGAGATGAAGTCCAGCCCCAACCGTGTCTCAACGGTTGGACTGGCAGGCTGGGGTGCGGATAGGCTTCGTCGGTTGGACTGGCAGACTGGGGTGCGGATAGGCTTCGTCTCAGCCGGCTGCGCCCACAACATATACATATGAGTACTCAAAATGACCGTAAAAAAATTTTAATTACTATTTTATAAAAAAAAATTCAATAAAATATATATATTTTAACAAAAAATCATTTTAAAGTAGATTTTAGTAGGTCTAATGATAAGCTATCATAGTAGGTTTAGGAGGTGTAGTAAAATCTTTTGGATTTTATGAATTTTCATAATTATTTTTATTATTGGAATACAGTGTTATTATACAAATAACCCTTATATTTTATAAATTTCTATTTTTTTCATCATATATGTTAAGTCATTGGAGTAAAAGAATGAAGTTATATTTGACATTTTTGAATGTTGCACCAAAGACAACTTCTTGCATTTAGTAGTTAAAGATATATATTTATATATCTTTACCATATATAAAGAAATATCAAACCCATGAATTTTAAAGCCGTTGAAATGATTACGGCCGTTGAATCTGACATGATATTTCATCAGCCGTCGGATCAAACCGCTCTCTCTCTCCACTTTTTCATAGGTCTTCTAAACCTACCAGGGGGTGACCTACAATTATGAAGGTATAGAGTACCTCCCACAATATGAAATTACGATTTTACCCCTAAGTTTATTGAAAAATGAGTGTCATATGACCTATTTTTTAATCACATAAAATTTGTCAATGGTGAGAATTGAACCCAGGTCTCCACTATGTCAATCAAAGATGACAACCGTCACATCATATGGTTTTTGTTGAACAAAATTAAATTAAGTTTTATATATACTGATATAAATGTAGATCGTCCCCACAGAAAGTCGTCACCTCTGCCGAATGTCACCCCCGCCGAATGTTGCCGCTCTACCGAATGTCGTCACCCCTGCCGAATGTCACCACCAAATCCTTCTAGGCGAGTGGTCCTTGAAGTCACCACTCGCCAGACTTATCGCGCACTAGATTCTATAGGTTTCACTGGGCGGGTGGTCCGTATGGGCACCACTTGCCTGACCCTTGGCTCTTTGGGCGAGTGGGGTTCTGCCCCCTCACTCGCCTGACCTCCCACGTATTCGTACTCTCCTAAGCGGGCGAATGCTTTGTGGATGAGGCTTGCACTCGCCCCGAATCTTGCCTGCCTCTCCTGACCTGGGCGAGTGACCCCCTAGTGCTCTGGGTGAATGCTCCTCCTGACCTACCTTGCATGCCCTTTGACCTTCTGGGACCTAGGGGCTCACCCGACGAATACGAGGTTGTACACTTAAAGTATAATATATTTGGAGTTTTATTTTTCAAGAACTCATAATAAGTCTTACCCTTAGTTTTGTGAATGAGGCTTCTGTTGAGAACATGGTTGAGTGTGTTAACTGTCTCTGCCTAAAAAGACATAGGCAAGTTATCCACAACTAATAATGTTCTTCCTTATTTAATCAGAGTTCTGTTCTTTCTCTCAACAACTATATTTTGTTATGGAGTTTTATGAGCAGAGAAGCTATGCTCGATCTCTCCATTCTCACAGAATTCAAACATTCTATGAGACTCAAACTCAGTGCCATGATTACTTCTGATCATTACAACTGAAGTATTCAGTTCATTTTGAATTTTTTTGATAAAGCTTGAGAGAATCTTGAAGAAGTTAGACATTTTCAGGATGAACACCCAAATGAGTATAAGAGAGTCATTCATAATAACTAATGAGCATGACTTATCTTCTATGTTGTGGTGCCCCAATTGATCCATGATAGGTATTAATTAAGGAGTATGAGGGTCCGTCCTTGTACCCTTTAGGATTGGAGGTTGCTGGTAGATTATGCTAACAATCTTTCATCACATGATTTAACTTATGACTTATTTTGATTTTGATTGAAATAGCTTATGTAAGACACCAAGTTTTGTGTGCAAATAAAGTGGGAGTGCTCGGAAGCTAATTAGCTAGCGCCAGGCGCTAGGGATAGCGTCGGCGGTAGTGTATTTCCCGAGAAACTCGTGCATTTCCCGAGAAGCTAGTGCATTTCCCGAGAAATGTGTTCTTTCTCGACGAATGGAGCAAATGAGCTAGCACTAGGCGCTAACGTTAGCGCCGGTGGTAGTGCATTTCCCGAGAAATGTGTCCTTTCTCAAAGAATGTGGCATTTCCCGAGAAATTCATTGAAGAAAGATAGCGCAGGTGGTAGCGCTAGCGCTAGCGTCTCTCTTCAGCGGTTGTGGCTAAGGTCGGTCGTACCGCCTTTGGGCTAGCGCCAGGCACTAGCATTAGCGCCGACGGTAGCAGGAAAATCATATAAGACCCAAATCCGACTTTCCTTCTCATTTTCTGAGAATCCTCTGCCTTTCTGAGAGCAGTGGGCTGAGAGCAGGGAAGGAGGTCAGTTGAAGATCGTTGTGCCAAGGGAAAATCCGCGAAGGAGATCTTGCGTGCTTGTGCCATCGTCGATCCTGTGAAGAGGAAGTTGTTTCAAAGGATTTCAGTCGATTCCCTCTCAGTTCTATGGCACCGAAACAAGCGCTGAGGGTAACGATTCTCCTCCCTACATCTTTGGGCATGCACGTCCTTTGATTTGCAAGTTTTGGAAGATTTCTACTAATTAGTAGATGGGTTCTTCCGGCGGGTCGATGTTATCCCCGTAGAAATTGCATATAGAGTCCGGAATGGCAGTACAGACATAGGCATACTGTGTGAAGCCCATCTGGACAGGTTGGCTGGATTGGTGATGTTGATATGCTATATTGCACTCTGGAGAAGACTCCGTGTATGTATGTTTTCGGGTTCTGGGTACTGTGATGTGCTGCAGGGGGTCCTGGAGGTGACCCTCAAGAAATACCCGAAAGAGCCAACAGATCTGTGTTCTGTTGGCTAGCGCTCGGCGCTAGCGCTAGCGCCGACGTTAGTGCCAGTGATCCTTGGGATTGCTAAACGAGCCCCTGAGGCTAAGGTGATGACCTTGTGAGGTTATAGTTTGATGGGCACAAGGGGAAGCCAAACCCGTGTCAGGCTAAGTTGAATCCTGACATTTATGAGCGCGGGCACAAGCTGAACCGAACCCGGGCCAGGCATAGGTGAATCCTGACATCTAGCTCATAACGATAGTGCCGAAACTTCGTGTGTACGACCGAACGCAAAGAGTTCCGGAACTTCGTGTGTACGACCTAGCTCAATCTGATCGTCCAAGTTGAAAAAGGACTTGAGGATGACGTGTCATGAGTGCACATGACATGTGACTTGTCGTCACCGTAGGATGATTGTTTCTATGCGGTGCTCAGATGCACCTGTGAAATATATATGCTGCTATTGCTTGCTTGCAGGGAAGAAGCACCGCCTCCCCAAGCATGGGGTGGGGTCGTTATATTATGGGTCAGCTAAAGCTGACCGGTTACTTCCTTTCCCACCGTTTGGTGGATTGTGACTTACAGGTCCTGGCGAGACGAGCGGAAAATAGCAGGGTGGAATCCAAGTTGCTGAGCTTTGTTGGCCCTTGAAGGCCAGAGATTTGTTTACTGTTTTCATGTGTGGTCGGCCTGCGTGCCGATGTTTGAAAGCCACCTAGTTGTTGTAAACAGTTTAACTAAAGAAATTTTGTTGTAGTTTCATTCCCTGTAAAGCGTGGACAAGTTGTGAACTGGTTTTATCTTAATAAATTAAGTGCTTCCGTTATGCGACTCTGTGTGTTGAGATGGTTGTGTTTGTAACTGTTTAAAATTCAATTCAGTAACGCGCTCTTCTGTTCGTTTAATATGGTGTGTGGTCCCGGCCGGATCTATTGCTATATTCTATGTAACAGGGAGGGTGTTACAAATTGGTATCAGCTATGGGTCTCGATCCCTTTCCGTCTGAATTCATGGTCAAATTCTTTTAAGGGGTGGTGAGCACGTGTGTGCGTCGCCGTTAAGACATGTAAATAACCAGTAAATGTCCACTTTAGGAATGAATTACCAGTATGATCGAAGCATTTGTGTTGGAACGTGTGTGTTCCTTTGCTGATTCATGTTATCTCGTAGTCGCTAATTGCGTTTTGTACACATCTATAGGCGATTGGAAGTGGAGGGGGGCCGTCTCGACACCCGCGTTCGACTGCGAGCAGTGCACCAGCTGAGGTGCCTACTCCTCCTTCTGCGGAGGCTGTGAGGATGATAGCTGAAGCGATGTTTGATATGTTCACTGCACAACCTGGAGGGCATGTCCCAGGACAGCCTCCTACCCTCGAGGTGGCTCTAATGCCGGTTGTGGCAGCTGAACCTGTACAACCCGTATTCGCCGAGTGGGCCCCCCCAGCCAACTGGCGAAACCTGGGTCGTCCGGATCATTCGCCGGGTCACTCGCCCAGGCTAAGTGAGGTAAAAATGCCCTCAAGATGGTGGAGGTAAGCTATAGGAAAGAAGACGCTAGGCGAGTGGTGCCCTCACGGACCACTCGCCCAGAAGTGAGGGCATTCGCCCAGCCAGGGGACCACTCGCCCAGAAGCGTGGGCATTCGCCCAGCCAGGCGGGTGCCCAACGAATGGTGCCCTCACGGACCATTCGCCCAAATGGGTGTGAGGGGAAAATGACCAGGATACCCCTGGTGGGCTGCAAATAGCCCTTCGGAACAACGGAGTTAGGCTGTCAGCAGACCAATTTGGGGTGCGGTTAGTAAAATTAAAAGGCGGATTCAGGCTATTTACAGACCAGCCTAGGAAAACTATAAATAGACCCTTAAGGGCACCTTGGAGGAGATCCGATTTTAGAGAATCCTCTCCTCTAGGCTAGTTTTGGTGGGCAGCCAGTGTCCTCCAAGGTGCCCGGTTGAGCTTTGGTTTAGGAGGGGAAGCTCTCTAAGATCTTCCGGGTGTGTGGCGGGACCTCCTCGCTTCAGCCTTGGGTCTATTCCGTTTCCAGCATCCACCGTCAAGAAAGTCTAGTGAGGGAGAAATAAGTATCGGCTACACCCCCAGTGGGTCCGAACTCAAGAGACCAGTTGCTGGTTTCAACAGAACCCGTGGTCGAAAGACTAGTGCCGGTGAGGGCACGAAGAGCTTCAGACCATCAGCTGCAGTACTTTCTGAGTTTCTACCCTCCGACGTTCACGGGGGCAGGGACCCTGTCGCAAGCTGAGGATTGGCTATCAAGAGTGCGAAAGACCTTGAAGGCCACAGATATGGAGGAAGGTCAGAAGGTGACTTTGGCAACCTTCCTTCTTGATGGGGATGCGCAGCTGTGGTGGGATGAGTTAGAGATACATCAGCTTGCAGGAAGGCAGCTGACGGACATCTCTTTTGAGGAATTTTTGAGATTGATCTTGGCGCGGTATCTCCCTCCTACTCAATAGATTGAGATGGAGAATCAGTTCAACCGTCTAACTCAAGGTGATAGTATGATTGATGACTATCTGCACGAGTTTACCCGGTTGGGGAGGTACGCAGGCGCGATGTTTGCAGATGAAGCTCGTAAGACCAACCAGTTTTATGAAGGTCTGCGAGAAGAATTGTGGTTCCTTTTTTCGGGGCCAATGACGCAAGGGTTTATGACCCTGGTCAATACATGTCATTCCTTGGAGAAGGACATGAAGCGGTCGCAAAGTACAAAGGAGTTAGCTGTGGTGAGGCCAGAGTTCAAAGTGCCGAGCTCTGCGAAGTCTGGGCAAAGTAGATGGAGGAAAAGAGCGAGACCTTCTGGGTCAGCTCAATCTGCTGGCTCGGGAGCAACAATTGGGAGAGGCCCGATCATTTGCTTTAATTGTAGTAAGCCAGGACATATAGCCCGAGACTGTCGTGGCGGCAAAAAGGCAACTGCGTCTTATGCGGCGGAGAAAGGGAAAGCAGCGGAGTCGTCTGCATCCCACTACACTCCAGCCCAACCGCGAGTATACAACCTTGGCCAGCAGGAGGCCATAAAGCAAAGCGATGTGGTGACAGGTATGCATTAGTATATAGCTTTTGTTGCTTTTGATACTTCCTATCTTGTGCATTGCTTGTTAACGTTGTGTGTGTTAGGCTTTATCCTAATATTTAACTCCCCGGCAAGAGCACTGTTTGATATGAGAGCTTCGTATTCCTTTCTATCGGAGGCCTTCATACGACAATTTGGAGTGCCTTCGACAGTGATAACGGAAAGGTTAGATGTAATGCTTCCCAATGGGTGTTCTATGTGTGCGGATCAAGGTTGTGTGGTAAAGGTACGAATAGGAAGTCAAGATTTTGATTTGGAAGCACTGATACTGCCGCTTTTGGAGTTTGATGTGATCTTTGGTATGGACTGGTTGTCGGCGCAGCAGGCCTACATTGATTGCACTTCTAAGGAGGTCACTCTAGGGAGGAATACCGAGCGTGCAACTATGTTTGCTGGTTTGCGAGGATCGAGCAAGACGTTGATGTCTGCTGTCCAAATAGTCAAGGCAGTTCGGCAAGGCGCAGAATTGTGTGTTGTGCAAGTTGGGGCCGTAAAGCCTCAGCCCAGTCTGCGTGACGTCCCTGTTATCTCGGAGTATCCAGATGTGTTTCCGAAAGATCTTCCTGGGGCGCCACCTCAGCGAGAGATTGACTTCACAATAGAGTTGGTGCCAGGTGCCAAGCCTGTGTCCACTCTCCGTACCGTATTGCGCCAAAGGAGATGGCAGAGTTGAAGGTTCAGTTACAGGAGTTGCTAGAGCAAGGTATATACGCCCAAGTGCATCCCCTTGGGGTGCTCCGGTCCTCTTTGTGAAGAAGAAGGACGGAAGCCTATGTCTCTGTATCGATTACTGGGAATTGAATAAGCTGACCGAGAAGAACAAGTATCCGATTCCTCGAATCGATGACTTGTTTGATCAGCTAGTTGGATCAACAGTGTATTCGAAGCTGGATCTTAAGTCTGGCTATTACCAGTTATGAATTCGGGAGTGCGACATTCCCAAGACGTCATTTAGTACCCGTTACGGGCACTACAAGTTTACTGTGATGTCGTTTGGACTAATGAATGCGCCATCAATGTTCATAGATCTGATGAATAGGACCTTTAGAGAGTGTCTCGACCGATTTGTGATCGTCTTTATTGATGATATTCTGGTATACTCTCAATCTGAAGAAGAACACTCGATTCATTTACGCGTCATGTTGGAGACCCTGCGACGGAGTCAGCTGTATGCCAAGTTCTCCAAATGTGAGTTTTGGCTAGCCTCGGTGGCGTTCCTTGGTCATGTGGTTAGTGGTGAGGGTATCGCAGTAGATCCAGCGAAGATAGTTTCTATCCGGGAGTGGCCCATTTTGACGACAGTAACGGAAGTCAGGAGCTTCCTTAGACTTGTCGGCTACTATCATCGCTTTGTGGAGAACTTTTCGCGGATTGCTCTTCCTCTCACGACCTTGACAAGGAAAGATCAGAAGTTCGTTTGGTCACCAGAGTGTGCACGAACTTTTGAAGAGTTAAAGAATCGTCTGACCACGACACCAATTTTGTGTTTGCCATGTGGTACAGAAGGCTATAAAATTTACATCGATGCGTCAGAGAGCGGCTTAGGCTGCGTACTTCTTCAGAATGGTCAAGTGATAGCTTATGGATCGCGCTAGTTGAAAGTGCATGAGCGGAATTATCCGATCCACGACTTGGAGTTGGCGGCCGTAATCTTCGCTCTGAAATTGTAAGGACACTACTTGTATGGTGTGATGGTTGATATCTTTACAGACAATAAAAGCCTCAAGTATCTGTTAAATCAGAAAGAGCTCAATATGCGACAGCGAAGGTGGATGGAGTTCCTGGGGGACTACACTTTCGAGATACACTATACTCCCGGGAAGGGAAATGTCATCGCAGATGCTTTGAGCCGGAGGGCTTCTGCACAGGCCAGTTGGATTCAGAGGCATGACTCGCGTCTGATCAGGGACCTGGAAGCCTTAGAGATCTCTTGTATGGAGCGGAGTTCTAGTGCAAGTGCGTGCTTAAACTGAACGAAGGTGTAATACGACCTCGCAAATAGAATACGACAAGCCCTGGAGCTTGATTCGAGCATGCATCGCTACTTGGCAGAGACTGGAGTTGGGTCTGCTGCAAAGTTTGTGTTAGACGACGGTCTTATGTGGAAATACGGTCGGTTGTGCATCCCAAATGTGGGCAAGTTACGGGAAGAATTGATGTACGAAGCACATTTTACAAAGTACTCAATTCACCCAGGGAGCACAAAAATGTATCAAGATATGAAAAGGCTATTTTGGTGGCCAGGTTTGAAGAAGGGCATCACTCTTTACGTGGCAAAGTGTAAAACTTGTGCACTTGTGAAGGCCGAATGTCAGAAACCTGAAGGGTTCCTGAAGTCATTGCCTATAACAGAATGGAAATTTGATGACATTTCGATGGATTTCGTGCACGGTTTGCCGAGATCGCAGAGTGGGAATGATGCTGTTTGGGTGATCGTGGATTGCTTGACGAAGTTAGCCCACTTTATTCCAAACCGGAAGGACGATTCAGTGGAGAAATTAGCAAAGCTATATGTTGATAGTATTGTACGATTGCACGGTGTGCCTCGTAGCATCGTAAGTGACCGAGATGGGCGCTTTACTTCGAAAGATTAGAGGCTAATCCACCAGTTGTTGGGTACAAAATTGAAGTTTAGTACTGCCTTCCACCCTCAAACGGATGGACAGACTGAACGTACTAACAGAACTTTGGAGGATATGCTTAGCATGTGCGTCCTAGACTTCAGTAAGAAGTGGGAAGATCATTTGTTCATGATCGAATTCGTTTATAATAACAGCTATCAAGCAAGTATAAAGATGACGCCCTTCGAGGCCCTCTATGGTAGAGCTTGTCGTACCCTCTTGGCTTGGGCGGAAATGAGCGAAACGAAGCTGTTTAAGCTGAAGGAAGTCGAAGATGCAAATTCGACTATCCGAACAATCCGGGAACGATTGTTGGTGGCGCAAGACAGGCAGGCAAAATATTACAATGCCAAGCACAAAAACATTGAGTTCGTTGTGGACGACTGGGTGTATCTCAAGATCAAGCCTTTCAAGGGAGTGTCAAGGATTCAACGCTTGAAAAAGCTGAGTCCACGATACCTTGGCCCATTTGAGATACTAGAGCGTGTTGGTGAAGCTGCCTATCGGCTCGCTCTTTCGACGGAGCTGAGCGGTCTGCATGATGTGTTTCACATCTCTGTACTGAGGAAAGCTGTGCCAGAGCCTAGCCATGTGCTGGTGGCGAATCAAGTGCCGGTCGATGATGGGCTGAAGGCGTTGGTCATGCCTATTTGCATCGAAGACACTGATGTCAAGCGTCTACGGAATAAACTGATCAAGATGGTCAAAGTCCGCTGGAACAACTACGGTCGTGAGGAGCTTACATGGGAGCGCGAGCAAACCATGCGTGAGGAGTTCCCCGAGCTGTTTTGCTGAGGTACAAGTCATATTTTGTATCTTTTTGATTATTTGCACTGTTAGAATTTCGGGACGAAATTCTTTTAAGGGAGGGGGGGGGGGGAATTGTAAGACCCCAAGTTTTGTGTGCAAATAAAGTGGGAGTGCTCGGAAGCTAATGAGCTAGCGCCAGCCGTTAAGGATAGTGTCAGCGGTAGTGTATTTTCCGAGAAACCCGTGCATTTCCCGAGAAATGTGTTCTTTCTCGACGAATGAAGCAAATGAGCTAGTGCCAGGCGCTAGCGTTAGCGCCGGCGGTAGTGCATTTTCCCGAGAAATGTATCCTTTCTTGAAGAATGTGACATTTCCTGAGAAATTCATCGAAGAAAGATATCGCAGGCGGTAGCGCTAGTGCCAGCGCTAGTGGCTCTCTTCAGCGGATGTGGCTAAGGTCGGTCGTACCGCCTTTGGGCTAGAGCCAGGCGCTAGCATTAGCGCCGACAGTGGTAGGAAAACCATATAAGACCCAAGTCCGACTTTCCTTCTCATTTTCTGAGAATCCTCTGCCTTTCTGAGAGCAGTGGGCTGAGAGAAGGGAAGGAGGTCAGTTGAAGATCGTTGTGCCAAGGGAAAATCTACGAAGGAGATCATGCATGTTTGTGCCATCGTCAATCCTGTGAAGAGGAAGTTGTTTCAAAGGATTTCTGTCGATTCCCTCTTAGTTCTATGGCACCGAAACAAGCGCCGAGGGTAACGATTCTCCTCCCTACATCTTTGGGAATGTGCGTCCTTTGATTTGCATGATTTGAAAGATTTCTACTAATTAGTAGATGGGTTCTTCCAGCGGGTCGATGTTATCCCCGTAGAAATTGCATATAGAGTCCGAAATGGCAGTACAGACATAGGCATACAGTGTGAAGCCCATCTGGACAGGTTGGTCTGGATTGGTGATGTTGATATGCTATATTGCACTCCGGAGAAGACTCCGTGTATGTATGTTTTTGGGTTCTGGGTACTGTGATGTGCTGCAGGGGGTCCTGGAGGTGATCCTCAAGAAATACCCGAAAGAGCTAACAGATCTGTGTTCTGTTGGCTAGCTCCCGGCGCTAGCGCTAGCACCGGCGTTAGTGCCAGTGATCCTTGGGATTGCTAAACGAGCCCCTGAGGCTGAGGTGATGACCCTGTGAGGTTATAGTTTGACGGGCACAAGGGGAAGACAAACCCGTGTCAGGCTAAGTTGAATCCTGACATTTATGAAAGCGGGCACAAGTTGAACCGAACCCGGGCCAGGCATAGGTGAATCCTGACATCTAGCTCATAACGATAGTGCCAGAACTTCGTGTGTATGGCCGAGCGCAAAGAGTGCCAGGACTTCATGTGTACGGCCTAGCTCAATCTGATCGTCCAAGTTGAAAAAGGACTTGAGGATGACATGCCATGAGTGCACATGACGTGTGACTTATCGTCATCGTAGGATGATTGTTTCTATGTGGTGCTCAGACGCACCTGTGAAATATATATGCTGTTATTGCTTGCTTGCAGGGAAGGAGCACCGCCGCCCTGAGTATGGGGTGAGGTCGTTATATTCTGGGTCAGCTAAAGCTGACCGGTTACTTCTTTTCCCACCGTTTGGTGGATTGTGGCTTACAAGTCCTGGCGAGACGAGCGGAAAATAGCAGGGTGGAATCCCAGCTGCTGAGCTTTGTTGGCCCTTGAAGGCCAAGTGATTTGTTTACTGTTTTCATGTGTGGTCGGCCTGCGTGCCGATGTTTGAAAGCCACCTAGTTGTTTTAAACAGTTTAACTAAAGAAATTTTTTTGTAGTTTCATTCCCTGTAAAGCGTGGACAAGTTGTGAATTGGTTTTATCTTAATAAATTAAATGCTTCTGTATGGCGTGGGGTCCCGGTCGGACCTATTGCTATATTCTATGTAACAGGGTGTTACAGCCTAGTTGATTAAATTTTTTATTTATGGGAGCTTTTCCCAGAATTCCTCTTTGCTCTATATGAATCAATTCATTTCTCAAGTGCTTTGTCTATTTTTATTTTTCTTTTTGTAATGAAATTTCCTTCTAACACCTTTTGATGTAGAGGGAATATTAACTAATGAATTTATTGGTTCTTTTCCTTTTGCACTAATGAACTTTACTGGATATTTTTTTCAAGCGAGTGTGCTTGGAGAGTCAGCTTTATGGGGAGAATTAGCACAGACCTAGTTTTTTTGAACTTGACTGAGAGGTTTTCAGAAATAGCTTTCAGCTGCTGGCTCCTCCCATTCAAGCTATCTTAAAAAAGCATAGATTTATTTAGTTCATCTTTTAGATTCTCATTTTCTGGTTTCAGAGAATCAAGTTCTTCTCTTAGTTTATAATTTTCAATTCTTAATTCATAGTTTAGTACAAAAGAGTTTTCTTCTTATAATCTGTTAGTAAGATGATCTATTTCTTCTCTTACAACCTTTTGTTGACTTTATGCAACCAATTGTTCTTTACAGAAGCCTTTGAAAGCTATTTTAAATTCCTGAGATGAAAAATCAAAATTATCAAAATAAGTTACCTCATCATTTTCTTCTGTAAGACCACCTTCCTTTTTAGTGAGTTCTAAAGCCATCATGCAGACTTCTTCTAGTTTGCTCTCATCTTTATCAGAGTTTGAAGAGCTGTCTTCAGTATCACTCCAAGTCTTTGCAATGAATCTTTTGGCTTTCTTTTTGTTTCTTTTCTTAGGATCATAATTTTTCTTGTGATCCTTATCCTTCTTTGAAATTTTGTCCTTGATTTGATCATGACACTATGGTGTAATATGTCCTGGTTCCTGCATAAGAAACATATTATTTCCTTAGAAGGAGTTTTGTTATACCTTTGATTGAAGTTACTTCTCTTTAGAGCTTTTCTTGAAGTTCTTATATTGTGAGATCAGTGAGGATTCCCTGTCCTTCCTCTCATCTGAACTCCATTCAACTAAATATGTCAGTGAATCCCAAATCTCTTTTGTTGATTGACACTCAACAACCTTTTGGAATATGTCGTCTGACATTATTGACACCAGAATATTCTTGGCTTTGACATCACATGCTTAGTTTTCTTCTGATATTCTATCAATTTAGCCTTTATTATCTGCATAAGTTTTCCATCTGTATCAATCATGGTAATACTTACTAGACATACAATAATGGATTCAAAAATATCTTCATCAATTGAATTCACATACAACTTCATTCTAGATTTTAATAGAGTAAATTTTTCTATGTTACAGACTAGAGATCTCGTGGATGTATAGTCTCTATTCTGTGTAGAGCTCGTGATTAAAATAAAAAATTACACTAGTAATTCTTAATACCCTTAGATCTTGATCAATGTGTTAGCCTTTTATGATTAACTTCCCTATGATACCAATTGAAAGGTAGGGTATGATGCTAAGAATTTCTCTAGGGGGGGGGGGGAGGGGTGAATAATTTTTTATTTTTTGTAGTTTTTAATCATTCATAACACATCCACAAATTATCTTGTTTGCTATTATTATGCATCAAAAAAGTAATAAAAACAACAACAAAAAACAACTAAGAGTTATGCAATCTAGAAGACACAGTTTTTATAGAGATTCCCCAAATTTGGGTACATCCCCTCTTATACCCTTTGGTAGGCTATCCATTATAAATAGTGTTGACATATTCACCTTATAGTGTTAAAGCCTAGTCAAAAGGAGATCAAAAACCACTTGAGTAAAATCTGCGTCGAAAAGAAGTCGACACAACTTCGATTGAGAGTTGAAGTAACTTCGAATAGAAGTAAAGATAACTCAGCCTGGTAGTCGATGCTTCATTGGAAGTCAATGCAACATCCAATGGTATTCAACGCAGAAGTCAGAACTTGAAGTCTACGTTCTTTATCTTGACGGATACATTGATAATGAATCGAAGCAACGTAGATAAAAAAGTCTAATTCAAAGCTGAGGTTTTCTGAAGCAGATTTCGAAGTTGCTTTTAGTAGAATTCAAAGGTGCATCAATATGAAGTCAGAAGTTATTCGATGCAACATCAAATACAGTCAAAGAATTGGAATCTTCCTATAATGGATTTTGATGATTATTCAGAAGGTATATATGGAAGATATTTGAAATATAACTGGTCGCACATGTACAAGAAGAGAAAGAATCATTCCAGAGATTCAAAGGTGATGAAATTGGAAGTTATATAAAAGGTTATTGACGGCCTGTCAACATAGATAAAAAGAGAGCAATAATTCTCTCTGGACATTCCAACTGGAGAAGGATCAGAAAGGGAAAGTCATTCAATTCCAATTCAATTGAATCGATAGAAGAATATATACATACAAAATTCTAAAAGGGATATGCGCTTCTTTTCTATCTCCCTCTCTCTCATTCTACCCGACAGAATTCTGGACTGCAGATTTCTTCTCTCAATCTGCAGAGATTCATCTTCATCCTTTCTTTGAAAGAAGATAATCAAGAACAAGATCATCTGAACTACATATGTGAAGAAGAACAATCCTTGACCTTCTACCTATCAAGGATTTATCAGACTTGAAGATTCATCATCCACTATAGTGCTCAAAGATCCTCAGTGTTTCTGAGAGAGGATCTTGATCAGAAGAATTCTCTAACTCCTATAATTCTTCTGATTTCTTATTCTGATCTCGAATTCTTTGTCATTCAAACACATTGTAAAAACGTTTTAAGAGTCTCTCTTCAAAGGATTCAGAACTGGTTCTAAGAGTCTCCCGATCAAAATACTCAGTGGTTCTAAAAGTCTCCTTATTAAAAGACTCAGTAGTTCTAAGAGTCTCCATATCAAAAGACTCAGTACTGTGATAATGGATTCCTACCAAGGGGGTAGAAGAGTGGATGCACCCATAGTTTTGGGGAACCACTATAAGTTCTTGTGTATTCTGTGTTTGTGAATTTTTTGTGTTTGTCTCTTGATTATTTCTATTATTCTGTGATTTTATTAATTCTGGTTGGAATTTTGGATGCCTAGTAATTAGGATTAATTCTATTTGCACTTCTTAGTAAAAGATTTTTAAATCTCTATTCACCCCCTCTAAAGAACTCTCAGGGGAGTTACTGTGCACTTTCACTGATGTACTTGCTAATGAAGTAACTGAAGTACTTAATGATGTAGTAGCTGAAGTGATTGAAGGGGAGTCTCAACATGAGAGTTCTGCCCAGAATGCAGCTGATATAGAAGTTGTAGACCAACTTGTAGAGAAAATTACTGAAAGCATTCCTACAGTTGTTGGTAAAGTGGTCGAACAAATAATTGAGCCAGAATAAATACTTTACACTGGACAGGAAATTGTATTGTTCAAAGGAAAGTTAGTTATGGCAGAGCCAGAAGCTGAGAAGAAATCTGCTAAGGCTGACACTCCTGACTGCATGTTTGAGGATTATGAATCTGAAATAGATCCAATCATTCCAACAAATGCTGGATAGCCTAGCAATCCCATTCCTACAACTAGTGAAGAACTTCCTGGTTCCTTTATGGCTCAAATGGCAGCTTTGTTGGATGGTCAATCAAAGAAATTTGAATGTTATGTGGACAAGGCTGTCCAAAGTTTGAGAAAGGAATTATCTGAAGAAATAGCAGAAGTAAAAGCTGAGATGCATCAACTGAATGCCCAAACACTGAATTTTTTTCCTAAGGGTTGCTCCTGTTGTGGACCATACAACCCATCAACTAGAAATAACTCATAAAGGGCTAGAAGATAATAGATAATCAACGTGCTACCTTAGAAAATCTTCAAAATGCTTTCTAGTCAATTGCTAACAACATGACAGAGCATTGTATTAACATCATTGAAAAAGTTAACTTTTGTAGTAACTACTGGGTGAACACCTCCTTGAAATAAAGAATCATATAACTAAAGGTGTGAACATGCTCAGAAGTACAATATCTGACCTCTAGGGCAGCATTTGTCAGCATGTATCTGAAGAATTCAGAAAGGGGGAGGAAGTTATCATAAAGCATGGTGCTGATAAGGCTATTTGGGTCTCAAATGCCACAAGGTTTGCCTTGAATCTACCTCAGTTGAATTATGATTCAGAGCCTACATATCCTGAACCCCAAGTTGAGCAGTTCTCAGACAGTCCTTATATTGTTGAATCATCTCATAAAAGAAAAGCAGTAACACCTGAAGAAGAAATGTTGGTAAGGAAGAAGAGAAGAGAGGAAATTCAGAAACTTCCCAACTATGAAGAATGGATCCCCAAAACCAAGTCAATCATTTTGTACACTTGGAATCGGTTTGGCAGTCAAGGTATTAATACCTCAAGGTATTATAGCTATGTGGAATGGAATAAGCATGAAGAACAAGAGAGGAAGAGGAGGATTCACATGAGAAAGTATACTAATGGGCCACCTCCTCCTTCCAGATACATTCCTAAACCACTTGGTTATGTTGAAAGATAAAGGAGGATAGTTGCTAGAGACAATGATTAGAGATCAAGAAAAGATAATGGAAAGTTGACACTCCTGTGTTAATGATGTTCTAATTAAATTTCTAATGTAAACATTGTTTTGAATTTAGTATATAATGGAATGTTTACCTTATGCCTTGTGTCAATTTTGTTTATAATAATGTATATGTGTCTATTGATATATGAGGTTCTAACTTTTTCTAATAGAGGGAGATTGTTGGGAATATTGACCACAAGATTCTTGATTTGAAGAAGCCCTCAAGATAACAATAAACACATAATGTATTTGATGCTCTATTCTAGTTTTGATGTGACAGGTATAATAAAAGTGCATGACTAATGTAGGGTTAGGCTTATATTCGATCAAATAGTATTTTGCCATTATAATCCCTCACAGTGCAAAACTTATGTTGACTTATGATCTAACACTATATTAGACTTGTCACTATCAAGGAAAAGTCATTTGGAAAAGATCTGGAAATGAAGCTACAAAGATAGCCAATAGGTTGGAATAAGCCTAAAATTGGCTAAGGCAAAAATCGGCTAGATGATCTAGACGACAAGGATTCTATTTCGTCTAGACCACTGCTGTATCGGCTAGATGATCTCGATAATAAAATTATATGTCGGCTAGACCATAACAACCTCAGCCAGATATGATCTATATCTTAATATTGGCTAAGTCCAATGTCGTCTAGAAGAGCTGTATCGTCTAGAAGAGATGTATCATCTAGAAGAGCTGTATCGTCTAGAAGACATGTATCGTACAGAAGGTCTGCATCATCTAGACGACTTATATCGTCTAGAAGACTTATTTCATCTAGGTATATCATATCGTATAGAAGAGCAAATCGTCCAGAAGATTTCTATATATGCAAGGCGCAAGAATAAAGCCGAGAATTATGCCTTAGCTTAAATTTCAATTTGAAATCTACCATCTGATGCGTCAATCATGGGATTTCTTCTAGAAGGTCTTAGTTAAATAAATATTTCTTTATTTCTGGCCATTGACATATGTTTCTATAAATAGGCCTTGGGGGCTCACACTTCAGACAATAATTAAGATTACATTATATCTAAAGCTTTTGCAAATCATCTGCGATAAAGAACGAGAACGTAAATCCATTGGAGGGAGTAACAAAATTTCTCAAGAAAAAATATAAGTATTACTCAGTAATTGAATTTCTCCCTGAAGATTATCTATCTGAGTAAGAGTTTTATTCTGCAAGAATGCTTATTTTGCTCAAGATCAAATCTTTTAAGAAGATTATTTCTGAGATCTGATCAAGGAAGAAGAAGCCTATCTGCTGTGCTTCTACAGAAGATCCAAATTTATTCTTTATTCATTTTTTGAGTCTAAGTTGTATTGCAAACAGTGAAATTATAAACTGGATGTTGTAGGATCTTTTGAGATTCGAGTTCTAGGGCTTTTTGTGTAAGCCTGAGTTATAAGGCTCTTGGAGCCTGAGCTGTAGGATTCCTTTGGGAATCTGAGTGTAGGATCTTGAAAAAGATCTGAGTATAGATCTCTTGTTGGAGAGATTGAGGTAGGGCCTTGGTGTCCTGGGTGTAAGTCTTGGAGAAGAAGACTTAGATTTGGAGGAGTTTACCTATTCTAGCACATTGCTAGATATGTGGTGTGGAGAGAGGACTACCTAAGGCATTCTTAGGGAACCTCTATAAATCCTTGTGTGCTTTTTGTGCTTGAATTTTTCTTATTATCTCACTGAAACTTGAAAATGATTAAAAAATACTTATCACACTATTCACCCCCCTTAAGTGTGATCTAGGTGACCCAAAGTAAAATTACACAACTAGTTTTCTTCGATCACTCGAGATCTGAAGGTCGTGTGTTGAGCTGTTGATGTATTTTTTGCATAAGCGTCACCCTGACGGATCAAAATTTATCACCCAATTTCCACACTCAGCGAACAATCCGGGGGACATGAGGAAAGAGATCGAAAAACGCAAGCAACTGCTTACTAACCCGAGGCTTGGAGACCAAAACAGAGAAGAGAGGATGCCGCTAGCTGCGATGGACACCAGACTTATCCACAATGGCGAACACCAAACTTACCCGCAGTGACAAATACCTCTCTTGTTGCGGGCTATATAATTTCACAAAGTATTACGAGCTATTACAAGAGAATCTGCTGGAAAAAGAAGGCAACCAAATGACGATAACTTGTAACCGCACCAACAATAGGGTAGACTCTAGCCAGTTACGCGTCCCCTCCAAGCACCCCTCACCCTCTATTTATACTTGAGGGTAGGCTGCTCGACCGGTTTAGGGCATTTTATGTTGCATTAAATGCTCTGCTCCCTGGGGAAACTGAAGCGTCAGTTGCGGAAGAGAGAGAAGAGGGTGCGCGACACAACATGCGATAACCATGCACACTTGCTTGCTAAAAAAGGTCCACACAGGCTCTAGAGGGTTCCCGCCGCGATTCCTTTTGGGAGGTTGGCACTGCTGGCTTGAGGGCTCAGGCGCTTTGATGGGAAACTGCACGTGCCCTCGCTGAGGAGAACAAGCCCTTCCTGAAAAGAGTCCGCAAAACCCTTAGGGTGTCCGCCCGGGCCTTCCGCCGAGAAGAAAATATGCTCATCCGGGATGTGATGGCAGGAACTTCTGGGTGTCTTCCTGGGATTTCTAAAACTGGCAGAGAGAGAACAAGCCCTTCCTGAAAAGAGTCCGCAAAACCCTCAGGGTGTCCGCCCGGGCCTTCCGCCGAGAAGAAAATATGCTCGTCCGGGATGTGATGGCGGGAACTTCTGGGTGTCTACCTGAGATTTCTAAAACTGGCAGAGAGGGCGCTGGCCGCGGTCGTAGGATTTGGGTTAATAGAATCCTCGTACTTTTTTGAGTCTGCGCGGGCTCCAAAAAAGTACACAGATAACCGCAAAGACCGCGACTCAGTTTTTGCACCGCTGAGAGCTATAAATAGGCTGGGGCAAGCCTTTCTGAACATATTGCTGGAGAGAACCTTAAAAAGTGCAACCTTTTCCCACCGAACATTGAATAACCAACTCCTTGCTTTGTGGGTTCAAAAGGCGGCACTGACAAAGGGAGACACCACCATGGAGAAACCACACAAGCCTTCCAAGAAAATGGTAGGCTCCGTCGGGCAACAACTCAAAATATAATCTCCCACTAAGCCTTCCATGACTACCAAGCCGGTTTAGCGGGCTCCCTCCAAGAAGAAAATGACTTCAGGGTCCATGACTCCTGCTGAGATGAACGAACACCTGAAGGGCTTCACCGCCCTCAGCGCGCTTTCCTTGAACCAAGAGGCCGCTGATAATGTCCTCCCGAACTCAGAGGTCACATCCCTCGTGAAGGTGGGCCCTCTACAGAAGAAGAAGCCAAAGATGAACCGAACGAAGAAGGTTTCTCATGATGCCGGACCATTGAGGGTGAAGGGGGCGGCCACCCTTGTGGAGGAGCTAGTGAAGGACATAGAGCAACCTGCGCTGGACCTGGCACACACGGATGTGTCGGGTACACTGACTGTGCTTGCTACTATGTCGGGGCTGAAAGCCACACAAATTGCAGATCTAGATCCGTTACTGGGGCACACCATCGACCAATACGAAGAGCAACAACCACATATTCTGAAGGATAATTCAGATAAAAAGGCGGGCGAGGAGCCCGGTGATGAAGCGGATGATGGACATCAGCCGATCGGTGTCGTGGACTCGCCGACCATTGATGAAGAACACCAATTCGAGCCAGACGGCAAAAGCGAAAATGATGTCGAGGAGACAGAGGATGAGGAAGGCGAGGAAGAAGAGAAGGAAAAGAAGGAAGAGAGAGAAAAGGGGGAAATCCTCGTGGACCCTCCCTCACTGGGCGCTGGGACAAACGCGATGATGATATCTGTCGGGCTGCCAGTTGAACTGCTCTCGGAGGGGAGGAAGAAGAAGAGGAAGAGGAGCGAACCAGGGGTATGTTCCTCGGGACGACACCGGCGGGGCTCCATGGTGGAGGAGGCGGTTAATAGGGTCCGCCGACAAAAACTCAAGGGTAAGTTCGTTGGTATGCTCGCGAAGGGTATTCCTTCCCTGTCAATCATGTTATTTCAAAAAATATTACTAATTCAAGTTGTACCTTTGTTTGCAGCGAGCTCTTCTGCAGATGCTGGGGGAAAATCATTGAGCCAACTGCGCGAGGAGCTGGGGGTGGTGAAACGAGAGTTTTGGATTGCCCATGCGTGAATAGCAAAGCTAGATAAAGAGATGGAGGATATGAACGAGGGCAATGTGCACGCAATCAGGTGTGGTCATTCGTCTGTGTTGCAGATATAAGTCGCAGTGGGCTCGAAGAACCCGACACCTCCAGAGGACCCACTAAGAAAATACGCCAAGGAAGTGAGGGATGGAATCTATGTGATACACTCCACAAGCACTAAGGCGAACATGCTTTTAGTGGGTGCACTCAGCGCACTCATCGAGATAACTGACGACTTGACGTATGTTAGGGTAGAGCGGGCGCATCCGAAGTGAATCTAGAATTTGAAAAGTAAATTTTAGAATCATGTAATAATTTTAACTTAGCTTTTTATGACCGCGCACTTTAGGACGGTCTCTGCGAACAGTCTTTTTTCTTAAGTTCTTTGAATCCATGGTTGTGTGCTCACTTTTTTATCCGCTGTGAATGTTTGTGTTTGTGCACTTCTCCTTGTTGCGAATGCTTGTGCGCTCTATTTTTTCTTACTGGAAAATTGAGATAGCGGGGCTGATCTCGACGCTCACTCTAGAAGTCATCATTACCCTCGTCATTTTACATTTCGAGGCAAAGGGATTCCGCACCACCTATAAATAAGGCCGACGCTCCCCGCTACCCGTATGTAACCATGAGTGATTCAGAGAGTTGGCGAACTCCCTCCACAGATGCGGATTTGGCGCAGGCTCTTCTGGTGGCCGCAGGGCGACCTCAACCGATGGGTTCCATGCGTACAGAGAGCGCCATAAAATTTCTCCGACATGTAGTGCAGATAGAGATGATTGACGATGAAGAGCTCACCACTCTGCTAACCAGGATCCATGCCAATCCTAGGGCCTATACCGAGTGGATCCCAGGGGGCGACAAACATCTCCACATGGTTTTCGTAGATGAACTTGTCCTCCCCTTCGAACACTTCGATGTGGGATGGTCTTTCCCCATCCTCCCGGAGATGGTGGAAGTTCTGAACTTCTACGGATTCATTCCCACACAGCTATTGCTGACCACCATCATGTTGGTTATTTCTTACCTCATTTACTTGCGGTTGCAGCACGCCCACTTCAACCTTCCTCTCTTCAGGAACCCGTTCCATGTGCGCGCCCATGACCACGAGCACATGTATATTGGTTCCAGCGTGTTTCAGGTTCTGAATATGCTGAACAAGATCCATGGATGGAAGCTCAGGTTCGCAACCTTTCGGGCCGACTTCAGTGGGCTCAGCACTTTACCGGAATCGTGCGAGGAGAGCGCGTTTCTGAAGCCTCTGCTGTCGGAGGTGGAGAAAGAGAGCATGGAGTTCTTGCTAAAGACCCCGCTAGACGTCCAACAATATATTCCCCGTCTGGACACTTCCAACTGTATGTTGTTTAATTCAATGATACTAACCGCCTAGCATACCTGCGGATGCTGACAATGATTTTTCGCACAGTCTTCCTGCGGGTTCCTCCGGAGAAGCCCTATGTTCCACCAGGTGAGGTACTAACTGCAACTGAAAAGTGGCATCTGCAAAGGATAACTGATCCCCCCGACACTGGGGCGAGTACTTATGCAGGGACTAGGAGGAGACCGACACGTTTATCCACAAATACAAGAAGTGGCGAGAACACGCAGCCCGACGCTGATGACTGGGTGGATCCCGATGGTAGGCCGATGATGGTGCGGCGTGAGGACGTGGTCACCCTAAGCACCACTTTTTATCATAGAAGGAGGCGCGACATGTTTCCCTGCATGCTCTGGCGGTCTCCACGGCTAACATCGGGAAGGATGATTTCGAAGAGATTATGCGGATTCCAGTGGAGGAGCTTCCATAGAGAGTTGCTGCGGCTAATTTGAGGTCACTGGCCTTTGACCGTTCAACCTGTCACACTCTGAAGAAGTCTTTGGCCGAGAATGTCTGCCTGCGAGCAGAACTCAAGGTAAACTCAAACTTAATTAAAAAAATTGGGTACCTTCTGGAGGTCGCTGATAACTCAATATTTTTTCAGGCGTGCTCAACCATGGAGAATCCCAAGTTTGCACAAGCGGTTCTCTGAGTTGGGAAGCGCTCGACAGAGGTCACGATCGAGCTTCTATAGGAGTGCGGCGCGCCAACGGATGAGTTCGTGGACACCGATTACGCCACCCTATATGAGGGATGTGGGGAGGCGTGTCCCAGACTCCAAATACGAGGTCTTGGAAGTCGTGGACTCAGTTTGTGCGACTGCTGGCAGAGAAGATACTAAATCCTCAGAGTCTGAGATGGCTTCGACTGGATACAACCTCTCCGTGGAGTCCCGGGAGGGGAGGCAGAGGAAAAGTAAAATGCCCATCTTAGAGTCCGGAGAAGACAACGAGTAGTACTGTTTATAATTTTTTGTTTTGCCGATGTCTGCGTAGGTTATTTTTTGTAGCCGCACCAGCTATTTTTGTAAACATGTTTCTAAAGCAATGAAAGTATGATTTTTGGTTTGCGGTTATCTGCAACTATTTGCGGTTTCACCTCATTTCATGCATAATTATGAATTCACGCGTACCTTATTTACGATTCTGGCGGATGATTCGTGCTTTACCTGAGACCGCCTCATACTCCAAAGGTGATTGAATATTCATCGATGTCATGCTCACTTAGGCTGGATACTCGCGGGCCTTTAAAAATCCCCACAATTCACTGCCCTTATACCCAGTTCCTATACCTGATTAGGATCCCCATAACTATAAATAAAAATACCTGCGAGCGCTGCTTCGCCTGTGGATGCTGTAGGGTGCTAATTCAACACGAGGCTCCTTGAGCGCGCACTTCTAGAGTATCCATTCCGGTTTCAGTCAAGTGGGTCGTATGTGCGCTCCCCCTATATGCGACCGCCTGCACCCCTTAGGACAGAACCAATACGGGAGTGAAACCGCCTGTGACCTCTCATAGGAGAAAATCTCGTGGGGATGAGGCGACTGCTTCTTTAGTTGGGGGGCTCATTTACAGAGGTTACGACTGCCAGTTGGGCTTATGTCTCCGCAGGGTTCTCCTCTGTAAGTAATTTTCGAACACGTTCTTGGGGTATGAAGCACCAATGTATCAGAGTTGTCCTAAAAAAGGCGCTAATAATGAAATGCCTCTATTGATGTGCGACATGCTATCATGTTCCTAGGCTGCCACGTATGCCAGTCACGAATCCTTCATGCGAGGACAATTGTAGTGGTCTTAGGGTGGAGTAAGTAGTCTATGCTAGCAGAGAGGGTCGAAAACTTGATGACCTCCACAAGAGACGTCTGGATACGTTCTAGGGGGTCCAAGCAAGTTCCTGTGGCACCCTGGACTAGAGCAAATAATTAAACAAAATGTTGTGTGGACCGCTATCGCAGGATTGATACCTCTGTTGATGCATGACCGACTATCATGTTCCAGACCTGCCACATATGCTAGTTGCGAATCCTTCATGCGATGGCAATTGTAGTGGTCTTAGGGTGGAGAAATTAGCCCGCATCGGCAGAGAGGATGAAAAAGTTTGGAAGCCCCTTGCCAAAAATAGGTTAGCAATGCATAGATATATACATGCACTATGCCTTGATAAGATGCAAGGGGCATACATTATAAATTGAAATGGTGGTGGGGGGGGGGGGGGGGGGGGCACTTCACTAAGAGTAATATCTTTTCAAGTCGTCACTGCTCCGAGTGTTCGGTACTTCTTCCCCTTCATGGGATGGCAACTGGTAGGCACCGCTTTTGAGAACTTCCTTCACAATGAAATGGCCCTCCCAGTTGGAGTGAGCTTCCCGACTGAAGTTGATCTTCCGGCTGCATCCACCTTTTCCATCACGAGAACGCCCTTGACAAACTACTTGATTCTGACATGCTTGTCGAAGTGCTTGGTCATTCTTTGCTTGGCCTCCGCTTTCCTGATGACTGATTAGTCTTTGAGCTCCTCGATGAGTTCAAGAATGCATTTCACTTCCTTGACGTTGCTCTCTATCCACTGCTCTCCACCTTGCTTGGACAGGAGAACTTTGGGGCTCATGGCATTGAGCTCCACAGGGATGAGTGCTTTGGACCCGTGCGCTAGCTTGAATGGTGTTTCCTAGATGGCTAGCGAAGAAGCATTCCTCAGGGTCCACAATACCGCTGGGAGCTGCTCTACCCAATTGCTACGGACGTTTTCCACCTTCTTTTTGAGTAAGTTCAGGATTTGCTTGTTGGCTGCTTCTACCTACCTGTTAGTGCGCGGGTGATGAACCAACGAGAACCGAAAATCTATTCCAACCTACTCACATAAATCTTTGAGTTACGAGCTTGCGAATTGAGGGTCATTGTCCGTGACAATTGCCATGTGGATTCCATGCCGGTAGAGAATTTCTCCCCATATAAAAGTCTTGACTACCTGGGTTGTCGTCTTGGCCAATGCCTTCGCCTCTATCCACTTGCTAAAATAATCTATCATAACCAAGATGAAGTGTCATTGTCCGCTGGACATTGGGAATGGACCCACCAAATGCATCCCCCACATATCGAATGACCAGGGGACAGGGATGCTGCTTAGCTTCTACACTGGCTGAGTTTAAAGGGGGCGACCTTCTGGCATTTGAAACACTTCTTCGCATAATCTCCGCAATTTGTCTTGAGAGTTGGCCAGAAATAGCCTTAACGCACGGAGGATCCTTTTCTCAAGAGTCCTGGCTCTCGGGGGTCTGTCGGACTCTCTCGCATGTATCTCTTGCAAAAATTGGTGAACCTCTTTTTCTATCACACATCTTGTTAGGGGTGACAGGAAAGTCCTTAGGTAGAGAATCCCGGAGATCAAGGAATAGTGGGCCGCTTTGAGCCAAAACCTTCTCTTGCTGCTTACTGAAGAATGGACTTCTCCTGTGGTGAAGTAGTGAACAAAGAGATCTATCCAAGACGGACTCCGATCAATCTCCATGACCTATGTTTCCTCTATAACTGGGTGGAACAACTCCGTGAGAGTTCCCCACACTGGGAGTCCATACTTTGCCAACTCATCAGCTTCGGTGTTCTCTACCCTTGGTATATATTAGAACTAAAGGTAGAAAAATGCCCGATTTTCTGCTTAACCAAAACCACGTACCTCTGGAGGAGGGGTTCTATAGTCTTGAAAGTACCATTTCCTGTGATACTACTACCAGAGAATCTGTCCTTACTTCCAAATCATCGATGCCAATTTCCCGAGCCAAACTTGGTCCTACTATCAACGCTTCGTACTCTGCTTGATTTTTAGTAGTAGGAAAGTGGAGCTTAACTGCTTGCTTGATTCTGACATTACTGGGGATAACCAGTACGATTCCTACTCCAATGGAGTTTTTCCCAGAAGCTCCATCTACAAACATCCTCCAACATAACTGCGAGGCAAATTCTTACTTAACGGTGTCATCATCAACACAATCGGTGAGGAAATTTGCCAACACTTGAGCTTTGATGGCGATCCTTGGGATATAAGATATATCAAATTCACTGAGCTCTATAACCCATTTCTCTAGCTAATCGCCCTAAGTTTTCAGACTTCTCAAGGATGAATCTTAACAGATGATCAGTAATGACCATGATGGAATGGGCCTGGAAATATGGGTGAAGCCTTCACGCTGATACCACCAAGGCCAAAACAAGCTTCTACAAGATGGGGTGGTGTGTCTCAGTGCTTTTCAACACATGACTGACATAATGGATTGGAAACTATCTTTTGCCTTCCTCTCGGATTAACATTGAGCTGATGGCCTCGATGTCGACCCCGATGTACATGAGCAAATCTTTTGACTGGCGAGTGCTCTAAAGAAGAGGAGTCGTCGTCAGCTGACGCTTCAACTCCTCAAATTCTTGACCGCACTCTTCAGTCAACTCAAGCTTTGCTACCCCTCAAAGTGTCTTGAAGAAAGATGTACACTTTTATCCTGAACGAGAGATGAAGCGGCTGAGCCCCGCTATCCTCCCTAATAGTTCCTGGACTTCCTTTGGGCTCTTTGGAGGCTGCATCTTGAGAATGGATTTTACCTTGTCTAGATTGGGCTCTAAACCTTGAGGGGTGAGTAGGCGACCGATGAACTTCCCTTTGCTAGCTCCAAATATGCACTTGGCCAGATTCAACCTCATATTATACTTACAAAGAGTAGCGAACATCTCCGTCAATTTCAATGTGACCAGCCAACTCGTGACTTTTGATGAGAAGGTCTTTAACATAAACTTCCAAATTATGACCTTTTTGATGCTTGAACACGTGATCCATCATCCTCTGATAAGTAGCACATGCATTCTTCAACCCAAAAGGCATGAAATGATAGCAGTAACAACCACCATTCGTGATGAAAGATGTGTGAGGGATATCAGGCATATGCATTTAGATCTAATTGTATCCTGAGAAAGCGTCCAAGAAACTCATTATTGAAAAGCCTGCGACGGAGTCAACTAGAGAGTCTATCCGTGGCAGAATGTAACAACCTTTTGGGCATGCTTTATTGAGCCTTGTGAAGTCTACACACATTCTCCGCTTGTTGTTGGCCTTGCGTACTATAACGACATTGGAAACCATTTTGGATATTGGATTTCCTTGACGAATTTCGCTTCAAGCAGCTTGGAGACTTCTTCCCAAATAGGCTCAGCGAGCATTATGGATATCACTCGCTTCTTCCACTTCACCGGTCTAAAATCAGGGCTGATATTGAGGCAATGACAAGCGATGTCAGTACTTATCCCCGACATGTCTAAGGCTGACCACGCAAAGATGTCTATGTTATCCAAAAGACACTGAATAAGGATCGTCTTGTCTCCCTCCTTTAGCTCTACATTTCTGGAGATGGTCCTATCTCCGTCCCCTCCCCGGACATTAATCTGCTGAGTTTCCTGGGCGAGATCTAGATGGGATCCCTATGTCCAGGCGGCTAACCGCGCAGGCACACCTGTGATTGCTTCACGAGTGTCCGCGGGTGTTTGCTTGTACTGGGGATCACCCGCCTATATCTGCTTTCTTGGAGGCTTCAAACGAATTCTGCTGCGCCCGTACAATGGGTGGTTTCACCGGTTGCTTGATCTGAAGGTCGCGTGCTCGAACTGTTGGAGCAAAATTTGTCACCCAAATTCCACACTCAGCGAACACTCCGGGGGACTTGAGGAAGGAGATTAAAAACTACAAGCAACCGCTTACTAACCCGAGGATTGGAGAGCAGAACACAGAAAAGAGGATGCCGCTAGCAGCGACGAACACCAAAATTACCCGCAATGGAGAATGCCTTTCTTGCTGCGGATTATATAATTTCACAAAGAGTATTACAAGATATTATAAGAGAATCTGCTGGAAGAAGAAGGCAACCAAATGCCGGGATCTTGTAACCGCACCTACAATGGGTAGTCTCTGGCCAAAGTTCTGAGTCCCCTCCAAGTACCCATGTCCCTCTATTTATACTTGAGGGTAGGCTACTCGGTCGATGGAGGGAATTTAATGCTGCATTAAATGCTCCGCCGCCTGAGGAAACCAAAGCGTCAATTGTGGTAAAGAGAGAAGAGGGCGCGTGGGCACGACAGGCCGTAACCGCGTACACTTGCTTGCTAAAAAAGATATATGCGGGCCCTGGAGGGTGCCCTCTGTGATTCCTTTGGGGAGGATGACACTGCTGGCTTGAGTGCGCGGGCGCTCTGATGGGCAACCGTGCACTCCCTCGCTGAGGAGAACATGCCCTTCTTAACAAGAGTCAGCGGACCCCCGTGCCTTCTATCGTGAAGAAAATATGCTCATCCGAGATGTGACCGTGTGCACTTCTGGGTGTCCACCTAGGATTTTTGAAACCAGTAGAGAGGCCGTTGACCGCGGTTGCAGGATTTGGGTTAACACGCTCAACTCTTTTTTCGAGGTGAGGATCTTTAGGTTTCAGGTGTTCGTTTACTTCAATTGCGAGACCTGGATGCGAGATTCAGATTTGATCTTTTTATTAGGGGTTGCTTATATGTTAGGTTGTTTAAATGATGTTCTCATGGTACTCGCAGATTCTTCTCTGGAAGAAGGAGTGGGCGATTTCAGAAGACTTGGACTGGTTTGCATACCCCTTTAAGATACAATGTTGATTTATTTATAGACTCGAGATCTGCCCTGTGGGCAACTCATCCTTCTCTGAGTTGCCCTGCTTTTAAGATGAATGTAGCGGATTTTAGCATCTTCTAGTGCATTCCAGTTGATGCTGGAATGATCTATGGATCCTCTGAGGAATCTTACCCTAAAATGGCGAGTTCCATATGTGTTTGCGAGTACACCTTCATATAGGTGAATTTTCTTTTACATAGATGCTAGATATTCCTCCCAGCTACTTCGTCATGGTCTGAGACCTTTGCTCCAAATGAGTTTAAATATTTGATGTTCTCATTTTGTGAGTACCATCTGAAGGAGAGAATGGTTCCCATTCTGATTCTTTGGGAGGAGAGGCTAGACAATTGGCCCAAACACTCACCACTATTCCAAATAAGTTAAACGACAAGTCTAAATCCATGTGTCAAACTGATGATCGTCGTCAAACTCAAGGTTCTAATTCTATTAAGGCTTCCAATTAGCAACGTGCTCACCATAATAACATCAACAATTTTGCATTTTAGGAATTAAATTTCTGTAGCCCAATGCATTATGAAATTCATAATAACTTGAGGAAACAAGTCTATGTGTATCCACCAAGAAAATATTTTTTTCTACTATTTTAAATTCAACCATGCAAAACCAAATTATTTGTGAGAAAAGCCTCACAAATTCTGATATATAAATCATCAATCTAACTTCGCATCGTTGGTTCCATTTTAAGCACACAATCCCTTATACGTCAATTATGATGTTAAGTATTCAACTTCCAAATAGGTCATCTTCATTATAACCTCACCAACTAGATGAAACACCCCAACCTAGTTTTACTACAAATCAGCGTCTGACCGACCCCGATGTTAAGAAGCAAACCAAGTGGCGATAATAAAAATGGTACATAACATGCATAAATGAAAAGTGCTAAAAGAGTACCTACATTGGAAGTTGTAAAAATGGTACATAACATGCGTATCTCAAATTTTGAATTCACAGAGCCACTAAAATTTACTGATTTATAATGCTTGAAATACTAAAATCTTATACATAGTCTGATACAAAGAAACATTAGACAATTCAGATACATGTTCAATATAACAATATGGTACTAAAAGGATAAACTACTGAATGAGAAAACAAACTATAAGAGGAACATCTGTAAATGCGCTCAACCTAGGTGAAATACCCCACCTGTGACCCCTATAATAATAAGCCCAAAAATGGGTCAGCCCAACTGGAGAGTAAGAAAGACCATTCTTCTTAGTGACACTAAAATATATTTTGAATGGATAAGATCACATGCTTTTGAAACAATATTTTTATGCTATAGAAAAATATGTGTTTTTATACTATGCTTGCTTTTCTAAAATAATATTGGGAGCATAAATATCTATTCTAGTTTAGTCATTTTATGCATGTTTATTAAAGTTTCTAATAATAGTTAATTATGCAGATTTCTAATGTTTGGCATGTACTTGTACTCCAGGTGTCTTATGCTTATCCTTCTTAATATTCTAAGTTGAGTAGTTTCTTATGCGCATTCAAATGATCTGAGTCCCAACTAATGAACACATGGGTTCTATTGTCTCACAAACGCAGACTTGCATCTTCTAATTTTCTAAATGGAGAACCATCTCCCTAAACTTGAGGTTCATATGGTCTACTACACCCTATGAGTAAGATAGTGTGCCTCTATCTATCACGAGAGAAAGTATCAATCGTGCTTCCTAATTATTTTTGGTTAACTGTTGGATTTCATACTTATTCATCTAAATGTCGTAGGATGTTTTTCATGCTAAAGAATCATCTCATATACATATTCTGGTGGTTAGTATTTATTTGCACATCTAAAGGAATATGTGGTTACATGTATTGTACAACTTTACGAAGTTCATACGAGTTTAGTATTTTAACATGTTATACATTAAAGTCTAGATGTTTGCAATCACATAATATTACATCCATTCTCTTACTATACGAGAAACAATTTGTGCATTTAACTATATGATATGTTTAGCTAAAAAGAATAGAATTTCATACCTCGGTATTACAACGCTCGTACACAAGACGCGGCGACATGATTGTCTAGGTTATTCTGGAGAACACGCATCAATATCCTCTAATTTGCCCCACAAACCCTAAAGGGAAAGACGCTAAGCAAATAATTAAACGTTCTGAAATTCCTAGGATAGTAATCCCTGACAAAGAGGGGAAGCGCTTACCACTTTACTAACAAAGAGGGATTGCATTTTAAAAGATGCGAAAAAGGCCTCTTCTAAATTGGGAGTTGTCGATCCAAAATGCGGTTAAGCGGAACCAAGCCCTAAATAAAATTTTCATAGGGTTCAGTTGGATGCTATACAAATGTTGGCTGAAAAATAGGAGGGAGAGCACGATACCTGTGCAACACCAAAAGGAAATAATCTAATAATGACAAGTCTCCACTGAGGTGTCTCGATTAGGATTCCTGAAATTTTTAAAATAGGAATCACCACGATCCAAATGTCTGAAATTTAGGAAAATACAAGCTACAGATTCAGTTACCTACAAGGAGAGATTGATTGACATGATGAAGATGAACTGGGTGGGGGGGGGGGTGACCTTGCTGGTAGAGGAGGAGAAAGGCTCCAGATGATAGTCCACATCACAGGAACTACTCCCAAATGATATCGAGGGTTGTTGGGAAAGAGGAAAATGTCGACAACTCTCCTCGAGAGAGATAAGACGATGCCACCACTTTCTGGAGGAAGAGGAGATGAATCCTACACGTCTGTTGCCGTCGATGAACAGGGAGAGGGATGCGTTGACTTGCTGGAGTGGAGAAGAGCAGCGAGCGGAGGTTTCGATGAGTGCCTAACGGGAGAGCCCTAACTCCTAACGCACTGGATCGGGAGAGCCGCGAGGGAGAGGAAAGAGCGGCGATTGATTTTATCAAGCGTCTAAAAGATTTAAGGAAACAGTACACGGTGCAGTTACGTAGATCGTGGGGGGATGCAGTTATTCCTAAATAGAACTGTGAAATGGAGAGGGTTGCGTCGAATAAAATTTCAACCACTTTCGTTAATTAGTTGATTGTCGCGCAACCATTGATTGTAATAAAATTGTACCTTAAACCAACGTTGGCTTGATCAATTTTGCTTGTGATCGAGCTCTGCAATCAAATTTAATTTTGTGTATTATATTATGGATGTCACACTAAAATAACTCAAGCTATGAGTTTTCTAACTAATTCTTTCATATCCACCGCAACAAATCATACCAAGTTATCAAATGAGATTCAAACATCCAAGAAGGGGATCTTATCATTCTCTACTAAAACTTCAATTTTTGAAATAATTGCATTCGACAAGGTTCATTATGAACAAACGATTTCATACATAGGAAAATAACCAGGAGAGTCATCAATCAAACTAGAATAATATTGCATATTAAAGTAAACATGTATTTTTTGTGCTAGAATTTAACTCATTAACAAGAGTTGGAACATGCGAGTTAGAATTTTATGAGTTGCAATTTATATCCATAACAACATCAATTAGGGACTACAATCCATAAGTTCATAGCTACTCCAAAATCTACTGACAGAGGATTCAACATACAAAATTTTGCAAACCCCAAATTTTATAGTTTCATCAAAACTCTAGTACATGGGTTCACAACATGGGTAGAATAAAATAAAATAAGGCAAGATGCAAACTATTCCACCTCCTTTCCATTCTCCAAATCATCTGGTCTAGCGATCATCTCCACTGTTGGACTGGCCTTCTTCTTAGGTTGTTTACCACGACAAGTAAGTGCTAGATGTCCCAATTTGTCGCAAGTGAAGCAAGTACCTTATATCAGTAGCGGTTCTCAAAGAAATGGGAGGTGTCGTAGCTCAGTCGTTCTTATTTGGAAGTCTACTTCGACATGTGAAAGTGTGAGAAAGTTATTAAGAAATACGATAAAGGGGGTGAATAGAGATTAAAATTTCAATCCCACAATTAGTCATAGTACATGCCACATTTAATTAAGTTAGACAGCAGAAGCAAAGAAATAAATAGAAAGATATGCAACCAGAAGACACAAAAAATTAATTAAAGTTACCTACAATATTGGGTACGTCCTCTTTTCTATCCCTTGGTAGATATTCCACTAAATAGTGCTGACTATTTTGATAAGTAGACTCTTAGAACTAATATAATGAAGATTTTGATACGGTGATTCACAAAACCAGCTGAATTTTTGATAAGGAGATTCTAAGGACCAATAAAGTCTTTTGTTAAGGAGACTCTTATAACCAATTTCTGAATCCTTTGATAAGGTGATTCTCAGGACCAATCAAATCCTTTCAAGAGGGATTCTACAAACTATTTTCTGAATGATTATTGTAGAAGCTTTTCCATAATTTGATCCTTCTTCAACAATGCTCTAACGGATATTTGAATATGAAACACTGTGTTGATTTTTGATTGAACAACACCAGTAATTTCTCTTGAGGCAGATGTAGAGATTCAATGGAGAAAAGTGGAATCTAATCTATAAGGAATCTTGAGAAATAAGAAGATGAACCCCTTGAGAGAAGGAGAGACTAAGATTAGAGAGAAGATATCTTGTCGACTAGGGTTCTTGAAGAGAACTTCTGGAGGGAGGAGGATGGATTCTGAATTATGGAGAGAAGAGTGAATTCAGTCGAGAGCCAAAAGCGCGCAATCTTTCTTTTGAAATCTTCATATATATATATTATTGCTACAAAATATAGACTTTTCTCATTTGAATCAATCACCTTAATCACCTTCTTGAAATGGAGAAGTAACGACTCTAATTGGATCCAAATCAGAGCCTTAATCTGTTCGGTAATTAATAACAAAAGCCTAGAGAGAATTCCTCATTCTGTTACTTATGCGTCGAATACTAGCCGGCTTACATTGAATTGTTGAATAAAGAGAGTTCAACATAAGCTGAGTAGTTGTGCTCTGTGCATACTTTCCTTTTATGAGATCTCAATGTAAGGAGGGATCATTGCTTTCGATGTGCGTCGATTACTTCTTGGCAAATGAAGTTAACTTCTCGGCGTATGTGTTGGAAAAACTCCTTTTGATTTAACTTAACAAATTATCTATAGGTGATTTTACTTCCTAAGGTGTATTACCCTCATTGTATAGAAAAGGTAAATTGGTCATTAGATGTCTTAGGATGTCACACGCATCTTTTAGTGTCAAGGCCAAGTCAAGACAATCACAAAATAAGTTAATTCAAGACTTGCGTCGAATGAAAGTCAATGCAACTTCGACTTCATGTGGACGCAACTCTGACTAGAAGTCCAAGTAACTTATTCAGACTGTCGAAGTATAATTCAAGTTGACGCAATGTCAAAAGGAACTCGACGCAAAAGGAAGAGCTTGTCGAAGCCATCCAAGAAGTCAACGCAACTTCGACTATAATTCGACGCAGAAGTTAAAGCTTAAAGTCCAAGTCTTCAACTCGACGGATACGTCGATAAGGAATCGACGTAACGTCGATATCTGAGTTCAATCTGAGCTAAGAAGGAATTTGAAGCTACTCTTATAAGAACTCAGAGGTGCGTCGACATGAAGGATGATGAAGTAAACTCAACGTCGAATACAGTCAGAAAAGGAAGCTTTTTCCACTGTCCTTTTTGAGACCTTTTCAAAAGAACCACAAGAGTAAAGACAGTTTTCCAATGGCTCATTTATGGCCAAGAATGGAATGGAGCTTTCAAGGACACAACAAAATCATTCTTGGAAGGTATTCAAAATTGATGGACGGGTCGGGAACAAAAGAAGAAAGGAAAATTAGGTGTCCCAAAAGAATTCCTTTTCAGGACAGCCCCAAAAAAGAAAGGATTTGAAATCTCAATCATACAACATAATTATGCAAAAGAGAAGAAGAGCTATTACATTATTCTTGTCTGTCGAATAGGGTGTTCTTCTTCTTCCTCCTCAAACCATAAGACAAGAACAAGTCTTCTCTCAACACAGTAAAAAGAAAGAACTGCTTCATATTCTTGATCTTACAACAGCCAGTCTTGAAGAAATATTCACATAGAAGGATCAAATCAAATAACCCTTGCGATCATCACTATCATAAGCAAGGGCTCATCATTTCAGATCCTGTGAAAGACAGAAGCAGCAGAAGTGCTTCTGAAGAATTCTGAAACACAGAATTCAATCCTCTTCTTCATCCTTTCTTCTTACTCTTTCCCTTGAATTATAAAGAGTTTTATTAATCCCTATTCCAAAGGATTCAGTGGTTCTAAGAGTCTCCTTATCAAAAGACTCAATGGTTCTTAGAGTCTCCTTATCAAAAGTCTCAGTGGTTCTTAGAGTCTCCTTATCAAAAGACTCGGGCACAGGTTGTGTAATCCTACCAGAGAGGTAGAAGAGAGGACTACCCACATTTTGGGGAACCTCTATAAAATTCCTGTGTCTTTGCGTGTGATTTTCTATACTGTCCATACCCTAGTTTTTCTGTGTTTTATTTTCAGCAAACTGTATTTAATTTATTCTGTCTATGGTTTTTGCTGATTGCATAATACCTTAGTATTTTTATTATATGTGTACTATTAGGATAGAAAATATTCTAAACTCTATTCACCCCCTCTAGAGAATACTCAGAGGCACGCTGTGCACTTTCAATTGGTATCAGAGGGACGTTGATCATTAAAAGGTTAACACCTTGATCAAAAGATCTCCTCCTCTCATTTCTTTATTATAAATCTGTTAAAACTATTTTTTAAAGAAAACGAGTTCTAAGGATTATGCATCAACAATACCACCAATATGTAACCTAAATAATTTTACACTCTGGAAGGCCAGAATAAAGCTGTACATAAACTATTGGAGCCTATGTTCCGCATCTCTTGGTTTGAGAATAACAAATACCGCATTGTATTTGATCTTATATTTTGTGTGTTTATAGTGTGCAGGTTGTACATGAACTATAGCTACACATCCCTATGAGTAGTATACTGAATGGAGACAATTCTCTGGAAAGAGAGCTAACGCCCCCACGTTAGAGTTAACGCCCAACGTTAACTTATCATTGATAAGGGATGTCGTCGAGAAGGGATTGACGTCGAGAAGAAATCCGTCGAGTACCAAGTGACAATGCCCCGCGTTAGAGCTAACGCTCGCATTGAGTCCACGATCTACCACGATCTCGACGGTTGCGCAATTTCAGCCACGATAACATGCGGTCACTAACGCTGGCGTTACCTCTTAATGCCAGACATTAGCTCCCGTGCCTATTTAAAAAGCAGCCCCTCTATTCTACACGTGCGATTCTATTGCCTCCAAATCCAGAACTCTGATTCTTTTAAGAGAGGCTCTTCTACAACAATTAAGAGATCTCCCTTGGGCTAACATGAAGATCTAAAGAAGATTTTGAAGGAGAAGGTCTACAACGCATATTCTATATGAAGGACGAATGCTTCAAGAATGCCAACGTCTACATCGCCTTCGTCTTCACCTTCATAATTTCTTGGGGAGTTTTTCTTACTTTATCTTGTAATCTTTTATTTATTCCCTTTTGTAATTGTTGTGAAGAAATCGTTCGGGGAGAACGTCGGATTCCGGGAAGGATTCCGTGGATAAATTCGCCGCGGTTGTTGGCGACTAGGTCCTTATGCAGCTTAGGGGGTAATTTGCCGCCTTGTGCATGACGATTAGGTCGAGGTTAGATATATGGGGGTGGCTAGAGGCCTTATCTGGTGTAAGATAGGCTATAGCCATCCGGTCCTTGGGAGAAGGATCGGTGAAACAACAAAAAAGTGTTTTTAATATTCTCGCATTGATTTCTAGCGTTATAGAAATCAAATATTTGTGTAATCAATTTATAATGAAATCATGTCTTTTAATGTTCTATTCAATTGATTTTATTTCCTCTTCAAGAATGTGTTAAATTATATTTTCATCAAAGCATTAAAACAAACATTTGTGTAATTATCCTTGTAATACAATATTCGTTTTCATTATCTATGATTTTTTGGAATTGTATTTCATTAAAGTTTTCATAAGTAAAATCACATTGACATAATTCTAAGCAGCTTAATTTTCTGAAGAGCTAACGCCCATCATTAACACTTAACGCCAGACATTAGCAATAGTAAGAAAAAAGTTCTGTTAATCTTATCTGAGATATTAAAATATATTTTCCTATAAAATATCCCGAAACTTCAGTCGCAAACTCTAATATTTTTAATTAAGATTTAAATTCCATAAAACCCTTATTCACCCCCCCTCTAAGGGTGCCGTAAGATTCAACACGTGGTATCCGAGCATAGGTTATTCCAATACGACTTCACAACCGGGAATAATGGCGCTTCATGATCTCGTATCCACTAGAAGGGGAAGTTGTTATGAAAATGAAAAATCCTTATGTCCACTATTATTTATGGGTGAAAATTATAATGGGTGGAAAACTCTTATGGAAAAATTTCTTAAATCTTTGGATATTGAAGTTTGGAATATTACAATTAAAATGCCACCAAGTATTCTAAATAAAAATGAAATGTTTTTAAATGCCAAATCTACGAATAGTCTATATTGTGCACTAGATCAAAATATTTTCAAACTTATTTATACACTTGCTACTACTTATGAAGTTTGAAATTTCTTGAGAATATTTATAGTCTTCCTTCCACAGATGATGAACAAGAGCAATTCCTTATTGATCCAAGAGAAGAAACCGATGAGGACTCATGCTTGGAGTAAGATCTATCAAAGAGGGAAGAATGCAACGTCACAATATTGGACTCAAATGATGGCAAAACATCAAGCAAAAGAGAAGAAGGAAACTCAACTATGGAAGAGGAATGCCAAGAAGATGTCAAAGAAACATTTGGTTCAAATCTTGCCTCATCCTATAGCAATGTAAGAAAATCAAAAACTTCTCTTTTTGTAACAAATTCTATTTCTACATCTCGTATGCTTAAAATTGTTAAACGTAAAATTTTAAAGTTGAAAATTGATAATTCCAAATTATGTTTAGAAAATAAATCTTTAAAAGCAAACGATAAAGTAGAATTAAATATTGATGTGTTAAATTCTCTTTCATGATCTGTAGTTAAAATTCCTACTCCTTGTTTTGATTGCAATCTATTAAAAAAAATTCAAGGATATTGAAAAATGGCTCTTAGGTTCTAAAGAGCATAAAAAAAATTGATAATTGAAAATGATGCTTTAACTTGTAAGTTAACAATTAAAATCTTTTGTTGAAAAAGTTCAAATTTTTAGTAATGACTTTCATCATAAGATTTTGAATAACAAGGATAAATTAACTTACAAAATCATTTCTAAAAAGGACCATTTTCACACATCAACTCAAAAGGAGTTTAGTTTCAAAAGGAATTATGATCCTCACAAAATTCTTAAGGGTCACTATTATAAGTCTCAATATATTTTCAATCATGACTCAAATTTAAGAACTCCTTTTCATAAAAATCAAACTATAAAATATTTTCCTTCACATTATAAGAGTATGTCTATAAGAAAGAGTGGAAATGAAAATCATCAAAATAAGAACCAATCATTTAACACATATTATAACCCACTCTATCAACAATCTCTTCTAAAGAAAGACAATCACTCTTATAAACTTTCAACGAATCCATATAATAAAATTCATTATGATTATTATTGCGGATCACTCAAGGCTCCGGTAGACCGGACTAAATTGGACCGCCTTAGCCCAGGAGCGTTCGAGCACGCAAACAGTCATAGAAAAAGGGAAAGCTGACAAGGCAATTTTTTTATCGTGGAAAACCCGTCAACTGGTGAAAAACCACGTGGCCGGATCTGTGCCGACCAAAACTTTCACTATTTGTTGGTTGTACAGAGCTTTTTTGAAGAACTCGAGGGCGACAGGCCGCCTCTCATTACAATTGTTGAGAGAGAGAGAGAGAGAGAAAGGTGTTCGGAGGGTGACAGGCCACCGCTCACGGAGCTAAGTCTTCTGCCTGCTGCAGAGGGGAATGGTGCTTTTGAGGCTTTGAATGCTGCTCGAAGGTTGGATCGATGCGCTCTGGGTGTCTTCGTCTCTGTGGCTTGTCTCCTGCTGCGCGAGAGGAGTTTGGAGTGCTGATCTTGACGATGGCTGTCACGTTTGTTCTTGAGCGCACATAGGCGTGCTTATTCTTGAGCGCACGGGGGCGGGCTTGAAGTGGAGCGCACGAAGGTGCGCTTGGAGCGAAGCACACAGAGGCGCGTTTGGAGCGGAGTGCACGGAGGTGCGCTAGTGAGCGCGCAAGGAGGACGCGCGCTTGGGAGCGCGCAAGGAGGACGCGCGCTTGGGTGCGCACAAGGAGGACGCGCGCTTGCGAGCGCGCAAGGAGGACGCGCGCTTGCGAGCACGCAAGGAGGACGCGCGCTTACGAGCGCGCAAGGAGGACGCGCGCTTGCGAGTGCGCAAGGAAGAATGAGGAGAGAGAAAATCCGTAGGAGGATTTTCCAGGCCGGAGAGAGAGAGTCTCAAAAGAGGGGAGAGATGGAGGAGGAGAAGATGGAAAAAAGAGAAGCCTTGGGGTTCTATTTATAGTTTTTGAGGGTGGCACTTTCGTAATTAAATGGGTGGTTAGGGTGGTTATGGTGGTTATGCGGCTACCCGCACACCATAACCAATTTATGTGCTATACGCACATTTATCATGAATATAGCTACACGCACACAAGTTTGTATAGTTTTGCGGTGATGTGTATTCATATGACGGATATGGTTATGCGCACACCATAACCATATTATTTGTTATACGCAGATCGTATTGAAGGATTTTACTATTTGCACCCCCATGTTGGAGGATTTTACTATTTACACCCCATGATGGGGAATTTTACTATTTGCACCCCATGATGTGGGATTTTACTATTTGCACCCCATGTTGGAGGATTTTACTATTTACACCCCATGATGAGGGATTTTACTATTTGCACCCCATGATGTGGGATTTTATTATTTGCACCCTCATGTTGGAGGATTTTACTATTTACACCCCATGATGTGGGATTTTACTATTTGCACCCCATGATGTGGGATTTTACTATTTGCACCCCCATGTTGGAGGATTTTACTATTTACACCCCATGATGGGGGATTTTACTATTTGCACCCCCATGTGGGAGGATTTTACTATTTGCACCTCATGATGGCAGTTGCGCGCTCCGTGAACTTTGCGATGTTCAAGTGCGCGCCGGTCAAAAGCATGCTACGAACTTAGCGGTGCTAAGTGCGCGGACACGCCGTAAAAGCATGGTCTGAGTCGTGCGAGGACGACGAAAAGGGGCGGTGGGTGTGCCGTGTGTCGATGGAGGTCGACCGGCAGGCCGCACGCGCGTTAGCGCGCAAGCCACGTGCTAGCGCGCAGGCTGCGCGCGCTAGCGCGCATGGCTCGCGCTAGCGCGTGGGCCAGCGCTAGCGCGCAGGTTGCACTAGCGCGCGGGCCAGCGCTAACGCGCAGGTTGCACTAGCGCGCGGGCCGCGCGCGTGCGCGCTAGCGCGCAGGCCACGCGCGTGCTAGCGTGCAGGCCGCGCGCGCGCTAGCGCGCAAGCCGCACATGCACGAGGGCCGCACAGGCCGCACAGGCCGCGCACGCGCGCGGGCCCGTGCGCGCGCAGTGCAGCGCGTGCTGCACGGTTCCGCGCGTGTCGCGCAGTTTTGCGCGCGCAGTCGTGCGCTACCGCGTGCGGTACTGCGCGCGCGGTCGTGCGCTACCACGCGCGGTACCTCTTGGGGGTACTTCGCGCGCTAGTGCACGAAACTGCGCGTGTGTGGCAGTTTTTGGGCGGTTTCGCGGCGGTTTTGGGCGGTTTTTCTCTTCCTTCTTGCCCATGCCTCCACCATCTTAGTGGGGCGTTGGGTTTTTGGCTAATCGCAGCCTGGGTTTCTCTACATAATAGATGATAACCCATCAATTATCAACATCAATCTATTTTGAAAAATAATTTGAATAAACATAAATCCCCAATGAATTATTTTTCAAACAACTATCATCATATAAAGATGTCACATAATCATTATATGGATTTGAGTGATAAACTACCAAGGTATGAATGGAGACCCATAAAGAAAAATGACACGTCAACTTTAATTGAAAGGGCCCATTCAACCTTATCTCCCCAAAAGCCAGCACGATGTATTTGGGTACCCAAAGAACCATCCCACTCGGTCCACTTTGGATACCTAAATCTCTCATTCATTAGTATCCAATCATTTGCATGAAGTATAAATAAATCAAAATGAAATTTTCAATACTCTACTTCATGACATGCTTAATTTCTTTTTCTTTTATTTGTTTTCTTATTTTTGAGCCAACTCGCTATGGTCACTTAGATATATTATGCAATATGACTTTCACATTTTAAGCCTAATGTTTAATAAATCAAATGGAAATAAATTAAATATAAAGTCATAAAGTTGTTAAGTGATCTATCTTTTCTTTTTCTATGTTTTATTATTTTCAAATCCATTGCCTATAAATGTCTTATTTTATCATTATAAATTTGTTAAGTGATATTAGTAAGACTAATGAAATTACTTTTAAAACATGGATTTAAATGGGCTTTTAGGGGTCTTAGGATAAAATATTAAATGCACAACTTATTATATATTTGTCTAATTTCTTTGTTGCATATGATAGCCCATATATTAAAAAATCATAATCGAGAAAAATCGAAATCAAATAATATAAAAAACCATGTGTTTTAAATAAAAAATTGTAACTCAAAATTGTAAATAAAAAACCATGTGTTGCTAATGCCAGACATTATCACTAACGCCAGCGGTAGCCTGTTTTCCTAAAAATTCTGATTTCTCTAATTATTATTTTCTGAAAAATTATTTTACTATGTTAAGTATCATTATCTTCTACTTTCAGATACCTTGTATTTGTTTTGTCTAATTTCTACAAATTAAAATCAAAAAGAAAATTTACAAAACAATTCAAAATAACCAAAACAATTTTTTGTCCCTTTATATATATGTAGTATAATATTCACTTTACAAGCAGTCACTACATATTAAAAGGATGAATATGAACTATACAATCACCACCATGATCTATTGATAGCATATGCTAAAATTCACTATAATCATATATCATAATTCACGATCTATCAAGAATTATCTTAAATCAATAAATTCTATCAACCTTAGGAATTATGAAATATACGATGGCTATTGGTATTATAGTTTCATATCTTGTTTTGTGTGTGTGATATGCATCTCTATTGTTTGCATGTATCTCATTCTATTTAGACCTAAGAATTAACTTGATATCAATAAAATGAAATCAAATAGAATTTTCACTTCATTCTAGGTCTATGAAAATTTAAAACTCTATGATTGAATACATGCAACTCAATATTTGTCCAACTTTACATAGCTTTGCACCTTGTTGTTCTAACTCATCATATTAGCATCATCACTTACCATAGGTAGAAATCAATGTCCATTCTAGTTATATCTTGCTATGCTAAAGTAAAATATATTACTAAAATCTGAAAATCATAATTTACATTGTAGTTGATTGCATGAATAATTTTTTTAAATGGATTTAAAATCAACAATCTTCGATATAATTATAAATCCAAAACTAATCATGCAATTATACTATAGTTCATATATTTAAGGCTTACACGTTTAGTATGTCCATAATCATTAAACTAATGACACGTGTCACATAATAGCGGGGGCGTAGGGTTGTATGCATTAGAGACCTAACCTCTAAGTCATATTTTGTCCTTAACCGGGGAGGGTTCCAGTGGGGCCTTGCGAGGCACTGAGGGGAAAAAGTGCTAGGTTAAGCATTCTCTAGTGTGTGCATATGGGATTAAAACCCCAACCTACGGTATGTGTGTAGCTCCTCATGCCAATCCATCACTTAGTATGGGGCTAGGGTGTAGACATTTAGTCCAGGTAGTTTTTAATCTTAAGATATACTTATATTACTCACTGCATGAATATTTTATTTACTTATCACTTAATTTATGCATATTTTAGGTTATTCAAAAATGTCCTCTTGTGTTTACATGATTTATTAGTTTGAGCTTTAATGATTTTATAAAACACAGGTTTTTAAAAAACCATCAAAAACATGCTTAAAAGAGCCTTCAAATCATCTCTAAAAAATATGAAATTTCAAAAGTAAGAAGGCCTCTTTATAATACAACTGAATTAAGATTTTTTTTTTTCAAAAAATCAAAATTTGCAATTCTGTCTCGGCGTTAAGAAGCTAACGCCCGACGTTAGCCCCTTTGCTCCAATTTTTTTTTTTTTTTTTTTTGGAAAAATTTCTGTGTTTTTCTCATGCATTATTTTTGGTTTATTTCTCTGGTATAGAATATCATTTGCTGATAGGGCTAAAAAGACTTTTATGTTTTCCAGAAAATATTTAAATTTGAATATTTAAAAACAAATATAAAATTACAAAAATAATTTCAAAGAACAAAAATATGTTTTTCTCTTTATGTGCGATTATTGTTTTGTACTTATATAAAAGTTAAAAAATATTTAAAAATTGATTGTTATTCATTGCCATTGTCAAGGATGATTAATTATATCAATTAAAGATTAAATACAATGTTTAATTTAACTTTCAAGTTTCTTAAAAAACATTGTTTTGTATTTATCATGCCTTGAAAATTATCTTGTTATGTGCAATGAAATTGATTGTAGACAAACATGTGTAGAAATGCTTAACATGCCTCTAAGTATGAGTAATGTATTATGTTTGATAATGATTCATTCACTCACTTTAGTCACTAAACTAAAAAGCAAATAAGAAATGAGAAGTATAACTCTACCAAGCACTACTCACCCTCCTAATAAGTCTTAATGAGCATTGTGAGGTTGAGCACCTTGGAAAGAATTGTAAAGTGTCTTGTATCAAATAATTTATATACCACTTCTCTTAGTACACCGGATCACAAATAAAATTTGAAAATAATGCTAAGAAGTATAAAAGTGATCCCCCAAACACTACTTTGCACCCTGATAAGTCTTAATAAGCATTGTGTGTGCAGAGCACCTTGGTAGTTGTACTCTTTATTCATGTGCATTAAAATATTGTGGAAGTAATAGTATTTGTGTATTTTAATATTGTGTTATTTCATTATATATGTCATGTGTTTTTGATTGATTCACTTGTATACTTTATCAAAATACTATTTTGTACACATCATTATCTTTTATAAAACTTCTACTCATGCGAATTGAATCCTAATGCTCATCTACACTATTCTCTACAAACTTAAGTAAATGCACTAGATTGCAATGCATGATCGCTACAATGTTTATGTTTACTTGAAATGCAAATTTTATTACATTGTAGTTTTTGTATCTTTTCTTGATATTATGAAATCATGCTTGCAATTTTATCTTAATGGAATAACATCTCTTCAATCTATAACTCAAACATCAACTTTTCAAATTTAAAACTCATTATCCTTTATATAATTTTATCTTCTAAAATGATGTTTATGTTTAAGAGTGTTTATTATATTCTTCTCCTAAGTTTACCACTTATGCGCATTCATGTCTATTATTTTTTTAACACCGTGGTATTCTTTATCAACAAGTTGGTATCTTAAAATAAGAATGCTTACTTTATCATTTCTGTTATGTTGCTTACTACTTTATGTTTCATCATGCTTATATTTTTCTCAACAAGGAGTATTTAACAAGCTTTATATTGCATCCTATTTTCTTCTCAACATAAATCATTTAAATTTTTATTGCATACTATCATCAAAACCCTCTTTTTGATACTACCAAAATGGGAGATTAAATTGCTTAAATCTAACATTTAGGGGGAGTACATTAAAAATTCATAAGAAGTATTTATGTAAGGGGGAGTAATCATATATGAGGTGCATTCTTTATCCTGTGCTCGATCATGACAATCCTTCAATAAGTGATTCCTAACCACTTAGTAGATATACACTCATCCCTACCCACTTTTGCTAATAACAAAGGGGGAGAAGAAATTGAGAAATCTAGTAAAATAGATATTTAGGGGGAGTAAATTATAAGAGAACACTTATGTAGGGGGGAGACTTGATATAGAAAGAGTATGCATTATCGCTTTCAATTCTATCACGCTCTTAATATGTTATTCATGCATATCTTATTACTGCACTTAACTATAAACACAAACTATCTTAATCTCACTAATTTCTTATACAAGTATTTGTTATTATCAAAAGAGGGAGACTGCTTAAGCCTATGTTACACATTAGTTAATGAAAATTCAGATTTAGAGAAAGAACTTACAAAGGCAAAAGCCTTTGAGGACTCACTCAATGGAAGGAGTCAAAAGATTAAGGATATCATCATCTTGATCTAGAATCACTACCACCCACTAACTCACTAATCCCTAAAAAATCTGCTTGGAAAAATCCTATTGCATTAATTAGGTCTAGACCTAATAACAACTTAGAATCATGTGAAGAACATAATAATAACCATAACAAACTCACTATATTCAATAGGGTAAACATTACTAATCAGCTAGGGATCTTATGTAAACACCCCTTATAAAAGCCAAATAAAAATAATAAAAATCTTAATAAAAAGAATCATACGTCGAATAGAACTCGACGCAATTTTAAAGATGCGTCGAATGTTACTCGACGAAGTTCAGCATATGCGTCGACAGCAATTCGAAGCATGTATGAGGGTGCATCGAATTATATTCGTTGCAACCAATATTGTGCATCGAATTATTATTGACAGAACTATGTAGACACATCGAATTACACTCGATGCAACTCTAAAGATTTGTCGATTTCTTCTCGATGCATGTTTCATGCAAGAATTTATCAAATATCTAAACCACCATTTACTTTTGTCCCTAGATGTTTCTGTTGTTCTAAACTTGAGCATATAGCCAAACATTGCTGGCATAATAATGCAACACATCTTCACCTAAATGGGTATACTGAAAGACCATCTTATTCTTTCATAACTCCATATGATGATAAAAGAAAGAGACCCCAGCATGTGAGGGTCTATACTAATGTTTGATTTCATGTGCAGAAGGGAGACTATCACAAACTAATAGTGGTATCTGGACAGTGGATGCTCCATGCATATGACTAGAGCAAAAGAACTGTTGGAAAACTACAAGGCCAAGGAAGGGTCTATGGTAATTTTTGGGAATTCCCACTCTGGACAAACCAAAGGATATGGTTTGCTCAGGATGGGGGAAGTCTCCTTGTCTAAGGTAGCTTATGTTGAAGGACTTCAACATAATCTAATTAGTATTAGCCAGCTGTGTGATGGTGAATACAAAGTTGTATTCACTAAGTCTTTGTGTCATATAGTTAGTTCTGTAACTTACCAAATAGTATTGACTGGTCTTAGGAATGGTAAGGTCTATGTTGTAGACTTTGAATATACAAAGTTAGAGATCTACTTATTTAACTCTCAGTTAGAAAATAATGAGTTGTGGCATATGAGACTTAGTCACCTTAACTTTAAGACCATTGCCAAACTGTCTAAGCTTAACCTAGTAAGGGGCTTACCAATAGGTAAGTTCAATAAAGACCATCCCTGTAGAGCCTGCCAACCAGAAAAGCAGATCAAATCATCATTCAAACCAATTGGTAAGAATGATTCCCCCAGAATCCTATTCTTATTGCACATGCACCTATTTGGTCCTATCTCCACTCAGAGCTTAGCAAGTAAGTCCTATACTTTATTCATTGTTGATGACTTTTCTAGATTCAGCTGGGTGTTCTTTCTAAAAGCTAAGTCAGACACTTTCAAGATCCTCTCAAGATTCATTAGACAGATTCAATCTGAATTCAATACTCAGGTTGCTGTGATCAGAAGTGACCAGATACTGAGTTTGAAAATCAATTAATGTGTAGATTCTATGCAGATGAAGGGATAAGACAAAGCTTTTTAGCTCCTAGAACACCCCAACAAAATGGGGTGGCTGATTAGAAAAATAGAACCCTAATTAAATCCAGAAGGAAATTATTGGCTGAATACAACTTGCCAAAGTCCTTTTGGGCTGAGGCAGTAAATACTTCCAACTATGTTCTGAATAGAAGTCTCATAAACAAGACAAAGTTGAAGACTCCCAATGAGTTACTGAAGGGAAAGGCACCTATAGTCACATACTTTATGATATTGGGTTGCACTTGCTTTATCCTCAACAATGGGAAAAGTCATCTTGCCAAATTTGACAAGAAGGCTGATGATGGAATATTTGTGGGATATTCCTCATCAAGCAAGGCCTATAAGTGCTATAATAAAATCTCTCTCAAGATTGAGGAGTCTGTGCATGTGGTTTTTGATGAAACTAACATGTTTTATAAGGGGAAGGAAGCTTGCACCAACACTGTTCTGCAGGAAGAAGACCAACTAGCAGAGTAAGTTGAAAGGCTCATCATCATGGATCATCCATCAGTGTGTCAAGACAAAGGAAAACATAAAATTGTCACTGATTCAAATGAAGACTCTGCAGCAGATGAAGAGGAACTTACAACACCTGAATTACCAGCCACTGAGATCATTCCAATGAATGAAGATGGTGCTCCCACTGTCACTGAGCAAGTGGTTCTTCAGGAAGAAGAGAATCTCCTAAATAACTCAATAAGATCCAGGATGACTCTAAAGGATCATCCTTCAACACAAGTCATATGAGATTTGACTGTTGGAGTCAAGACAAGGAATCAGCTTACAAATGAAATAATGTTGCAATGTTTCCTCTCCCAATATGAACCTAAGAAGTTTGAAGAAGCAGACAGTGATCCTCACTGGATATCTGCAATGCAAGAAGAGCTATCACAACTTGAGAGGAACAAGGTCTGGACATTAGTTGAGAGACCAAAGAATTACCCAGTCATTGGCACCAAATGGGTATTCAAAAACAAAATGGACTCAACAGGAGTCATAATCAGGAATAAGGCCAGACTTGTGGCCCAAGGATACATGCAAGAGGAGGGGTTTGACTTCAACCAGACATTTGCTCCAGTAGCAAGGATGGAGGCTATCAGAATGTTTCTTGCATATGCTGCTCACATGAAGATTATAGTCTATCATATGGATGTGAAGAGTGCATTCCTAAATGGAACTCTTTAGGAAGAAGTGTATATGGAGCAGCCCCCAGGTTTTGTCAATCCATCTTTTCTCTCATTTGTATATAGATTAGATAAAACACTATATGGCCTCAAGCAAGCTCCAAGAGCATGGTATGAGACCTTATCCACCTTCCTTCTGGAACACTCCTTTGAAAGAGGGAAAGTGGATAAAACTCTCTTCACAAGAGCACATAAGAATCAGCTCTTACTAGTGCAAATATATGTAGATGATATTATATTTGGGTCAACAGATCAATCACTATGCAAAAGGTTTGCTTACCTAATACAGTCAAGATTTGAAATGAGTAGCACGGGGGAACTATCCTATTTCTTAGGCCTCCAAGTAAGATAGAATGCAGATGGTATTTTCATATCCCAATCCAACTATAACAGATAACTCATCATAAGGTTTGGGATAGAAAATGCCTCTGTCATGAAAACCCCCATGGCTACTAATGCTGTATTAGATAAAGATGAAAATGGTAAGTCCTTTGATCAGAAGACTTACAGAGCAGCTATTGGCTCTCTTTTCTATCTGACAGCTAGCAGACCAGATATAATGTTTGCTACCTGTATATGTGCTAGGTTTCAGGTTGACCCCAAGGAATCCCACATGAGTTCTGTAAAAAGAATACCCAGATATCAAAAGGGTATACCTGAACTTGGCCTGTGGTATCCAGCAGAATCTGGATTTGAATTAGTTGGCTATTTAGATGCAGACTATGCTGGATGCAGACTGTAAATAAAAAGTACCTCAGGAACACGTCAATTCTTGAGTGCTAGACTGATTTCATGGTTTAGAAAGAAGCAAACCGCAGTCTCCACTTCTACAGCTGAAGCTGAGTATATAGGTGCAGGAAGTTGCTGCTCATAAATACTGTGGATGCAAAATCAGTTGTTAGATTTCCACTTTTCTCTTGTCAATTCCACAATATTTTGTGACAACTATAGTGCTATTTCTATAGCTTCCAATCCTGTTCTCCACAACAAAACTAAGCACATAGAGATAAGGCACCACTTTCTTAGGGACAATGTTGAGAAGGGTAAGATCAACCTTCAATACATTTCCACTGATATTCAAATGGCTGACATATTCACTAAGCCACTTGATGAAAGTAAGCACAAGTTCTTCATCAATGCACTGAGATTGCTTGATGGAGCCCTCTAGGACCCCTCTAATATGTATTCACACTAATTTTCATAGAAAGGTATTGCCGGAAAAAACAACAAAAATTTTCAGCAAAATATGAGATTTATTCAGAGCTGCGTCGAATACAAATCGACGCACCGTCGACTTCTAATCAACGCCAGCTTCGAGAACAGATTGGGATGGTTCCCTCGAATAGCACTCGACTTAGCATAGAATATAACGCTTACATCGACATCATGGTTGCTGACTATATTCGGAGCTACGTCAAATTCTTCTCGACGCAACGTCGAATTTGCAAAGCGCACGCAGAAGCGACATCGACATGTTTTGGTGTGCTGAATTAATTTCCTTTCGACGTTGCTTTGAATATAACCCTAAGTTGCGATGATTCATCTACTCAAAGAAAAACTCATGCATTTGACCTTATTGTGCTTTTCGACTTCTCTCCCTTTCACTCTCCTCCATTTTCCTTCCTACTTCTCTCTTTATGTTTCAGTGTAGGTACTCACATGATATCAATGGCGTCTCCTCCAACTCAAAGAGATATTATCGAAGCAGTTGATCTTGCTCTATAGACTTTTCTCTCTCAATTCAGTTCTCTCTACCTGGATTTTTCGAACGACTGCTATAGAAAGTTGTGTGCTCAACACAGAAGGTTGCGATACCTCACTGCTCAAATAAAGGCAATTGATACAGAAATCAGATCGTCAGCATTGCTTGTTGATGTCTTTATATCTTTTCTAAATGATATAAAGCAGGGGGAAAAGTGTATCGGCAGGCAACCTCAAGATTCAGTATACACTACAACTCTTCCTTTGTCCTTTGCTTCTGAAGGAGAGCCTGCTATTACCTCCAAGTTCCTTTCACTCCCTAAATATTCCTCTCCTCCAAGAACCCTGCCCCTAATACAGGGGGAGTCTTCAAGATAGGGTGAGAGTGACCAATTTTTAGATGGAAAAGCCTACTTAAAGAGTGTACAACAACACAGTGAGTCCACTGAACCATCAATTCCTGATACACAAGGGTTCTGGACTTATTATGACGAATTTACAACATCACCATCTACAGTCAAACCTGCTCCATCATCGCCCCCACCAGTTCAACTCATTCCTGCCTCTACTCCAGCACCCACTCCAATTCTCCAAGCACTAGTCTTCAGAGGAAGGGGACATGGAAGGGGTCACAGAGTAAGGGGAAGAAACATACCTATATGGGAAAGATATACAAAGGAATAGAGGAAGTAATTAAGAAAGGATAAATCCTATTACAAAACCTATGAGAAGGTAGAAACGCTCGAAGATAAATGGAAGGAATATCATGATCCAAAGTTGGATAAAGTCCTGGAAGAGATTAGAAGAAGAGAGCAAGATGACTATGACACATATCAAAGGGAACAAGAAGAAAAGAGAAGGCTATTCATTGAAAGGTTATTCAAGGGTAAAGATGCTGTTGAAAAAGAGCAATTAAAAGAAGCAATTAAGATTCCCAGCACTCTATTTGACCTCTCTAACTATACTGCCAAGAACCCTCGGGCTAAATTCAGGGATGAGAAAGGGCAACAAGGTACAAAGGGTCTTGGAATCAGTCAAGATTTAGAAGACCTACCTTATCAGAAGAAAAGAAAGATTACTTTTAATACAGCTCCAGTGTCAGGCATTCCTCCGTTAACTTTAATAATACCAGATCCTGATGCAGATGATATAGACTTGGAAGAAATCAACTTACTGACTATTAAAGTCATCAGTATGGGATCCAAGCTCAGTGATGTACATCCTGAAATAGAAACTAATTTGGAAAAGCTCTTCAAGGGACATGAAAGAATTCAGAAGAACCCATAGAAAGCCATTCCAGCAAACTTCAAGTATGTGGAGAGGAAATCCAGTAAGGTCTATGAGGCCTTGACAACTTTCCTCAGGAAGAAAAAGTAATTCATGTCTTGGGTAAATTACTTTGATGAACAGTCGGTTATATCAATCAGATTTTATTTCAGTCTATTATACTTGTCTATTTTATGTATAATTGCTTGTATTTTGAAGTGATGACAAAGTATGAGTAAAATCACTTTAATCAATCTGTACAATTTGTTAAGATAAATAAGAGGAGATTGTTGGGAATAACTCCTTTTGATTTAACTTAACAAATTATCTATATGTGATTTTACTTCCTAAGGTGTATTACCCTCATTGTATAGAAATGGTAAATTGGTCATTAGATGTCTTAGGATGTCACACTAATCTTTTAATGTCAAGGCCAAGTCAAGACAATCACAAAATAAGTTAAGTCAAGATTTGCGTCGAATGAAAGTCGACGCAACTTTGACTTCATGTCGACACAACTCTGACTAGAAGTCCAAGCAACTTATTCAGCCTGTCGAAGTATAATTCAAGTCAACGCAACATTGAAAGGAACTCAATGCAGAAGGAAGAGCTTGTCGAAGCTATCCAAGAAGTCGACGCAACTTCGACTACAATTCGACGCAGAAGTTAAAGATCAAAGTCCAAGTCTTCAACTCGACAGATACGTCGATAAGGAATTCAAAGCTACTCTTATAAGAACTCAGAGGTGCATCAACATGAAGGATGATGAAGTCGACGCATCATCGAATACAGTCAGAAAAGAAAGCTTTTTCTGTTGTCCTTTTTAGACCTTTTCAGAAGAACCACAAGGGTAAAGACAGTTCTCCAATGGCTCGTTTATTGCCATGAATGGAATGGAGCTTTCAAGGACACAACAAAATCATTCTTGGAAGGTATTTAAAATTGATGGACGGGTCTGGAACAAAATAAGAAAGGAAAATTAGGTGTCCCAAAAGAATTCCTTTTTCAGGACAGCCCAAAAGAAGAAAGGATTTAAAATTCCAATCATACAACATAAGTATGCAAAAGAGAAGAAGAGAAAGTAACAGAGCTATTACATTATTCTTGTCTGTCGAATAGGGTGTTCTTCTTCTTCCTCCTTAAACTCTAAGACAAGAACATGTCTTCTCTCAGCACAGTAAAAAGAAAAGAGTTGCTTCATATTCTTGATCTTACATCAGCCAGTCCTGAAGAAATATTCACAGAGAATGATCAAATCAAATAACCCTTGCGATCATCACTATCATAAGCAAGGGTTCATCATTTCAGATCCTGTGAAAGACAGAAGCAACATAAGTGCTTCTGAAGAATTCTGAAACACAGAATTCAATCCTCTTCTTCTTGCTTTCTTCTTACTCTTTCCCTTGAACTGTAAAGAGTTTTATTAATCCCTCTTCCAAAGGATTCAGTGGTTCTAAGAGTCTCCTTATCAAAAGACTCAGTGGTTCTTAGAGTCTCCTTATCAATAGACTTAGTGGTTCTTAGAGTCTCTTTATCAAAAGACTCAGTCACAGGTTGTGCAATCCTACCAGGGAGGTAGAAGAGAGGACTACCCATATTTTTGGGAACCTCTATAAAATTCATGTGTCTTTGTGTGTGATTTTCTGTGCTATCCATACCCTAGTTTTTCTGTGTTTTATTTTCAGCAAATTGTATTTAATTTATTCTGTCTTTAGTTTTTGCTGATTGCATAATACCTTAGTATTTTTATTGTGTGTACACTATTAGGGTAGAAAATATTTTAAACTATATTCACCCCCTCTAGAGAATACTCAGAGGCACACTGTGCACTTTCAGTATGTTGATTACTTCTTGATATATATATATATATTTAGTCTTATTTGACATACATCGATTACTTCTCGACATATAGACAGTCTTATTCGACGTGCGTCCAATACTTATCGACATACGTCAAATACTATTCATAAATTAGTCGATTTTGCTTTCTGATAGCTTTCTAAGTCTTTGACAACTTGTATCTGATTACATCACATACCAAATAGACTTATTGTCTTTTTATACATAATTAGGCAATTTCCTAAATCATATAATTAATTTGTTATATCAAATCATAAAGGGTTATTCCCAACAATCTCCCCTTTTTGATATAATAGATTTTACAAGAGTTTAAGTGATATTTCAAAGAAACGAATTGAGGTTCTCGATGGACACAAGAACAAACATAGATAGAGATAGAAAAATATATATTCAAACCTCCAATTTATTCCTTCACATATTATGTCATCTTGAATCACTATAATAGAAAGAAAAGAAGTACAACAAGAGAAGAAGAGTCCTTCAATGTTTGTGAAGAAAAGAGACAAGAGCAGAGATTAGCTTGTTTTGAACTCTAGGAGTAACCTTGTGTGGGTAAGCCTTTATGTCTTTGGATAGTTGAATGAGCTTTCTCAAGTCATCATCAATATGATAATATACATTAATGATAGATAGAGCTTTGCCAACAATCTTTGCACACATTTCATTTATTGTTTCATTTTCTTTTCCTAGAGATATAACTCTGGAAGCATAAATCTCAGAGGCTTGAGAAACTAAAGCCATAATTAGTTGATAAAATACAACATGATAAGAAGAGGACTTGACAAACAGAACGTGCTTTACCTAAGTAGGCTTATCATCTGTTTTGCTTGTTTTTTTAACATAGGGAATGTGTACATCAAATGAAAACCCTAATCCTCCTTTGCCTATTATCTCAGTAGCTTCAACATCAAAGGTACCATGATTTTTGGTCTTCAATGCTTCAACATCAAATATTTTCTTACTTGGAAGAGTAATTTCATTTTCCTTGAGAATTTCTTCTTTGGTCATACCTGCTTTAAGTTTATTAGTGAATGCCATCATTTTGTCAGAAATGTCCTTTTGGGCATCCTCATATTTTGCCATATTTTGTGTTGTATTCTCTTCTTGAATTCTAATGATTTCTGGATCATCAATTGAAGGAGTAAAAATGTCAACAATCCCCTCAATAGGGAAGTGAGGTGAAGGAGCATGGTATGATTTCATCTTCTTATACTATTTTCTCTCTTCCTTAACATACTTTTCCTATATGGATTTGTTATCAACACAACCTCCGCCCCTTCTTCCTCTGCCACGAGGAACTCTTGAATGAGAAGATATTGGCCTGGCTGGAGAGATAGCTTTTGAAGGCAAAGCTTAAGAAGATACCGATGATGGTATGTCAGTGGAGATATTTTGAGAGATAGCTTCTTCTTGAAACTTATCGATATACCCAACATCATATGAAGGGGTGCTATGGAGAGGATATTCTGCCTAGCCAAAATGAGTAAAGGCTTCCCCAGAAGTGTCATAAACTGGTATCACAACCTTCTCCTAAATGGTTTACATTGGCTCCCCCTGAGTAGATGTCTCCCCTTGATTAGTTGGCTCAACAGGATTCAATATGAAGTTTACCCATTCATCTGTACACATCTTCAATAGATCCCCATCATCAGCAAACTCATATATACACAAATTCAGCAGATCATCATCATCCATCAGAAGTTCTTTCCCAGTATTTAAATCAACTTTAATGTCATTCATCATTTCATCATTTCCAGCATCATCAACCCCAACTTCTTCCATAAATTTAGCACTCTTGTTAACATCATCCTCAATAGCATCCAAGTCAATGTCTTCCATAACATTCCTAGTAACTTTATCAGGGTCAATATCCTCACGAGTTTCATAGACATGCTCATATACCATACTAGGAGAATTATTTATTGACATATGCTTATGTTCAAGAAGATTACTTGGTTCAGTATTATGAATAACCACACTGTCAATATGCTCCCTATCCTCATATGGATTCTCCCGCTTCATGACATTATGGAGTAAGTATGTCATGAATGACCTAATCACATGGGAAGATTCCATTGGTACAATGTTACAACTGTAGTAGAAAGTTCAGTAATCCGTACTTGAATTGAATCAATTTTAAAGTTCAAGCTGGCAGAAATATAATCTAGCTGAGAAGAGAAAGAAGCCACCAAGACCTGAGCTGCTTGATTTAATGTCAACATAAAATTAGAGGCAGGCTCAGATTGAGAAGGAGGAAAAGAAGTGGTATAGAAGAAGTAGAGGTCAGATGAGAAGTAGAGGTGGCAACTGCTTGAGGTGGAAGAGAACACAATGGAATAGAAGTTATGTAAGATGGAATGGGAGTAGAAATCGGAGACAATCGAGCAGGGGTAAAATGAAGTCGAGGAGGAGGTATAGTAGAGATATCGACAAGAACTAAAATTGAAGTAGATGGAAGTATAAAAGGTGAAGAATTATCTTGAATTTCTATAGAAGAGGAGTCTAAAGCTTGATTGGAAGGAGGAGATTTAGATTTAGGGATCTTAGGTGTCGACTTATCATAGCCCTTGATGGACATCCTCTGCACATAAGGAATATGTACACCCTAATAGGTGCACACAAATGGGAATGAGAGAAAGAGAACTTGGCGCATAATTCTTCTAAAGAATATATCTCCTTGCCTAAACCCGTGTTTGATAAGTTTGAACATGCAGACACCTCAATCAACATTTTTCTGTTGAAGCAAAAGTCCCACGATCTGCAGTTGTTCTCTGGGAATGGCATCATGAGAATAGATTTTTCATAGCATGACCTTACATACTATGTCAGCTAAGAATCAATATTTTTCAGATACCTCAGCCTTTTGAGGTTAGATGGCTTGCGCCCAAGAAAATTCATACTCTCCAACACATTATCCACTTCTACATCAAATAATTGCTCATCATCTTCTCCAGTCGAAATATTCAAAGTCACTATATTTCCTGACTTGAAACCCTTACTGGGATATTATTTATGGTGTCATAAATGGCATCATCCTCAGAGAGATCAATATATATATGAAATGCAATCAACTCATTAGCATAGATTCGAAAATGACTGGAGATTAGTTTGATGAACCCTTATTTAGAAAAGAGCATCAAAATATCTCAAAACTTCTTGTCAGCAGTAGAGAATGATTCTATATCAACATCAAATCCACTATTGATCTTGAGATCCATTGAAGGTACTTGCAAAAACGGTTAGGGAAGAGAGAAAAGTAGACGAAAGTGTTTGAAACTAGAGTGAATAAAAAAAGTAATATCCAGTTACTTTAATATCCATCGAGAACTAAGGTGTGCATCAAGAAGAAGTCAGCGTGCACGTCCTTAGAGTTCAATGCATATAAGGTTTCAATGTCTCCTTAGAATTCAATGCATACTCATATATAAGTCAAAGTATGCGCTGAGAAATTGACGCGTGTCTGATAGTCTTTTTGACGTATGTTGAATTCTATCTTAATAGATAGATTCTTACATCTTTTTATTTTATTTTTCTTAGCTAGCTCCATCCAGTATTCCCAAGGCATAAGTGAAATGTTTATTTGGAGATATTTGGAGTTTTTCCATTTCAATAGCTCATAAGGAGTCCTTTTCTTAGTCTTATGAATAATACTTATGTTGAGAACATATCAAGCCGTGTTAACTGCCTCTGCCCAAAAGTACATATGCAAGTTAGCCTTAGCAAGTAATATTCTACCAAATTCAATAAGGGTTCTATTCTTTCTCTCAACAACCCTATTTTGTTGTGGAGTTCTAGGATTTGAGAAGTTATGTTTGATCCCTTTACCCTTATACAGTTCACATATCATATAAGACTTAAACTCAGTGGCATTATCAATTTTGATCATAACAACTAAAGTATTCAGTTCATTTTGGATTTGTCTAAGAAATGATGAGAGAGCCTTGAAGGTGTATGACTTAGTTCTGAAAAAGAATACCCAAGTGAATCTAGAGAAGTCATCCACAAGAACTAGAGTGTAAGACTTGACTCTTAAGCTGTTGATAGAAATAGGACCAAACAAGTCCATGTGAATTAGGTGTAAGATTCTAGGTGAATCATTCTTACACACCTTCTTAAAGATAATCCTTGTTTGCTTTCCCAATTGACAAACTCTACAATGTTTTCATTGGTATATTTTCTTGGTGGCAGACCTCTTACAAGGTTATTTTTAGAAAGCTTGGACACTGTTTTGAGGTTATGATGTCCAAATTTTCTATGTCATAATTCAGCATAAGATATATTAGAGTTAATAAACATATTTCAGTGTGATTAAAGAGAAAATCAACTAGATACATATTGCTTTTACTAATACCAATTAAAATAATGTTACCTGACATATTACATGTAATTTGGCATTGGTCATGTGTGAAGACTACTTTGAATCTTTTATCACACAATTAACTAATGCTTATAAGGTTATGTTTTAACCTTTCAACATATGCAACCTTGGTGAACGTAATTGCACCAACAAGTATCACCACATATCTTTGGGTTTGTACATAGTGGTAATCACCAAACATCACTTTAGGTCCTAATTTGGATTGAAATTCTTTCGGTAGGCTTTTAGACATAGTCATATGCTGGAGCATCCACTGTTCAGATACCACACCTAGTTTGTGGTAGAACTAGACACTTCCTGCAAAACAATCATTTGTTAAAGGGAACTCATGTTACCTTGAGTCCATAATTCTTATCATAGGGAGTTACTAATGAATAAGAGGGTTTATTCACGAAGGCCTTAGGATGAGAGCTTGCTGGTTGATTGTACCAATTGTTTTTCATGAAGTGTCCCACCTTATGGCAGCAATAACACACAAACCTATTGAATCTGCCTTTTCTATTAATTAGAAAGCTTGGAGGATTTAGTTGGAATGATATTTGAAAAAATGTAAAGCTTCTTGCATTCTGATTAGAAGTAGCCATATATGGGCTGTAATATCGAATAGTATTTGGCTTATATCGATTATTATTCAACATAAATTTAGACACACATCAATTTTTATTCGACACATATGGAACAATATTTGGTGTACATCGAGTAGTATTTGATGCATGCTGAATTCTTGGCTGAATTTTTCATAAGTTTATTGGAGGTTTCCCTAAGATTCCTCTTTGGTTTGAATGAATATGGGTATCCAACACCTTCTTTGTATTATTTTTCCTCTTATGAGGAGCTTTCCTTTTGACATTCTTAGAAGTAGGAATGTCAGCTTCAGACATCATAAGCTTTTTGACTTTTTCCACTTACAAAGTCTATGAGATTATTCCAAGCAGGAATTCTAGTAGAATCCTTTTTCATTTGAGGCTTCAACACATAGTTCTCTTTTCATTTTCTATTCGTAGTTCATAGTTTACTGCCAATGAATTTTCTTTCGTTAGACTTTCTTTTAGAAATACAATTTCTTCTCTAAGGTTTTAATTTATTATTCTGCCTCAAGTTGATCTTGGAAGAATTCCTTAAAAGCAATTTGAAATTCTTCATAAGTAAAATCAAAATTATTGAAGCATTGTACCTCATCTTCTTGATTAGGAAGATCCAATATCTTAAGGCATTTTTCTTCAGATTGGTCTTCATCACTGTCAGAGCTGAAGCTACTCTCATTAGTTTCACTCCATGTCTCAACAATGAAGCCCTTGTTCTTTCCATACCCTTTCTACTTTGATCATACTGTTTCTTATGATCCGTTTTTCTTCTTCAAGAATTTGTCATTATTATCCTCTGGACACTCATGTGCTATGCGTTCAATTTTCCTACAAGAAAGGAAGATAATCTCTTTAACAAGATTCTTATCATACCTTGTCTTATTGAGACTTTTGTCCCGTCTTTTGAGGTCTTCAGTCTTGATCCACTTTTTGAATCTTCTGGCCAATATACCCATCAACTCATCATCAATAGTTGATCCTTCTTCATCAAAATCCTTGAAGGCAATGGATTTTGAAGAAGACGAAGTTTTCTTCCTTGCCTCATTCTCAGTCCTTATTTTTAAGAGCATTTCTTAGGACTTCAACTTTCTGAGGAGAGAATCTGTAGTATCTCCTTGTTTCATCTGGCTTCTCTGGTTGCCTAGATTCTAGAATCCTAAGAGCTTGGAAAACACGTGAGGAGGTTGTCATTGATCTCAATGGTTGAAATATCCTTATCAAGCACTTTAAGTTCACTCACTATAAGACTGAATCTCTGGTACATTTCATCCATATATTATTCTTGGATCTTTTTGAAATTTTTATACCGAGAAATCAAGAGTGATATCTAATCTTTCTTTTCATTAGAGTTTCATTCAACTATTCTGGTGAGTGAATCTCAAATCTCCTTTACTAATTGGCAGTCAACAACCTTTTGAAAGATGACATCTGTCATTATAGATACTGAGATATTCATAGCCTTGGCTTTACTAGATCTAGCCTTCTTCTTTGCTTCAGTCCAGTCAGCCTTAGTCTTAGGGATATTATTCCCTTTATCATTTGTATAGGTAGGAGTTATAGGACTTACAATCACAGAATTAAAGATGTCTTCGTCAATAGAATTTATGTATAATTTAATTCTAGATTTTCATAAAGATAACTTATCTAGATTACACATAGGAGCTCTTATAGTTGCATATTCTTAAACCGTGTAGAACTCATGATTATGTTATTAATTTCACAAGCAAGCTTGTAGATGTCGGCCTACATGTTCAACATGTCGACCGACATGTCATTTTGAGGGGGAATCAACACGTTACCGCCACATATCACGAAACTAGACTTTACTTTTATGAGATATCGACGTAAGGAGGGATCATTGCTTTCAATATGCGTTGATTACTTCTCGACGCATGAATTTAACTTCTCGGCATACATTGATTACTTCTTGATGCATAAACTTAGTCTTTGTCTGCGCACGTATAATATTTCTCGATGCACAAAAGTTTTAACTTAGTTAATTTTGCTTTATGACAGATTTCTAAGTCCTTGACAACCTAGATCTGATTACACCACATACCAAATAATAATCATGTCTCTCTGTGTGTAATAAAATTGATTTGATCTTCATTTCTCTAAATTGTTTATTATCCTCTTCTTCATTATAAAACAATTTAGATCTTTATTCAAAATCACTATTTTGATCTCTTATTATTTCAAGTTTATCAAAATATATTAAAAAGTTTTACAACCCTTATCTGATTATTACCTTTCTATACATACTTAGGTAATTTCCTAGATCTCTTAATTAATCTGTTGTATCAAATCATAAAGGTTTTTCCCAACAACAAGTATGTACTAAGTGACCCAACTTACCGCAGTTAAAACACATAATTGGGCTTCTAATGACAACAATTCTGAAAATAGTAAAGGGTTCTATCTTGGAAGGATGAGTCTTCCACTTATGCCTTCCACCATTAGGTTTCCATGCACAAGGATGTAGGTCCTTACATATGGGAATGCATCTACATAGTTCAATTTCGCTTTGAGCGGCAATAATGGGTATCAGGATCTCGTCAAGGGTTGTAGGAGTAACACCAAGTGCCAATCGTGTAGATCGTGCATCCATAGAAACTATCACAAACTCATCAATCAGTGTACACATCTTCATGTGCTAAGCGATAAATGCATATGAGTGTTGGATCGGTAGGCGCCATTAGAGGGGTGGGGGTAAATAAGGGTTGTAAAACTTTTTAATATATTTTGATAAACTTGAAATAATAAGAGATCAAAATAGTGATTTTGAATAAAGATCTAAATTGTTTTATAATGAAGAAGAGGATAATAAACAATTTAGAGAAATGAAGATCAAATCAATTTTATTACACACAGAGAGACATGATTATTATTAATAAAATTGATTACAAAATTTGATTTCAATGACGCTAGAAATTGAGGCGAAATATGAAAGACTCTTTTTGTTTTCAATCCCGACTCGCATCCCCACGAACTGGGGTCCCTAGCCTATCCTTCCCCGGATTCGGCCTCAATTCGCTCTAGCCAATTCTTCCCTGGCTATGGCCTCGAGCACCCCCTAGACCTAACCTAATTCTAGTTGCCAACACGAGGCGAGTTTCTGCCCTTAGTCCTACCCAGACCTAGTTGCCAACACGAGGCGAGTTCACTAAACGATTACAGAAAAAGATATGAAATAAAAAGACAATGAAAATCTCCCTCTTGAAGAACTTCTGAAGATGGTGACGAAAGACCGTTGTAGTATAAGCGTTCATGAAGCGATCTTTGGTCAGATCCGGCGTGAAGAAATCCTCCTTCAGAAATTCGTGGAACTTTGGTGGGAGATCACTTTTCGGTAGAGTAAGGGTCTGGAATTCTAGCACTTCAACTCTCTCAAACTTGTGTATTAAAAATGAGAGAAGAGGACTCCTTTTATAGAGTGAGCGCTAGCGCTTGCGCTAGCGCTATCGCCGACGCTATCCCATATTAGGGAATTTTCTCTACATGCGTATCTTCATTCCAGGGAAACTCTACCGCCTTGCCTCTTGTGCTCCGCGCTACCGCCTGGCGCTAGCGCTTTCTAAAAATGCTACCAGAATTGCGCTAATCATCGCTAGCGCCGGGCGCTAGGTGCTACCGCCGACGCTAGTGGGCTTGTTGGAATTTTTGGCTCAATTTTGGGGGAAACCTTCTTATGTTATCCTTGAGTCATATGGACTTGTTTCCTGCACACTTAAGCACACAATATCAAATACACGTAGGATTTGTTATTCTCAAACCTAGGACATGCGGAAGACCATGTTCCAACAAACTCCCCCTTTTGATAATAACAAATCCATTAATGATAAATCAGAGCATTAATATATAAGCATGATGAAACCTACTTGTGTGTGTGTGAGAGTGATGACTTAGGAAAAATATCAATTTTAGTATTTAGAATTGCTCCCCCCAAATACATGCTCCCCCTAAGTGAATGCTCCCCTAATATGTAAACTATCAATTTAATTAATCATGTTTGTTTTCAATTTTGATAACAGTGAATATTTATCATGATTGTTCTCCCCTTTTGTTATTAGCTAAAGTGTGTAAGGAAGCAAGAGACACAAAAAGATTTTTGGTAATAAGATAAGGCATGATCGAGCTTTTTAAAGGAAAGGAAATGATAAGGAGTTTTATAATAATTTTCATAGAAATAAATTAGAGTTTTTAGCAGAAGTATTTTCATAGAAATAAATCAAAGTTCTTAGCTTAAAAGAAATAATATAACATTCACCACACAAGTCTATCATTTGGTAAAATAAATTGAAGTTTGATGACTTGAGATAAGCATAAAAAGATCATAAGGTAAACGTAAAGTTGCAGAAGACTTATAAAAATACAACAAACATCTTTTTGCAAGATATGACGATTCATAAGAAGAGATATGAGTGAAAGTTCACAATGAAAAAGATGTTTTTGTAAATCATTTTTCTTTGAAAATCTTTAAAGATTACTATGAAGTAACCAAGCATGAAAGAAGGATATCAAAAATGAACTACTATAATGTTAATATGATTCACAAATTCAAAACATACCAAACATTATAGAGAGCATGCTAGATTATCTAGTGCATTTTATAGATAAAGAGAGTATACAATTTTAGCATTAGGATCCAATACTTATGAGAAGAAGTGTTATGGAAGATAATGATGTGCACATAAGTGTATTTTGAAGAGAGTAAACAAATGTTTTAATCAAAAATAAATGACATATGTAGAGTAAAGTGCACAATAAAACACAAATAATTTTACTTCCACACCCATTAAAGCACATAGAAAAGAATAAGTGGTGTAAAAAAAGTTTATGGTTTGCACAAGATACTTTACTATTCTTTCCAAGGTGCTCAACCTCACAATGCTCATTAAGACTTATCAAGAGGTTCAAGTAGTGCTTGGTGGAGTTATCTTTGTTATTTTATTTTATTCATTTTTTATTTTGTACAAAGTTCTCCGAATACACTTGTTTTGCAAACCAATGAAATTTTGAAAGTACAACCACTTTTTTTAATTGTAAGAGTGCAAATAAAAGTAGTGTAGGTAAGATACTTGTGCAAATTTAATTTATTATATAATTACAATACACAAGCAATCATTCTTAGATTAAGAGCATATGTAGACTTTGTCAAAAATAAGTGAGTGATTAAAGATCATTATCAAACATAAAATATTTGCTCATACTTAAAGACATGCTAAGCTTAGTTCTACACAACACTTTTTCAATACAATTTATGCACATGTGTTTAGATATATCAAAGCATGATAAAAACAATGTTCAAAGTAGTTTGAAAAGATGAATTTCAACATTGAAGAAGGTTTAAATGATAGATTAAATCATTCTTGATTTGCACAATAAAGTCCATACAGTTTTTTTGATAATTTTTATGTTTTATATTTTTGTATTTAATTTTTGCATTTAGAAATAGAATTTAAACAAATGAACAAAGAAAAGGAGTAAAAGGAATATATTTTGTAATTTGGCTTTTGTATTTTTTTGTTTTAATTTTTCAAAAATCAATTCAAAACAAAACTGCAAAACTATATATTACATATAATAGAGCATAATTTTAGGTATTTTATAAAATTTTAAAAATACATAAAACCAGACAGGTGCGCTAGCGCTAGCGCGAGAAACAGTACACGATTTTTTAGGATTTTACAAAATTTATTTTTTGATATTGGTCGAGTGTCCAAAGTTTAGTTTTATGCAGAAATTTCAGAGGATTTGAAGATGTTTAGATATGGAAAAATTGCATAAAACTATTGTGTTTTAAGAATGCGTTTTAACCCAAAAGATCCAGGACACCTAATTCAAGTCGTAATAATCGAAATCTTGCATCGGGTAGAAGTTTAGTGAATATGTCAGCAAGTTGGGATAGAAGTTTAGTGAATATGTCAGCAAGTTGGGAGTCCGTACCAATGAATCTTACTTTTATATGCTCTTTCTTAATATGATCCCTAATGAAATGATGGCGAACATCTATGTGTTTGGATCTAGAGTGGTGTACGAGATTATTTGTAAGGTCTATGGCACTTTTGTTGCAACATTTAATATCAATGCTTTTGAGATGAAAACCAAAATCCTCTAGAGTTTGGCTCATCCACAACGCTTGTGCACAACAACTACTAAGTGCGATGTATTCGGCCTCCGTGGTGGAGAGTGCAATCGAAGATTGTTTCCTACTAGACCATGCAACTAATGAGGGTCCTAAAAAGTGATAAGCACCACTAGTGCTTTTTCGATCTAGTGAACAACCGACGTAATCCGAATCGGAATAGCCGTGAAGTGTAAATGAGTCATTGTGTGGGTACCATAATCCTAATTTAAATGACCCTAATAGATAACAAAAAAGACGTTTTACCGCTTTTAAATGAGATGCTTTTGGATTGGCTTGAAAGCGAGCACATAGACATACGTCAAACATTATATCTGGTCTAGATGCACTTAAGTAAAGAAGATATCCTATCATTCCTCTATATAAAGTTTGATCAATGGAAATTCCAGATTCATCTTTTCCTAGTTTTAAAGAAGCACTCATAGGAGTAGAAGCTTGTTTAAGGTTTTCAAATCCAAATCATTTAAGCATATCGTAAACCTATTTTGTTTGGCAAATAAAGATACCATCATTTCGTTGTGAAATTTGAAAACTAAGAAAATATGATAGTTCTCCTACAAGACTCATTTCAAATTCATTTTTCATTACTAAGACTACTTCATTACACAACTCTTCATTAGTGGCTCCAAAAATTATATCATCAAAATATATTTGTAAGATAATTAAATCGTTATTATTATGCTTAATGAAGAGTGTGTTGTCGGCACTTCCCATAACATAACCGTGCTTTAATAAAAACGATGTAAGTCTATCATACCATGCACGAGGCGCTTGCTTTAAACCGTAAAGAGCTTTTTCTAATTTATAAACATGATTTGGAAATTTTTCATTTATAAAACCGGAGGGTTGTTCTATATATACTTCTTCTTTTATAAACCCGTTTAAGAAAGCACTTTTAACATCCATTTGAAATAATTTTATCCTTTTAAAACTGGCAAATGCCAAAAATATTCGTATAGATTCTAAGCGAGCAATGGGTGCAAAAATTTCTTCAAAATCTACCCCTCGATTTGAGAAAAGCCTTGAGCGACTAAGCGAGCTTTATTTCTTGTAATCCTAGATTCACCATCTAATTTATTTTTAAAGATCCATTTTACACCAACAACAGGATGATTAGATGGATATTCTACTAGGTTCCGTACTTTATTTCTTTCAAATTGATCTAACTCTTCATTCATAGCCAAAAACCAAAATTCGTCATTTAAAGCGGTGGAAACATTTTTAGGTTCAATTTCGGAAACAAAGCAAATATTTGAAAACGTTTCATGAAGAGAAGATCGAGTTCTTACCCCAATAGATGGTTCTCCAATGACTAGCTCTTTTGGATGATTTTTTGAGAAGTTCAAGACGCTTGGGGGCACATATTCATCTTCCTTGGCCTTCTCCTCCTCTTCTTTGGAAGGCTCCTCTTCGTCGTGCTCCAAAGATGGCAAAGGTTCATCATTTGTACATGTAGGAGGTCTTTCTACACAAGGAATAACTTCATCAAATTTTATATTAATAGACTCTTCAACCTTACTTGTTCTTTTGTTAAATATTTTATAGGCTTTACTAGTTGAAGAGTATCCAAGAAATATTCCTTCATCACATTTTTCATCAAATTTTCCTAAAGAATTTTTTGTATTTAGAATAAAATATTTACAACCAAATACTTTAAAATATGATACGTTAGGTTTCTTTTGATAATATAGTTCATATGGTGTGAGATTTAAAGATGGACGCATCATGACTCTATTCATTACATAACATGATGTACTTATGGCTTCGGCCCAAAAGGACTTAGGTAATTTATATTCAGATAGCATAGTACGCGCTAGTTCTTGGATTGTCCTATTCTTTCTTTCTACAACACCGTTTTGTTGAGGTGTGCGTAAAGCGGAGAACTCATGCTTAATCCCTAACATTTCACAAAAAGATTTACAATTTTCAAATTCTCCTCCATGATCTGAGCGAATGCATTTTATTTTTAAATCTAGTTCATTTTGAATACGAGTACATAATTTTGAGAATTTGCAAAATGCATCAAATTTGTAAGAGAGAAATAAAGTCCAACAATCTCTAGAGAAATCATCTATTAGAACAAAAGTATATATTCTACCACCAAGACTTGCGGTGCTAACGGGACCAAAGAGTTCCATACGAATTAATTGCAATGGTTTTGAAGTAGAAAATTCATTTTTGCTTTTAAAAGATGATTTTGTAAATTTTCATTTTTGGCATGGAGAACATAGTGAAGGTAATTTTCCATTCAATTTAGGCAATCCTCTAATCAATTCCTTTTTGGCTAGTTTTAAAATGAGCTTTGTACTCGCGTGACCTAAACGTCTATGCCATAGTTCTAACTCGTCATTTTTAGTTATAAAACATTTTATAGATGATTTAGAAAGATCATGAAACGAAACTATATAAACGTTGTGAATTCTAGGTGCAGTTAGTAAAACATCTTTTGTGTTAGGATTAAATATTTTACAAAGATTAGTGGATGATTCAAATAATACATCTAATCCTTTATCACATAATTGACTAATAGATATTAAGTTATGTTTTAATCCTTTTACATAAAGAACATTAGAGATGAGAAAGGATTCGTTACCCACTGTACCTACTCCCATGATCCTTCCTTTACTGTTATCTCCAAACGTTATGATCCCTCCTTTCTTCTTTTCTAGGCTAAGGAACTTTGCTTTGTTGCCCGTCATGTGTTTGGAGCAGTCTGAGTCCAAGTACCACAGTCCTCCATTTCCTTAGCCTTCCTGCAAATCTAGAAAGAAGATGAGAGTAAAGATCCGAATACCCAAGAGGTACCACCCATAGAGTAAGTGGATTTCTTAGGTACCCTGATTTGTTTTAAAGATCGTTGTTTTATATTTCTGCAAGAGCTAGACGTGTGTCCAAACTTAAGATAATTTGCACAAGAGATAAAGCGGGCTGAGATCCTTTTCTGAATTTCTACAATGCTCTTGCTGGATGATGTTTGAACTTTAGAAAAATAGGAGATTTTTTAAATGTTGAGCTACCGCCGGCGTTAGTGGCTAGCGTCGGGCGGTAGGGCTCACTTTGATATCCGAGCCCAAACTTTCCAGAACCATAACATTGGTTTCCCAAAATCATATCCAGGGATTTTGAACCTATCCCAAATTTTTTTATGGCCATATTGAGGTCATGATTTTATTTTTTAAGAGATGTATTTTCTTGTACAATCATAACACATTTATTTTCAAAGCCCTTTTTGTTATTTTCAATTTGTAAGAGAGAGGTTTTTAGTTTTCTCTCTAATTCCCCCTTTTCTTTTGCAATAGTTTTGATTTGTGAGAGGGCCTTAGAAAGAGAAACTTCAAGTTCTTTTGCCTTACATAAGGAGTGCTCACACTCTTGACATGAAACCTTTCTCTTTCCAAGGGAAATTAATTTCTTAGTAAGCTTATGATTTTCTTTGATGATAGATTCATTTTCACGATTTAAAATAATATTATCTTTTACACTTTTAACATAGGCTTTGCAAGTTTGAACAAATTCATCATAGAGTTCTTCGAAGGTGGGAGGAGTTACCTCAGTCTCGCTAAGAACACTGGTGTCGTCATCGTTGCTTTTGCCATTAAACATAAGTTTGCTTCCTCCTCGCTGCTTGACTTAGATCTGCTTGATTCTTCAGAGGAAGAATCATCCCAAGTTGCGGCTTTCAATACTTTCTTTTTCTCCTTCATTTTGTATCGATCTTTTTGCTCCTTTTGATACTTCGGGCACTGACTCCGAATGTGCCCGGCTTTCTGCAGTGGTAGCACTCCGGTAGTGGTCTTTCTTCTTTGTCTTCACTTCCTTTTTCTTTCTTTGATGAGGAGGAGGACCCTTTTCGTCGAGCATCTTTTTGGATGAACTTCTAGAAGGTGTTCATTCTTTCCGGATTTCTAATGAACTTCCTGAAGTTTTTCACCAGGAGACCTTCTTCATCTTCATCATCATCTTTGATGCTCTTCTTTTTTGACTTTAGTGCCAGCGCCTTTTTCTTTGCCTTCTTATTGTATTCATCGTGTTGAATCTGAAGTTCTACCTCATGGGTTTTGAGATTCCCAATAAGGTTCTCGATCTGGAGCGTTCTTAGGTTGTGTGACTCCGAGATGGCCGTCACCTTTGGATTGAACCTCGGAGGTAAAGAGCGAAGAATTTTTCTGACCAAGTCCACGTCTTAGTAGATCTTTCCAAGTGCTTTTGAAGCGTTGACGATCTTGGTGAAGCGTGTGTACATCGAGTTGATGTCCTCTTCGGCATCCATCCTGAATTTTTCATATTTTGATTCCAGTTGGAATAGCTATGCATCTTTTACCTGCGATGTACCTTCATGAGTAACTTCCAATTGATTCCAAATATCAATAGCAGTTACACATGCTGAAATTCTATTAAATTCAGTTCTATTTTGCACCATAGTTTATCGTTATCATCCCATTTATCCTTAAGTTTTAGTAATGTTGCCTCTCCTACTACAGTTGTAGGAGGAGAGTACCGAACTTCTACCATGTTCCATACTTCTACATCCATGGTCATAAGAAAACACATCATTCAATTTTTCCAGTAGTTGAAATCTGACCGAGAAAAAAGAGGTGGTCGACTAACACCCTGACCCTCCGGAAAAGCGAGATCATGAGACGCCATTATTCCCGGTTGTTAAGCCGATTGGAATAAAACCACTCTGATACCACTTGTTGGATCAGTAGGCGCCCTTAGAGAGGGGGGGGGGGTGAATAAGGGTTTTAAGACTTTTTAATATATTTTGATAAACTTGAAATAATAAAAGATCAAAATAGTGATTTTGAATAAAGATCTAAATTATTTTATAATGAAGGAGAGGATAATAAACAATTTAGAGAAATGAAGATCAAATCAATTTTATTACACACAGAGAGACATGATTATTATTAATAAAATTGATTACAAAATTTGATTTCAATGACGCTAGAAATCAATGCGAAATATGAAAGACTCTTTTTGTTTTCTATCCTGACACGCATCCCCACGAACCAGTGGCCCTAGCCTATCCTTCCTCGGATTCGGCCACAAGCCGCTCTAGCCAATCCTTCCCTGGATATGGCCTCGAGCACCACCTAGACCTAACCTAGATCTAGTCGCCAACACGAGGCGAGTTTCTGCCCTAAGTCCTACCCAGACCTAGTCGCCAACACGAGGCGAGTTCACTAAACGATTACAGAAAAAGATTTGAAATAAAAAGACAATAATATGAAAATCTCCCTCTTGAAGAACTTCTGAAGATGGTGATGAAAGACCGATGTAGTATAAGCGTTGATGAAGTGATCTTTGGTCTGATCCGGCGTGAAGAAATCCTCCTTCAGAAATTCGTGGAACTTTGGTGGGAGATCACTTTTTGGCAGAGTAAGGGTCTGCAATTCTAGCACTTCACCTCTCTCAAACTTGTGTATTAAAAATGAGAGAAGAGGCCTCCTTTTATAGGAGTGAGCGCTAGCGTCGGCGCTAGCGCTATCGTCGGTGCTATCCCATATTAGGGAATTCTCTGCGCACGTATCTTCATTCCAGGGAAACTCCACCGCCTTGCCTCTTGTGCTCCGCGCTACCGCCCGCGCTATCCGCTACCGCCTGGCGCTAGCGCTTTCTAAAAATGCTGCCGGAATTGCGCCAATCATCGCTAGCGTCGGGCACTAGGTGCTACCGCTGACGCTAGTGGGCTTGTTGGAATTTTTGGCTCAATTTTGGGGGAAACCTTCATATGTTATCCTTGAGTCATATGGACTTGTTTCCTGCACACTTAAGCACACAAGATCAAATACACGTAGGATTTGTTATTCTCAAACCTAGGAGATGCGGAAGACCATGTTCCAATAATGAGGAGCTTCTTATATGTTGTAGGTTGAGATATTAGTCCCAATTGAGTATAAAATAAATCACTATACCTAACACTCTCTCCTCCTATTGCCTCGCAAGGACCAATTAGGACTCTCTCTGATTAAGCACAAGACATAGCTTATAGAAGAACAACTCAAATGGGCACAGCCCTATGTCCCACTATTGTGATATAAAATAAACAATGGTCATAAAAACAAATATGTATGCTGAACAAGAGAGAAAATGATCAAAAAAAAAAAAACTTAAAATTTTAAGTTATCATAATATAAGCAATCAATTTTTTTTGTATTTTTTCAAATATCCTAAAATAGCATTTTTTTTAGAAAGCAAAAAATGACACGGGATATCATTTTCTACACCAATGCTGACGATAATATGTAAAAAATTAAGTCTGAGGTGAATTATGACAAAATGTATCAATTTCTACACTACCAATGAAGACAGTTGCTACCGCTGGTGGTAGCATGTTAAAAGATCAATTGAAATAAATTCCCCTTATAAGCACCCCAAACCCTTGTAATAGTTGATTATCACATGAAAGAACTTCTAGGCATTAAACATTGTCACCAAGGGCACGAATCTTCCCAAAACCTACTAGATTTCTCATTGTAGGTTATATTTCTCTTGATTTTAGAAAAGGAGTTGATTTTTCTTGTATTTCATGTTATTCAATACACATAAAATGAGGATTTGTTGGATTAAACTAAAAAAATTTCCTTTTTTCAAAATCATGAACAAATTTGAGATCATTTAGATTGCTCTTAGATTTGTGATTTTAAGATGGGATTTGATGTAACTCTCATATTTTAATCTCGGTATTCAAGTTAAATGCCGAGAAACAATAACTTTTAGGGGTTTAACAATCATAAATATATATATTTGAAACGGAGAAAGGAGATGGAGTCAAAAAGTAGTTGTTGAAGAATTTGTGCATTATAACCGAGCGGTAGCGCACATATGATTGCGACAACTATGGATATATAGTTTTCCTAAAACTCAGTGTTTCTACACTACTATTGGGTCGTACCGATATCGTTGGTGGTAGCGCAAAATTTTAGCACAAATTTTCTCCTTTGCCATTATCAAACTTTTAAATTGCAATCAAGATGATTAATTGATGTACGTAATATTCTTTTATTTGTGTGCAGCAATACTTAAATGTTCTAATCATGTACTCATGGAAAGAGATTTGCATCGAATAGCCCACTCAAAATGAGGGATGAAACCCATCTAGGAATTTAGAGTGCCTGAATCAGCATAAGTTGCAATCTGCATTTGGATCCTAATGAGATGGGAAATATTTATGCTTACTTAGATACAACTGGTTTGATTCCCCTCTTCCAAGCCGATGAAGGTTACTCATCCAGATTGGTGATGAACTTCTATAATAACTTTCACAAGCTAAGAAAGTCAAAAATATAATGGTGTGGTTCAATCAATTGTCCAAGGTCATGGGGGTGTCCATTACTCATGATGATTTAAGCTCATCTCTGAATTTCCAGCATATGGGTACATGTTGGATATTCTAGAGCGATTTATGGCCATGCAAGATTGCATACAAGTCAACCAAGAGCTCCATAATAAGGAGGGTGAGATTGGACATGAGTCAACCAAGAGCTCTATAGTTGGGAGGGAGTGCGCTACTTGATCACTACCATGTTCACTTTGACACCTGACATCAATATCATCCAGGATAATCTCCATCATACCATAATGTGCAAGTCATGGGGCACAAAGAGTGTCATGACTCAATTTAGGTTGATGACACATCATATCTTGTAGAGAGAGCCCTTGGACATCAACAACCTACTTTTTATCATTTCTTACACATATCACCTAAAGGATCCCTCCCATTAATGTCTGAATAATTTGATTCATGAAGGAGTGATAAAACGAGTATTATATTCAAAATACCAGTATATAATGAGGGATGGGCACCCGATAGATTTATTTCATTCATATTACGCTTGTGATTATTTTTTCCAGATATTCTTCTTCAACCACATGCTTCTGTATTGCCACAACACCCAAACTCCTCTTAGACTTGGAGGTTTTGTGAGGGATACAAATAGATGATTGCTTCATCTTGTGTGGTAACTAGGAGAAGAATTACGAGCGCTTCACCAATCCCAAGAGAAGAGTAGAAGAGACAAAGTGTATTAAAGTGAATGATGTGCTTCATAATAAAAGGGATCTCTACTCGACCTACACCAACATATGACTTCTCATGTCAGGAGTCAAATGACGAGATGCGCTCATCAACATAGGGGCGATACAAGTGGGGGCATGCAATGAAGAGGTGGAAGAACATAGAGAGGAGGATGATTAGAAGTATTTTATGTTATCAAAATTTACCACCTTTTTAATTTGTTAAACATTTGTATAATTGCAGGAAGACACATTTGTAGAATTGATGTTTTTAGACAGCTAGTGTTTGCGGTAGCTACATCTGCATGCGATACTGTTGAAAAACAACTAGACGATTTCTTATTTCACTTAGTTGTTTTTTTATTCTATGCAGCAGTAATTTTGGTGTCGGTATATATACATGTTATGTCTTTTGCATTGTTTGAGCATATTGAAAGTGCACAGTGTGCCTCTGAGTATTCTCTAGAGAGGGGGGGGGGGGGAATAGAGTTTAAAATATTTTCTACCCTAGTTATGCACACACAATAAACTTTTAATATTATTCACCCAGCAAAACCAAAGACAAAATAAAGTATAAACAGATTCCTAAAAATAAAACACAGAAAAATAGAAGTATGGACAACACAAAAAAATCACACACAAAGATACATGAATTTTTATAGAGGTTCCCCAAAATGTGGGTAGTTCTCTCTTTTACCTCCCTGGTAGGGTTGCACAACCTGTGCCTGAGTCTTTTGATAAGAAGAATCTAAGAACCACTTAGTCTTTTGATAAGGAGACTCTCAAAACCACTGAGTCTTTTGATAAGGAGACTCTTAGAACCACTTAATCTTTTGAAAGAGGGATTAATAAAACTCTTTTACAGTTGAAGGAAAAGTGAGAAGAAAGGACAAAGAAGAAGAATAGAATTCTGTGTTTCAGAAATCTTCAGAAGCAATTCTGCAGCTCCTGTTTTCACTAGATCTATATACGATGAACCCTTGCTTATAATTGTGATGGTTGCAAGGGTTATTTGATTTGATCCTTTTTTGTGAGTACTTCTTACAAACTGGCTGTTGTAAGATGAAGAAGAAGAAGCAGCTGTATGTTTTCCTTATGCTAAGAGCTTGTTTTCCTGTCTTAGGGTTTGTGGAAGAAGGAAGGAGAAGACCCTATTTGACAGACATGAATAATGTGATGACTCTAATTCTCTTCTTCTCTTTTGCCTACTTATGCTGTATGGTTGGAATTTGAAATCCTTTCTTCTTTTAGGTTGTTCTGAAAAGGAATTCTTTTTGGACATATAATTTTCCTTTCCTCCTTTGTCCCCGACCCGTCCATCAATTTTGAATACCTTCCAAGAATGATTTTGCTGAGTCCTGGAATACTCCATTCCATTCTTGTAAATAAATGAGCTGTTGGAGAACTGTCTTTAGCCTTGTAGTCCTTCTGAAAAGGTCTGAAAAGGATAGCAGAAAAAGCTTCCTTTTCTGACTTTATTCGACGCTGCATCGACTTCATCATTCTTCATGTCGACGCACCTCTGAGTTCTTATAGGAGTAGCTTCGAATTCCTTCTTAGCTCTGACTGAACTTAGATGTCGATGTTACGTTGATTCCTTATCGACGAATTTGTCGAGTTTAAGACTTGGACTTGAGCTTTGACTTATGAGTCGAATTGTAGTCGAAGTTGCTTCGACTTCTTGGATGGCTTCGAGAAGTCTCTACCTTCTGCAATGAGCTCCTTTCGACATTGCGTCAAATTGACTTATACTTCGACATGCTGAATAAGTTGCTTGGACTTCTAATCAGAGTTGCGTCGACATCAAGCCGAAGTTGCATCGAATTTCATTCGATGCAAGTCTTAACTTAACTTATTTTGTGATTGTCTTGACTTGTCCTTGACACTCTAAGGTGAGTGTGACATCCTAAGACATCTAATGACCAATTTACCCTTACTATACAATAATGGTAATACTCCTAGGAAGTAAAATCACATATAGATAATTTGTTAAGTTAACTCAAAAGTGATTTTTCCAACAATCTCCCCTTATTTATCTTAACAATTTTTACAGATTGTGTACAGTGATTTTAAACATTCTTTGACATAAATATTAATTACAAACTGTTATACAGATACAATATATACATTATTAAATAATAGGATAGAGCATATAGTAAACTTCCATGTAATCCTCCTGTTCTGAATCACTGTATGAGAATTGTTTCATATGTATACAGAATACCTGAACATTACTATTCCTTCTCAAGGGTCTTCCTTTTCCTTGAGAAGACCTTTGGTATCACCTTTTTTGCAGCAAAAACAAGAAGTTCATTTTCTTCTTCAGGACTCCTGACAGCTTCTTGATGGATTTCATTATCTTTGGGAGGCTCCCCCTGAGAATGTGCATCTTGTTTAGCATTTAGGGCAGCCTCCTTAGCAATCATTTCCACCTCATCCACTATATGTTCATCTTCTAGGAACTCCCCCTTGAGTTGATGGGAGCTCCCCCTGGGTTACTACAGCTGGTTCCCCCTGAATTGATGCAGACTTTGCTGGAGGATTCTCAACTGGCTCCACTTGAACTGTTTATGTTTGGAAAAAAGTTAGCTTATTTGGGTCATGAGCCTCAGTATATTGAGCAATCACTTCTGCAACACTCTTGTCCTTTTCCTGGACATTCTCAATTCCCTAGTTAAGTATCTCCTCCTCCTAAATCTCTCCCCTCTTCTTAACCTTACTGACAAGGGAGGTTAGGAAATCTTTTGTGATCATGGAGGAAGATACAATTATCTTGAGAGACAGGAGTGACTCTTTTGATTCTTGTATTTCTGACTCCATCTGAGAGTATTTCTTATTAAATTTTTTGGCTTGACTGGCCAGCAGGTCAGCAAATGTGCTTGAGGCCAACCCTACTTCCTTAGAGATGACTTGTTCAATATCAATAGAGGGAGTATGGACATAAGATTTAGGAGGAGTTGGTGTGGGTTGAATAACTGGGGGGAATGTTGTGAGGTTCTCATTGAAGTCTGAAAGAACTACAGGGGAGAGGGATTGATAGACTTCTGGAGAAATATGAAATGGTGGTAGGGGAGCTGACTGATTGTCTGTGATTATGGTAGATGGTAGTTGTTGTAGTTGGAGAGGGACCTGAGGTGCAGGTTCTATGGCAGGGATGGAGGAACTGGCCTGGTTGAGTTGGGCTGGATCAACATCTTGATTAGTATCCTGTTGAGTAGCTGGGGTGTCATGTGGAGGAGAATTATCACTTGGGGGATCTGGTAGACTTGTCTTTGTATTTTGTGGAGGTGGAGAAGGAGGAGGTGAAGATGCAGATTGACCAGGCTTCAGAATTTGTCTAGTCCACTTGGAGAATATTCCTATATTCATCCTTTTCCATGGAGGAATGAGCACTCCTTTTGATTTGCACACTATTGGATAATGGTGGAAGAGCACCTGGCTCATGATCCTCATATAGGCATTCTCTTTGTGTGAATATTTGTGCCCAATCAGCTTCAGGAGGCATCTTCCCAGTCTATCTTCTTATTAAGGACTATAACTCCCATGATTTGTAGCTGCTGCCTGGGGATAACATCATGTGATGATATTTTGCATAAGAGCACCTTCCCTACTATATCAGTTAGGAATCTGTATTCCTCTGCAAGATCAATCATCTTCAGATTGATGGCCTTCTCTTTCTTGAACTGCACTATCTGTAATGCCTTTATTGTCTCTTCCCATGTTAATTCATCAGACTCATCACATGTTGGTAGATCATAGGTGTGAGATAGTATTTCCTTTGTAATGCTAATATCTGTTTCATATATTCTTCCATTTATGGAGCCATCATCTCCTATGTGGAAACTGTCCTTTAGCTCAGTTAATTAGACATCCAAAATCTTGCGTCTTGTGGAGATCAACTTTGTTAACCCAACTATATGGAATAAGCCTAGAATGGCTTTAAAGTTTTCAGATGCTGCATTGAAAGAGTCGACATCCACATCAAAGCCGGAGTTTATCTTTGGGGGAGCCATTGATTCTGACGTACTTGCAAAAAAGAAACAAGAGAGAGAGAGAGAGAGAGAGAGAGAGAGAGAGAGAGAGAGAGAGAGAGAGAGAGAAAGACGAGAGAAAGATGCAAGAGAGTTGGGGAGAGGAAGAGCACGAGAGAAAGAATGAGAGAATTTGAAAGCATAATGAATTTGACGTCAATGGTGCTTAAAAGAAGATGATTCGTCGCACCTTAGGGTTTTATTTGAAGCACCATCAACAAGGAATAATAGACAGCACACCAAAATGTAACGTCAATGGTGCTTCTAGAAGTGTAACTGCACGCGCTTACTATGTCGACATTACGTCGATTAGGACTCGACACACTTTTGAATTAGATGAGCAACTATTAAATTGACGTATCTGTCGATATGAAGTCGATGTTGTGTTGAATACTATTCGAATTATCTGATTTAGACGTCTCTCTAAGCTGGCGTCGAATAGAATTAAACGGTACGTCGAATTTTATTCGACGCAAATCGAATTATTCGTTGTATATTGCTTTCGAAGCAGGCATCGAGTAGAATTAGGCGTTACGTCGAATTCTATTCGACGCAACTCTGAATAAATAATTCTATTTTCTTAGAAAGTCTTTGCTGTTTTTCCCAGCAATGATTTTCATTGAAAAAAGTATTTATACTATCATTGTTATGAACTAAAGAAGATAACAAGAGGATTCACAGAAGAAATCACTTCCTTGTTGAATTTAGTTCTTTATTGGGCAATAGTTCTTCCTTCCCCTTCCATTATCTACTAGGAGGGATCATACCTAATCCTGCACAAGTAGCTCAAATATTAGAAGGAACCCAGGTTACCTTGGGCCCTTTGCTTTTACCATTGTAAGATTCTGTGAAAGAGTAGAAAGGTCTTTCATGATATCCCTTTGGATGACAGAGAATGAGTTTATCAAACCTTGATTTATTATATTGGTACTTGAAATGTGTATAAAATGTATCTACATATAATAAATTAGCAGAGTGTTTAATTATTCTACTTTTGGTTTTAGCCTTTTGATTGTTGTTGTTTAATTTCTATGCATTACTCTTGCCTAGAGATTTCTTTTCATTGTTTAGAATTACTTTGTTAGGCACAGTTATTTTATTTGGATTATAAATATTCTGATCCTTAAATATTGCATTCTTCTCACTTGATTGTTATTCACTAGGTCTAATAAATCTAACTGGATTTTTTCAGGTTGTTCTACCAGTGACTTCAGTGCTAGTGCAAGGGTCTGCTCCTAGACCTAGGTATTTAAATCTCATGGAGTGATTTTGTGTAATATCTTTGAGCTTTTGACTCCTCCCATTGAGAGAGTCCTCAAAGACTTTTGCCTTTGTTAACTCTTCTTTTAATTTTAGATTTTCATTTCTTATTTCTATCAATTCCGTTTCTTTTTCTTGAATTTTATTTCTCAAATCATTATTTAGTGAATATAATTCACCTTTCTTCAAATTTTCTAATTCTTCCCTATTTGTTTCTAATTCTTTTTGTATATTGAGGAAATCATTGCAAAATTCTTTAAAGCAATTTTTAAACTCATCAGAATTGAAATCAAAATCATCAAACAGAGATACCTATTTTTCTTCGTCATCTGAAGATATCCCCAATGCCATCATGCAGGCTACTTCAGCATCTTTTTCTTCACCACTCTCCGATGAAGAGGAGCTTGACTCTTCTTTAGAGTCACTCCAGGTTCCAGCAATGAAACCTTTGGCTTTCTTCTTGTCTTTCCTCCTGAAAGACTTCTTCTTCTGCTCATCTTTCTTGCTTCTCCTGTCCCTTTATTCCTATGGGCAATCATGGGCTATGTGCCCTGGCTTGTTGCAGGAGAAGCAAATCACCTCCTTATTTGGAGTCTTATCATATCTAGGCTTTGAGCTCCTCTCTCTTCTCCTTGAGTCTTCAGTCTTGACCCACTTTCTGAATCTCCTTGCTAGGAGGCTGGACATTTCATCTTCAGGAGTGGAGGGCTCCCCTTCAGCAGCTTTCAGAGCAAGGCTCCTTTTGTAACATCCCCCAAAACAACTAGACCCCTATAGTAGTTTTGACATGACTAGGTCATGACAAAACCCTAGGAAGCTTGAAGAGATCACTTGGCCTTAGGCTTGAAGGAGAAGAGCACCTTGGTCTGCAAATAGCAATTTTTAGTTACCAAACTTATGGTTGGACTTTAGGGACTCACCTTGACCCTTTGACCCCACCATGGCACACCTAACCCTTTGGAGGGTCCCTTAGAGCATCAAGGACCCATTGGGGTCAACCAAAGAGGCCAAATTGACCAAAGTCAATCCTAACCCCAAATTGGTCAAAGTAGCCTAATTAGGGTCAATTGACCTCCACCATGACAAATTGACCTTGCCCCTACCCTCATAAGGATATTAGGGACCCAATGGACGAAAAACCCCCACCATGGGGCCACCAATTTGGCCAATTTGACCAAAGTCAACTCTAGCCCTATTTTGGTCAAATTGCCCTATTGTGGATCAATTGGCCTCCACCTTGCCAAATTGACCATACCTAGACCTTCCTAACCCTTAAGAGAGACCAATGGGTCACTACCCACCCATTGGGGCCAACCCAAACGGTCAAATTGACCCAAGTCAACTCCACCCTAAATTTAGGTCAAAATAACCTATTTTGAACTAATCAAGCCCAATCCACTTGGTCTAGACTCAATTGAGGTGGTCCACCACCTAATGGGGTTGGTAATTACTGAATTAACCATTCAATTTCAGGAAATTCGTCCAGGAGAGAGAAAGCCCTAATTTGAAAGAGAGAGAAGGAAGGGGGAGTTAATGGAGAGGAAGAGGAAACCTCCCACCTCCTCCAATAATGGCACCATTCATCTCCTCTTGGGGAGAGGAAAAGTTTCCAGCCTTCTCCCGGCTGGATTGAGTACCTATTCATCTCCCCCAATCCAAAACCGAAATTACCTTGATGGCCATTAATGACATTCAAGGTTGTAACCTCCCCCTCTTCCAATCAAGGCCTATAACATCTTCAAAAGAGTGAGAGGAGTGAAACCCCCAACTTTCCCGAAAGGATTATGCACTCTAGGTTCGGATTGACATGGCTCCAAAAGCTCCCCGAGCTCCCATGGTGAACCCAAGATCCACAAGGAACTCTGCACCAATTCAGGTCTGATCCTCCTCTCCTCCCCTAGTGCATTGATCCACATCAAAATGGGCTTTGATCCGAGCCAAATAGGGCTCGGATCAAGCTCCATGAATGGCTGGTTTCAAGCCATTTATTCCCTCCCTAAAAAGCTTATTCCGGCCACCCACAGGCCGGCCAACCACCCAAATCGCCGGCCACCACCTCGTCGAAGGTGGTGGAGGCATTGGCCGGCCGGAGAGGGGGCTTCGTGGCCGGGAAAATAGGCTGGAAGGGTGCCCAGGACGAGCTTTTTCTGACCATGGGCGTGATGGGGACGAAACACCCCAGCCGTCTGATTTGATTAACATGAATGTATTTTCTATTTAAATATCTATGTACCAATTAAACTGCTGTAGGTTCTTTCATTTTTTTTTAAATATTATGCACTCATAATCAGACAAAGTGTCCAACATGAAAAAGTTAGCCCTTGGAGTCTACTTTAATTCAAAATTTATTTCAGCCCAAAAGGAGCCATGTAGCTCCCTGCAGAGCCAAAATGGTGGGACTGGTCCCTAGAGTAGGGCAACCACTCTTTCTTGCATATCTTTTTATTGGTAGATGCTATGGCCTTGATATTTAAAACCTAGGCTATTTATATGCACCCACACAACATACTACAAGATGGGATTTTTAGGAGAACCTTTTTCTAAGGTTTTTGAGATAATTTCATAAACAATATATTAATTAATTAGTGGGTCAAAAGACCTCTAATGCCCCCCAAATTTTGGTGGGTGCTCCTTAGGGTTATGTTGAGACATAGGTAAAAATCTTAGCCCAATTGGGACTGTTTTGATTGAGTAATTGGTTAACCCAAGTTAGGTCAAATTGGGTCATAGTTAGGGTGTGGTGTTTATCTTGGGGTTTAGTGGTCAAATCTCCTCACCATGAGGTGGAACCTTGTCCACTGGTTTAGGGTCACCTAAAGTACCACCATGAGTGGTTTGGGGTAGTGTAGAGGTGATTAAGCCCTAGAACACTAGTTTTATTCCTAGGTGTGCAATTTGAACCTTGTGAAGGCCATGAGGTCAAAAGTCCCTGTATGGTTATGAAACTTGGTGGTTAGGTTCATAGGGTGTAAATAGACACTGGGTAATTTTATAAGAATTTTAGGAGCCAATATTCCCTTTGAATTAGGGCATAACCCCTTTAGGGAAACTTCTTAAAAGAAACATTTACATGCTTAAAAAGTCTTGGATGATGATGAAACTTTGGTGGTGCCCTTATAATCATGGTTTAGACCTCTGCTATTTTTTGTGAATTTTATTAAATAATTTAATCAGTACTTCTTTCACAAGGCACTTGTTTTGATTTAAACTTAAGAAAAATATTTGAGGGCCCAAAACTCTTTGTTAAATTGTGAAAATTGGTGATAGGCCCTTTCTGAACATTAGGAACCTCTGTAAAGTTTTATAGAATTTTTGAAGACTTAAATCAGTAGGCTACTTCACAGTTCATTGGATTTGAGGTTTTCTAAATTTACTTATTTTAGTGAGAAAATGATTTCCTTAAATCCTGAAACTTAGTCAGTAGTCTTTTGTGGTGAATATAAGAGCTTGGTAATTTTCCCATAATTTTAGTGTTGATCTTTTTGGTGGTTCCTTCATAAAACTATGATTTTGGATAGATGATAAATAATTAAATTAGAGAAGAATTTCTTACTGTAAGAATATGACATGTTGTTTCTGATGTTATTTAGTCACCATAGATTTATCATAATTTTTGGAGAGCCATATCATAAGATTTACTTACACTTCATGTTCATTTTCATACTCGGCAGATGTTTGGAGAAATTAAAATAAATGTTACTTAATTAGGGAAAAATATGATTCTCTGGAATTAGTCTTATAACATCATTATAGACCTCCAGTAAATAGCTTGGGTCAGTTGGATGAATATTTGGAGTACCTCTAGTTGTGAGCTTCATATACCTAGTTTGGTCTGCGTATAGTAAAACTATGAAACTTAGATTTTTATTGACCTACAAGGTGGAAATGGTGTGCAGATGGTGCACATGGGATGATTAGATAGTTGTGAGGCCACCCAAAGAAGTGTATGTGAGGAAAGTGTACTTGGTGGGTTAAGAGTAAGGTTGTCTTGGGGATTGACGAAAGATCGTCTTTCCCCTGGTGTGTCTTAAAGCACTTAGGTCTAACTCAAGTGAAACGGTGGAAGGGAATTCTTAAGGGTATATACCAATAACAGTAAGTATCTTGAGAAAGGGAACTTTGGGGTGTCAACCCATTACAGTTCCTAGTCCGTAGCGAGCCCCTTACAGGGTAACCCTCGGGAAGTCCAAGATTAACCATAAGTCGTAGGAGTATAGAAGATGCTCAAGACTAACAAATAACACATTCACTCATACTCCGTTGTCACGGGAGTTTGGTTGTTTTGGTACCCCGAGTTGTAGGCTCGGTGGTGGTTGGTGCGGATTGTTGATCCGGAGAGGTTGTGACTCAGTTTGGTTCTTGGTTGGGGCAAGTTAAGCCCAGGTGGTTTATGTTGGAGTTTGTAGATATATATTAGAACATGTTGCATGTGCACAAGGTGGTGGGTCATTAGTGTTGGCGGTCGTTGCACCGGAGTTGATACCCGGGCTCGGCAAGTGTGGAATTTGCACTTAGCCATAAAAGTCTGGTGGTCCAGCCAGTAAGAGTACGCAGATGCTCCGTGGTTTTGCGTTGAGGCGTACGATAGGTCTAGGTTAGGTAGTGCATATACCAACCTAGAGGTGAGCGAGGCCCAACCCACCGCTTCCGTTTGCCACTACGGGAGTATCTTGGGAGTCTTGCTAGCTCCAAAAAGGGGGAACTGAAGGTCTGTGCGCATAGAGTCGTAGTGTGTGAGTTGCACTTGTATGGACATAGCATAAACAACCTTCCTTGCATGTCATAGCATAAACATTGCATTTCAACCCTTACCCCTAGGGTATAAGTCGGTTATGGGACTTCTTATACGATAGGCCTTGCTAAACGACCCCTTGGTCTATAGGTTTGTGTGGGCATTCCTATAAATCAATGGTTACTTTTCTATTACTATTGTCTTTATTTACTGCACTTTACTTACTCTTTGCCTGCTCTTACTATGCTTTATTACCTGTTTCATTTATGTATTTATACTTGAGTAGTGGTAGAACCCTTCCTGTAGAATATACTCTGTCATCTGCTTTTGCTATTACCCCTTGTTTGTCCTCCGCTTCATACTTTCCGCTCGGTGCCTAGGAGTCACCGGGGGAGGGGTGGGGGATTGGCTTAGTCTTTTTGACTAACGGTCGGCGGACCTTATCATTTTAGGAGACCGTGGCGACGGAGCAGCACCAGAGGCCGGTGTAGATGGAGGTGGGGCAGTCTAGCACGGGAGCACCGATGACAGAATCCGTGAGTGGCTATTAGTTTTAGTTATTTTGCTTCCACGAGTGAATTTGTAGTGAGGCTTGATGTATCGGGCAGGAGCCCTTGTTATCTCTTTCCTTGCTTCAGTTATATTTATGTGGACATCTCTTCGTGGATGTATTACTTTTCGATGTGATGTGGACTTGGCTTTCTTTTAGCTTACTTTTCTTTGCTTCTTCGTGATCAATTTGGCCGGCAGTATCAGCGTTTTGTTGTGGCGACCTTCCCGAGCAAGGGTGTCACCACAAAGCGGCGGTTCTGGGCCTAAGACCCAGTTGTTTGAAAGAAAAAAAAAATGGGGCCTTACACCTTTGAATAGGAGCTGGAGTTGTCTCCTTTGCCTCTGTTTCAGCTCTGCTTTTCAATAGCATCTCATATGATTTAAGCTTTCCTAGCAAAGCATTAATAGAGATCTCTCTATGGCATCTGGGCTCTCTGATGGCCCAGATCCTTGAGTCCCATGAGCTTGGGGAGCACATAAGGATCTTATCATTAATCTCTGTCAGAGATATCTCATTGTCCAGAAACTTTAGTTCATTGATAATGATGCTGAATCTGTCATACATTTCAACAATACTTTCATCGTCTTTCTTTTGAAAGTTCTCATATTGGGATATGAGAAGGGACTTCCTGTCCTTTCTTTCATCAGAACTCCCTTCTACCATTATGGTAAGAGATTCCCAGATCTCTTTTGCTGATTGATAGTCAACAACTTTCTGGAAAATGTCATCTGACATTGTGGAAACCAGAATGTTCAAAGCCTTGGAATCACATGCCTTCTACTTCTTCTCAGCCTCTGTCCACTCATTCCTTGGGACAACTTCCAGTGTTGAAGATCCACTGGCATCTTGTCTGACTGGAGCTAGGGGACCTGAAATTATAACATCAAAGATGTCTTCATCAATAGAGTTCATGTAGAGCTTTATTTTGGCCTTCCAGAGTGTAAACTTGTTTAAGTTACACACTGGTGGTCTTATTGATGCATAATCCTTAGAACTCATATTCTTTAGAAAATAGTTTTAATTATCTTAAAATAAAGAAATGAGAGGAGGAGATCTTTTGATCAAGGTGTTATTCTTTTAATGATCAACCTCCCTCTGATAACAATTGAAAGTGCACAGTGTGCCTATGAGTACTCTTTAGAGGAGGGTGGGGGGGGGGGGTGAATATAGTTTAAAATATTTTCTACCCTAATTATGCACACAAAATAAAAACTTTAAGTAATATACACCCAACAAAACCAAAGATAGAATAAAGTATAAACAGATTGGTGAAAATAAAACACAGAAAATAGAAGTATGGACAACACAGAAAATCACACACAAAGATATAGAAATTTTTATAAAGGTTCCCCAAAATATGGGTAGTCCTTTCTTGTGCCTCCCTAGTAGGATTGCACAACCTGTGCCTGAGTATTTTGATAAGGAGACTCTAAGAACCACTGAGTCTTTTGATATGGAGAATCTGAGAACCGCTGAGTCTTTTGATAAGGAGACTCTTAGAACCAATGAATCCTTTAGAAGAGGGATTAATAAAACTCTTTTACAGTCGAAGGAAAAGTGATAGGAAAGGAAGAAGAAGAAGAATAGAATTCTGTGTTTTAGAAATTTTCAGAAGCAATTCTGCAGCTCCTATTTTCACTGGATCTGTATATGATGAACCCTTGCTTATGATTGTGATGGTTGCAAGGGTTATTTGATTTGATCCTTTTCTGTGAGTACTTCTTGTAAACTGGCCACTGTAAGATGAAGAAGAAGAAGCAGCTGTATGTTTTCCTTATGCTGAGAGCTTGTTTTCCTGTCTTAGGGTTTGTGGAATAAGGAATGAGAAGACCCTATTCGACAAAAAAGAATAATGTGTTGACTCTAATTCTCTTCTTCTCTTTTGTCTACTTATGCTGTATGATTGAAATTTGAAATCCTTTCTTCTTTTAGGCTGTTCAGAAAAGGAATTCTTTTTTGATATATAATTTTTCTTTCCTCTTTTGTTCCCGACCCATCCATCAGTTTCGAATACCTTCCAAGAATGATTTTGCTGAGTCCTGGAATACTTCATTCCATTCTTGGCAATAAACAAGCCGTTGGAGAATTGTCTTTAGCCTTGCGGTCCTTCTGAAAAGGTCTGAAAAGGATAGCAGAAAAAGCTTCCTTTTCTGACTGTATTCGGCGCTGCATCGACTTCATCATTCTTCATGTCGACGCACCTCTGAGTTTTTATAGGAGTAACTTCAAATTCCTTCTTAGCCCTGAATGAACTCATATGTCGACGTTACGTCGATTCCTTATTGACGTATCCATCTTGTTGAAGACTTGGACTTGACCTTTGACTTCTGCGTCGAATTGTAGTCAAAGTTGCGTGCTCTTCTTGGATGGCTTCGACAAATCTCTACCTTCTGCGTCGAGTTCCTTTCGACGTTGCGTCGTCTTGACTTATACTTCGACACGCTGAATAGGTTGCTTGGACTTCTAGTCAGAGTTGCTTCAACATCAAGTCAAGTTGCGTCGACTTTCATTCGACGCAAGTCTTAACTTAACTCATTTTGTGATTGTCTTGACTTGGCCTTGACACTCTAAGGTGAGTGTGACATCCTAAGACATCTAATGACCAATTTACCCTTACTGTACAATGAGGATAATACTCCTAGGAAGTAAAATCACATATAGATAATATGTTATGTTAAATCAAAAGGGGTTTTCCCAACACATATAATTACTCAATGCAATGGGAAAATAACCAAAGATAAATGCAATAAAAATACACACATATTAAGAAAATAAATACTAAATGAAATAAAAATAAAATTAGAAGTATAATATTTGACATCTAAAGAGAGCATAAAAATTTTACTTCATGAAACATGAAGGTCACTATCCTAATACAGAATAAGGTAATCGAATTGGTCCTATTGCAAAGGTCCCTTTTGGTACCTAAATATGATGAATGGGTTTATGATTAGGAATTGATGGTGGCAAAGGTGGGGGTGCATACGCTACATACTATTTTGGATTCCAACTATAGTATTGATCGACACTCGAACTAATTCTAAACGAATTCTTAGGATGGTCCTAGTCCACATGGACATGGGAGAGTAATAAAACTATAAAGTACAAGTGGTAGACATTACTCTGACTCAAATCCATTTTCATACCATGTAGTGGAGTTTAGAGAGATATGATTTGGTCTATAGTTTTTATGCTCATATTTAATAATGATGTTAAGTTTTTCAATTTAACTTCCAAATCTCAAATTTTGATAGAAAATTTATGTATAGCCTTTCTATATGCTAAAGTGCTATTTTTTCAATATATTTTTACAGATTCAATTCCCTCTTCATTACTGTCCCTAATTTTGCAAAATACATCACTCATATATTTAATAACATTTAAAAGAGTGTCACACTTATTGCGTTCAGATATGATAGGCTTATAATCAGACTTTTGCGACACATAGGAATGAGATAGACAAACGATTTATTTTTTCAAACTTTTTTCAATAAGCTATAATTTTCATTTTCAAAAATTTTAATCGTAAGTTTAACTTTATCAAGCGCACTAGGTGTGAATTTAGATTCAAGAATGGAGTATTTCATATTGCTTACATTGCTATCAAACAAACAATCATTTGTTGAGTCATTCGATACTAAGTCATTTTCTCTTCTTTCTGATGTGTTTGCCAAAATGTAATCTGAGCAATACTCTTCTTGAGTAATTGTAAGAACGTGTACACTCACAACTACAAGTTGTGGCTCAAATTCTTTTACTCGTTTAGCATCTGCAGAAGGAGTATCATAGATATCATATATGTTGTGTCAAAAGGATAAATGAGTTTAAAAATAGCTTTGTCAATGACACAATATTCAATTTATACCATTGCATTTAAAACACAATTATTTTTCTCAAACTCATTTGATAATTTAATTGCTTCAAAATAAAAATATCACCCTTTAAAGTAGATTGTGCAATACACTTGTTAATAGTAATGTTCTACACATATATACTTATAGTAATAAAGAAGACTTTTATTAATTCTTTCCATCTAGGGTAATTAATCCAGATGAACAGTGGAGGAATAAAAGAAGCTCTATAATCACAATTTAACAGCTTAATCACAGTTGTCATCTAAACTATATGATATTCAGCCTAATATGTGTGACCTACACTATGAAAGCACTTTTTAATCCATGGGCAACCTTAGAGTGGGGTTAAATAAGGTTTACGACTAATTCTTAAATTCTTTCTCAAATTAATTCAATGTGTAGTGGAAATATAAAACTCAAAGATGATTAAATTGAAAGCGATCAAATTAAGATCTTCTTAACGCAAACTAAGACATAAAATGATAGATCTTCTCACACAGAGATTAAAGGCAGTGAATAATAAAACTTAGGATTTTTCTATATTGATTCATACCTTGAATTAATTGACCTTAGCAAATCTACTCCACTATTTTACTCAAGCCCCCTAGACCTAAACCCAAGGCCTAGTCACCAAGCCAAGGCTAATTCACTCCCAAGATTTATTGCCTCAATCAAGGTGAATTCAACTCCCTAGATCTGCCATGATCTTGCCGACATCACAACAAGTCAGATGATTACCACAAATGAAGATAATGAAATATTCAAAGAAAATACAAGATAAAATGATTAAATAAAATCTAAAATTTCTCTCAAACAGATGACATGGGAAGAAAATGAAGCCTTGGTAGAAGATTTGTTTTGTTCCCTTATGAAAGTCTCTCAAACAGTTGACGTAGGAAGAGAATGAAGCCATGGTAGAAGATTTGTTTTGTTCCCTTGTGAAAGTGAGAGTAAATAGTTGAGAATCACTCTAGAGGGGATGAATATAGTTATAAAGATTTTTAACCACATTCATTCATAGTTCATGCCGCAGTAATTTTAATATAAGCAACATAAGTATTATAACACCGAGTTTAATAAAAAAATATAGAGAGCTATGCAACCAAAAGACACAATTTTTTTTATAGAGGATCCCCAAATATTGGGTATGTCCCCTCTTCTACCCCTTGATAGGATATCCACTAGTGCGGACTCTTCTGATAAGGAGACTCTTAGAACCAATACAACAGATCTTTTGATAAGGTGATCTACAAAACCAACACCCTGAATCTTTTGATGAGAAGATTCACAAAATCAATCTGAATCTTTTGATAAGAGGATTCCTAGGACTAGCTGAGTCTTTTGATAAGGAGATTCTTAGAACCATCTGAGTCTTTTGATAAGGAGACTCTTAGTGTCAACTGAATCTTTGTAAGAGATATTCTACAAACTCTTTAACAAAAAAGGTTGTAGAAGCAGATTTTTCATAATGAGAACCTTCTTCAACAAAGCTTTGAAGGATCTAGTTCTTTGAAGCACTATGTGGATTCTTGAAAATAGCAGCCACATCATTCAACTATTCCTTTAGGATGAGAAGACTGGATTCAATAGAGATAGGAAGATGAATCATGTCCTTGAGAGGAGAATAGTCTTAGATCTGAGGGAAGAGATATTATTCGCTAGGGTTCTTAGAGAGAACTTCTTCTTAGAGGGCGAGAATAATTCAAAATCTTGCATAAAAGAAGAACTGATTCATAATGAGTAAAAGACTTGATCAACATCTATTCATGTATAATGAACATAGATACTCATTTAAGTTTTTATCATATAAAATTCTTCCAACAAAATTTTTCTTTAAAGAGAGGAGATTTTTAACATCTCCACTGAAATTAAATGAATATTTAATAAGATAAAGAAGCATTAAGGAATTTTAGCTAATTAACACCTAACTGAATTAAAATCATTTTAGCTAAATAAAGGAAATATTACTATTTATTTAAAATAAATATGATGAGTCTTATTTAATACAAGAAGGTATAATAATAATAAGCAAATATAATGTTAAGTTTTACTACAAAACTTTTAATAATTAATTTAATTAAAAAAAGTTCAATATCATGATTTAATTAAGAAAATAGAGTCCTTACAATTAATTAATTATTTGATTTCTTTATGTAAGATAAAATTTGTGTATATGGATGGTTGACCCAAGCCCCAAGCCAAATCTCCTCGACCCACCAAGAAATTTTGAACTTGAATTATTAGGAAGCTTGTAGCTAAGGTTTTGAAGAACATGATCCACAAAGAGAGCTTTTGGTGGAAAATAATTTAGGATAGAGATGATTCTAAGAGTGCATTTCACTATAACAAGTCTCTTGTAACAGAAAAAAAGTATTATAGAATAATTATTAGAGTCCGCTCATTTGGCCGGAATTGAGATCCTGGAATTATAATTGAAGGTCAAATTCTTATTTTGTTGTTCATCTCCACACTTGATGCTGAAATTGCAATTCTAATGAATTTCATGGAATTTATTTTAAATTAAAGTCAATTCTTTCCAATCTATACAAGAATTGGATAATTTCGGTCGAGATGCCTTTTTCGCCCGGAGGCATTTTTCCCCAGGGGACGCAGTTTTTGCCAGAGCAAGAGTTTTTCGCACATGAGAGCATTTTTTGCCCGAGCATGCGTATTCGCCCGAGCGCACAATTTTTCACCCAGATGCGCATTTTCGCTAGGGTGAGCACTTTTTCGCATGGGCGCACATTTTTTGCCTGGGCACGCGTATTTCACTTGAACGCGAGTAGGGGTGTTCACGAACCGAATCGAATCGAATAGCTCTTCAATCAAATCTAAATTTGACATAGAATACAGAATTCAGATTCAGATTCGTTCAAATATTCAGGGTCGGATTCGAATTCAGATTCGTCATGAAATGTTGGATTCGAATTTGGGTTCGAATTCAGATTCGAATTCGGATTCGAACATGGATTCGAATTCAAATTCGAATTTTATAATATTTAATTATATATAATATTCAAATATAATTAGATTTAACATTTAATTACATATATTAATTTAATGTAAGTATATTTTCAGTATTCGTGAACTATTCGTGAATCATTCGAATATGAATAACATATGCGGATTCAGATTCGAAAACCATTCGAATCCGAATTCGGATTCGAATCCGGACTCGAATTCGAAAAATACGAATTTTAATCGAATCTTCATGAATCGAATCCCGAATTATTCACGAACTATACTATTTGTGAACAGCCATAGGCATGAGCATTTCGCCCACACATGCATTTTTCGCCCAAACACACGCTTTTTGCGTGGGCACACTTTTTTGTTAAGGCGTGCACTTTTTGCCCGGGCACACATATTTTGCCTGAGCATGCGTATTTCGCCCGAGCGGTGCATTTCACAAATGCACGCATTTGTATCCTGGCCGCACATTTTTTGCCCGAGCGCGCTTTTTTCCCTGGCTTGCTTTTTGCGCATGCGCGCACGTTTTTTGATTTGGCACGCGTATTTTGCCCTAGCGCGAACTAATCGTCTGTGCACATGTTTTTTCCCCGTGTGGGCTTCTTTTTGCCCGTGCGCGCTTTTCACATATACTTGCATTTTTTTGCGTGGGCGCGCTTTTTTCCCCATGGCGCACGTTTTTCGTCCGTTCCCCTGGGCACGTGTTTTTCACATGGGCTCCCTTTTTTCTCTTGTGCGCTCTTTTCTGTTAGATCTGTAGGCGCCCTTAGAGGGGGTGAATAAGGGCTTTTTGATTTTTGGATAAAACTTTTTAAGTGTTTCTGAGATCAACGTTGGAAGGGGAAAATTGGTTTTATCACTACCGTCGATGGCAAAGCTAACGCCCGTCGCGAGTGCTCTAGAAATTTAGAATTTTTCAAAAAGTTTGGCAAAGTGATTTTTCTTAAAAACTCTTGAACGAAATAAAATCCTAGAAAATCAGAGAAGATGAAAATTGTTTTATTTCACAAGATAATTACAAGAATGATAATTTCAATAGCGCTTGAAATTACGGCGATAAAATAAAATCACTTTTTATTTCTTCATCGGTCCTTCTCCCATGGACCTATAGCCTATCTTCCCAAGATTTGGCCTCTAGCCTTCCCCCTAGATCTACACCTATACCTAGTCACTACACACACCACGTTGAATTCCCCCTAAGTCTCGCAAGGCCTAGTCGCCAACACCCACGACAAATTCACTATCGTTTCAAAAGAGAAGAATAAAAAGTAAATTATGAAACAAAAACTCCCTATTTAGAAGAGATCTGAAGGAGATGATGAAGAATCACCATGAACATCATCAGAGTTGAAGCGTGCATCCTTCTTCAAGTATCACCGTGTGAAAATGTCCTTCTCACTATTGTTCTTCAACGATGGAGTTTGGAGTGCTCTGGAACTTAGAGATGAAGGCTCTCACGAAAGATTGGATTTATGTCTTTAAAAGTGGTAACATAGAACAAAGAGATCCATTCTTTATATAGGCTCTAGAAACTACCGCCCACGGTAGCACTACCGCGCCGCACTAGTGTATAGTATAGTAACATACCTGATATCATGGAGAATGTGCTAACCACAACGGATCGTGGGCATATCGCGTTAGCTCCCATACTTCTTTGTTGAGTAACCGTCTACCATCAGTCTTCTGCCATCATCCCATCTACCGCCAGCGGTAGATGTTACCTCTCAACGGTAACACTAAATTCAGAGCTTCGTTATCATTCTGCATCACATTTTTAGGATTATAGTTCATGTACACTATAAACACACGACAAACAAGATCAAATACATTGTGGAATTTGTTATTCTAAAATCAAGAAATGTGGAACACAAGCTCCAACAATCTCCCACTTTTGATAATACCAAATTCTCTAATAAGAAATAAACTATAACTAGAGTAGTGTTTATAGTATATGATAAACGTGATAAACATGCATATCCCCCTATATGAATGCTCCTCATACATAGATGCATGCTGTGATTTACCCCCCCCCCCTAAATAATAGATTTCTTCAATTTATTCTCCCCCTTTTGGTATTATCAAAAAAGAGGTGGGGTAGAGCAGTATCAATATGTACTATTGTGCACTATGTACAAATGAATATCAACTTTTAGAAATACTAAACACAACAGAAGCAATCTTGAACATCCTTAAGAATTTTTAAGTACAAAATATAATAATTTTTAAGTCAAATAAGTATATGTTTTTGAGATGCAAGTTCATTGAAATTGGTAAATATAAAATTAGCAAGCAAGATTCCAAATATTAAGAAAAGATATATTTTACAATGTAAATTAATTTGCATTTAAAGTATACATAAACATTGTAAAGATCATGCTTTTCTATATAATGCTTTTACACAAGATTGTAGATAATAGTGTATGTAAGCTTTAGAGTCCAATTCTCATGAGTGGAAGTGTTATAAAAGCTAATGATGTGTTCAAAATGGTGTTTTCATAAAGTATACAAGTGTATGAATCAAACCACATGAAAGTATGTAATGTAAGAACAATCTTTAAATAAACATAAATAATTTTACTTCGATAAATTTAAATGCACAATTTTTTTTAAAAAGAGAAGTGGTGAAATTTTTGTTTGCACAAGACACTTTACCATTCTTGCTAAGGTGCTCAACCTCACAATGCTCATTAAGACTTATCAGAAGGGTGAGTAGTGCTTGGTGGAGTTTTCCTTGTCATACATTTTATTTGATTTTTTTTTAAAAAATTTGTGACCAAGGACTCCAAATTCTCTTGTTTTTGCAAACATAGAAATTTTATTTAATATACCACTTTTCTCTAATTACAAGTGCATGAAAATAAGGAATTTTAATAAAGAATTCAATGTCGTGTAGGTAATCTATTTATGCAATTCAATATGATAAGTTCTTATACTACACAATCATGCAAGAATAGGATTAAAAACACATGTAGATTATCAAAAGGTGTAAGCAAGATAATCATTATCAAATATAAAACTTTACTCATACTTAGAGGCATGCGAAAATAGTTCTACACATGTATTCTACAACAAAATTCATTGCATATTTTAAGATAATACTCAAGGCATGCCATATTCAAGAACAATGTTACAAAGAAACTTGAAAGTAAAATCAACCATTATAAATAATCTCTAAGTAATAAATATAATCATCCTTGAATTTGACAATGAAGTATAAACAGTTTAAAAAAATATTTAATAACAAAACAGAAACAAACAAATAATTTTTTTTTTGTATTTTTGACATTGTTTTGAAATTTTATCTTTGATTTTTATTTTTAAGGACAATTATTGGAACATGGTCTTCCGCATCTCCTAGGTTTGAGAATAACAAATCCTATGTGTATTTGATCTTGTGTGTTTAAGTGTGAAGGAAACAAGTCCATATGACTCAAGGATAACATAAGAAGGTTGCCCCCAAGTTTGAAGCCAGAATTCCAACATGCCCACTAGCGCCGGCGGTAGCACCTAGTGCAGGCGCTGACTCTGATTAGAGCAATTTTGGGAGCTATTTTAGAAGGCGCTAGCGCTAGGCGGTAGCAGATAGCTCAGACGCTATCTTGAAGCACTTGAGTAATGTCGGGAGGCTTTCCTTGGATTGAAGACACGCATGCGGAGAATGTTTCCTAATCCAGGATAGCACTGGAGGTAGCGCTAGCATAGGCGCTAGCTCCAAGGCTATAAAAAGGACCCATCTTCTATTGTTTTTGAGACACAAGTTTGAGAGAGGTTGAGTGCTAAAATTCCAGAGCCTTATTCTGCCGAAAAGTGATCTCCCACCAAAGTTTCGTGAGTTTCTGAAGGAGGATTTCTTCACGCTGGATCCGAACGATGATCGCTTCAACAATGCTTATTCTACAACAGTTCTTCATCTCCAACTTTAGAAGTTCTTCAAGAGGGAGTTTTTATTATTGTTGTTGATTATTTTTGTCTCTTTTGTAATCGTGTAGTAAATTCGCCTCGTGTTGGCGACTAGGTCTGGGTAGGACTTAGAGAGCAATTCGCCTCGTGTTGGAGACTAGGTCTAGGGTGTAGATCTAGGGGGTTCTCGAGGCAGTATTCGAGGGAGGGTTGGCTAGAGCGGCTTGAGGCCGTATCCGGGGAAGGATAGACTAAAGCCACCGGTTCGTGGGGATACGAGTCGGGATAGAAAATGAAAAAGTCATTTTATTATTTGACTTCAATTTCTAGCGTTATAAGAAATCAAGTTTTGTAATCCTTCATTTCACATTAATAAAATCATGTCTCTATTTGATTTCAATTGTTTTACTTGATTTCTCTTTATTTCAATCTCTTATTATTTCAAGTATATCAAAATATATTAAAAGTTTTAAAACCCTTATTCACCCAACCTCTAAGGCGCCTACAGATCCAATAAGTGGTATCAGAGGGATTTTATTCCAAAATGGTCTAACAAATGGGAATAATGGCTTCTCATGATCTCGCTTTTCCTGAGGGTCAGGGTGTTAGTAGACCGCCTCTTTTTACTGGGTCAGATTTCAACTACTGGAAATCTAGGACGATGTGTTTTCTTATGAACATGGATATAGAAATATGGAACATGGTAGAAGTTCGGTACTCTCCTCCTACAATTGTAATAGGAGAGGCTACGATAGAAAAACCTAAGGATAAATGAGATGATAGCGATAAACTGAAATGCAAAAATAATGCAAAGGCAATTAACGCTTTATATTGTGCTTTAAATCAAACTGAATTTAATCGAATTTCTGCATGTGTAATTGCTTATGATATTTGGATCCAATTAGAAGTTACTCATGAAGGTACATTGCAGGTAAAAGATGCAAAGCTATTCCAACTGGAGTCGGAATATGAAAAGTTCAGGATGGATGCCGAAGAGGACATCAACTCAGTGTACACATGCTTCACCAGGATCGTTAGCGCTTTAAAAGCTCTTGGAAAGATCTACTCTGACTGCGACTTGGTCAGAAAGATTCTTCGCTCTCTACCTCCGAGGTTCAATCCAAAGGTGACGGCCATCTCGGAGTTACACAACCTAAGAACGCTCCAGATCGAGAATCTCATTGGGAATCTCAAAACCCATGAGGTAGAGCTCCAGATTCAACACGAAGAGTACAACAAGTAGCCAAAGAAAAAGGTGCTCGCACTAAAATTGAAGAAGGAGAGCAACGAAGATGATGATGAAGATGAAGAAGGTCTCCTGGTCAAGAACTTCAATAAATTCATTAGAAATCCCGAAAGAAGGATCACCTTCCAAAAATTCTTCCATAAGGATGCTCGATGAAAAGGATCTTCCTCTTCATCAAAGAAAGAAAAAGGAAGTGAAGACGAAGAGGAAAGACCACCACCAGAGTGCTATCACTGCAGGAAGAACAAACACATTCAGAGCCAATGCCCGAAGTATCTAAAGGAGAAAAAAGAACAATACAAAGGGAAGGAGAAAAAGAAAGTGTTGAAAGCCGCAACTTGGGATGATTCTTCCTTTGAAGAATCAAGCGGATCTGAGTCAAGCAGCGTGGAGGAAGCAAACTTATGCTTGATGGCAAAAAACAACGATGACGACACCAGTGTTCTTAGTGACACTGAGGTAACTCCCACTTTCGAAGAACTTTATGATGAATTTGTTCTAACCTGCAAAGCCTATGATAAAACTATAAAAGATAATATTATTTTAAATCGTGAAAATGAATCTATCATCAAAGAAAACCATAAGCTTACTAAAAAAATAATTTCTTTTGAAAAGAGAAAGGCTTCTTGCCAAGAGTGTGAACACTCCTTATGTAAGACAAAAGATCTTGAAATTTCTCTTTCTAAGGCCCTCTCACAAATCAAAACTCTTACAAGAGAAAAAAGGGACTTAGAGAAAACTAAAAACCTCTCTCTTACAAATTGATAATAACAAAAAAGGCTTTGAAAATAAATGTGTCATGCTTGTAAAAGAAAATTCATCTCTTAAAAAACAAACTCATGACCTCAATATGGCTATCAAAAAATTTGGAATTGGTCAAAAATCCCTGGACATGATTTTGGGGAACCAATGTTATGGTTCTAGAAAATTTGGGCTCGAATATCAAAGTGACCACTACCGCCTGACGCTAGCCACTAACGCCGGCGGTAGCCCATCATTTAAAAAATCTTCTATATTTTCTAAAAATCAAACCTCATCCAATAAAAGCAATGTAGAACTTCAGGAGAGGGTCTCTACCCCCTTCATTTCGTGTGTAGATCTTTAAAGCAAATATGGGTACCTAAGGCCTCCACTTATTCGATGTGTGGTACCGTATCCGGATCTTTACTCTCATCCTCTTTCTAGATTTGCAGGAAGGCTAAGGAAACGGAGGACGTATAGTACTTGGACTCGGTCTGCTCCAAGCACATGACGGGCAACAAAGCAAAGTTCCTTAGCCTAGAAAAGAAGAAGGGAGGGGTCGTAACCTTTGGTGACAACGGTAAAGGAAGGATCACGGGAGTCGGTACAGTGGGCAACGAATCCTTTCTTATCTCTAATGTTCTTTGTGTAAAAGAATTAAAACATAACTTAATATCTATTAGTCAATTGTGTGATAAAGGATTTGATGTTTTATTTGAATCATCCACAAATTTTTGCAAAATATTTAATCCTAACACAAAAGATGTTTTACTAACTGCACCTATAATTCACAACGTATATATAATTTCCTTTCATGATCTTTCCAAATCATCTATAAAATGTTTTATAACTAAAAATGATGAGTTAGAACTATGACATAGATGTTTAGGTCACGCTAGTACAAAGCTCATTTTAAAACTAGCCAAAAAGGAATTGATTAGAGGATTGCCAAGATTGAATGGAAACTTATCTTCACTATGCTCTCCATGTCAAAAAGGAAAATTTACAAAATCCTCTTTTAAAAGCAAAAATGAAATTTCTACTACAAAACCTTTGCAATTAATTCATATGGATCTCTTTGGTCTCGTTAGCACCGCAAGTCTTGGTGGTAGAATATATACTTTTGTTCTAATAGATGATTTCCCTAGATATTGTTGGACTTTATTCCTCTCTTCCAAATCTGATGTGTTTTGCGAATTTTCAAAACTATGTACTCGTATTCAAAATGAACTAGATTTAAAAATAAAATGCATTCGCTCAGATCATGGAGGAGAATTTGAAAATAAAAATTTTAAACTTTTTTGCGAAATGTTAGGTATTAAGCACGAATTCTCTGTTCCTCGCACACCTCAACAAAACGGTGTTGTAGAAAGAAAGAATATGACAATTCAAAAACTAACACGTACTATGTTATTTGAATATAAATTACCCAAGTCTTTTTGGGTCGAATCCATAAGCACATCATGTTATGTAATGAATAGAGTCATGCTTCGTCCATCTATAAATCTCACACCGTATGAACTATATAATTATCAAAAGAAACCTAACGTATCATATTTTAAAGTATTTGGATGTAAATGTTTAATTCTCAATGCGCATGATGCCTTAGGAAAGTTTGATGAAAAATGTGATGAAAGAATATTTCTTGGATACTCTTCAACCAGTAAAGCCTATAGAATATTTAACAAAAGAACGAGTAAGGTTGAAGAGTCTATTAATGTAAAATTTGATGAATTTATTCCTTGTGTAAAAAAACTTCCTATAGGTGCAAATGATGAATCGTTGCCATCTTTGGAGCACGACGAAGAGGAACCTTCCTAAGAGGAGGAGGAGGAGGCCAAGGAAGATGAATATGTGCCTCCAAGCATCTTAAACTTCTCAAAGAATCATCCAAAGGAGCTATTTATTGGGGAACCATCTATTGGGGTAAGAACTCGATCTTCTCTTCATGAAACATTTTCGAATATTTGTTTTGTCTCCGAAATTGAACCTAAAAATGTTTCAACCACTTTAAATGATGAATTTTGGTTTTTGGCTATGAATGAAGAGTTAGATCAATTTGAAAGAATTAAAGTTTGGAATCTAGTAGAACGTCCATCTCAAAATCCCGTTGTTGGCGTAAAATGGATTTTTAAAAATAAATTAGATGGTGAATCTAGAATTACAAGAAATAAAGCTCGCTTAGTCGCTCAAGGTTTTTCTCAAATCGAAGGGATAGATTTTGAAGAAACTTTTGCACCCGTTGCTCGCTTAGAATCTATACGAATATTTTTGACATTTGCGAGTTTTAAAAGAATAAAACTATTTCAAATGGATGTTAAAAGTACTTTTCTAAACGAGTTTGTAAAAGAAGAAGTGTATGAGAACAACCCCCCAGTTTTATAAATGAAAAATATCCAAATCATGTTTATAAATTAGAAAAAGCGCTTTGTGGTTTAAAACAAGCGCCCCGTGCATGGTATGCAAGACTTATTTTTGTTAAAGCACAGTTATGTTATGTGAAGTGCCAACAACGCACTCTTCATTAAACATAATAATAATGATTTAATTATCTTACAAATATATGTTGATGATATAATTTTTGGAGCCACTAATGAAGAGTTGTGTAATGAAGTAGTTTTAGTAATGAAAAATGAATTCGAAATGAGCCTTGTAGGAGAACTTTCTTATTTTCTTGGTTTTCAAATTTCACAACAAAATGATGGTATTTTTATTTGCCAAATAAAATACGTTCATGATATGCTTAAACAATTTGGATTTGAAAATCTTAAACAAGCTTCTACACCTACGAGTGCTTCTTTAAAACTAGGAAAAGATGATCTAGAATTTCTATCGATCAAACTTTATATAGAGGTATGATTGGATCTCTTCTTTATTTAAGTGCATCTAGACCAAATATAATATTTGTCGTATGCTTATGTGCTCGCTTTCAAGCCAATCCAAAAGAATCTTATTTAAAAGCAGTAAAACATATTTTTTGTTATCTATTAGGGTCATCTAAATTAGGATTATGGTACCCACAAAATGATTCATTTACACTTCACGTCTATTCTGATTCAGATTATGCCGGATGTTCACTAGATCAAAAAAGCACTAGCGGTACTTGTCACTTTTTAGGACCCTCATTAGTTGCATGGTCTAGTAGGAAACAATCTTCGGTTGCACTCTCCACCACGGAGGCCGAATACGTCGCTCTTGGGAGTTATTGTGCACAAGCCTTATGGATGAGCCAAACTCTAGAGGATTTTGGTTTTCATCTCAAAAACATTGATCTCAATTGTGACAATAAAAGTGCCATCGATCTTACAAATAATCCCATACACCACTCTAGATCCAAACACATAGATGTTCGCCATCACTTCATTAGGGATCATATTAAGAAAGAGCATATAAAAGTAAGTTTCATTGGTACGAACTCCCAACTTGCTGATATATTCACTAAACCTCTTCCCGATGCAAGATTTCGATTACTACGACTTAAATTAGGTGTCCTAGATCTTTCTGGTTAAGTCACACTCATAAACGCAAATGTTTTATGCAATTTTTACCTATCTAAACATCTTCAAATCTTCTAAAATTTTTGCATGAAACTAATCTTTGGACACTCAATCAATATCAAAAATTAGATTTTTCAAAATCCTAAAATTTAGTGTACTGTTTGCTGCGCTAGCGCTACGCATGTCTGATTTTTTGTATCTTTAAAATTTCAAAAAATCACTAAAAATATACTCTTTTATATGTACTACTTATTTTTGTATTTCTGCCTTTAATTGATTTTTGAAAAATTAAAATACAAAATTACAAAAGCCAAATTACAAAAAATATTTGTTTTCTCTTCCTTTCTTTGCTTATTTGTTTAATTTCTATTTCAATATGCAAAAATCAAATACAAAAACATAAAACATCAAAAATATTTTTTGAACTTAACTTTTCTATATACATGTATCTTGCGAAAGGGAGATTTGGGTTGTCACCCCATCACATCTCCTAGTACCGATGTGAACCCCTCATAGGGTAGACCTCGGGAAGTCCAAAATCAATTTTAAGAGTTCAAATTTTAAACAAAATTATTTTTTCAAAATATAAAAAAAAACTGTATGGACTTTATTGTGAATATCAAGCATGGTTTAATCTATGATTTAGGCCTTCTACAATGTTGCAATTCATCCTTTTCAAACTACTTTGAACATTGTTTTTATCATGCTTAGCATGCCTCTAAGTATGAGTAAATGTTTTATGATTGATAATGATATTTATTCACTCACTTATTTTGGCAAAGTCTACATGTGTTTTTAATCTAAGAATGCTTGCTTGTGTATTGTAATTGTACAATGAATTAAAATTTGCACAAGTACCTTACCTACACTACTTTTATTTGCATTCTTAAAATTAAGAATAGTTGTTGTGCTTTTAAAATTACATTGGTTTGCAAAACAAGTGTATTCAGAGAACTTTGTACAAAACAAAAAATCATGAAATATATTGACAAAGATAACTCCACCAAGCACTACTTGAACCTCCTGATAAGTCTTAATGAGCATTGTGAGGTTGAGCACCTTGGAAAGAATAGTAAAATGTCTTGTGCAAACCATAAGTTTTTTTCTTTACACCACTTATTCTAAAAGTACACCGGATCACAAAAAAAATCAATATTGAAAAATAAAGTGTGTGATCCCCCAAGAAGTACTGTGCACCCTGATAAGTCTTCATGAGCATTGTGTGTGCAAAGCAACTTGGTAGTTGTACAATTTTGTGTGCATTGAAGTGTGTGGAAGTAAAATTATTTGTGTTTTATTGTGCACTTTACTCTACATATGTCTTGTATTTTTTATTAAATCATTTGTTTACTCTCTTCAAAATACACTTATGTGCACATCATTATCTTCCATAACACTTCTTCACATGAGTATTGGATCCTAATTCTAATTCTATACTCTCTTTATATATAAAATGCACTAGATAACCTAGCATGCTCTCTGCAATGTTTGGTATGTCTTGAATTTGTGAATTGAAATAACATTATAGTAGTTTCTTTTTGATATCCTTCTTTCATGCTTGGTTACTTTATTGTCAAACTTAAAGCTTTTAAATGAATATTGATTTACAAAAACATCTTGCTTTTTGGATCTTAAACTCACATTTTCTTCATATGAATCATCATGATTACAAAAAGATGTTTCTTGTATTTCTATAGATCTTCCGCATCATTACCATATACTTTTTTACCTTGCGCTTTCATACTTACTTAAAGTCTTTTCTTTTGTGTGTATCATCACTTGAATTTTAAAGTTCCTTTCATTCAACAAGTGATAGACTTGCTTGGTAAAATCTATATTGGTTGTTCTAACACACATATCATTTTTATGCTAAAAACTCTAATTTATCTCTATGAAAAGTTTTATGCTCAAAACTCCTTATCATTTCATTTCCTCTAAAAGCTCGATCATGACTTATCTTTTTTTATCAAAAAACCTCTTTTTATGTCTCTTGCTACCTTAACCCACTTTTTCTAATAACAAAAGGGGCAGAACTAACATGATAAATAATAATCTCTATCAAATGGGCAAACTAACATGATTAATTCTTAAGATGATAGCTTACATATAAGGGGAGCATTCACATAGGGGGGCATGTATTTAGGGGGAGCAATTCTAAATACCTAAAACGATAATTATCCTAAGTCATCACTCACACACACACAAGTAGGTTTCATCATACTATATGTATTAATTCTCTGATTTATCATTAATGGATTTGTTATTATCAAAAGGGGGAGTTTGTTGGAGCATGGTCTTCCGCATCTCCTAGGTTTGAGAATAATAAATCCTATGTGTATTTGATCTTGTGTGTTTAAGTGTGCAAGAAACAAGTCCATATGACTCAAGGATAACATAAGAAGGTTGCCCCTATGTTTGAAGCCAGAATTCCAACATGCCTACTAGCGCCGGCGGTAGCACCTAGAGCAGGAGCTAGCTCTGATTAAAGCAATTTCGAGAGCTATTTTAGAAGGCGGTAGCGCCAGGTGGTAGCGGATAGCGCAGGTGCTATCTCAGAGCACTTGAGGAATGTCAGGAGGCTTTCCTTGGATTGAAGATACGCTCGTGGAGAATGTTTCCTAATCCAAGATAGCGTCGGCGGTAGCGCAGGCGCTAGCTCCAAGGCTATAAAAAGGACCCCTCTTCTCTCGTTTTTGAGACACAAGTTTGAGAGAGGTTGAGTGCTAAAATTTCAGATCCTTATTCTGCCGAAAAGTGATCTCCCACCAAAGTTCGGTGAATTTCTGAAGGAGGATTTCTTCACATCGGATACGAACGACGATCGCTTTAACAACGCTTATTCTATAGTGGTTCTTCGTCTCAAACTTCAGAAGTTCTTTAACACAGAGTTTTTATTATTATTGTTGATTATTTTCATCTCTTTTGTAATCGTGTAGTAAATTCGCCTCATGTTGGCGACTAGGTCTGGGTAAGACTTAGGGAAGAATTCACCTCGTGTTGGCGACTAGGTCTAAAGTGTAAATCTAAGGGGTGCTCGAGGCAGTATCTGAGGGAGGATTGGCTAGAGCGTCTTGAGGCCGTATCTGGGGAAGGATAGGCTAAAGCCACCGGTTCGTGGGGATACGAGTCAGGATAGAAAATGAAAAAGTCATTTTATTATTCACCTTCGATTTCTAGTGTTATAAGAAATTAAGTTTTGTAATCCTTCATTTCACATTAATAAAATCATGTCTCTATTTTATTTCAATTATTTTACTTGATTTCTCTCTATTTTAATCTCTTATTATTTCAAGTATATCAAAATATATTAAAAGTTTTAAAACCCTTATTCACCCCCCTCTAAGGGCGCCTACAGATCCAACAACAATATCAAAACAAAAATACATTAAACTTTCTGAAACCAGTGTAAATACAATACAATTAATTTTCAGAAAGGTAAAAATCAGAGAGGGATCAGATATATTAAGAATCAGGCTAACACCAGCGGTAATAACTACAGCCGGGAAATAACAATAGAACGTTGATTTTCATGAAAAGCTCATATTTTTTGAGATTTTTCGCTCTTAATTTTTCTTGAATATAATTTGTCATTATGTGGATTATAAAATACAGCAAGAAAATCAGAAAAATAAGAGAGAAATTTTGGATTAGATATTTTAAGCTAGAATATCTAACACTCTCAATTCTAATCTAAGCATATTGAATCTAGCATCGGGGAGAGGTTTGACAAAGATGTCCGCAAGTTGATACTCAGTTTTGATAAAACAAATTCTTACATGTTCTTCTTTAATATGATCCCTAATAAAATAATGTCGGACATCTATATATTTAGATCTAGAATGATGTACTAGATTGTTTGTAAGATCGATAGCGCTCTTGTTATCATATTTTAATTCTATGTTATTTAGATGAACTCCAATGTCCTCTACAGTTTGAGTCATCTATAAGGCTTGTGCACAACAACTTCCTAGTGCGATATACTCAGCCTCGGTGGTGGAAAGGGCAACATAATTTTGTTTTCTACTCGACCTTGAAAAGTGAGAGGCCTAAGAAATGATACGTGCCACTAATGTTCTTACAATCTAACGAACAACCCACATAGTACGACTCAGAAAAACTGTGTAAATTAAAGGAATCATTATGTGGATACCATAAGCCTAATCTAGATGTTCCGATTAGATATCTAAGAATTCATTTAACCATTTTAAATGTGATTATTTAAGATTAGCTTGACATCTAGCACATAAACAAACCACAAACATGATATCGGGTCTAGATGCACTCAAATATAGTAATGATCCAATCATTCCTCTATATATAATATTTGATCAATAGAAATACCGGCTTCATCTTTCCCTAACTTTAGTGATGCACTCGTCATTGGTGTATTGGCTTGCTTTAAGTTTTCAAATCCAAATCTTTTGAGAATATCATGAACATATTTAGATTGACAAATAAAAATACCATCATGTCTTTGTGTGATTTGAAATCCTAGAAAATATGTGAGTTCTCCTACAAAGCTCATTTGAAATTCATTTTTCATCACTAAAACTACTTCATTACACAACTCTTCATTAATGGATCCAAAGATAATATCATCTACAAAAATTTGCAATATAGTCAAATTATTATTAACATGTTTAATGAAGAGTGTGTTATCCACATTTCCCATAGTGTATCCGTGCTTCAACAAAAATAAGGTTAATCTTTCATACCAAGCACGTGGCGCTTATTTCAAACCATAAAGCACGTTTTCCAACTTGTACACATGATTAAGTAATTTTTCATTAATAAAATTGAGGGGTTGTTCAACATATACTTCTTCTTTTATAATCCCGTTTAAGAATGCACTTTTCACATCCATTTGAAATAATTTAAACCTTTTAAAACTCGCAAAAGCAAGAAAATTTCTAATTGATTCTAGGCGAGCAACGGGTGCAAAAGTTTCATCAAAATCTACCCCTTCGATTTGAGAATATCCTTGTGCAACTAGTCTAGCTTTATTCTATGTAATTCTAGAGTCACCATCTAATTTATTTTTAAAAATCCATTTAACACAAATAACCGGATGATTAGATGACCTCTCTACAAGTTTGCAAATCTTATTATATTCAAATTGATTTAGTTCTTCATTCATGGCTAAAAACCAAAATTCATCATTTAAAGCGGTTGAAATATTTTTTTGGTTCTATTTCAGATATAAAACAAAGGTTTGAAAATGACTCATGTAAAGTAGAACGAGTGGTTACCCCTTTTGATGGTTCTCCAATGACAAGCTCCCTTAGATGGTCCTTTGAAAGTTGTAGCATACTTGGAGGAACATATTGTTGGAACAAGGTCTTCCGCATCTCCTAAGTTTGAGAATAACAAAACCTATTTGTATTTGATCTTGTGTGTTTAAAGTGTGCAGGAAACAAAGTCCATATGACTCAAGGATGACATAAGAAGGTTGCCCCCAACTTTGAGCCATCAAATCCAACATTCCCACTAGCGCCGACGGTAGCACCTAGCGCCCGGCGCTAGCGATGATTAGCGCAATTCCAGGAGCACATATTGAAATAGCTAGCGCCTGGCGGTAGTCGATAGCGCAGGCGGTAGCGCGGAGCACAGAAGGCAGGAGAGAAATGTTTCCTCAAATTGAAGATTCTGCCACGCAGAATATGTCCTAATATGGGATAGCACCGACAGTAGCACTAGCGCAGGCGCTAGCGCTGAGAATATAAATAGGACCCCTCTTCTCTCATTCCAGATAGACATCAGAGAGAGAGATTGAGTGCTAGAATTCCAGAGGCTGCCTTGGCCGAAAGTTGATGTCTACCAATGTTTTACGAATTTCTGAAGGAGAATCTCTTCCTGTCGGATCCAAACGACGTACGCTTCTACAATGCTTATTCTACAGCGAATCTTCATCTCCAACTTCAGAAGTTCTTCAAGAGGGAGTTTTTATTATTATCATTTCATATTTCTTGTAAACGGTTAGAGAATTTGCCTCGTGTTGGCGACTAGGTCTGGGTAGGACTTAGGGTAGAAATTCGCCTCGTATTGGTGACTAGATCTAGGTTAGGTCTAGGGGGTGCTCAAGGCCATATTCGGGGTTGGATTGGCTAGAGCGGCTTGAGGCCGAATTCGGGAAGGATATGCTAGGGCCACCGGTTCATGGGGATGCGAGTCGGGATAGAAAACAAAAAGAGTTTACTATTATTCGCCATAGATTTCTAGCGTTATAGAAATCAACTTTTATAAAACCTTATTTCATATTAATAAAACATGTCTTTACTTTATTTCAATTGTTTTACTTGATTTCTCATCTTCTTAATCACGCATTATTTCAAAGATAATCAACATATAACATAAGTTTTAAAAACCCTTATTCACCCCCCTCTAAGGACGCCTACTGATCCAACAAGTGGTATCAGAGCTAGGTTTTATTCCAATCGGCTTAACAACCAGGAATAATGGCGTCTTATGATCTCGCTTCTATTAGTGAGGTAAATTTTTATGAAGAAGAAAAATCTCTTAAACCACCTTTATTCGAAGGGAGAAATTATAAAGGGTGGAGATTTTTAATGGAAAAGTTTATTAAAAATTTAGATATCAATGCATGGGATATAACAATAGTTAGACCAGCAGATGAATCAAATAAACAGGAACGTCATCTAAATGCAAAAGCTTTAAATAGTATTTTCTGTGCTTTATCTCACGAAATTTCAAAATTAATATATTGTTTTTCTAGTGCATACAAAGTATGGAAATTTCTTGAAGAAATGTATGATTCTCCATCTACAGGTATGGAACAAATGCAAGAAGTGGAGAACATACAAGATTGCACATCAAATGGAAAAGAAGAAATCCCATCTTTGGAAGAGGAATGCCAAATAGATGAAGACAACAAAGAAAATTCGTGCTCAAATCTCACAGCATCCAAAAGCACTGTAAGGAAATCAAATCATCTAATTGTTTGCAATTCTATTTCTACTTTACAATTGCTACAAATTGCAAAGCGCAAAATTAAGAAATTAAAAAATGCGAATTGCAAATTGCGCTTAGAAAATAAAAATTTAAAAGCAAGAGTTAAGGTAGAATCAAAATCTGATTTATCTAGCTTTACTCATGTCACTTCAATTGAAAATACAAAACTTTGTTTTGATTGTAATGATACTAAAGAAAAATTTAAGGAACTTCAAAAAGAAATTATTTGTATAAAAGAACATAATGAAAAATTATCTTTAGAAAATTCATCTTTAAAAAGTGATTGTGCTACATGCAAAAGTTATAAATTGAAATTGAAGAGATGGATGAAACATTTGAGGAATACAGAAATAAATATCAAAACCATATTGATTCAATTGTTTCTACTCTTAAAAATAACACAATTGCTTATAATAAAGATAGACATAATTTGAAACTTAAGAACAATGAATTAGAAACTAAAATTAACTTGCTTAAGGAAATCATAAAGAAAAATTCTCAATATCAAGCAAACTCCAAAAGCAAGTTGAATATGATTTCTCAAAATTTGAATAATCCAAACAATGGAAATAAAAAACTTCAAAAGATTGAAAATGAAATTCCAAAATACTATCATCATTATCACTTACAACATCAATCTTCTCCCAACATAAAATTAAATGTTCACAACTTTCCTATGAAAAATACTTTCAATAATCATCAATATAAAGATTATCACAATGGAAATTTCACATATAAGAATAACACTAAACCAAAGTTTGAATGGAGGCCCAAAATTAAAACTGAAACATTAACTTTACATGAAAGGACCTATTCATCAATATATACCCACAAACCTACATGTTATATTTGGGTACCCAAATGAACCACCACACTTGGTCCCCTTTGGATACTTAAATCTCTTATTCATTAGGTATCACCAAATGCATGAAGTAGAATATTTTCAAAAATGAAATGTACAAATTTTCTACTTCATGATATGCTTTATTGTCTTTTTATATTTCTTTTTTGTTTTCTTATCTCTTTTTTCTATCATGGTATGGTCATCATATAGACACAAGACTTTATCACTTAAAGATTTATAAATCAAATTATCAAATTGTAAAGTCATGTCCTTTATTTCTAAAGACCAATCTATTCTTCTTAAACTCATAATATATATATACATCATTTATCAATAATTGAATTCAAAATTTTCTATGTGGTATTAAAATCTCTAGTCATAGGATTTCAAAAAAAAAATACTACATATGATCTTAAAATTGCTTAAATATCTCCGCTTCATGACTTCAAAATTTATAAATAAAACGTAAAACAAAACCTTCAAAAACTACCAAAGAAGGATCATATAAAAACAGTCAAACATCCAAAAACAACAAAATTAAACATTGTAGATAGCGCCAGCGCTAGCTGGTAACGTCGACGCTAGAAAATAGCATCCAAGAACATGTGTTCAAATTCCTGTATTATTACAAAACTGAAAACTTAGTTCCCCTCAGGTCCTTCCTATTCCACTACTCTTCCTCATCTACCTCCTCCACACTTGGACTTGGTGACCGTCGTCTACGTATTCGCCGAACAGAATGTCTTGGCGGATCCTCTACTGGGCTATCCCATTCCCTTCTTTCTGATGATGACGGTGTCAACTTTAAGGCCTTGATCATAAATTTCAACATTTTTTTCATGCCAGACACACCCTTCTTTACCTCCGATATATCCTCCTCCACCCGTGTCATCCGTTCTCCCATATCATCTCGGAATCGATAATATGAACCATCCCGTGTCTCTCGAGCTGACGCTCCTCGCCGGAGTGGTAGTCGAGTAAACGTCGATGGCTCATCCGGGAGGGATGTAGCTCACAAGTGTGAGGTACTATAGATTGGAGGAAAGCAATCTATCAAGTAAAAACCTATCTCAATAGAAGGGTATATCATTTGAATTACCCGTTGTATGATGCCACCCAGGGGCAAGTTGTTATATCTCTGGTGGGAAGGTTGCCGCAACTTGTATGAATAGCGAATCAAGGAGAGTAACAAGTCTGACACGTCAAATTTCTCCTCCTCTAAAATGAAATAGGTGACATAACTAAGTTGTGCTGTGACTTTGCTGTATCACCCAACTTCAGCATAATTGTGTGGCGTAATACATCTTGAACGACTAGGGCATCTACTGTGAGTGTCGACAAAGAGGAGATCAGACTCTTGCATTCCCTATTATGCAGCACCATGTTCACATGAGTCCAATCTCTATCTACCCTAAACTTCTCAACAATCTCCAACCGATTTGGATGTTGGTTCAATCCAAACACGACCCTCAGTTGGTCATGGGTAATAGTCACCACTTGTGCTTGCACCAGAGACCGCACTCCTCCATCCAGCTCTGTCTGCGATGGGTTTTCCAAGTGCATATAGAAATCTCATACTAACTCTGAAGAAAACCCATCAGAAATAAATAAATTCAACACCTCAGAGGTTGCAAATAGCTGCATGATATGGTGGTGTCGAGGCATGTCAAACTCCACGATATATGGAACACCTACTACTGCAGCCTCCACGGCCAGCTCTGCACTTTTCTTTCCTTTTGATCCAGGAGCCATCTGCCACATTATAAGAGAAATTAAAATTAAGCAACAATCACTAGCGCCAACGCTAGCACTAGCGCCCGACGCTAGCACTAGCGCCTACTGTAGCGCCGACGCTAGTCCTCTGATCTGAAATGGTAAGATCTCTTTAAAATAAAAGATTTTCAAATCCTAATTTGCTAGATCCAAGAAACCCACATAATCTAAACTAAAATCAAAACTAAAATCCTCATAAAAATTCAAAATGAAAAACAAAAATCTTGAAGATTTTTTTTTCAAAATCAATAGTTTTTCTTAAAAAAGGTCATAAATCTTCATCAAATCAACTATTTAGAACAAGAATCATAAAAATAAAGAAGATTTGTTTTAGTTCCTCTCTTCAAAAATAAAAGAATCAAACATTGTAGATCTAGTTTCTAAAACCACCTAATAACTTCAAATATCTTCATCTTTAACATCAAAATCAAAGTTTAAAACAAAAATCATAGGAAAAGATGAAGTAGTACCTTAGATCTATGCGTGGGCTGGGTTATCTTCTAGGGTTTTTTGGGAGAGCTTGAGTGGCAATGGCCGAAATGACAAAAAGAAAAGGGAATTAAATAAAGTAGAACTACCGCCAGCGCTATCGTTAGCGCGAGCGGTATCGCTTGGTTCTGACTTTTTGTATTTTTTGAATTTTATAAGATACCTAAATTTATTCTCTATTGTATGTACTACATAGTTTTTGCAGTTATGTTTTGAATTGATATTTGAAAATTTAAAAAAAAAATGATTATTATAAAAACCAAAATTACAAAAACATTTCTTTTATTTTTTTTGGTCATTTGTTTAAAGTCTATTTTTATGCAAAAATCCAATACAAAAATATAAAACATTAAAACTATCAAAAACTGTATGGACTTTCCTGTGAAAATCAAGCATGATTTAATCTATTATTTAAAACTTCTATAATGTTGCAATTTATCTTTTCAAACTACTTTGAACATTGTTTTCATCATGCTTTGATATATCTATTAATATGTGCATCAATTATATTGTAAAGGTAGTGTAGAATCTAAGCTTAACATGCATCTAAGTATGAGTAAATGTTTTATGGCTAATAATGATATTTCTTCACTCACTCTTTGGCTAAGTCTACTTATGTTCTTAATCTAAAGATGCTTGCTAGTGTATTGTAATTGTATAATAAATTAAAGTTACATGAGTATCTTACCTACACTACGCTTATTTGCACTATTAAATATTAAGAAAAGTGGTTGTAATTTCATAATTTAAATAGTTTGCAAAACAAGTGTAATCGGAGAACTTTGTACAAAACAACACTCATGAAATAAATTGACAAAGTTATCTCCACCAAGCACTACTTGAACCTCTTGATAAGTCTTAATAAGCGTTGTGAGGTACAACACCTTGGAAAGATTAGTAGAGTGACTTGTGCAAACTTTTCATTTTTAAAAAAATAAAACCACTTATTCTTAAGTACACCAGATCACAAAAAAAATCAATATTGAAGAATGAAATTGTGTGATCCCCCAAGCACTACTTTGCATCATGATAAGTCTTAATGAGCATTGTGTGTGCAAAGCACCTTGGTAGTTGTACATTTTCCTTGTGCATAAAAGTGTATGGAAGTAAAATTACTTGTGATTTATTGTGCACTTTACTATACATATGTCTTGTATTTTCGATTAACACATTTGTTTACTCTATTCAACATACACTTATGTGCACATCATTATCTTCCATAACACTTCTTCTCATAAGTATTGGATCCTAATGCTAATTTCTATACTCTCTTTATATCTAAAATGCGCTAGATAACCTAGCATGCTTTCTACAATGATTGGTGTGTTTTGACTTTATGAATTGGAATAACATTGTAGCAGTCTCTCTTTCATACATCTCTTTCATGCTTGGTTACTTCATGATAATTTTTTAAAAAGAAAAATGATTTACAAAAAAAAAACATCTTCATACATCTCTTGTTTCATTTTATGAATCATCATGTCTTACAAAAGATGTTTGATTGTATTTTTTTTATATAAGTCTTCCGCAACTTTACATTTACCTTGTATTCTTTTTATGCTTAAAACTTTTATATATCGGAGAGAACTAACAAGATAATATTGATTACTTGGCAAATGTTATATTATTCATCTTTATGCTCAAAACTCTGATCTATTTCAATGAAAAGTATTCTAAAACTCCTTATCATTTCCTTCTCTCTAAAAGCTCGATCATGCCTTTATCTTATTATCAAAACTTTTAGGTGGTGCCTCCTTACCCACTTTTTGCTAATAACAAAAGGCGGAGAACTAACATGATAAATAAGATCCACTATCCAAATGAAAACTAACATGATTAATTAAGATAATAGCTTAATATGATAACTTACATATTAGAGGAGCATTCACTCAGGGGGAGCATGTATTTAGTGGGAGAAATTTTAAATACTAAAATCGATAATTATCCTAAGTCATCACTCTCACACACACACAAGTAGTTCATCATGCTTATATATATTAATGCTCTGATTTATCATTAATGGTTTTGTTATTATCAAAAGGGGGAGTTTGTTGGAACAAGGTCTTCCGCATCTCCTAAGTTTGAGAATAACCAAACCTATTTGTATTTGATCTTGTGTGTTTAAAGTGTGCAGGAAACAAAGTCCATATGACTCAAGGATGACATAAGAAGGTTGTCCTCAAATTTGAGCCATCAAATCCAACATTCCCACTAGCTCCGGCGGTAGCACCTAGCGCCCGACGCTAGCGATGATTAGCGCAATTCCGGGAGCACATATAGAAGGATCTAGCGCCTGGCCGTAGCCGATAGCGCAGGCGGTAGCGCGGAGCACAGAAGGCAAGAGAGAAATGTTTCCTCAGATTGAAGATTCAACTGCGCAGAATATGTCCTAATATGGGATAACGCTGGCGGTAGCACTAGCGCAGAGGATATAAATAGGACCCCTCTTCTCTCGTTCCAGATAGACATCAGAGAGAGAGAGAGAGATTGAGTGCTAGAATTCCAGAGGCTGCCTTGGACGAAAGTTGATGTCCTACCAAAGTTCTGCGAATTTCTGAAGGAGAATCTCTTCAGGCTGGATCCAAACGACGTCCGCTTCTACAACGCTTATTCTACAACGGATCTTTATCTCCAACATCAGAAGTTCTTCAAGAGGGAGTTTTTATTATTATCATTTCATATTTCTTGTAAACGGTTAAAGAATTCGCCTCGTGTTGACGACTAGGTCTGGGTAGGACTTAGGGCAGAAATTCATCTCGTATTGGCGACTAGATCTAGGTTAGGTCTAGGGGGTGCTCAAGGCCATATCCGGGGTTGGATTGGCTAGAGCGGCTTGAGGCCGAATCTGGGAAGGATAGGCTAGGGCCACCGGTTCTTGGGGATGCGAGTTGGGATAAAAAACAAAAAGAGTTTACTATTATTCGCCACAGATTTCTGGCGTTATAGAAATCAACTTTTGTAAAATCTTATTTCATATTAATAAAACATGTCGCTATTTTATTTCAATTATTTTACTTGATTTCTCATCTTCTTAATCATGCATTATTTCAAAGATAATCAACATATAACATAAGTTTTAAAAACCCTTATTCACCCCCCCCCCTCTAAGGGCGCCTACCGATCCAACGCATATTCCTCTTTTTCTTCTTCTTTCTCCACTTTTTATTCTTCTTTTTATCCAAGCAATTCATCATCCTCATGCTCCAAAGGGGGAAGGGGTTCCTCTTCGTTTCCTGTAGGATTAGCATCTACACAAGGAACAAACTCATCAAATCTTACATAAATAGACTCTTCAATTGTATTAGTTCCTTTGTTATATATTCTGTAAGCCTTACCAGTTGAAGAGTAACCAATAAAAATTCCCTCATCACACTTTTCGTCAAATTTTCCTAATGCATCTCTAGTGTTTAATATAAAACATTTGCAAACGAAAACATGAAAATAAGATACATTAGGTTTCATTTTAAAATAAAGCTCATAAGGTGTTAATTTTATGAATGGGCGAAACATGACACGATTAATAACATAACATGAAGTATTAATAACTTCTGCTCAAAAATATCTAGGCAACCCATATTCAGAAAAAATAGTGCATGCTAGTTCTTGAAGGGTTCTATTTTTCCTCTCCACTACACCATTTTATTATGAGGTGCGTGGAGCAGAAAATTCATGCTTAATTCCTAGATCATTACAAAAAGAAGAAAACTTATCATTTTCAAATTCTCCTCCATGATCCAAGCGTATGCATTTAATTTTTAAATCAAGTTCATTTTGAACACGAATGCATAGAAATATTGTCCAACAAAATCTAGAATAATCATCAATTAATACAAGTGTATTTTCTACCAGCTAGACTAGAAGTGCTAACTGATCCAAATAAATCCATGTGAATTAATTGAAGTGGTCTAGCAGTAGAAATTACATTTTTTGCTTTTAAATGAACTTTTTGAAAATTATCCCTTTTGGCAAGGCGTATGAAGAGAAGATAAATTTTCATTAAGCATAGGTAATCCCTTAATTAATTTATCTTTTGATAATTTCAAAATTAGCTTGGTACTAGAGTGACCAAGGCGCATATGCCAAAGTTCTAATTCATCATTTTTAGAAATAAAGTATTTTAAAGATGAATGTGAAAGATTATTAGAAGCAATCATATAAACATTATGCAGTCAAGGTGCGGTGTACGACATCATTTGTTTTATGATTTATGATTTATGATTTTGCAAAGATTTGCAAAAGATTCAAATAAGACATTTAAACCTTTATCAAATAATTGACTAATTGAGATTAAATTATGTTTCAAAGCTTCTACAAACAATACATTAGAAATTGAAAAAGATTCGTTACCCACTGTGCCGATACCCATGATCCTTCCTTTTCCATTATCTCCAAAAGTCACCATCCCTCCTTTCTTCATCACAAGGCTAAGGAACTTTGCTTTGTTGCATGTCATGTATTTGGAGCATCCCGAGTCCAAATGCCACACATCTTCTTTATCCTTAGCCTGCCAACATACCTAAAAAGTAGATGAGAGTAAAGATCCGGATACCCAAGATGTTCCTCCCATAGAATAGGTGGAAACCTTAGGCACCCAGATTTGTTTTAAAGCACTTCGTCCCTTCTTCCTACATGAGTCGGAGGTGTGTCCAAATATATGACATTTGGCACACAATATAAAAGGGGTTGAGACCCTTTTCAGAGTTCTGTATAAACTCTTGCAGGAAGATGATGTTATATCTGAATTTTGAAATAATTTTTTATTACAAGAATTATGATTTCTAGATTTACTGCTACCGCCGACGGTAAGAGTTACCGATGGGCGATAGCTTTCAGAAACTTAATCAAGCCCATATTTTACACTACCATGACATTAGTTAGCCAAGATCATGTCTAGTGACTTTTATCTAACTCCAAATTTTTTAATAGCCATGTTTAAATCATGAACTCGGGCTTTGAGAGCGGTGTTTTCCGTTACTAACATAACGCACTGATTCGCAAAACTTTTCTTTACTTCTTCTATTTGAGAAAGAGATGTTTTTAAAGTTCTTTCTAAGTCCCCTTTTTCCTTAGTAAGTAATTCAATAGTGGAGTGGGACTTAGAAAGAGCTTCTTCAAGTTCTTTCATTCTTGCCAAGGAGTGATTACATTCTTGGCAAGATACATTCTCTTTCCCTAATAGTTTAGCTTCTTTAGATAATTTTTTGTTTTCTTTTAGCAAAAGTTTATTTGTAGATTTTAGAAGATCACTATCTTTAAACTTTTATCAAAATATTTGCAAGTTTGTAGATACTCAGAATATAAATCATCAAAAGTAAGAGGAGGTACCTTAATGTCTCTTTAGACACTGCATTATTCATCAGATAGTGTATTGCTCTTTGTCATGAGGCACATGTTGGTCTCTTCTTCATTACTGGAGGATGAGCTGCACGATTCCTCAGAGGAGTCATCCCATATAGCCGCCTTTAGCACCTTCTTTTTCTCTTTTCCCCTGTGCCTCTTTTCTTGTAGATCTTTCAGATATTTTGGGCACTGGATCTGGATGTGTCTGGTCCTTCTGCAATGGTAGCACTCTGGTAGTGGCTGCTCATCATCATCGTCGCCACCTTTTCCTTTCTTTGATGAAGATTCCTTCTTGATGAAATATTTCCGAAAAGTGTTTCTCCTTTCCGGATTCTTCATGAATCTATTGAACTTCTTCACAAAAGTCTCTCCTCGTCCTATTCATTATCATCATCTTTATCAGTTCCCTTCTTTGATTTCAATACCAAAGCCTTCTTCTTTGGCTCCATGTTGTACTCTTGTTGTTGAATTTTTAGTTCAACCTCATTGGTTTTGAGATTTCCAACGAGGCTCTCGATTTGAAGCTTCTTTAGATCGTGCGACTCCGAGATGACTGTCACTTTTGGATTGAACTTTTGAGGTAGAGACCTAAGAATTTTTCTCACCAAGTCGCCATTGAAGAACATCTTTCCAAGCACTTTTGAGTCATTGGTGATCTTGGTGAACCTTGTGTACATCGAATCTATGTCTTCATCCGCCTCCATCTGGAATTTCTCATTTTCGGATTCTAGTTGAAAGAGCTTTGAATCCTTGACCTGCGAAGTACCTTCATGAGTAATTTTTAATAAATTCCATATATCGTAAGTAGTTTCGCAAGCATAAGTTCGATTAAATTTTATTTTATCCAAAGAACAAAATAAAACATTCATAACTTTAGCGTTATTCTTGCATCTCAACTTATCGTTATCATCCAATTTGTCTCTCGATTTTTCCATAGTAACTTCTCCAACAATAAATGTTGGTGGAGAGTAGCATTCTTCTACCATACCCCAAACATCATTATCAAAGGCAGTAAAAAAACAACACATTCTTGTTTTCCAATAATTGTAATCGGTACTGGTAAATAGACGTGGTCTACTAATCCCTTGACCCTCATGAAAAGCATGATCATGATGCGCCATTATGCCCAGTTGTGAAACCTTTTTTGGAATAACCTTGCTTCGATACCAAGTGTTAGATCTGTAGGCGCCCTTAGAGGGGGGGGGGGGGGGGGTGAATAAGGGCTTTTCGATTTTTGGATAAAACTTTTTTAAGTGTTTCTGAGATCAACTTTGGAAGGGGAGAATCGGTTCTGTCACTACTACAGACGGTAAAGTTAATGCCCAGCACTAGTGCTCCAGAAATTTAGAACTTTTCAAAAAGTTTGGCAAAGTGATTTTTCTTAAAAACTCTTAAACGAAATAAAATCCTAGAAAACCAGAGAAGATGAAAATTGATTTTATTTCACAAGATAATTACAATAATGATAATTTCAATAGCTCTTGAAATTGAGGAGATAAAATAAAATCACTCTTTGTTTCTTCACAGGTCCTTCTGCCAAGGACCGGTTGGCTATAACCTATCTTCCCAAGATTTGGCCTTTAGCCTTCCCCCTAGATCTACACTTAGACCTAGTCGCCATACACACCATGATGAATTCCCGCTAAGCCTCGCAAGGCCTATTCACCAACACCCATGACAAATTCACTACCATTTCAAAAGAGAAGAACACAATAAATTATGAAACAAAAACTCCCTATTTAGAAGAGCTCTGAAGGAGATGATGAAAAATCACCATGAACATCATCAAAGTTGAAGCATGCGTCCTTCTTCAAGTATCACCATATGGAAATATCCTTCTCAATTTTGTTCTTCAACGATGGAGTTTGGAGTGCTCTGGAACTCAGGGATGAAGGCTCTCACGAAATATTGGAGTTATGGCTTCAAAAGTGGTAACATAAAATAAAGAGATACATCCTTTATATAGGCTCTGGAAACTACCACCCGCGGTAGCACTATTGCGTCGCGCTAGTGTATCGTGTAGAAACGTACCCGATATCGCGAAGAACGTGCTAACCGCAATGGATTGCGAGCCTACCGTGCCGTGGTAATATCTAACGCGACGCGTTGGCTCCTATCACTTCTTCACTGAGGAACCGAATGTCGTCATCCCATCTACCTCCAACGGTAGATGTTATCGCTCTGCGGTAGCACTAAATTTAGAGCTTCATTATCATTCTGCATCACATTTTTAGGAGTATAGTGTTGGAACATGGTTTTCCGCATCCCTTTGATTTGAGAATTACAAATTCTACTTGTATTTGATCTTGTTTGCCATTGTGTTTTTAGCATGCAGGTTTGAACAAAGATGACACTAGGTTGCTATTGTTGGTCTGGATTTGCTCACAAGCTGAAATGAATGGAAGAGAGCTAACGCCCGGCGTTAACTCTTAACGCCAACATTGACTTTCGTTCCCACCAAGATGAAAATGGCATGGAAGGAAGCTGTCGTGATTGTAGGAGCATTTTTGGAATGATTTGACTCAACGACAGGCGTTAGACTCAACGCCAGCATTAAGGTTGCCTAAAATGAATGTTTCCAAAGATGCAGAATCTCCTTCCTATTTTGAAGATCTGAGCCATTAAAACATTTCTATACTAGGTCAACGCCAGGCGTTAGCCTTAACGCCGACGTTAGCTTCCAGTCCTATAAATAGGTGGATTTCATCTTCTTCAATAACCAATGCTAAGGAGCCCTATTCCAGCACTCTGAATTATTTGTGAGGGCCATATTTCCAGACCACAAAGGATTTCCCACAAAATTTCAAAAGGAGGAATCAAAGGAGGATTGGATCAACACGCTAACTCAACGCGAAGAACGCATGCTTGGACTTCAACGATCTTCAGCGATTCTTCGGCGTCTCCTTAAGATTACCTCATAGGGAGTTTTTATATTTGTATTTTATATTTATCTTTGTAATCGGTTCGTAAATTTGCCTCGTGTTGGCGACTAGGTCTGGGTATGACTTAGGGAGGAATTCACCTCGTGTTGGCGACTAGGTCTAGGGAGTAGATCTAGGGGGTGATCGAGGCCTTTTTGGGGATAGAAGGGCTAGAGCGGCTTGAGGCCGTATCTGGGGAGAGGTCGGCTAAATCCAACTGGTTCTTAGTGAGAAGAGTCGATATAGAAAACAAAAAGAGTATTTCCTATTTCGCCTTGGATTTCTAGCATCATAGAAATCTTTTTTTGTAATCAATTTTATAAATGATAATCATGTCTTTTCTTGTTTAATAAAATTGATTTGATTTCTAATTTCTATATCTTTACTTTTGATTTAACTTACTTCTAATAAAATATCTATAGTATTCTATAAAGAATTAAAGTTTTCTAAAACCCTTATTCACCCCCTCTAAGGGCGCCTCAAGATCCAACAAGTGGTATCAGAGCTAGGTTATTCCAAATCGGCTTAACAACCGGGAATAATGTCATCTCATGATCTCGCTTCTATTAGTGGGGGACATTTTTATGAAGAAGAAAACTCTCTTGCACCACCTTTATTCGAAGGGAGAAATTATAAAGGGTGGAAATTTTTAATGGAAAAATTTATTAAAACTTTAGATATCGAAGCCTGGAATATTGCATTTGTAAGACGAGCGAACGAAACAATTAAAAAGGAACGTCACCTAAATGTAAAGGCTCTAAATAGTATTTTTTTGTGCTTTATCTCAAGAAAGTTTCAAATTGATATATTGTTTCTCTAGTGCATACAAAGTATGGAAATTTCTTGAAGAAATGTATGATCTTCCTCTCACAGGTAGGAAACAAACGCAAGAAGTGGAGAACATACAAGCTTGCAAAAATTGTCAAGAATGCTCCTCTCATGATGAATCGATGGAGTACACATCAAGTGGAAGAGAAGAAGAAATTTCATCTTTGGAAGAAGAGTGCCAAAAAGATGAAGATCACAAAGGAACTCTATGCTTAAATCTCACTGCATCCAAAAGCACTGTAAGGAAATCAAATTCCCTTATTGTTTGCAATTCTATTTCTACTTTAAAATTGCTACAAATTACAAAGCGCTAAATTAAGAAATTGAAAAATGCGAATTGCAAATTACGTTTAGAAAATAAAAGGTTAAAGGCTAATGTTATTGTAAAATCAAAATTTGAATTACCTAGTTCTCAATCTTGCTCTCAAATTGAAATCTCAAAACCTTGTTTTAATTGTAATAGTATTAAAGAAAAATTCAAGGATTTTAAAAAAGAACTTTTAATTGCAAAAGATCTTCATCTTTGAAAGGTGATTGTGCTATGTGTAAAAGTTATAAAATTGAAATTAAAGAGATGGATGAAACATTTGATGAATTAAGAAACGACTATCAAACTCACATTGATTCAATTGTCTCCACTCTTAAAAATAGCACAATAGCTTATAATAAAGCTAGACATAATCTTAAGATAAAAAATGAGGAATTAAAATAAAAATTCAACTTGCTTATGAAAATTATGAATAACAATTCACAGCACATAAATTCACAATCTCAAGAAATATGTAAAAGCAAGTTGAATATGAATACGAAGATCTTGAATAAACCTAATAATGGGAGTAAGGAACACAAAACTTTTGTAAATCAAAATCTGAGTCACTATCATTTACAAAATCCGTTTTCTCCCAACATAAACTTAAACGTTAACAAATTTCCTATACATAATACTTTTGAAATTCATTATGGAAATTTGAAATATAAGAATATGAAACCAAAGTATGAATGGAGACCCAAAATTAAAGATGAAACATTAACTCCACTTGAAAGAGTTCATTCACACTCATCTCCCCAAAAATCATCTCGCTATATTTGGGTACCTAAAGGAACCGTTACACATGGTTCCCTTTGGTTACCTAAATCACTTATTCATTAGATATCACCAATTGCATGAAGTAGAAACAAATCAAAACGAATTTCATCACTCTACTTCATGATATGCTTAACTTTCTTTTTCATTGTTTGTTTGTTCTTTTTGTTGTTTTTCTTGAACCAACATGTTATGGCTATATAACTTGTGATATGACTTTTCTCACTTTAAGCCATAAATTTATAAATGAATCAAATTGAATATAAGTTATATCATGTCTCTAATTACCTATCTATCCTTTTTATCTTCCCTAATTCATTGCCTATAAATATCTTTTATTATCCATATAAATCAAATTCAAAATTTGTTATGAGATATTTATCTAGATTTATGAAATCATGAACTTCACTTTTTCTCTTTCGAAAATTTTGAGTCTATAAATTTTAAATAATTTTGGGTAGCAACCAATAACACATAAATATCTTGAGAAAGGGAGATTTGGGATGTCACCCCATCATATCTCCTAGTGCCGGTGCGAACCCCTCATAGGGTGGACCTCGGGAAGTTCAAGATCCACTCTAAATTGCTAAGTCCAACCAAAATCTAGCAAAGATTAGATTGATTATAGACCCATGCGTACTCTTGCAATGACTGAAAAAGAAAACTGTCATTATCTTGTACTATTAGAAAAATAATATAGGCATTTGGTAATTTTTTCTAAAAATTAAAAAAAATAGGTAAATAAAATATGCGAGATTTTGACCCAAACTTCAAACGATCATAACTTTTGATCTGCTTATCAGAATTTTGCCCACAATAGCTTTTTAGAATGATCTCGAGAATCTCTATGTAATGGCAAACCAGCTTTGCTCATTTGAGTTCATTTAGACACTCAAAATTGCAAGAATTCAACTCCGTTTAAATGTTATCTCAGTTTTCTTCTTTTTCAGCAATTTTTGTGTCTACGAATTTTATGTCACATGCTCCTGTGTCCCCTTCCAATAAATTAAATTCTTGTAATCTTTACATAACATTGCACCTTGTTACCATAACTGTTCATTCTAGCATTGTCACTTACTATAAGTAGAAATCAATGTCTATGCTAGTTATATCATGCCATGTTATGTTAAAACAAAGTAGAATAGTAAAATTTGAAAAGGATGAATATGAATTGGTTTACACACTTCACCTACATAATTATGAATAATTAATTATGAGTACCTAAATTTCTATGTGATAAAATTAATGATCATAAGATCTTTTAAATTCAAACATTAAATATAACTACAAAAAATCTTATTGCTTTCAACATATAGTTTGTGATCATGATTAGTATATCAATCTATTTTGTTTTGCATGTATCTCATTTATATGTAGACCTTAGAATAAACTTATATCCCTAAGGAAAAAATCAAATAGAATCATCACTTTATTCTAGGTCTAAAAATTGAAATACCATTTTTGAATACATGCAACATAATATCAATTAATTTTATGGCATAACATTACATTCAAACTCATCATTCTAGCATTATCAACTAAAAATATTATCATTCATGCTAGTTGTCTAATAATGCCATAATGAATCCATCTTAAAGTAGAACAATTAAAAGTTAAAACTCATAATAACTATGTTGCTTTAAAATATAATTAGAAATCAATCTCTCATAAAAAGCCATAGTTTACAAATTGTTTCCATAGTACAAAATGCTTAGGATGTCCATGATCATTCACCCACATTATGTGTCTCACAATAGTGAGGGCGTAGGATTGTAAGCATTAGATGGCCTAACCTCTAAGTCATGTCTTGTCCTTAACCGGGGAGGGTTCTAGTGAGGCCTTGCGAGGCACTGGGGGAAATAGTGCTAGGTTGAGCGTTCTATAATGTGTACATATGGGATTAACACCCCAACCTACGACATGCGTGCAGCTCCTCATGCCCATCTGTCACATAGTACGAGGCTAGTGCGTAGGCATATAGTTAGGGTATTATAATCTAGGTTATACCTATATCATATTTTTGCATGCACTCTTTATGGCTATATTATTCATGCATTCTTGTTTTGATCGAACATGCTTATCTTGTGTTTTACATATTCTATCATCTTTGAGCTTTAATGATATTGTAAAACACAAATATTTGAAAATCAAATAAAAATATAAAATCCATTTTTAAAATAAAACATGCTTAAATAGCCTTCTAATCATCTCCAATTTTTTTGAAATTTCTACACTAAGAAGACATATATATATTCTATTTCAAAGATTTTTTTTTTCAAAAATCCTAAAAAACAGTATTCTGTTTGGGCGTTAAGTAGTTAACGCCAGGCATTAGCTCTTTTGGCCAAATTGAAATTCTGATTTTTCTACAATATTTTTGGCATTTTTCTAATGAATTTTCTCAGTTTATTTTCTCTGCTTTAAAATTATTTTGTTATAACTTTGTTAGTTTTATTCCAAAATACAAAAAAAAAAAATTAAAAATGCTCAAAAATATGCGTTTATAATTTGTTTTTTTTAAATATTTACAAAATTATGGTTTGATTATAAGACTTCACAAGAGCAAACATCTTAGTTATTTTGTTTCAAATGACCAAAATTAATTAGGCATACACTTACAGATTGTCTTCAATGTCTAATTTTAATTTCAAATTTCCTAAACATTGTTTTATATTCATGCCTTGACCTTAATCTGATTATGTGCAATGAAATAGTCTATAGAAAATTTTGTATGATTGTCTGGCATGTCTCTAAGTATGAGTAATGTTTTATGATAATCAATGATTCATTCACTCACTATTTTGGTAATCTACATGTGCTCATAATCTTAGTCTTGCATGATTGTGTAGTGTAATAGTTTTAACTTATTAAGTTGTATGTCTAACTTACCTACACCATCTTTCAAACAATAAATTTCTTGCACACATAGAAGTGTTATTTCAAAATTATAAGGGTTTGCAACAACAAGTGAATTCAGAGACCTTTGACCCAGAATTACAACAATATGAAATAAAATGCCAAAGATAACTCCACCAAGCATTACTCACCCTAGTCTTAATGAGCATTGTGAGGTTGAGCACCTTGGAAAGAATTGTAAAGTGTCTTGTGCAAACACATTCCTTTTTATCACTTCTATTTGTACACCGGATCACTAAAAATAAAAAAATAAAAAAAATGCTTATGTGATCCCCCAAGCAATACTTCGCTACCTGATAAGTCTTAATGAGCATTGTGTGGGCGAAGCACCTTGGTAGTTGTACTCCGTTTATGTGCTTTGAAATTTTATTCTAAAATTGATGTGTGAAAGTAATTATAAGATTACAATCTTAATATTGTTGTTACTATTTCATTACATATGTCATGTGTTTTGATTATTTCACTTGTATACTTTTATCAAAACACCTTATGCACACATCATTGTTTTTCCTAAAGCTTCTACTTATGAGAATTGGATCCTAATGCAACATTACATAATCCTCTAAAAACTTAAGTAAAAGCACTAGATTGCAATGCATGATTTCTACAATGTTTTCTTTACTTGAAATACGAATTGGTTACATTGTAGCTATTATCTTTTTGAATATATTAAATCATGCTTGCCTATTAGTTATGAAAATTTTCAAAGTTAAATGCTCAAATGTGAAGAGTCTATACATATTGTTGGAATGGTCAAACTATAACAAAAATACTACTCTTAATTGTTTTGTTTTTATTTTCCGCATTTCTATTTTGATCATGTATTTCTTTTACCATGGTTTATCATGCTTACTTCTAAGGTTTTTCTTCACTTGTGCTTGTCAAACTATATTACCTTTCTTCCAACAAGTTTCTTAAAAAAAATTCACTTTGAAAAGCAGTGGTAGAATTCTTTTGGTAAAACAAAAAATGGAATGTTGTTCTTTCACGCTTATCATATCTTTTGCCACTGTACTACTGTCTCCCTTAGCTTGATCATGATTTACTTTATGTTTACACAAAACTCTTAATCCTCTCTTAGTTATGTCCTAACTTTTGTCTTCTCCATTCTAATTTTGTTTCACTCCACCCTCTTTTGCTAATAACAAAAGGGGGAGAATAAAATGATAAATCGTAATGATTAAAGGAGTATGATTCACTAGATTAAGGGGGAGCATAAATCTAGTCTATGAGTGCATACACTAAGGGGGAGCACTTATGCAGGGGAGCATAATTTAACTATCTATAATTCTTATTATTGTCTCAATATTGCGTAGTGTCATATACCCTTCTAAAAGCACATCTCTCTTATATATGAATCAGACTTATCTCTATTAGATTTATTATTATCAAAAGGGGGAGATTGTTGGAACATGGTTTTCCGCATCCCTTTGATTTGAGAATAACAAATCCTACTTGTATTTGATCTTGTTTGCCATTATGTTTTTAGCATGCAGGTTTGAACAAAGATGACACTAGGTTGCTGTTGTTGGTCTGGATTTGCTCACAAGCTGAAAAGAATGGAAGAGAGTTAATGCCCGACCTTAAATCTTAATGCCCGCGTTGACTTTTGTTCCCACCAAGATGAAAATGGCATGGAGGGAAGCTGTCGTGATTGCAGGAGCATTTTTGGAATGATTTGACTCAACCCCATATGTTAGACTCAACGTCAGCATTAAGGTTGGCTAAAATGAATGTTTCCAAAGATGCAGAATCTCCTTCCTCTTTTGAAGATCCGAGCCATTAAAACATTTCTATACTGGGTCAATGCCAGGCGTTAGCTTCCAGCCCTATAAATATGTGGATTTCGTCTTCTTCAATAACGATCTTCAGTGAATTATTTGTGAGGGATTTATTTTCAGACCACAAAGGATCTCCCACTAAATTTCAAAAGGAGGAATCAAAGGAGGCTTGGATCAACACGCTAACTCAATGCGAAGAATGCATGTTTGGACTTAAACGATCTTCAGTGATTCTTCGGCGTCTCCTTCAGATTACCTCATAGGGAGTTTTTATATTTGTATTTTATATTTATCTTTGTAATCGGTTCGTAAATTTGCCTCGTGTTGGCGACTAGGTCTGGGTAGGACTTAGGGAGGAATTCGCCTCGTATTGACGACTAGGTCTAGGGAGTAGATCTAGGGGGTGCTCGAGACCTTTCTTTGGATAGAAGGGCTAGAGCGGCTTGAGGCCGTATCTGGGGAGAGATCGGCTAAAGCCAACCGGTTCTTAGTGAGAAGAGTCGGTATAGAAAACAAAAAGAGTATTTCCTATTTCGCCTTGAATTTCTAGCGTCATAGAAATCAGATTTTGTAATCAATTTTATAAATGATAATCATGTCTTTTCTTGTTTAATAAAATTGATTTGATTTCTAATTTCTATCTCTTTACTTTTGATTTAACTTACTTCTAATACAATATCTAAAGTATTCTATAAAAAATTAAAGTTTTCTACAACCCTTATTCACCCCCCGTCTAAGGGCGCCTCAAGATCCAACATATAGTTCCCATACACTATAAACACACGACAAGCAAGATCAAATACACGTTGAAATTTGTTATTCTCAAATCAAGAGATGTGGAACACAAGTTCCAACATTTTCTCCCATGCTTGTGTTTTTTTTGCGCTGGTGCGCATTTTTTCCCGGGCGCAATTTTCACCAGGGAGCGTGCTTTTTTGCGCGGGCGCACATTTTTTTCCCGAGTGCGTGTTTTTTTGCCCCGACACATATTTTTTTGCTTGGGCGTGAGTTTTTCATCCAGGCACACATTTTATGCAAGTGCACACATTTTTTCTCCAGAGCACGTTTTTTTGCCTCGGAGCACAGTTTTTGTCCGGGCATGCATTTTTCTCTTGGGCTCGCTTTTTTCACCCGGTCACACGCTTTTTGCCCGGACGCCCACTTTTCGACCGGGCGCACGTTTTTCGCCTGGTCGAATTGAAAATGATAGATTCTTATCGAATGCATTATGTTATAATTAATGTCAATATATGTGGGAAAATATTAGGTTTTTCATAATATACGTGAATGAATGTTATATTTTTCATAATATATATGAGAGTGTTTGGTTCTTTATCGCTAATGATAAGAATAATAATCCTCAAATTGAATTTTATCAAACAAACGAACAATAAAATTGATCAATTACATAATATTCTTCAATTCTTTTTATTGGGTGAACACTATAATTGTAATTAGATCAATTCCAATATCCAATTTCAATTCCATTCAAACGAAGATGCCATTATTGAATTTATTTATGTAATCCAACAATGTTCATAATGTGGTGTCATACTACATTGCAAAACATGAGCAAAAAAAATTGCATATGAATGCATCGTGTAAACAAACCCCAATTTAATGCACTCCTAAAATATAGCTAGGATATGTCCAAAATGTAGCACAAAAACCTAACATCATTGCATTATGAATTTTGTAACTGTTGAGGCTGGTTTAGCGCACCTCTAGACCAGCCGAGCTAAACCGCCTTAGATCGAGAGTGAGCAGAATGTGCAAACAATCAAAAGAGAGAACCAACAGTAGACATCAAGACTTTTACGTGGAAAAACCCCAAAAGGGAAAAAAACCACGGGGCCTAGCCCAGTTTTGAATGATCCACTAGTTTTGTGAGTTACATAGAGTTATTTTTCGAGGGTGACAGATCACCGCTCGTTACAAAGATTTTCTTAAGTCCTCCAAATCCTCAGGAGCCAAGCGTGGTGAAGCGTGCTCAGAGACAACCTTGAGCGCGGAACTCGGTAGAGCAGTCCTGGGCAAAGCATTATGGAGCATCCTAGAGCGGAGCACTGTGGAGCAGCCTAGAGCAGAGCACTATGGAGCAGCCTCAAGTGGAGCACTGTGGAGCAGCCTTGAGCGGAGCACTGCAGAGCAGCCTAGAGTAGAGCGTTAGGGAGCGTCCTGGAGCTAAGTGCTGCGGAGCAGCCTGGAGCGGAGCGCTGCAGAGCAGCCTGGAACGGAGCGCTGCAGAGCATCTTGGAGCGAAACATTGCGGAACCGCTTGGAGCAGAGCCGTTTAGATCAGAGGTGCCGGGGAGGTCAGCCCAGGGAGCTTGGAGTCCAACCGAGATCTTCGAAGAGTCCTTGAAGGAGAGATGGAACACTGAGGGAGATATTCAAGGGGGATCTTGAAGGCCGATACAGATCTTCGAAGAGTCCTCGTCGGAAAACTCAAGAGCTCCTCCTTGTCTCAATGCCAACAGTTTCTTTAAATGGAGGCCTGACCCCCCTTTTATTATTTTGAGGAGGGAGTTCTAGTAACTGCACCATGCTGATTCCTAGACGAGTGAATAAGACTGCTTGATTTGGGACACACAAATTATGATGAGTTTGCCCCCCGGTCACCTTGGGAAACTTGGGCAGCCTCCCTGGTGGTGGTGGTGGCCGGCGATCGCCACTGACGATGGACAGTGGCGACGCGGCTCGTGGAGCAAGGGGAGTGGGAGCGCTTCCCACAGAACAGGCATGAGTAGGAGTGCTTCCCACAGATCAGGCAAGAGTGGCAGCACTTCTTGTGGAACAGGAGCGAGCAGGAGTGCTTCCCTCGGAATAGGAGAGAGCGGTAGCACTTCCTGTGGAATAGGCGTGAGCGGGAGCACTCCCCATAGAATAGGAGAAAGCTGGAGCACTTCCCACAGAATAGGAGAGAACAGTGGTGCTTCCCGCGGAACATGCAAGAGCGGTGGCGCTTCTTATGGATTAGGCGCGAGTGGGAGCACTTTTCGTGGAATAGGCGAGAGCGGTATCGCTCCCCGTGGAACTGGTGAGAGTGGGAGCATGCCCCACATAATAGGTGAGAGTGGTAGCACTCCCCACAGAAGAGGTGAGAGAGGGAGCGCGCCCCATGGAACAGACGAGAGCAGGAACGCTCCCCGCGGAACAGGCAAGAGCGCTGGCGCTTCCTGCGAAATAGGCGTGAATGGGAGCGCTTCCTACGGAGTAGGAGAGAGCGGTAGAACTCTCTGCAGAAATGGAGAGAGAGGGAGTGCGCCCCGCAGAACATGCGAGAGGGGTGACGCTTCCTGTGGAATAGCCGCGAGCGGGAGCGCTTCTTGTGGAACAGGCAAGAGCGGCAATGCTCCCCGCGAAATTGGCGAGAGTGGGAGCGCACCCCGCGGAACAGGCGAGAGCGGTCGCATTTTGTGTGTTACAAGAGCGAGCAAGAGTGCTTATCGTGGAACAGGCGAGAGCGGTCGCGCTTCCCGCGGAATGGGTGTGAAATTTTCCGAAGATCTAGGAGTGAGCAAGAATCGTATAACTTAAAGTTACAGCCAACAACCAGAAGCACATAAAGCAAAGCAATCTTTATTGATAATAACAGAAATCTTCATTACAGAGCGAGGTATACATGGCGAGACATGATTTCACCAGTACACAAAACCAAAAATAAAAAATACAAGCTGAAGAAAGATAACTGTCGGTCTGAACACTGAGACCGCCTGACCGCGCGGCCTGGGTGTTCGCGCGACTATAAAAGGAGACCGCCCGAATAGCCAGCCGGCGACTTGAACAACACCAATCGAAAACTCCGCGACCTTCCGAACTCCACTGATTCTCCCGAACTCCAACAACCCACACTGCAAGCTGCAAGACCGCCCGAACACCTTAGAAGAGAAGGTGACCGCTGCTGTCCGCACAATCCGCAGAAGCTGCACAAGACAAGTTCAATCAGCAAACCGGCCGGTCACAAAAATGAGACCGCAAGTTCTAGTCACGAGTTAAGCTTACACTTGGTGCGATGATTTTGCTGCTACAGTGACTCCTATTTATAGGCGTGGGACCAGATCCAGTCACCACCCTATGAGATAGAGTCACCGCCCTGACCGCGTGACCATGACCGGTCAACCCGCGCGGTCAGCAGAAGATCGCTCTGCGCTTAGTGAGCTCGCCGACTTCAATCCGACCAGGAGATCGCCACTCCTCCAGGAAGCCGCGCGATCATGAAAACCCACACGGTCATGACGCCCACCAGCAGTGTTCGCATATACGAGACCTCCTCCAGAGACCGCAAACACAGCCAAGTCGACTAAGGCAACTGCCCGCCAAGTCGACCAAAACCAGTGTCCGCAAACATCAGCAGACCGCCAAGGGACCAGCTTATGCGAACACAAAAGAGGAGACCGCGCGACTAAGAGAACCTTAGTCGGCGCGCACCAATACGAACTCGGACAGTCACCAGACCAGACTGCCCGGATACCAAAACAACAACCCTGTGTGGTCAACAACATAACCCGTACAGTACAGAAAACAGCTTGCCACGCGGTCACACGAACCAGACCGCGCGGCCTCACCTCAGCATCCTTGGACAGAGAGAATGGCGGTCAGGCCGAATAGACTGCGGCTAGACCGAACAGGTCAGACAGCAGAGGAGACCGCGAGATTGCGCGGTTAGACCAGACCGCACGAACACCTCATAGACCGCCAACTTCACACTTCAACATTTTCAACACTCCCACTTGAAGTGGGAAGTGGAAAACAGCCCAAGTAAACTCCTCAGCCGAGTGAACGACCCCTTCACCAGCGCCTTTGTGAATATGTCAGCAACGTTGTCCAAACTCCAAACATGCTCGACCGAAAGAGACCCCTCCAGCACCTTCTCACAAATGAAATGATGCTCGATCTCGATATGTTTGGTCCTCGCGTGACATACTGGATTAGTAACCAATTTGAGTGCACTCTCATTGTCGCCGCGGAGCAGAGTCGGACCCCGAACCTCCTTATGGATGTCTCCCACCAACCTCCTAAGCTAGATGGCTTCTTGAGCTGCCAAAGACGAAGCCTTGTATTCTGCTTCCGTGGTAGAGACAGACACGGAATCCTGCTTCTTGCTGCACCATGATATAGCCGTAGGACCCGCCATGAAGACGAATCCAGGCATCGACTTCCGATCATCCGAATCTCAATCGTAATTAGTATCCATGTACCCATGCACCTCGAAGCCCGCATCCCTCCTGTATAGGAGACCCATATCCGATGTCTCCTTGATATACTTCAAAATATTCTTGGCCGCTAGTAGACGAGGAACCCGTGGTTCCGCCATACAACGACTCACCCTGCCAACTGCATACGCAATATTCGGCCTAGTGATCATCAGATAAATCAAGCTCCCAACCAGAGCTCGGAACACAATCGGATCTTCCAGAATCCTCCCCTCATCCTTCCGAAGTTTCATGGCCTTCTCTAGAGGTGTAGAAATGCATTTCCCTTCCTTCATGCCGAATCGCTCCACGATTCGCTCCGCATATCCAGCCCGGGACACTAGCACTCTACTTTCCTTCCTCTGCACTTCGAGTCCAAGGAAATGGTGGAGTTCACCCAAGTCCTTCATCTCAAATCTGATAGATAGCTTAGCATGAAGCTTTGCTACCTCCTCCTTCGAATTCCCCGTCACGATCATATCGTCGACGTAAAGCAGCACGACGACTTGAAGCTCCCCATTCTTCTTGACAAACAAGCTTGAGTCAGAGTCTGAAGCACCGAATCCACAGAATAAGAGATATTCTGCAATCTTCCCGTACCACGCCCTCGACGCTTGCTTCAACCCATACAGGGCCTTCTTCAGCTTACAAACATAGTCAGGAAAATCTTCAGATACGAAGCCTGGCGGCTGGATCATGAAGATATCCTTATCAATCTCGTCGTACAAGAAAGCATTCTTTACGTCGAGTTGCCAAATCTCCCACCCATAGAATGTCGCCAAGGCAATAATGAACCGAACTGAAGTCATCTTCGCCACCGGACTAAATGTCTCTTCATAATCTTCACCGTATTGCTGCGAGAATCCACGAGCCACAAGGTGAGCCTTGTATCGCTCGATACTGCCATTTGCCTTCTTCTTGAGCTTATAGACCCACTTGCATGTCACAGGGGTGATGCCCTTGGGCCTGGGCACCAGAGATCAGGTCTCATTCTTCTCAAGAGCTGCCATCTCTTCTTCCATAGCCAAGTCCCACTGTTTCACGCCTTTGGCCTTTTCAAAGCTCACTGGATCCCGCTCATCCAGGGGACCAACGAAGAAACACGAGACAAGGCTCACAATGTTTCCTCCCGTATAGCGATCAGGGGCAATGATCGTTCGCTTCGATCTCCTCAACACCTTCTCCTGACTCGCATTATCCTCAGCTGCTTCTTCCATAGCTCCCCTTCCAGACGTACTAGGAGCATCGCTCCCCCTACTTCCTGAGCTAGAAGCTTCCATCTCAGAACTAGAAATGGATGGACCACCTGGTGACAAAGGCACCTCAACCTGAAAATTTTCCCAAGTAAGCTCCCTCCGGATGCCCTCCTTCCTGCAAAAATTAGAGAACTCACCAGAGGTGAACTCCCCCTCCCCCCGTTGTCAGTTCTCAGCTTCTTTATCCGCAGGCCTAGCCGACCCTCCACTAGCTCCTTGAACTCCACAAACTTAGCAAACGCTTCCGCCTTCTCCTTCGGAAATAGACCCAGACATATCTGGTGTAATCATCGATCAACACCAGCATATACCTGCTGCCTCCGAGGCTTGGGGTAGCAGTCGGTCCCATCAAGTCACCGTGGATACACTCCAATGGCACACTACTCCCTGTCTACGACTTATCAAACGGCAGTCGATGAGACTTGCCGAACTGACATCCCGGGCAAACATGACCGTAACCGTAGGAAGATAGACTAGGCAGGCCCTTGACAAGACCTTTTATCGCCATAGCCTTCAGCTTATCCATCCCTACATGCCCCAACCTCTCGTGCCATATAACATCACTATCATTTGTCCTGATCTTGTCAACATAAGAACTTGTCGATAAAACAAACAAGTCTTTTGCCCTTCTCCCAACATGAACGACTTCAGCCTTTACCGCCTCTACGTTTCGTAGAAACCTCACATCTGTTGGACCGAACAGAACGTGATACCCAGCGTCTACAGCGTTGGTCACGGAGAAGAGGTTTCCTCATTCTAGGCACATGATAGACACTCTTCAACGTTAGTGGCCCCCTATCACTGCCCAAGGAAACAACCCCCACCTTCTCGACAGTATGCACAGTATCATCAGCAGTTATAATGACATCAGTATCTGAGTAAGGCTGCGCTGAAGAAAGCTTCGACTCGTCCCCGGTGAGGTGATGACCACACCCCGATTCCACAATCCAGTCCTCCTGATAGTTGATAGGAGCCGCAGCTCCGACAGAAGCCGAGAAGGCTCCTCCCCATCCTCCATCATTTTGCCTGGCCTCGCTTCCTCCTTCCCTGTAGCAGCATGCCATGGCTGAAGATTCACCCGACAATCCTTCCTGATGTGACCAAACTTTCCGCATCTAAAGCATTTGGGTCCTTCCCCCTTCTTCTTCCCTTCAGCCTTGGGAGCATAGCCCCTCTCCTGCTGTCCAGAAGTTGAAGGCTCATTGCCTCCAGCGGTCTTCTTCTTCTTATCCCATTTCTTCTTCTTCCCTGTGAAGAGAACCTCGCCTTCTCCCCCAGACACTGACACCCCCGCCATCTGCTTAGCCAGACTCTCCTGCGACGCAAGCAGATTATCCAGCTCTAGCAGAGACGGCTGATTTGCCCAACCCTGCACCGACGTCACAAATCCAATATACTCCATTCGCAAGCCGCGGATGATGTGCCTCTTCAGCTTCGCCTCAGAAATGGGCTCATCAGGATCCAGTGCTGAAATCTCAGCGCACAGGTTCTTCATCTTCAGGAAGAACGTAGAGATAGACAGATCTCCCTGAGCCGACCTAGCCAGCTCATTTTCCAGAAACTGTAGCCTCGCTACATTCTTCTTGTTAAACAGCCCATCCAGGGCTCTCTAGATCTCGGCAGCTGATCCACACCCTAAGATGTGATCGAATAGGTTAGGTGATATTGCCCTTTTCAGAGTGAACTCTGTTTTCGCATTAATCCTTCTCCAATTCCTCACCTCATGACCATTATCCCCAACTGGGACAACTTCCTCCGTACTATCTCCTCCAACAACCTCCCTGAGGTCCTCGCCCAGAAGATAACTTTGCATACACGACTTCCACTTCTTGAAGTTAGTCGACGTGAGCATCTCAATTCCAAGACCTCTTGCAAAACCTGCTTCCATGGCTCTACCACTGGTTCCTTCTTCACAAAGGCGATGACAACTTTAAGTTGTTCACTGCTCTATCCACTCCAACCTCCTCTGATACCATGTGAAATTTTTCGAAGATCTAGGAGTGAGCAGGAATCGTACAACTTAAAGTTACAGCCAACAACCAGAAGCACATGAAGCAAAGCAATCTTTATTGATAATAACAGAAATCTTCATTACAGAGTGAGGTATACATGGCGAGACATGATTTTGCCAGTACACAAAACTAAAAAGAAAAAATACAAGCTGAAGAAAGATAACTGTCGGTCTGAACACTGAGACCGCCTGACTGCGCGACCTGGGTGTTCGCGCGACTAGAAAAGGAGACCGCCCGAACAGCCAGCCGACGACTTGAACAACACCAATCGAAAAATCCACGACCTTCCGAACTCCACTGATTCTCCCGAACTCCAGCAACCCACACTGCAAGCCGCAAGACCGCCTGAACACCTTAGAAGAGAAGGTGACCGCTGCTGTCCGCACAATCTGCAGAAGCTGCACAAGATAAGTTCAATCAGTAAACTGGCCGGTCACAAAAATGAGACCGCAAGTTCTAGTCACGAGTTAAGCTTACACTTGGTGCAATGATTTTGCTGTTACAGTGACTCCTATTTATAGGCGTGAGACCTGATCCAGTCACCACCCTATGAGATAGAGTCACCGCCCTGACTGAGTGACCAAGACCGGTCAACCCACGCGGTCAGCAGAAGATCGCTCTGCGCTTAGTGAGCTCGCCGACTTCAATCCGACCAGGAGATTGCCACTCCTCCAGGAAGCCGCGCGATCATGACAACCCACACGGTCATGACGCCCACCACTAGTGTTCGCATATACGAGACCTCCTCCAGAGACCGCGAACACAGCCAAGTCGACTAAGGCAACTGCCCGCCAAGTCGACCAACACCAGTGTCCGCAAACATCAGCAGACCGCCAAGGGAACAGCTTATGCGAACAAAAAAGAGGAGACCACGCGACTAAGAGAACTTTAGTCAGCGCGCACCAACACGAACCCGGACAGTCACCAGACCGGACTGCCCGGATACCAAAACAACAACCCTGTGCGGTCAATAACAAAACCCGCACAGTACAGAAAACAGCTCGCCACGCGGTCACACGAACCAGACTGCGTGGCCTCACCTCAGCAGCCTTGGACAGAGAGAATGACAGTCAGGCCGAATAGACCGCGGCTAGACCGAACAGGTCAGACCGCAGAGGAGACCGCGAGATTGCTCGGTTAGACCAGACCGCACGAACACCTCCCAGACCGCCAACTTCACACTTCAACATTTTCAACAATGGGCACAAGCGGGAGCACTTCCCGCGGAACAGGCGCGAGCGGGAGCGCTTCCCACAAAACAGGATAGAGGGGCAGCGCGTCCCACTGAATAAGGGAGAGCGACAATGCAAGTATGCTTAGCAACAGGACTAAGGCCAACCATAAATGATGGTGCCGCCCAATGGGTCCGGGTAAGGCCGCGATGAGGAATACTCGGTCTGGCTCAACTCGGTCCTTTTTAGGGGAACCCCATCAATTGCCCCCCAGTTTTCGGAGGCATCGATTTATAATCGATAGTCTAAAATTTCTACCGCTTATCATGAGTATGTGGGGGAGAATTTCGACATGGCGGCCCTCGCGCTCTATAAATTGCGCTAGACAATTACAGAACCGAGGTGGAAACATTCATGGAGCCTTTGCGAGGGAGGATCACCACTGTCGGGACGGAGAAAATTATCACGGCCGCAAGAGAGGAGGTCAAGGATTTACTTTAGGGGTTTTGTTCGTTGTGAAGAAGATCTCGCAGATGTCTAACTCACGACACTTCCGCAGAGGCGCACACACAGAGGAGCACACTTGCAGAGGAGCGCGCACGAGCATGCTATGCCAGAAGTGGCGCGGTCGTGCCGCAGGCTCCGTACTCCATAGTGGAGTGCAACTTGGACCACACTCAAGTATGGGGTGCGGATGGTTTGGACCACACTCCAATATGGGGTGCGGATGGCTTGGACCGTACTCCAATATGGGGTGCGGATGACCTGGGGCGCGCTCCAACTAGAGCGTGGGGCTGCCACGCTCCAACTAGAGCGCGGGGATGTCAGGCTTCCACTGGAGCATGGGGCTTCCACGCTCCAACTGGAGGCGCGTCGCTGCTGCGGTGCCTTGCTGCTTCGCCTCGCGGTGACAATTTTTTCTTTTTTGCGGCGAGAGATTTTTGTTTTCTCATTTCTTTTTCACGTACGTCCCACGATTGTTGTTCAGGATGATGAATCTGTGACTGATTCATTTATAGTGTTGTTTTGCATTTTTTGATTTCATGCTCTTTCTTTATGTTTTTTGGACACCTGCTAGTTGTTATAAATAGTCCTTGGTTGGACATGACACGGTTCTCTTGAGGGATTCTCCCTCTATCCGCCCCCAATTTTCGAAGGCCATATTGTGTGGGATGTGAAAAATTAATAATGAACATTCTTGAGAATGCAAGCAACTTGCTCGCGGCTCGGACGGCTAGCCACCATCTTACCAGAGGCTTTTGCCTTTTCATTTGTAGATTCATTGAGGGAATATGGTTCCTGCATGGTCATGAGGGGGGCCTACCCTCAGCGTCCGGATGGCGCAGGCTCGCTTGATGTGGAGGGATGACCGCCATCTTATTGGAGATTGACGCCTTACCATTTGTAAATTCGTTGGGGGAAACACAGTTTCCGCCCGGTCGTGAGGGGGGCATGCCCTCAACGTCCAGATGACGCGGGCTTGCTCTCGATGTGGAGGGCTAACCACCATCTTATCGGAGGTTGTCACCTTACCATTTGAGATTCATTGGGGGAAATGTGGTTCCCACTCGGTCGTGAGGGGGGCATGCCTTCAGCGTCCGGATGGCGCATGCTCGCTCTCGATGTGGAGGGCTAACCACCATCTTATCAGAGGTTGTCTCTTTACCATTTAGAGATTAGTTAGGGGAAACGTGGTTCCCGCACGGTCGTGAGGGGGGCATGCCCTCAATGACCGAATGACGCGGGCTCGCTCTCGATGTGGAGGGATGGCCACCATCTTATCGGAGATTGTCGCCTTACTATTTGGAGATTCATTGGGGGAAATGTGATTTCCTCCCGGTCGGTGGGGGGGTATTCCCTCAGCGGTCGGATGGCGCAGGCTCTCTCTCGATGCAGAGGGTTGACCACCATCTTATTAGAGGTTGTCGCCTTACCATTTGGAGATTCATCTGTTGAAGGTCGCACATAGTGGGCAAGAACCTGAAATTGTTTAGTTAACAAGAAAGGCGTGGGTGCACTTTGATATAGAAATGAGACGAAATTGTAATAAGTCCTTGAGGAAGGCAGTGTGGTTTAAGCGCCGGTCAGTCCTGTGACTAGACCTCAGTTGCCTTTTCCTGAGCTGCTTGCTTCTGAGCTATTTTGCGAAAGTCCTTAAGGTGCCCCGACTGCCCCAACTGGACAAGGCGCTCGATTTCATCCTTCAAACATAGGCATTGCCTCGTATGGTGCCCCGACCCCTATGAAAGTCACAAAATTGGGATTGATTCCCTGTATTGCGAGGGAGCGGTCTTGGCCACTTGTCGATCTTGCTGTTGTAGATCAAAGATAAGATATGCTCGCGAGATGCGTTTAATGAGTTGTAAACCTGGGTTTTCTGGTTCATCAGCCCTCGGGGACAGACCGACTAACTCTAGTTAGGTCGTCCGGCCTCCGTGAGCAGTTGTTGTCCCTTCCTCTTCCGGCCCACAGTTTCAAGTTGTCGTTGATTTGTTGATGTCAGGCGATCAGTTTCTGCTAATGGTGTTGGGGCCATGCAGATCTCCTCTTGGTGAAGTTTCTTGGGAGTCAGGTTCTGCGGTGGCTCATGGTCGATCCAAGGAACCTTGGTCGTTGCGACGCTGGGGTAGCAAACCAAATTTTGGAGGATTTTCCTTTTGCTCACCATGTGGCCCACCATGGAGGTGTCATGTTGCAGCGTGTCATGTAGGATGCTCTCAAATATCGCGTCATATGATGAATCAACTTCTGCGATGACGAACTGGACGTTGTATTATTCGACCTGCTCTAAAAGTGCTCCTATGTGGACGGGGAGGACGATGCCTCCTATAGTTGGTGCTATTGTTCCGTCTGGGAGCTCTGCACGACAAGCTCCGAGCTTGAGGTTTTGGACGATGAGCTTGAGTCGTATGACAGTTGCCACGAACAAGATATTGAATGAAATGCGGTGACTTATCAACACCCTTCTTAATTCAAATGTCGAATTTCCAATGTTCGCGTGCAGGAAAAAAATCCAACCTTCCGGGGAGATCCTTTTGGCACAATTTTACGACAGCGCCCCCTGGCGTTTGTCATGCCCCGTATGCCCTGTATTGGGAGGTCCGTTCAACCCGAACTCTTTCCATATATGAGCCACTTCTCTGTACTCTATATACGAGCTTCGTGCCAACCTGTGAATAACTGGGATAGCTCGGTAAAGTTGTGAATGATTATCTCATGCAGGAACTGATACTAGTTGAGAGCGTCGCCGCGAAGTGTTGTTGGGAAGATTTTGCAACTGATTTGGTATGGAAGCCCGACTGTCACCATTGCGGCCAGGAAGTAGTTGACATGTTCATACAGATTTTCTGCTCTGTGGAACTTCTTACACTGCGGGAGCTTGAGCCCAGATGGAACTGGATATGCCAGGATCCGTCCAGATAGGGGGATTGCCTTAGCTGAAGTATGTCATCCTTTGGAACTGGCCCCGTCGCCATAGGGGCTTGCTTGTTGGTCGCGCCGAGCCACTAGGGTAGGATGGGTGCAGCAACGGGTGATCCCTCCCCTGAGTTTGCGGGGAGGGAGGGACTGCTCGTATCCGAAATTGTCTAGCGTATGTCCATTATTGTCAGTCTCTAAGAGAGGTCGCTTTTAGAGCTAGTTATGAACGCTTTTTTCCACAAATGACGCCAAACTATTGCAGGTCGTTCAACGCTCTCCTGTACTGGTTGAGCTGAATTGCCATAGCTTGAGAGTGAGCCAAACGCGCAAACAGTCAAAATAGAGAACCAACAGTAGATATTGAGACTTTTACGTGGAAAAACCCGAAAAGAAAAAAACCACAGGGCCTAGCCCAGTTCTGAATGATCCACTAGTTTTATGAGTTACAGAGAGTTATTTTTCGAGGGTGACAGACCACCGCTCGTTACAGAGATTTTCTTAAGTACTCCAAATCCTCGAGAGTCGAGTTTGGTGAAGCGTGCTCGGAGACAGCCTTGAGTGCGGAACTCGGCAGAGCAGTCCTGGGCAAAGCGTTGCGGATCAGCATGGAGCGGAGCACTGCGGAGAAGCCTGGAGCAGAGCACCACAGAGTAGCCTCGATCGGAGCACTACGGAGTAGCCTGGAGCAGAGCGCTGGATAGCGGCCTAGAGAAGAGTGTTGTGGAGCAGCCTGGAGCAGAGCGCTGCGGAGAAGTTTGGAGCGGAGTGCTGCGGAGCAGCCTGGAGCGGAGCGTTGTGGTGCAGCCTGGAACGGAATGCTGCTGAACCGCCTGGAGCAGAGCTGTCCGGATCAGAGGTGTCGGGGAGGTCCGCCCCAGATAGCTTGGAGTCCAACCGAGATCTTCGAAGAGTCCTTGAAAGAGAGCTGGAACACTGAGGGAGATCTTCAAGGGGTAGCTTGAAGGCCGATGAAGATCTTCAAAGAGTCCTCGCTAGAAAACTAAAGAGCTCCTCCTTGTCTCAATGCCAAAAGTCCCTTTAAATGGAGGCCTGACCCCCTTTTATAGTTTTTGAGGAGGGCGTTCTGGTAATTGCACAATGCTGATTCCTAGACGAGTGAATGAGAATGTTTGATTCGGGGCACACAGATTGCCATTTTCGAGGTTATGATGAGTTTCCCCCCGGTCACCTTGGGCTACTTGGGCAGCCTACCTGGTGGTGGTGGTGGCCGGCGATCGCCACCGACGATGGACGGTGGCGGCATGACTCACGGAGCAAGGGGAGCGGGAGTGCTTCCTGCAGAACAGGCGCGAGCGGGAGCGCTTCCCGCAGATCAGGCGAGAGTTGTAACACTTCCTAGTGAACATGAGCGAGCGAGAGCGCTTCCCGCAGAACAGACAAGAGCGGTAGCGCTTCCCGCGGAACGGGCGTGAGTGGGATCACTCCCCGCGGAACAGGCGCGAGTGGAGCTCTTCTTGCAGAACAGGCGCGAGCGGTGGCGCTTCCCGCAGAACAGGCAAGAGCAGTGGCGCTTCCTGCGGAACAGGCGCGAGCGAGAGCGCTTCTCATGGAACAGGCGAGAGCGGTAGCACTCCCCATGGAACTGGCGAGAGCGGGAGCATGACCCACCGAACAGGCGAGAGCGGTAGAGCTCCATGGGAAGGTGAGAGAGATGGAGTGCGCCCCGCGGAACAGACGAGAGAGGGAGTGTGCCCCGCGTAACTGGGGAGAGAGGTGGCACTTCCCACGGAACAGGCGAGAGCGGTGTTGCTTCCTGCGGAACAGGCGCGAGCGGGAGCGCTTCCTGTGTAACAGGCAAGAGCGGTAGCACTCCCCGCGGAATTGGCGAGAGAGGGAGCGTGCACCACGGAACAGGCGAGAGCGGTGGTGCTTCTTGCGGAACAGGTGCGAGCGGAAGTGCTTTCCATGGAACAGGCGAGAGCGGTAGCGCTCCCCGTGGAAATGACGAGAGCGGGATCGCACCCCGCGGAACAGGCGAGAGCGGTAGCGCTTCCTATGGAACAGGAGCGAGCAGGAGCGCTTTCCGCGGAACATGCGAGAGTCGTAGCGCTTTCTGCGGAACGGGCGCGAGCGGAAGCACTCCCTGTGGAACAGGCGCGAGCGGGAGTGCTTTCCGCGGAACAGGTGGGAGCGGCAGCGCGTCCCGCAGAACAGGGGAGAGCGGCAACGCGAGTATGCTTATCAACGTGACTAAGGTCGTCCATAAATGCTGGTGCCGCCCCGCAGGTCCGGGCGAGGCCGTGATGAGGAATACTCGGTCTGGCTAACTCGGTCCTTTATAGTGGAACCCCATCAGTAATAGTTGTCATCACAGACTTATCCGACCCTAATAACATAAGGTCGGCTTCATGAATCCTCATTTTCTTTCGTTAATGTCGAGTGTTATTTAATTTCTTAATACTAAGACTCTATTTGAACCGGTTGTGGTCGAAAAATTTTATTCCCATTGCACCACCCTTGTTTGGTTGTTTGGTTGTTTGGATGATGAATTTTTCAAAAGAGTTTATTCAATAAAAGTGTTTTGGGGGCTTTTTGAGCCGTGGGTACAATAAGGTTTTCTAAAAATCGCTTTCTCTACTTTCAGTTTTTTTCTCTTTTATTTGAGGATTTACGAAAGTCATACCCCGATCATTCATGACCTGTCTTCCTTCTAATCACTACAAATGTTTTCTTCTCTCATTCGTGAATCTTCACCCATTCACTATTTTTGTTTCTCGCCGTTTTTTAAGATTAATATAATATTTATTTATCTATGCGATAAATAATTAACATAAAACATCTTTTATTAATAAAGAGCTATTTTTAAAAATTGTTCTTCCAATTAGTAAAAAAGATTTTTTTTTTAAAAATCACTTAAATAAAGATTTTTCAAACAATTTATTATTTTTCACCGACACCGCTGCCGCAAACAGAGCCTAATAAGCTATACAAATTATCTTAAACAACTTTTATCCATGTCATGTAGCCCACCACTTCTCATGCCTAATCCTTTGACACAAACTAATCTAATCTACAAATTTAATGCATTTTTTAATTTTCAATTTTTTCTAAAGTTGAACCCATCGCAGTCCATCTTTCATGATCATCATTAAATTTATTTTCTCTAATTTTGGGACTCACTCATCTAAATATTATTATTTCCATTAATAAATAATTAGCTAACCTAAATTCATTATATTTGTTGAAATTTAAATAAAATAAATTATAAAATTAGTGGACATCACAACATGGGGGGAGATGTAAGTGGGCCAATGGAATGAAGAAGTGGTCTAGAAGAGTTTGTGGCTTTATGAGCTGGAAATGGTATGAAGAAATATCTGACTTTGACTTGAAGACAGAACAACCTTTTTTTTTTCTTCAAAACTTTATAGAGTATACATAATTACTAGTTTGTTATTCATCAATTGTTTTCTTAGTAGAGAAATATTCTCTCTTCCAACAATTCAGAGGGATATTTTGGGCAATCTTTTCGCTGATTTCTCGTAATTTACTTACAAATATAGGATCGTTATCGGGACATTCCCTCTAAGTTTGCTAAATTTCAGGTTACACATTTTATATATCTTGTAAAATTACAAAAAATCTTTTCTGTAAGTTTACATTTCATAACATGCATGCACAAAAATACATCATATCCGGATCCCCTGGAGTTCGTGCGGGAACTCCAGGGGTGGAGTTCAATCCAACGGCGCGAGACCCCCAACTTCATTAACTCAACGGGCAAGATCATTTATCCGCTAGAAAACAAAAGAGGAAAAGTAAAAAAACCAAAAAATATATAAAAAATAAGGGGGCTCTCGAATCCAACGGGGAAGATCGCCGAACTCCACCCCTGGAGTTCCTGCACGAACTCAGGAACTCCAGGGATCCGGATCCGTAATTTTAATCTTTTGAGTACAAAGGTAGTTGAAATAGATTAAAGCTCATGATTAGGTGGAAATACTACTCAATTGATTAGGAGGAAATATTACTCAATTGATTTGGTGTGAATATTTGTTGACAGACAAAGTTAAACTATTATAAATGATAAAATTAGGTTCTGTTTAGAGCATCTAAAGAGAAAATTATTCTGAAAAATCAGTTGTAAGAATAGAGCTGTCAGAAAAATATAGATGAGAAAGCCGCATATTGTTTGAAAAATCTGTGTTTTACTCGTGTTTCGAGAATCAGAAATTTGTTTACAAAACAACAATGAAATACGTCCGACCGAAAGCAAAAACTACTGGATATCCAGCTACGGCGGCTCCTGCTACTCGGGCATGATAAAAAAGGAAATGTGCATACAATTCATATCGCTCACTGTAATCTCACAATGTAAAATAAGAGTGATATTTCATAGATCATGTAGATTTCATTTTGAGCAGTAGGACAACCCTAGCGCCTTCGCAAACTTTTCCCTTCCTCAAGAAATTCAACACTATGAACGAGAAATTCTCTAGTTATCTGGGAAACGAAAAAACTAGATAGAAACAATGAAAAGGGATGAAAAATTGGTCCGATTAGAAAATTAAACCACAATAGGGTATTCTGAGCTTAACTAAGCCGGAATTGCCATCAACATCGGGCTGTCGAAAATGTCGAGATAAGGAGGTGTCCGAATTCGCTGGATTTAAGGAGAGGGCATCGAGAGCGCTGGAGGCCACGCTCGAGTTTGCACATGAAATGATTATTGTGGTTCAGAGGCACTATCCACGGCGGTGGCCTCCAGTAGCTCGTGAGTGGCCTCCTAGGGGCTGCGCATGTCATTGCTTCTATCGACTGGATAAGCCGAGGAAGAGAAGCACCATTCAGAACAATGAAGAGAGAAAGATCGTGACATTCACAAATGCTTTGTACGAGGGGGGGGGGGGGGGGGGGGGGGGGGAACGCGATTTTCGAGAGTCGAACGTGAGGAGGGGGGAGGGGAGTTTGCCTTCAGAAAAAAAACCTAAAACGCTTTTTTGAGAAAATCATTTTCCAATAGTTGCGCATACAAACAGTGCAATTACAATGGTTGTAGTGACAATGGAGCTTTCTCATTTGCCAAGAGCTGCCACAAACAAAATCTTAGTATTTAGTACTACAATCTCAAGTTGATGAATAAAATATGATCTATTTTTTATCCATCTAAAATAATAATTAAAAGTAATTTTGGTTGTATTATGAAAAATTAATTAAGATTATGTCCTTTGGTTCCAAGGATGGAGGGGCTCAAAGAGTTTGTTTGGTGTCACTGCAATCTTAACGATCTTAACTTTACTTATTTATTTATATTTATTGCTTTCCAATATTTTAAATATAATCTAAACATTATTTTGAATATTTTTCACCAAATTAGCTCTATCTATTCTTTTGATACTATATATATATATATATATATATATATCTCTTTAACTACCATATATAACCTTTGGTGCAAGATTCAAAATTGACAAATATAGCCTCATTCTTTTACTTCAATGACTTAACATATATTATGAAAAAAATGGAAATTCATAAAATATAATGGCTATTTATGTATTTACACTATATCCATATAATAAAAATAATGATGAAAATTCATACAAAAGCTTTTTAGTAGACCTAATACACCTACTATGATAGGTAATTATTAGACCTCCTAGATCTACTTTAAAATGAATTTTTGTTAAAATATAAATGTTTTTGAAAAAAAGACAATTATAAAATATTAATTAAAATTTGTGTGCGGTCATTTTGAGTACTCATATGTATATGTTGTGGGAGCAACCGACTTGATGCGGGCGCAGCTCGGAGCGTCATGGGCATAGCCCGCCGTCGCCGACCGGGTATCTATTCTTTTGATACTATATATATCTATACTACTTAAAAAGAAGTATGAATGACTTTTAAATTTCATGAATTTAAAAGCCATCAAATAAAATCCGATCGTCCAATATACAAATCTAATAAGATTTTAGACGTGCGACTAGCAAAAAGAAGCTTCCCCTCCCTCCCTCCTGGAGATATCCCGAGCCTCCTCTTTGGCAGGAACAAAATTTGGGTCAGCACCACCTTTTGGGTTCTCGCAGGCTGCGGAGCCGCCGGCGGCCTGCTCGGAACCGCCGGTGGGTTCCGAACCCGCCGGGGGCGGGCGAAGCCCGCCCGCGCAAAGCCTGTCGGGGGCGAGCGAAGCCCGCCGTCGCCGGCCGGGTACTTGTGGGTTGTGGCGCATATTTATTATTTTATCCTCTAATAATAAAGATTGACAATTTATAACATCACTCCTACTACACTCTACTAGCTCTCTTATCTTCCTCAAGTGATGCTAGGGTTTAAGCAATGTTTTTTTTTTTGCATCCTGTGATCACTTAGTTCCGTCACCGCATCTCATGCTGAGGATGATATGAAGAAGATTTATCTATAATAAGTATGAGCGACGATGTTGGATACAATGTATTAATGAATCATTGGCACGAAGAATCCTCACAACACAAAAAGGCAATCAATACGGCTAAACATAAGGGCATAGAAAGCAAGAGCGCGATGAAGTTCAACATTATTGAGTAAGCAGAATCAACCCGTAGATTTAAAAAGAGCATGCAAGCTATCTGGAAATATGTCATGAATACCTGTTTTTATGACTTGACGACAATGTTTACGAGCACTCCTGGCTCTTAGTACATTGTGATACGTAGACGGCATAGCAGAATTCCTCGCGGCGACGAGAAAAGAGCGCAGAGACAAAACAACAGAACCCACATAGTCCCCAATCATTGGGGGTATGGGCAGGAGAAGATTGGAAACAGACCTAACCATTGACACTATGCACAAAGTGGCTTCTCTTAGAGGAGAAAGACCTAACCTTTGACAAAAAATGCACAAAGTGGCTGCTCATAGAATACCACTGAAATAGTGGCCCCCTATACCGTCGTGTTTGCTGCGGAATCATACCCTCAAATAAAAGCCAACGACATCAGAGAGGGCAGACCCAATAATCCATTTTGATTTATGCGCACATAACCATGCTTAACAATATTTAGTATTTTTTTGTATTGAGAATAATGGATAATAATTAATTAGTTAATATTAATTAATTAGTATTAACTAATATTAATAATATTAAGTGAATATTACTTTGTACCGTTTTAGGGGTGCTGTCTCCATCTTGAAAGCCTCATGTATTCCCTCATTTTGGAGAGAGACATTTTGGGTAGTCAAGCCGGGAGCAATTCTCTTGAATCTGCGTCTTATTTGTCATCATTTAGGCTCGGTTTGGCACAACGGTAGTGGCCATGAATGCAATAGTTATGAACCATCATTCGTGAACGCCGAACTCACCTAATGAACTTCATTAACTTTTATGTTCAAAACTAGCTTTATTTTCTTGATGCCATCACAACCGTTGTCATGCCAAACACGCATTCCACAACTGTCGTTTTTGTCCGAACTCATAGGAGCAAAATCGCGGCGCCAAACGGAGCCTTAGTGAGATTCCATCCTCAAGTGTTCATTCGTCTCGACTCTAGAGATTTCCACGTATAGCTAGCAAAACATTTAATGTGAGTAGTATTTCAAGTTAGGAGCTTTAATAGTATCATTTAATGTTCGAAATAATATCATCATGACAGATGAAAACACAAACTACTCTCGGTGCCGACTCGGTAGAGGCCTTAACTCAGCTAGATCAACTATCATAAATATGCTTATTATTACAGCCTACAAAATTAATGAGTAAAGTTCATTATATATTACAAAGAATACAGGCAAGGCAGCATCTAGTCTTTGCTAGATGTGTTCAAACTGGCTTTTCAACCATATTTTTATTTGGTTCTTGTTTTGAAATCATCGATCGCGAATGGTGTCGGGTTATGATAAGGTTAAATGATAAATGGGTTAAAGGGGAAGCTTAAGCCCGCTATGGTAACACTATTAAATCCTTGCTAGGTCCTGCCTTTTTTTTTCATACTTTGAAGAAAGCCGCAGTTAATAGGATTTTCCGAATCCTCTCTTCACGAATGGTAAAATGTGAATTTCTTTTTCCCTTTCCATGGGGAAAACGAGATTGAATCTAACCATAACATAAGAAGAAAGCAAATAACTCACATCTTGATTTTTGACCCCCTAAGTCACTAAGAATCCCCCCATGGAATGGGACGTGCCTATTTATTTACCTCTTGATTCGAAATGGGAGCATGCAGGTTTGAAAAAAAGGATCTTAAAGTGTCTAGTGTTGGGCTAGGAGGGTCTCTTAACGTTTTTTTTTTCTTCCCATCAGATTGATTTCACAAAGCTTAACCAGGGAGAAGGGGAAGAAGCACAATGGAGAGTTGTATGCTGTGTTCAGAAATGATGAATCGCTCCCGAAAAAGAATCTATTGATCATGGATTAGATGTCGCCCCATTCACATGTAACACCCCGGTCTACTGTGGGTGGGCTACAGGTCTGCAGACCAGTAACCCCAACCTCTCTCCATGGATCTGATTGGCCGCACCCGCTAATTTTAATGGCGGATTGTAGAGGCTGGGACTTGAGCCCCATGCCTCCTAGATAAGGGAGCTCTAAACTGGTACTCATCACCAATTGAGCTGCAACTCAGTTGGTGATGATGACCAATTTAGAGCTCCCTCATCTAGGAGGTCTGGAGTACAAGCCTCAGCATCAACAACCCGCCATTGGAATTACCGGTTGCGGCCAATCAGATCCGTGGAGAGGGGTCGGGATCACTGGTCTGCAGACCTGTAACACACCTACAATAGACCGGGGCGTTACATCACATTCCTAGACACCTACTTTCATATCATAATACATCTGAACACTCACAATCAAATATAATATCACTGTGCCCACCTCTTTGGCTTCGACGGGCTGGTGCTTATGTCGCAGGGTACAGAACAAAATTGTGAAAACATCAAAAAAAATGATTCCATAAGATCTGTTGTTGCCAAATTCTCAAGGCAAGATGCTCAATTCTCAAAGCAACCTAAAGGGCATGAAAAATGGAACAGCATAAAATATTTAATTCAAGCACAAGGGAATATCCATAAATCAAATATCATCAAACTGTAGCAAAATTGGATATCATTATGGAAGTTAACATCACCCAAGAGTCAGAACTATGATGATGAGGCTAAAGGAATATGATATTTACAACAAACAAAGACTCCAGGAAGAAGATTACCATTTTCCTGTGAATATAACACTAGAATCGCCTTTTCTGCTGAGGGTAGCCTGTATTCTGCGTTCCGCTTCCAGGATCTTTTCTCCTCAACTGCGCCAAAGAGGAAACACGTATACGGAATAGATGGAGATATTTACATGAATACCAGTACTGCAATCTAAAATTGGGTCATTTATCGGAACCTCCCCTATAAGTCTGCTAAATTACAGGTTGCACCCCTCTATCTTTTGAAATTACAAAAACCTCCCATGTTTTTTATATGCAAATGCACTTTTCAAGGAAGGGAGCCCCGAGGGGGTATTTTGTGCATGCATGCTATGAAATATGAACTTACAGGGGAGGTTTTTGTAGTTTGAGAAGATAGAGGGGGCGCAACCTGTAATTACGCCAACTCCTAGGGGAGGTTTGGGTAATTACAACAACAACAACAACAACACTCAAGCCTTTATCCCACCATAGTGGGGTCGGCCATATGTAATTGCGCCCTATCTTTAATCATAGTCTCACTAATGCCTAAGTACATCATGTCTTTCCTTATAGTTTCATTCCAAGTCTTTTTTGGTCTACCCCTCCCATGTTTAACATGTCTAGTGACTAAACTCTCACAACGCCTAACAGGTGCCTCTAATGGTCTCCTATGTACATGTCCTAACCATCTAAACCCTAAGGTTTGGGTAATTAATATATCTAAAATTTAATTACCTGCTGCGGATGCGTCGGAGCTGCGGCACCCCGTTGAATAGGTAAACCTCCAGGATTGAGTCCGCCAATGCCGGCTTGGGACGCAATGTTGAAGGCCGCCATGTTAGCGGGCGGCATTCTCTGCATTCCAACCATAGGCATCGACCGTGGAACTGCTCTAGTAGGCACGCCTGCTGCGGCCGGGACATTCCCCATGACCAGTGACGGTACCTGGAACCACATTCATAAATGAGCAACCGGATTGATACAACTACACGTGGTGTTTATTTGGTTCAAAGACATGCATGCTATGAAATGAATTCTTATAGAATAATTGATAAATGATACATCAACTATATAGTGTTGCTATGCTTTTGTGATTTCCCTATTCGTGAAGTAACTTAGGCTTCGTTTGGCACAGCAGTGGCGGTCATAAACACATGGGTTAAACCGTCATTCATTAACGACCATCTAAAAAATTTCATCCGTTTGAACATAAATGTGGATGAAGTTCCTTAGGTGGATGTTAACGAATGACAATTTAACCCCCATGTTCACGACCGCCACCACCATGCCAAACGGAGCCTTAAGCTTAATGAAGATTTGGACACATTTCCTAAATATCAACTTTGATGTGCGCAACCAGAGGGTATCTCAGAAGCTTTGAAGGCCAACTAGTACTTTGTAAACACACAGAAGTTATGGTGGCATACCGACTGAGAAGACTGAATGCTGGTTGTTCCTTCAAAATCAGTAGTGGTGTCGACGGGACGAGCAGGATAATTGATAATTTTCTCTCCAGGTTGCGTAGGTACCAATGCACTGATTTTGTTCATACAACAGGTCATGAGAAAATCATAGCAGTAATAAAATGTATGTTTGGCATGACAACTGTAACGACTGCCACCAAGAAATGAAAACTAGATTTGAAAATAAAAGCGGACGAAGTTCCTTAGGTGAGGCCGGGCGATCACGAACGATAGGGCTGATTTCGAGTCGAGTTCGAGCGATTTGGGCTCGGCTCGAAATCGAAATTTTCGAGTCGAACTCGGCTCGAAATTGAAATTTTCGAGTTGAAATCGGCTCGAAATCAACTCGAAATTGAAATAATTTTTGAGCCGAGCCGTCTCGACTTGAAATGGCTCGATTCCGAGCTGACTTGAAATCGAATCGAGCAGGATCGAAATTGAGCAGTTTTTCTCTTTATTTCTAATTTGCTCGAAATTAAATTAGGCAACCTCTAAATTAGCAAATAAAATAATTAAAGACTTTATGCTAGGTTTAAATTTAAGTGTTTTTAATTTTAAAATAATAATATATTAATAAATACATAATATTTTTAATCAATTCGAGCTGATTCGAATCATATCTCGAGCGATTCAGGGCGGGCTCGAAATCGACTAGAAATGCTATTCGAGTCAAATTGAGTCGAATCAATTGTAATCGATTCTGATTCGGCTTAATATTCTAAGAGATTTTTGAGCGACTTTCGAGTTTCGAATAATATGCTCAGCCCTAACGAACGACAGTTCACAACCATTCATGAACGACGGTTCATAACCACCGCGTTCACTACCGCCACCACCGCGCCAAACGGAGCCAAGATCTCACTAATTAGGTATACAAAAAAATAACCAAAACAGATCGACACTCTTTCAAAAACTGTATTCGCAAAATGGCAAATCTAATGTATTTTACAAGAGCAAGTAGAAACTGACTTACTTTCGACCTGGAAGTGGATCAATTCGGAAATACCTGAACCAAAAACAGAAAACATGTTTAGGACAAGAATAGCAATAATGTACCCATGATCAATAACTTTCCATATGCCAGCTATATTTTCCTAAATGGCATGCTAACGTGTGATACAAGTACTAAAAATAAAATAAAAATGCTTCACCATTACATAAAATAATTATAGTTCCTAATGGGATATCACTAAATGATAGTTTAAGAAAGTACCAATAGTAGAGAGAAAAAAAATATTTTAGAACAATATATTGGAAAAAATAAACATAAAAATATAGAATGATCCAAAGAAGTGAAGTGAAGTTAGGTATAAATAAGATCATAAAAATAAAGCTTTAAGTTCAAAAGCGAAACTTATTGAGATTCAAAGAGTTATAGAAGATAATGAATTGTTTTAGTTAACAAAAGTTTTAAATGAAACAATGAAGACTAGAAGGATGACAAAAGATTGGAGAAATGTTTTTTAATATCAAGATTTAGTTATACATGAAAAAAACTTCTGAGTCATGTAATGAAGTTATTGTGGAGTACGTAATGGAACATAGAAAAAAGGGACAAAAGGGCAGCCCGGTGCACAAAGCATCCCCGCACAGCGAGGGTCCAGGGAAGGGTCCCACCACAAGGGTGAAATGTATGCAAACCTTACCTTGCATTTTTGCAAGAGGCTGCTTCCAGGGTCACACAACAACACCTCAATCGATGCACCAAGGCTCCCCTTCTACGTAATGGAACATAGATTTCATAAAAAATATTATCGATTTCAGAGAATCAACTTGGCTGCAGGCTAGTAAGATTCACCATGAATGTGTTTTCTTTGTAAGACAATCATGAAGAAGTATACAAAACAGAGAAATGAACTTCTGTGGCCATAAATAAATTTGAGAAGATAAATAAGTGAGTGCCACGAGAACTGATTTGATACACATAGAGAAAGAAATTTGTTTTGTCAAAGGCATATTAAAGTTATTAATGTGCAAGATATTAGATATAGCACCAAGTAGAATTCGTAGTCTGCCTACAAATTCAACTATAGTATGAGTATATCGAAGATAATTAGTATTTCCACATCTTTTTATATTTGATAAGTAGATGCTTACAGAGAATACTGAAGTTCTTTGGTGTATGACTTATAGATGGCATAATTCAAATCAGTAATACATAAGCGGAAGTTAGTGCCATGTGTAAATCATTTAGAAGATAGAGCGTTTAAAATTAATAGACCAAATATTCAATTTATTAATACGATTTCAGAGTGTGAAATGAATAATATTTTACATACTCTACTTATCATGGATAATGTGTATCTACTACTATAAAGGAAGAGGAATCTTTAGTGTAACATTCATTATACTAATTTTACCTCTTTTAATTTCTTTTTTTTGCAATATTGAAAGAAGCGCAAACGGATCCCGTTCATGCACGAGAGGAGCCCATGTGCTCGAGAGCAGTCGGGCATGGGTGAAGCCATGTGCACGACTGCTAGTATGTATGTGTGTATATATATATATATATGTGTGTGTGTGTGTGTGTGTGTGAGAGGTTTCTCGAATGTATTGTATTAGTACAGAAGTAAATTTTATTAAATGGTAACTTGGTTCGTTATATTGTATAAGTTGAGAACTTGAAATTATATTATATCAAATCTAAATCAAGTATTGCATTTTCCCTCTATATACAAACTAAAGAGGGTGACATCTAAACCCCACAAGAGGCGTGAGAATAAAGTAATGAGGGGTGCAACCTGTAATTATGCAAACTCCCAGGGGAGGTCCCCGTAATTAACATTTCTTTGATCACGTAAAGCGTTGTCCACTTCCAAACAAGTCCGAGCTGATGACCACGGTCGGAAATTTTTGTTTTTTCAAAATTATCCCTTGCGCAATTCATCACTGAATATAGAGGAAGTATGGGCCCCTTGGCCATTCTCGTGGTTTTTCGGGCTGGACGGTTACAGGGGTGAACGAAAACCTGGAAGAATGCTTTGTTTCCTTTCCGTTCGAGTTGGCTGCGTGGCAATGGTTTATGCAGTAACAAAGAAATAGGAATTCCTTGTTGTACCCCGTGAAAACCGACCTTTTCTTTTTTTCTAGGGCCCAGGAGCTTAGCCTAGTGTGGCCCGAAATGGGTCCGCGAGCAGTAACCTCTTTCTACTGCTTGCCATTTAGAAGTCGGGGATTTGCCAGTTGAGTCTAGTCTATCTACGAGATTCTGACTTAATCGCTAGGCATGACTTGCTACTGACTAAAAGTCTAAATGAGAATCCGGAGCTCTTTCATCCGAGGCAAGTAGCGAAGCACGCAAAAAGAGCAAGAGGGGCAAAGCTGCTCGAGCGATAGCGAGAGGCGAGCCGTATGGATCGTAGGGATCGAACTCGAGCGATAGAGAGAGGCAAACCATAGAAAGATAGGCGAAGGGGCGCCTCTCCTTGTCAGTCGAGCATAATACTTCGCTATCGCTCGCCTCTACTCAGAAAAAGAAAGTAGGGCGGAGCGGTAGGGACTCATGGATCTTGGATTCAAAGACTCAAGCGGACCGAGCTGACGAGATAGCTGCGGCAAGAGCCGTCTCCTGGTCCTGAGCCTTTACTCATAGGCTCACTTCGCTAGCGCTCGCCTATCGGACCAGCGACCTTCCTCCGACCCATCGCTTCGCTCCGGGTCGACTAAAGTATTGGGGTTTCAAACCTCATTACTTCTTTCTCTTATGCCATAGAACCCGAAAGGGTGAGAAGAAAACCTGAGACAACGCATAGAAATGAGGGAGAAATCCCGACTCACATTAGAACAGTGATGAGCGAACTCAGCACAACCTGTCTCAGATATTAGAGACTTTCCGAGAGCAATCTTGACTCCTAGACCTTTGACGAGGGCTGACGAGAACAACATCGCCTCAGATTCCATATTCAGAGAAGAAAAGAACGCTGCTGCCCATAGAATGATGTGAGAAAGCAAACAGAGGCCATAAGGAGGATCTTTCGAAATTACATTTACCTCCCCTCTAAGTTTCCCCATTTTACAAAATTGCTCCTTCCGTTAAAAATATGAATGGAAAATGATAAAATAATCCAAATTATTTTATGATATTTCAATTTTATCCTTATGATTCTAGATTCATTACAAATGATAAAATGTAACACACCATTTTCAATGTAGAGTTGATTACAAAGGGTAAAATTGGATTATCATAAAATAATTTGGCATATTTTATCACTTTCCATCTATATTTCTAAAGGAAAAGGCCACACCTTTCAATGTAGAGTCATTACAAAGGGTAAAATTGAATATCATAAAATAATTTGGCAGATTTTATCATTTTTCATCCATATTTCCAATGGAAGGGGCATTTTTGTAAACTGGGAAAACTTAGAGGGGAGATAAACGTAATTTCAAAAGATAGAGTGCAACCTGTCATTATGCAAATTCCAAGAGGAGGTCCCGGTAATTAACCATATATATATATATATATATATATATATAGAGAGAGAGAGAGAGAGAGAGAGAGAGAGAGAGAGAGAGAGAGAGAGTAATCCCCTTCAAGATGAGAGTAGATATCGACCATTCTCAGTTTCGAGAATGTTACTCATAAAGGTGTCACCGACTCACGGGTCAATCTTTTAGTAAAAATATCTGTCTGATTTTGAGATTGAACAAACAATGTGCAAATAGCTCCTTTCTCTAGATGATGAAGGGTCAATCAATTTCAACATGCTTTGTTCTATCATGCTAAATTGAGTTATGAGCCATGTTGGTAGCTGCTTTATTGTCACAATAAAGAAGTATAAGTTTATTTTGTAAACCCAAATCATGCATAATAGACTGCAATCATAGTCCTTCGCATATCACTTGTGACATTGTCATGAATTCTATCTATGCACTTGATCTAGCTACTACATTCTATTTTTTTACTCCTCCAAGTTACTAGATTCACCCCAACAAAAGAACAATATTCAGTTGTAGATTTCATGTTATCTTCACATTATGCCCAATCTGCATATGTGAATAAGTTATGGATCTGTTACGGATCCTCCGTCAGTTATCTATTATTATATGTATTAAGTCATGCCGAGTGCATTATTAGCGTCGTACGAGTCTAGTCGTAGTCGTTGTTATATTTTAATATTTTAGGCTCTATTGTTGTATTTACATTTATGCCATCCGAGCATACTATATATAGACCCCTTGTCATGTATGAAAGGATTATCAATGAATGAAAGTCTATTTTCTTAACCCTAAAAGAGATCTTGGAAGATTTCTCTCTCTTGAGCACGCCCCGCTTAGGCAGTCGCGGTCAAGGCTCCGTAGTATCTCTGCCACCGTCATCTCCACTTCCGGTTGCTCCACCGGCAACCTCTGAGTAGGCCCATAACAACTTGGTATTAGAGCTACTCCATCCTCCCCTCTTCCGAAACAACACTCCGTCACGGGCTCCCAACAACTCACGTCCAGCCGCTGCTTTCTCTTCATTCCAGCGCAACGCCCATCCCCTGCACGCATCGCCCACGCCGACTGTCGGTCGACGACGATTCATTCGGCAGGATAGTCTCCAATCAACAGATCGACGCTTTCCCGTCGATTATGATGTTTCAAGCACGTCGTGCATCGTCCATTCCAACGACGACAACGAGCCCTCGTCGATTACGACGCTTGAAAGCCCAGCCACCGCTCATGAAGCTCCAACTCCCTTTCGCTCCCTTCTTCTGAGAGCCACGTCTTCCATCTCGAGCTTCCTCTCGTCCAGAAACGACACACCCTCCATCGTACACACCTCCAATGCCTCCTTCCGTTTCCCTCAGCATCGTCTTCCCCAACCAATGTTTCTTCTTCAACGATCGTCCTCAACACCATCCATCGACTCCGCACCCCACACCAAATCCACCGCATGCTTCCATCGCGTACGTCTGCCACAGCTTCATCGAGCCCAACGCCATTCGCCTCGATCCCTGTGCTCACTTTCTCTCAGTCGGCTGCCTCCCAAGTCACATTTTTTAAATTATTAATTAATCAATTATTGGATTAATTAGCCACTCATTTTTATCGCCAAAATCATTTTTATTTCCAATATGAAAGACATCATTAGCTTCCAAGCTCTTGGCGCGCGCATCATTGAGCTTCAAATGCCCTTTGAGGAACTCTATAACAAACAACTTCGAGCCGCCAAGGCGAAGTTATCGCTTCCGCCGACACCCGAAGAAACCTCTGTCTGCATCGCCGACGAACCCGTTCCTACTGCTGTCCGTCGTTTCTCTGGCAGTCTTGCCACTGCTACTCACCGCCACTCCGCCGAATCCATTCCTGCCGCCGGCCCTCGCCCCTCCGGCCGTCTTACCACTGCTGCCCGCCAGCGCTCCGCCAGCCCCACCGGACCCGACCCCTCCATCACCAATTTTTTCGATGACGCTGCTGAATCCCGACGTCACCTCCGCCGCACCGCGCTCCCGAGAGCTATTCTGGAGGGAAATCAAGGTGCCTAATGCACCGACCATCTGCATAAAGTGCGAGCTTGGGGTCAAGCTCAATTTCAAGGGCGGAGGAGATGTTATGTGTGACGCCGGCGACGATAGGTACGAATAATTATATTATGTTATGTACGGAATGTGCACATCAAAACGACGATAATAGAAAATAAATATGTGACGTACGTAATTTGTGTACATGATTCTGAAATAAAATTTAAGTATCTTAAATAATGTTAGACATAATATAATATAAATAGCTAAGAAAACTTAAGAGGAGAAAAATAAAAAAAGCTGAATAAAGGTTATGAGGGCTGCATTTAGCAAGAAATAGGTTAATCGGCCAAGACAATCATGACTCACGTTAATTGTGAGCGGGCGTGTCATATGGGGGGCAGACGAGTCTCTCATAAGGGGCTAAATGACTCCCGCTAGCAGTATTTTTCGCTACCAGCCTCTGCGAGACCGACGACAGGCGACCGTAGCCGCTCGACGCCGCACGCTCCCGAGAGCCCAGTTCTCTTCCGATTTCCTCGATTTCTCCTTCTATAGAGAGATAATCTCTTCCTCTATACTCCTAGGTCTTATGTGAAGATTTGGCATCGTTTGATTAGAGCCAAAAATCTAGGGTTTGATTTCTTAGGTCTTTTTCAATTCCTTTTCATGTTAAAAGTTTCTGAAAGGGATTATTACACATATATTGACGTCTGTCCATGATTTTAAGTGATTTTGGTGAAACCCTAGTTGTTGTAATGAAATTTCAGAATTTTTAAGTAGTCCTAATGTTGGAAAAATGCTCCTAATATGTTCTATCCCTCATTTGGAGCAAAACCCCCTCACGATAAATTAGGGCAGCAATTTTTAGTTGGGATTTGATGTCTTTTTCTCCACTTAAATTAAGATTAGGCTTGACAGTGTTGTTCCCTCACTAATTTGGTGAAAACCCCTTATTTTAAATTTAGGGCAGCCAGCATAAACGCCTCATTTGACTTAATTAGGTCAAGTGAAATCCACCTAGAATGTAAAATAAATTAGATTGATGCTCTTATAGGTTATGGCATCTCAAGGAGGCGGGAAACGCAATGACGATTCCGGGAGGGATCCAAGAAAAGGGAAAGCCACGGTGAGTTCTTATTTCCCTAATTTCAGTTGGTTAGTTTATATTACTATTGTTTCCTACTACAATTATTCGACGCGGTAAAAGAACACGAGTCAAAGTTCTAAGCAAGTAACAAGAAAAAGTAAAATAAACAAGAACAATGCATCGATTCAAAATGTAATGGGTTATGTTAAGGATGTACCCAACTGGTGGAGGTGGGGTGAATGTCCTCCCAACATGAAAATAAATGAAAAGTAAACGTGCGAATATGAAAAGGCACGTAAATGATTTATATTTGTGCGAATATGAAAATGCACACAGATAAATAAAGCGCGCTATATAAATACATGAAATGAAAAACCAATGTATCCTTAACAGTGCCCAATAAAGAAAATAAAATGTGATGAAATACCTACCGTGTTAAATGAATACGTGATACCAAAGAATATGTAACAATATACTAAATGAATACAATCGTATGTAGCCAAAAAGGAGAGATAAAAAGTAAAGTGAACGAAAAATGATATGATGAAAAGTCAAGAAGAAATGTGAATTATCAATGCTTGAAGATTCAACAATGCACTAAGAATTTATCATAAGGATAAAAAAATGGGAAAATAAGAATTCGCTCAGTCTTTTGACTAATTAGAAAATGAAACTAAACAGGTCAAGGAAGAGGCCATCCCAGCAACCAGTAATCCCCGTCCACCATGTTCTTCTCGTCAACAAAAGAAGTACCGTCTATGGGTAGAAGTTTCTACCATAGTATTTGAAGTCCTGGATGCTCACCGGGAAAGATGCAGAGACCTCGAGTGACCTCATGAGGAGTTTCAGTTTTATTTTATGTAGTCAGTAGTTTATATGGTTGTACAGAGTAGTGTACTATTATGAGTTTTGGGGTGAGTCAGCCTAGTATATGTACTACAGTTTTGTGATAAGCCCTCCTTTTTACATGTATAATGTTGGTCTATCTTTTGTACTATATCTGTTTTTAATGAAATGAAATGTTTTAATTATCCTGCACTTTCTTTTTTGTACTCTAGCATGGTATTTTAATCGCTGAATGTTTCTACTTGACGCCTCTGATGATTAAATGATAAAAGATAATGAATATGTTAAATTGTAGCGGTAGCCGAATAATGGGGCCATTACATTATGGATCTGTTACGGATCCTCCGTCAGTTATCTATTATTATATGTATTGAGTCGAGTGTATTATTAACGTCATATGAGTTTAGTGGTAATCGTCGTTATATTTTAATATTTTAGAGTCTATTGTTATATTTACATTTATGTCATCCGGGGATCCTATATATAGACCCCTTGTCATTTATGAAAGGATTATCAATGAATGAAAGTCTATTTTCCTAACCTTAAAAGAAATCTTGGAAGCTCTCCTGCTTGAGCACGCTCCGCTTAGGCAGCCGCGATCAAGGCTTCGTAGCATCATCACCACAGCCATCTCCACCTCCGGCCACTCCTTCGGCAACATCCGAGCAGGCCCATAACCGAATACTTCAACATTCACGTGAATATTTTTGGAGAATAGAATTACTTGTCCGGGAGATTTCTTCAGATATCTTAGTACATACACAGCCACTTCCTGATGCCTTAATCAGTATTCCTACAACGTATGTGCTATCTGGACGAGAATGTGAGAGATAGATGAGTCTATCCACTAATCTATGATAACTTGAGGATTTAACTTTATAACCTTATTTGTCGTCATCAATTTTACAGTTTGCTTCCATAAGAGTATCTGCCGATGTACAATGAAAGTGTAGTAGTGTACCATGTCAAAGTTATCTTGTGTGAACTATGAAAGCGTCGTCGGTCTTCATCTCCTAAGACCATGTTGAATGTTTTCCACAGGGAAGGAAAAGGTTGACGTGCAATACATGAAAGTGTACCATGTCAAAGTCCATATTCAGACAGATAAGGAAGACGTTAACACGATAGAGATCCTCGTTTTTTTTTCAATGCAAAGGACTGAACAATGCATGTTGGAGTGAGTCCTCAAAATAATCAAGCTCTTGGTAGACACATTTAAACTCAGAAAAGTATGTGCAACACTTGTGGAATCTTGTTTCAGTTCCTGAATACGACGTGTAAACTCATAAATCTGTGTAGAATCCATAAGCATATAACTTCGGTAGACTATAAGAGACATTGAGTTGAGTAGCCAAGAAACCACCAAAGACTTCCGCCATGAAGGATCAGTATTATCAGAATGAACAATAGTGTAACACCCCAAACTCTCAGGTTAACTCTCCAAGAACCCGTTGCAATTGAGGGCATGAGGGCTCTAAGGAGTCTAAGGAAGTCCCACAGAAATTGAGGGCTGTTCAGTGGGATTTCAGAGGCAATGTGACAACTGGTCGTGTGCTTTAGTCACACACAGTCGTGTGTGGCCAAACCGCATGAGCAGATTCAGGACTATGGTATGGGGCTATTTTCTCAAGCGCATAGTTGTGCGAAATAACTGCTGGTGCGAATTAAAAGCACACGGTCGTGCGAGGCCTGAACGCACGATCGTCTTCAGGACATCGGAATGGGAGGCGCATGGTCGTGCACAGTCGTGCGAGATCGAACGCATGATTGTGAGATCGGGACCGTGAACTTTTTAAAGCCCGATTTTGAACCGTTCAATGTGGATCTTGATAGATCCGACGGAGGGGGATTTGTTGTTGGGGTTATTAGGTCGTTTTGGAGGCAAAAGAGCTTCATTTCAGCTTGTGTACTTTCTCTCTTAGGTTAGAAAGGAAGGAGAGGAGGAAGAAGAAGGTGATTCCGCCATTGGAGGTGCTTTGGACATCCGATCGACGAGCCGAGACCGGATCCGTGGAGAGGATCTTTTTACGCTCATCTTCATCCGTTTACTTCGACGTTGCCATGGCGGGGAGGAAATCAACAAGGTAACAACATTTCTCCTCCCAGTTAAGGATGCGTGTTTGGCATTCTTTGTTTTCATGCTTTGATTTCGTAATTTGTGGTATCCGGTGCCTCTAATTAGAGGGCTTGGGGTAGCCATGGTTCATTGTGAACCACCGGGGCGTAGAATTGCGTCCCCGACATCATTGCATTAGAAATCCAGAACCAATTAACGGATTAGGCATGTGGGTGAAGCCAAAATCGTGGCCTATGACCCGATTTGGTGATGATTGTTTGACGTTGCATCTAGGGTTTTGGTAGACGTGCGATTGCGGCCATAATGCCATTGTGACGCCCATTTTCCGTGAGAATAGCGGATGTCAAGATTAGGGCAAGGAGAGCACGAGAGAATCCTAGTAATTGAATGCGATGTCGAGATAGCGTATGTTAGCAAATAGGTCGTTGATTATGTCGCGATCTTGAGAGCTTAGCGTGATGCCGCCGTAGGGATTGGTGTTCGGGAATTCATGCTTTATGCTTTTGAAATTAAATTGAGAATGTAACGGTGAGGGGGAAATTGTGAGTAAAGCGCCCTATAGGCCAGGAGACTTTACTCTCAATGCCACCGTAATCCGTATGTGCAAGTGAATAGAGATCCAGAGACCAGGAGACTTCATCTGTATATGCCGCTAAAAAGGCCAGGAGACTTTGCACATGCTGCTGCCACACATTAATTGATTAACTGAGTAGATATAAAATTCTTGGGTACTGTCGCCATAAGTGTCAGGAGACTTTACCCTTGATGCATACGCGTTTTCTTGAATAGCACTAAAGAAGGGTAGTGGCAGTGGGACTGTATTAGGATATACTGTCATCATACTCTTATCTTGATATGTGATGTAAATATGTTATAATGATCTGTTAGATTCATACACGTGATAGAGTGTCATGTGTAATACCCAGTTGCGTACATGTTGCATTGTTAGGCCCATTTACTTTGATGCTCAACATAGAGACATGATTGATGCTTGTGACATGTAGACTAGAGCTTGATATGTCTGTTTATATGCTTGTTTTTTATGTGCATACAAAGTGCTGACTTGCAAAGTGATGTAGTTCTCGGCGGTATAGCAGACCCTCGTGTACCGCTTTTATTGATTTGGTTGCAGGGCAACGATCAAATGCAGGAGCGCGCTAGCCAGCTATAAAAGCCAAGAATCATGAAGTGTTCTTTTCCCCCTCCTCTATTATAGTTGTTTTTCCTTTACGTTTTTGTCGGCTTGCGTGCCGAGGTAGCATATGAGTTTTGATACATTTGATGTATTGGATATGTTGGATGTTATGATTGTAAGGCCATAAGGCCGAACACTCTTTTGATTTTATATAGTTGTGGACACTCTGGATTTGAATTCATTTCCATTGTGTTCTGCGCGAGTTAGCTTTGTAGTAGTTGCTCTTTTATATATCACTTTTTAATGATGAAATTGTGATGGTTGTATGCTGTGGGGCTCGGACGGATCCATACTATATGGTCATTGCGGTAGATGCGTTACAAATAGTCACATCAATGTACCCATACAATTGATGATTTAGGATGGCATGTTGCATTGTCTGAAACCATTCGAGATAATTAGTATCATTCAAAGGCACGATAACAATCTATAAGGAACCGGAGTGACCATCAGTCTGGTGATGGTGATTGATGGTAGGGGTCTGAACACTGGAGGGGGGGGGGGGTCTAAGCACTTGTGTCCGAGAAGCCCGCCATAAAGTGCCCATGCAAAATTGTAGATTTGGGGTAGAGGCTCAGGTAAAATCTCAGCAAGAGGTTCGAGAGAGAGGCCCGGGCGCGAGGCTCGGGCAAGAGCCACAATATTACGTGAACTCAGCAAGGGGAGAGAACGAGTCCTGCAGGAGCAAGCTCGTTGAGATTGGAGGGCGCGAGCTCGGCAAGATCAGCGAAAGAGCTATGAGTGCTGCAGATAGTCTGACTACACAGTGGGATCACAATCTCGAATGGGACTGTAGCAGACAAAGTGCGGACGGATCACATGAGAAAGAAAAAGCCGATTGAAGACCTTATCGAGCTACATCGAACATGTCTTTCATATATTCAGGAATTGTTAGGCTCTGATACCAATTTCAGAACTTAAAATTGTATAATGTAAAATCTAAATCAAGTATTACATATTCCTTCAATATACACTAAAGAGGGTGACAGCTGAACTCCACAAGAGGTGTGGGACAAAAGTAAGAGGAAGAGAAAGCATCTACGATGGGCACTTCTATGGGCCTTTACAACTGGGCTTTAACATACCCAAAATCCTTAACTATATATATATAATTCAACTCTATGTATTCATAAATTGAGTAGTAAAAAATCATTGATAATTATTTCAACAACAACAACAACAACAACAGCAGAACCCATATAGTCCCCAATCATTGGGGGTATGGGCGGGGGAAGATTGGAAACAGACCTAACCTTTGGCCCTATGCACAAAGTGGCTGCTCACAGATTACCACTGAAATAGTGGCCCCCTATACCGTCACGTTTGCTGCGGAATCATGCCCTCAAATCAAAGCCAAAGACATCAGAGAGGGCAGACTCAAGAATCTATTTTGATTTATGTGCACATAACCATGCTTCCTTCATTCAGCATCCAGAGCATTGGTCTTGCACGAATCATTGATAATTATTTGAGAGAGAAAAATTTAAGAATATAAACATAAATGAGTGGAAAAGCATGAAGAATAAATTATATAGTCAGTTATGTTTTAGAAAGTCAGAAAAAACAGTTATTCAAAATAACATAATTGAAACTAGATTTAGATGGTTCAGACATGTTAAACAAAGGCTAGCAAATTAATCAAAGAAATAAAAGTAAATGAAGGACTAGAGACAAAAAGATGTAGAACTGGAGTACAATTGACAGAACTTTTACAAATAAATGTAAAGAATAGGTGAAAAAGCAAAAAAGAATAGTCTATCATTATTTATAATTTTACTTGTAATTTTATGGAAGTACTTTTATCCAATTGAATAATTATACCATGAGATAACTATTAGATTTATATGAGTAATTATTCTTTCAAATAATCATTACTTTGAATTTCTATTTCATGATAGTATTAGGTTTAATTGGATAGGATTAGTTTTAGAGCTATTTATATACACAGGTATTTATGGCTTGATTAAGATATGTTATGATTGAATGATTGATGAAACAAGTTGAATCTCAGTTTTTCACATCCCGCGTCAACTGAATCCCTTTCCTGGGACTTCAAATAGAAACCATTTATGTTTCTTGTGGATCACGAACACCGAATGTCTCTTTCGCAAGCATTAGCAATCCACCAGCACCAACAGTCTTTCACAGATCCAATTAATTTTGGTTAAGTAATACTAAAGTTTATCGCTCCAACAGCAAGGTCATCCGCACATCTAACTCCAACATTTTCATCTATCTGCAAACCATAGCTCCATGCCTCAAGTTGTTCGTGCCACCTCCCAAATGGTCAACCATATATACATACATGATCTGTAAGTGCATAAGTGAAAGTCGTCCAGTGTGCCTCTCTATACATCTCTTGTATGTTCAGCGCCGATACAAGAGAGTTGCCACACCATTTACATTACGAGTTTTCGATCGTGTTCTCCGCTTCACCCTTTGACCAGCGCATCTCAACCAAGATCAACAACAACTTCAGCCCAGCACACGTTTAGCTTATTTAAGTCGAAGGCATTTCATAATGGAATAAACATTTTAAATTCTTCGGTCTGTGTTATCGAACTCATTTGCTGCCAAACAATGAGTATTAATGGGGACAAGATCAATAAATTGCATGTTTGATAACGATGCTATGTTATAATTTATTATATTCCACAGTACTAGAAATTTTTGATAAATAAAGATTGGACAAAATATTGCATGGAGGTACTACATGAAGTAGTTGAGGAATCATGCAGACTCTTATGATTGCAAATATGATTTGGTTCATATTCTCATAAATATTGTTAATAATAGAGAAATGGAAATAGTTGGTGCAATTTACTCTTCCACAATGGGGGGCTATATATAGGAATTACAATGGACTAATAACACCGATAGGCGGTGTGGGATTAAACACAAACATTAATAATACTGAAATATTAATAACTCTAACATTCCCCCTCAAGTTGGAGGTGAAACCTTCAGCTTGAACACAACATAAAAAGAGAGGTAATGGTGGTTGGCAACGTGGGACAAAAAAGCAGCCACCGAGACCCAACCACGTGTCACCGGGGATACTCCAACCAGACATAAGCCACACATCGTTGGTCCACAAGCCGACCATGATCACGCTGGATGCTCTCGGAGCTGGACCCAGGTAAAACCAACAAAAGACAAACCACCCCTACCTAACATCGAAGAAAAAGAGGGGGGGGGGGGACAATCAACAGATGAAATATGCCTGGAGGCCGTGTGTGACTAAGACAAAGTCGGGAAAGCGACATCTGAGTTGTCGTCATCACGAACACTCCCCCTCATGTGGAATATGTGCATGAAGGCATAGACTGTACCTAGAGGACGTGACAAACACTCCCCTCACGTAGAACACGTGCATGAAGGTACAACCATAAGACATAACATGACACATACACACACAAAAAACATGCCATAAAACAACTATGGAGAACAACTCCCGGCGAGAACACATCCCAAGATGCAGCGAGCAAAGCACGAGCACACACCAGCGGCGAGCAAGGGGCTCAAGCAGCGGCGAGCAGAGGGCTCAAGCAACGGCGAGCAGAAGGCTCAAGCAACGGCGAGCAGAAGGCTCAAGCAGCGGCGAGAACAAGAGGGAGCCCGACAAGAAAGAGAGGAGCTCGACACGAAGAAAAATATTGATGTAAGTAGCAGCACGGGAAAACATCGTCCATAGTAGTACACAACTAGAAGGAAAAAAAAAACAGGCGGACAACACCAAGAAACGTTGACGAGAACTCGAGCCGAAGAGGGATATAACTACGTCGTCGAAGGGCAGCTGCAGGCTCGACGGGATCGAAGGAGACGCAGGATCAGCAGTCGGGAGGCAGCAATAGCGGTGATTGACAGGATAAACAAGACCAACGGCACCAGGATCAGAAGCCGATGTGCACGACAGATGTCACACCCACTGGTGACGGGATCGTCGAGACGAGAAGGCAAATGCGGCGACGGGATCAGAAGTAGCCGTGCTCGACGAAGAAGTTATTGAGCGACGCACCCACTGGTAGCAACCGGACGACGGGAGAAGCTCCAGCGACGCAGGCGACTGGATCAACATCGAGCAGGACGTCGGCGCAGGCGACGATAACGTCCACGAAGGAGAGCAGCATCCAGTCCCTTTGGCGACGGGATCAAAGAAGGAGAAGAGCGATTCCTCCGCCGACTGGAGCGAGAGCAAATGTCGCAGCAGCGGGCGACGAGATTGGGCTTGACGAGGCAGAATCATACGCCGGGCTTTACAAACGAGAGCACCGACGATTGACGAAGAATGGCCCGCTCCCGTCTTCGGAATCAGATGTGGATTCCGTCGACGAGAGCGGGGGGAGAACCGCTCGACGTAAGCCATACTTTTATTACTTCGACTGGTGCACTGCCGTTGCACTTCCTTCAGGATTCGCACCGCGCGTCCGTGCGTGGTCAAATTTTTGGCGCCCTTGCTGGGGAGCGCAACGGATTTTATCAGTCACAAGATGAAGATGTTGAAGCTACTTTAAGCATTTTTCTTTTGTTCATTTTTGTTTTCTTTGTATATTTATTCTCTATATTGTTAAAAAAAATTACAAGTGTGCAATAATATTATTTTGTTTAGTTACGCAGTGAGTTACTTAATATTTTTCTTAAGACACAAATCCAGTTCCCCCCACAACAAAAATGTATTCATTCCAACAATGTTGATGTTGTGGAGGATCCAACCACTCTAGCTCTGAATTCCACATGGGAAGGAACTCGTATAATTCCTAAGGTTCTTATTGTGAACCAACATATTACAGTCAAGTACCTTCGCAGTCGATAGTGTCAGAGAAAATAAAATTGTCCCTCTTGAAGCCAATGAAAAAAATAGACATTGCTGATTTTGCCATCGAAAGGGGCATGCGAAAGAAGATTCTGTGCGTTATAAAGTCAGCATCGAATGTCGGGATCCAGTGGACATAAAGCCTTCACCAGTTGATGATAGACTTGCATCATCCCCGTGTGGTACGGGGGGAGTTCAAGTTTAATTATTGATGCAGAACATGTCTCGGAGATTACTGTTGTGGAAGTGCTACCCGAAGCCATAGAGACAGTAAACACAACGGATGTTGTGTCACAGGACTGCAGTTCAACTTTCCCTGATTCTTCTACTAAATTTGAGTCCTCTAGTATTTATATTGATGATTTTATTGTTGTACATATTCCTAATCTTGTTGGTGAACTTGTGCAGGAGCCTCTGGTGGAGCCCAAACCTGTGACGAGTTGCATCGAGGAGGTGATTCCACTCGAAACCGCCGCCCCCTGTGCTACTTCTGAAATTCACCATGATAATGATTGCACCAACATGGATTTTGTGAAGTCAACCTGATAAGGATGATGTTGGGACCATTCCCTTTGAATCATCTTCTATTCATACTTCTTTTATTCCAATTTTATTCCCTCGTGTCATTTCTTGCAGGATCATGAATTTCATTATCCCTTTTTGGGGCATGATAATGATATTATTTTGCAAGGCACACATAAAAAGGCAATCTAGGTTGCCATTTTCTCAAACCTAATGAAGGACTACAAGTGTCCTTTAATTTCCTTTTCCCTCCCCACTACTCTACAAGAACGATAAAAAACAGGGAGAGGGAGAAAACTGATTTTGAGTTGGAGTAATTCTCCAACGCGGGAACTTAAGAGGACAGCTGAACACTTCTATTACAGAAATCCCACCAGTCAACACTGATAAAACTGCTTTAATGAGTCATGTTAGCGACAATAAAACTAGTAGCTATCTTTATTTCTTGCATTACTGTAAAAAATTTCCTTTAGAATTTCATGCTGTTTCAATAACCACGTCCTACAACGCAAATACTTTAATTTTTATCATATGCAACGACGATCATTTGATTGCTTGTGAAAACAAACTGTTCAGAGCATTTTTTGCTATGCGCCCGATCGTGCGCCCGATTATTTTTTATGACATGTTTTCCCCAGATCTGCCATTTTTGCCTCTCCTTCCTTTTCCCGAAAATACTGTTCCAGGAGCCCTAAAACACCAATTCCTGCCATTCTCCTCCAGATCCTAGCCTTTCCTCTTGGATATCTTCCTCTCAGAATGCTCTCGACGCCCTACAACGCCATATTCATCATTATGTGTGCTCACGCACGATCGTACACGGTGTTCATGCGACATCGGGTTCTTCCTCCTTCAACCCCCTTTCTTCCGGGCTTTGGTTTGCGCTCTTCTTATCCTCCCATCTAAGCTCTTTTACACTGTCATCATTTTTCGGAGAGAAAAAGAAAGTCGCTTCAAAGAGTATGCGGCAGGAAGGAGAGGGATTCAATATGAATAATGAACGGAAGAGAGAAATCATTATCTCTTTCGATCATCCCACCCATACCGAGCGATATCAGTGCCTCCGAGGGAAACAATTCATGGATTACAAAAATATTTCCCGGAATGTTTTGAGAGAGTTGAATTTGGTAAATGCAGTTAGGGATCTTATCTCACATAGTGGTTGGAAGGAACTTTTGAACATTAATGAGCTGGGCTATTTTGAACTTACCTAGGAATTTCTCTCAACTATTATGATTGATAGGCAGGTTATGGACCACCCACAACTAATGGATGTTGACTTCCGAATACTAAGAAACAATTATAGATTGACCTTGGGTGAGTTCTCTTCATTCTTGGGTCTCTAAGATGAAGATCTTGTATGTCCTATATAAATCCCCTTTGTGGATGAATATATTGCGCTGAATATTTCTTTCTCCTCTTTTCAACATGGTATCAGAGCAGGAATTGATTCCTCCCTGAATTTTTCGCCATCCTAACTGTTGGCGACCTAATTTCTTCGGTGGCTTCCTCTCTCGATTCCGCCTCTTTCTCTCGTTAGAGATCCCATTCTCGTCCTGCACCCGCTCCCGTCGTGCAATCCCGCTTCTGCTCCCGTCAATAAGATTGGCTTTTTTATTTCGCCGACGCAAGCGGCTTCTGCCCTCGACAATCTAGTCGACTCTCTCCTCCCCTTCTTCTCTGGTCCCGCCTGGAGCTAGTCCCACAGATCCCATCCTGCTCGACGATCTCCTGAGCTGATACCGTCGACGATTTCTTCTTCCGGCGACTCCCGCCATGCTTCCATTGCAGATTCCGTCAGCAGCTTCTGTCGACAAGCCGGACTGCTCTTCTGTAGTTGATCCCGACTCCTGTCCTCATCAACGATCACGTCTGTCACTGCTCCAGTCCTCATCTACGATCGAGGCTTTCCCGGTTCCAGATCTAGAGCCCGTTGAAGCTCCCGTGCTGCTTATTTCGACGTCTTCCTCTGCCGATTCTGTGCCCTGCTACGGTTTCTTCTCCTGTCAGCCACCATGGATCCTCATCGGCGCCTTCTTCTGCATCTGCGAGTGCTCTTCAGCAGCGTCTTGAGACTGCTACTTCGACGGGGATGAATCCCTTCCAGACTGCTTCTCTCATGGAAGACCTGTCGTTGGCTGCTCCATTTTTTTGTTGGTGTTTTCTCATCCCCTTGGTATGTTCTAGCCTCAGCCACTCCGCTGCTCCAGATCCAGCCGCTTCCATCTCCTGCCCTCATTTTTCTGACAATTCTAGTTGATTCCATCTGATGCATCCCCTTCTAGGGTGGTAATCTCTCAATGGTGGTGTCTCTTGTTAGTTTGGTTGTTGTTTATGTGTCTTTAATCGTCTTTGCAGTGTTGTTGTTAGTGTCGTCTTAATGTTTGTGTGTTTTATGCCTTCATACACGTGTGCCCCACGTGAGGGGGAGTGTTTGAGACAAATACGACTTGGATAATATTTCTCGACTCTCGCTTTAATCCTACACGGCCTCTTCGGCTTATTTCATGTATTGTTTGTGTTTCCCCAATTTTTTTCGTTGTTGGGTAGGTGTGGTTAGGTCTTTGTTAGTTGACCTTTCTATCCAGCGGGTTGTATCATGTGGGAGTATCCCCGATCACCCGTTTGTTAATTTCTATCCAGCGGGTTGTATCATGTGGGAGTATCCCCGCCTCCCCGGTCACCTGTCTATTGATTTCTTTCCAGTGAGTCTACGTCGTGTGTGGGACCTGCGTCGTGTGTGGGTCTACGTCATGTGTGGCTATGTCCCCGTCATGATTACCCGGTTTGGAATTTTCCCCGGTGGCTCGTCTATTGTTCTGTCCCAATTAGCCTACTACCATTACCTGTGGCATCACGGCCCGCCCCGAAGCGCACTCTGACTCTTGTCGAGACGGGTCATGACAGATTTCTTTCTTCCCCTCTCTAATCTCTAAAATCTGTCTTAAACACTCTCAAAAAACAATTTTCGCAACTTAAATAGTCAGTGACACCGTAGTTGTCCATTACTACTGCTCTGTATTCCTTGAGGATTCAACAACTCACTCGCACACTTTTTATTACTTCGGATGGTACACTGTCGTTGCACTTACTTGGGATCTGCACCGCGCATTTGTGCATGGTCATGTAGCTCTCTCACGAGCTCCATGCCTCTGGAAGCCGTGGAAAGGCTACGCCTTATCGTGTTACGATTTAGGTTCATAACACTTGGTATCAGAGTCATTTGATTTGCCTCCATGCTCAAAAATCATGGTTTCCACCACTATACCAAGATCTCACGTTAATGATGCTTCCACCTTCATCGTATTAGTCCTGTAGCAGCTCGATCGATCTTTCCCTACCCCATCTGCGTGCACGTGTGAAGCCCTAGTCCGGAAGAATTAAAGGTCGATCCCTTCCAATATGTTGACCTCTTCCATCCTGTCGACCGCATCCAACGCATCGATTGCCAATGCTCTATGCACTTTCCTCAAGCAATGGGAACGATGATTGATTGATGCTAGTGTGGTAATCGTAGGCAAACAGAAAGCACGAAATATAGCTTGGAGAAGAAACTTGATCATGCAAGGAAAGAGGGGATAAATGGTTCACAACAACTAATATCTGCTCCATATCTGTCTTCGCATCCATATCTTCTCGCAATAGATCCCAGCATCATAGAAAATCATCGAGGACATAGAGGGAAGAAGGATAAACCTACAACCATTTCCTTCGATCCCACTCTCCAAAGTCTAGTAACAAGATTATTCACTAGGGAACAAAAAATTTCGTCATAGGAGATTTTGTAACATCCCAAAATTCTGACCCGACCGATTGAACCCTTATGGAACCTAACCGGTTCAATCGGCCTCTTTTAGTGAGCCTATTCGAGACCAGAGTGACCTTGTTGGTCCGGTGAACCATTTACAATTAGTTTACCCCGAATTTCGAGCTACAATGACTAAAGCAGACTTTTGAGCAAATGTGCTTAGAATGGACTCTGGTCAGTGATGTTGCACTCGTAAGACCAATATGATTTCAATAACGTTCATTTCGTCGCATTCGATGCATACATATGAAGTTGACCAAAACAGTCGCCTCGAGCTATGCGACGCCTCAAATATGACTTTTGAGCAGATGACCTCAGAATTGAACTCAGTAAGTTTTGTTAGACTCGTGAAGCCTATACGAGTTCGACGAAACTGTCCGCGCTCCATTCCGATGAGTATCGGCGAAACAATAATGCGAACGCAAGTTCAAGTAACATAATTATCTAAAAGGTGATACCGGGCAAATGACCTCGGAATTCACCTTAGTCAGTTTTGTTGGATTCGTGAAGCCTATACGAATTCAACAAAACTGTCTGCGCTCGATTCTGATGAGAATCGACAAAATTATAATATGGTTTGCGAATAACGTATTTATCCACGATGGTGAAATCGAGAAAACAGCCTCGGAATTCACCCCAGACAATTTTGTTAGACTCGTGAAGCCCGTACGATTCCAACGAAACTGTCCGCGCTCGATTCTGATGAGAATAGGCGAAAATATGTCGTGGTCGCGATATAAAAATAACGCAAATGACCCATAAATTTGCAATCGAAAAAAACGACATTGGAATGGACCCCAATCAGTTTTGTTGGACTCGTAATGATGATACGAGTCCAACAGAGTCGTCCGTTTGAAATTTCGACGTCGTTAGACGAGTTTTTAATGCGACATAAAATTAGGCCGTAAACGCTCCGAAGAGCGTAAAATGAGCAGACGAACTCAAAATTGATCTCGGATTGTTTCAGTGGGTGCGTGTCAGCGAGACGGTCGTAATGAGCCTTTTCGGGAATTCTGAGTCCTTGTGCTTATACAATATTAATAATAACATTTCAAATATTATTATTATTATATTTATATTAGTATAAATATGTATATATACTAAAATTTAGGTTATGTTTTTCCCTTATTCGATTCCCCTCCCCCTCCCAGCAGCCTGCAGTCAAGCTTTCCCCTCCTCTCTCTTTCTCTCTCTCTCTCTAGCTTCAATGGCCGAGCCTTCTCCGGCGCATTCCTCTCCGGCAAGTCCATCCTCCGGCGCACTTCATCAGCCCTTCTCCTCCATTTCTAACGGCAAAGCTTCTCCAAGATCTTCTCTTCAAGTTTTCGGCGACAACACAAACCGCCGGCCTGCTCTCCTCTTTCCGGCAAGCTTTCCCTCCAAGAAAAACCATCTGGCCTCCTCTCTGCATTTTCCTGGCGAGCTGCTCCAGTAAACTGCAGCTCCCTCCATGTTTTCTTTCAAAACAACTACCTCCACAAGTTCTTCGGCGATCTCTTCCAAGCTCCGGTGACTCCAAGCTCTTTTCCGGCGAGCTATCTTCAAGTCGCAGGATCCATTCTCAGATTTCTAGCAAAATTCGCCGCCGCCCCTTCACCATTCCGCAACCCAACGTCCACCTCTCCAAAATAATGAGCGACCACGCTCTCCAAGCCAAAATAACCCACTCAAAGAGGTCGACACCACTTCAGCGACGATCAACGAGATCCGATCCGGCGAGATCCAGTGTCGGGAATGACGCACAAATGCCGCATATGCGGCTATTGGGTAGCATGCATGGACACAAGGTGCGTTCTTCCTCGACTCCTCCCTCCGCATAGATCTTAGGTTTTCAATTGTAGAAACCTTCTCGCAAAGGCCCCGTTTTTCTGGCGACCACGGACACACGAGCATAGTCGTGCTCGGTGTGGTCAAGGATCATTTTGAGTGGGTCCTTGCGACCCCTCTCCGCGAGTCTCGGGCTGCGACACGACGATAAATAAATATTATTGCGCGCGCAGTCGAAATAACGACGATCGCGCGGCGGCAAATTATATTTATGCGTGCGGCGATAAATAAATATTATTGCGCGCGCAGTAGAAACAACGACGACCACGCGACGACAAATTATATTTATGCGCGCGATGGTAAATATATATTTATGCGCGCGGCGGTAAATAATATCGATGCGCGCGATCAAAATAACAACGCTCGTGTCGATAAATAATATTAAATTGTTCGGTGAGATCGATGGTGGATCTCGTGATGAAACCCGCGGTGATCGTGCGATGGAAATAAGTGGTGATCGTGCGATGGAAATAAGCAGTGGATCTCGTGATGAAACCCGCAGAATCGAGCACGTCATTACATAGTTTGGATTTAGGGTAGAACTGTCAAATCAAGGACGCATCGCCGATTTCAATAATATTTTAGTAACGGCTCGATGCATTATAGGTCATAGTCGCATCCGCCAGCAAGTGATGCGTATGATGTAGACAATTCCAAACCCTTGATTAGATCTAAGATAGTGACTCTATAAGTGTTTAAGTAAGTCCAATGATCGTGTGATGGAATCAACGACGATCGTGCATTGGTGGTAGTCATGGAGCTTGCGGTGGAGACCTTCGACGGTGAAGATTCTTAGTCTGCGGAATGCTTAGTCGACTTAGGGTAGAATGGCTGAACAGACGCCGTTAGCATCACCTACTTCATGATAATGAATCAACGGCATGATATTTGTTAAATCATGGCGCAAACCATATGAGGTGGCTAACCCAAATCCTATTTTAAGCTTGGCAAATGATCAGGATCCCAAATCTGAGGCGTTTATCACACTTAAAGCATATGATTATACATAACCACATAGTGGTTCTGTGAATTTAACAGAGGTGAGGTTTGTGTAGTGATTTGGTTGAGTAGAGTAGCGAGTTGTTCGCCTCCCTTAGTTGGTGCCCTACATTGTATGTAACCCTACTTGTATGAAAATGTAATGTGTGAATGTATGTGGCGGGTCGCTGGCTCTACCGGTGGCACACTCCGGAGGGTTAGTACAGTGACTCTATGATAGCGTCATGGTCGAACAACAATGTGTGCCCTAGCCTAGTTGTTGTTTGTGTAGGTGTTAGCTACCTGGAGTTCGACCTGAGCTATGCCTCAGTTCTTTTGTTGTTCTGCCAGTATGGGCGAAGACTGAGTACGAGCTCGGACAGCCGTACGTAAGGCCTAGGGATGATTGTGCTTAAATACCCTAAAAGTGGCCAGGACGTGCCACTGCCACTGCTTGGCCACGACAGTGGTGCCTGTGGGTTGAGCTACCCCACAAATAAGTGTCTCAGTCGTTAATTTGTACTTGATTTCGATCGAGTGTTTGCGTCTCGACAGTGTGTATTTGTTAAGTCTATGTCGACATAGAAATCAAGTCTACATGTGATGATGTTAATTCTGGTTGGGTTTATTCTTTTATTAGTACTGCTCTTAGATGATAGCACGTTTCATACTGTTTTAGCCTTGCCATCGTTGGGTGCGTGTGTAACGGCCCCCTTATTGGCTACCGCTACAATTTGCATACCCATAACATAATTTTCATTAGAGTTGCAAGGTAAAAACATTTCAGAGTAAAGTATGCTGTAATAGAGTACAAAAGAAATATGCATGACAAAAGATTTCATTTCATTTCACAACTGGTTTGATTACAAAAGTCCACTAGCATCTTGGTAGCCCTATACATACAACAAAAAAGGGCTTACCATAAACTATACATATCTACATAACTGATGCAAAAAGACTACAACTCATAACAACTACACAACACTACTTGAAGAAAAACTGAAACTCCTCGTGCGGACAGTCTGGATCCTGGCACCTCGCCCTATGCTCATCCAACGCTTCAAAGACTACTGTGGAGACTTCCACCCAAAGTCGGTACCTCTTCTCCTGACGAGGAGTACACGGTCGACGCTGACTAGTGGTGGCTGGGACCGCCTCTTCCTTGACCTGTTTAGTTTATTTATTTATTTTATTAGTCAAAGGACTATGTGAATTCTTACCTTATTTTAAGTAATAGAATCTTTCTTGTGTAGCCTTTCTTGTCTTTAGACTTGAACTTAATTAATCCTCTTATGCTCGTTCTTTCATATCCTTAACTTGTGTATCTTATATCATAATTAAATGATCTTACCTGACTTTTTAATTATGGGCCATAATAAGCGTAAATTAATTTCTTACGTGTCCTTGACTCACACGTACATATTGCAATATTTAACACGTGCCCTTAACTCGCACGTTCATATTGCTCTTCGTGCCCTTGACTCGCACAAATCATCATATCGGAAGAACATTCTCCCCATCTCCCGGATTGGGTTAACTCTTAATATAGCCCATTAAGTTGATATGATTTTTTTTATCTTATTCTTTCTTGGAGGATTAAGTGATCTTATACCTTGCTTATCTTACTTTGCGGAATTATCATTCTTCAACTTATTTGGGGATTTCCTTTTAATTGTTTTATTTGCGACTTACTTATATTTTATTTTGAGGTTTCTATCCGAAGAATAGAATACAAGTCAAATAAAAGTAAGCAAATAAACACAATACATAAAATAAGAACTCACCCCGACTTTCTCTTTTCCTTTATCCTTGCGCTGATCGTTTCCCTTCCTTCCACCTTGGGAGTCCATATCCTAAAAGTAACATTTACATAATTAGCTAGGCCAGTTCACATGACAATTTGCCCCTCTTTACCCCACCTACATGTGTACACAAGTACTATTACGGCTGCCTTAAAATATTTAAGCTCTATACACCACTAATCCCCTTCCCTACAAGGTAAATGGAAGGCTAAATAAATTAGGGTTTGCTGTCCGAACCTAATACATACTAAATTGGCACTATTTCAGCAAGGGAAATGCATAATAATCCATAACATAACCCTATTTAGAGATTTGGTGTCCAATACCCAACATTAGGTGGCTGCCCTAAAAGTGAGACAAGGGGATTTTGCCCCAAATGAGGGATAGAACATAGTAGGAGCATTTTTCAAACATTAGGAATACTTAATACTTCTGAAATCGCATAAGAAGAATTAGGGTTTCACATAGGAATACTTGAAATCATGGATTAATGTCAAAATACACATAATAATCCATTTCAGAAACTTTTGAGATGCAAAGGGACTAAAAAAACTTCACAAATCTAAAACCCTAAATTTCTTCCCCACTCAAACGAAGCAAAAGGTTCACATAAGAACTTAGAGGAGTGAAGAGGAAGGAATTACCTCTCTAACGAAGGAGAAATCGAAGAAATCGGAGAAGATTTGAGGAATCTGGAGCTAGCGGCGTCGATCGGCTCCCGTGCGCCCTTCGTCGGTCTCGCAAATGCCTGGGAGAGGAAATGAAGAAATCGGGGATCGTTTTCTCCCTTAAGCGGGACCGGCTCACCCTCTATGTGACACGCACGCACTTATATTGCGTGAGTCACGGTTAATTCCACCGGGTAAGACCCTCTTTGCTACTTGCAGCCCAGTTTACTATTCGCAGCCCTATTTTATACTTAACACATTAATGTATATACATTAATTAAGCTTCCAAATAACTTGCGACACACGATTTTTTATCGTACCCTTGATGTACAATAATTCTCATAAAGATATACATTATTAATACCTGTATAATTTGACGACGACGTCACAAATCTCCCCTCCTTATTGGATTTTCGTCCGCGGAAATCTTCAATCTGAAACTACATCAAAGAGTTGAGGGAAGAGATCTCTCATAACATCTTCTTTTTCCCATGTTGCTTCGTGCAAACTGTGCCCTTTCCACCAAACTTTAACAAATCGGACTTCTCTATTTCGGAGCTGCTTATTTTGCCAATCTATAATCTTGTAGGGCTCGGTTGGACTTGATAGGTCAAATTCAACTTGAATTTGTTCAGAAGGAACAATTTTGTCTGGATCAGCTATATATTTACGTAAGGCAGAAACGTGAAATACGTCATGAAGATTCTGCAGAGAGCCAGATAATGCCAAGCGATATGCTACTTCTCCAATCCTTTCAGTGATTGCAAATGGTCCTACATATCTTGGACTAAGCTTGCCGATTTTTCGAATTCGTGAAGTACCTTTAAAGGGCTTTATCTTAAGACATACCATGTCTCCCACATTGAACTCCACTCATCTGTGTCTGGCGTTGTAATATATTTGTTGTCGATCTTGGGCTATCTTCAATCTTTCTCGGACGATTGCTATTTTATCATCCATTTTATTTACCTTTTTCTTTTCAAATAATTTCTTTTCACCATCTTCAGCCCAGCTCATAGGAGTGCGACACCTCCGCCCATACAAAGCTTCGAACGGTGCCATTTGTATACTGGACTGATAACTGTTATTATACGAAAATTCCACCAAAGATAAATATTTCTCCCACGAACCCTTGAGGTCTAAAACGACCATCCTTAAGAGGTCCTCTAACAATTGAATGGTTCGCTCTGATTGACCATCGGTCTGAGGGTGAAAAGCAGTACTATATAGCAACCTGGTTCCTAATCTTTTCTGAACCAATTTCCACGTATCTGATGTAAATCGCCCATCTCTGTCTGAGATTATCGATCTAGGAATTCCATGAAATTTTACAATAACATTAATATATTGGTCGACTAACCTTTCAACTGGTCCACCTTTCTGCATAGGAATAAAATGTGCAACTTTGGTTAGTCGGTCAATAATCACCCATATACCATTATTTCCAGATTTACTTCTCGGTAAACCCATAACAAAATCCATAGTTATATCGTCCCACTTCCATTCAGGGATAGGTAAGGATTGTAAGTACCCGCTAGGCTTTTGATGTTCTGCCTTTACAAGCTGACAAGCGTGACATTTGGCAATATACTTTATCACATCAGTTTTCATTCCTGGCCACCAAAAGTCTTGCTTCAAATCGTGGTACATTTTTGTTCGTCCTGGATGGATTGAATACATGGTATTATGTGTTTCATAAAGAATCTCCTCTCGAAGCGTATTGACATTAGAGATACATAACCTTCCATTCATAAATAACAATCCATCTTCCCCCACAAATGCTGTCGATTGACCACTTGTTACCTTTTCAAGAAATTTTACAAATATAGGGTCCTGATTCATCACCTTTCTAATTCTGTCTTTAATTGGATGTTCAACTATCATTTGATAAAGTTGGCCATGAGTCTGAGACGCTGTGATAAACGTAAGAATTTCTAACTTTTGCAGTTCCTGAAGTAAGGGTTTCTGTTCAGTCAATTGTACTGTCATTGATGCGATACTTTTTCTGCTTAGGGCATCCGCGACTACATTAGCTTTACCTGGATGGTATTTGATGTCCACATCATAGTCTTTTATCAATTCTAACCATCTTCGTTGTCGCAAGTTTATTTTTTTCTGGGAGAAAATGTATTCTAAGCTCTTATGATCTGTAAAAATTTCACATTGAGCTCCATACAGGAAATGTCGCCAAATTTTTAACGCAAAAACAACTGCAGCTAATTTTAAATCATGAGTTGGATAATTGCGTTCCGCTTCCTTTAATTGTCTTGAAGCGTAAGCTATTACTTTCCCATTCTGCATTAAGACATAGCCAAGACCTTTCAGAGATGCGTCACTAAAGATTTGAAACCCTTCGATACCATACGGCATCACTAACACTGGTGCTGTTGTCAGCCTTTCTTTTAACTCAGCAAACGCACTCTGACATTCTTCAGTCCAACAGAAAGGAACATTCTTTCGAGTTAATTTCGTAAGCGGTAGTGCAATTTTCGAAAAATCTTTGACAAACATCCTGTAGTAACCCGCCAATCCAAAAAAATATCAAATTTCTGTTACACTCGTTGGTTTTGGCCAATTTAGAATTGCCTCTACCTTTGTCGGGTCCACTGACAATCCATGTTCCGTAATCACATGTCCCAAGAAAGAGACTTCGTTCAACCAAAATTCGCATTTTGAAAACTTTGCAAACAAAGCATGATGTTACAAAGTCTGCAACACTATTGCTAAGTGTTCTGCATGCTCCTGCTTATCCTTTGAGTAGATAAGTATGTCATCGATAAATACGTTAATAAATTTATCCAAAAAGGTATTAAATACTCGATTCATCAAATCCATAAATACGGCTGGGGCATTCGTCAAACCAAAGGGCATTACTACGAATTCAAAATGCCCGTATCTTGTACTAAAAGCTGTTTTATAAACATCCTCTTCTTTGATTCGCAATTGGTGGTAACCAGATCTGAGGTCAATTTTAGAAAAGACCTTAGCATGTACTAATTGATCGAATAAATCATCAATACGAGGTAGTGGATATTTATTTCTAATTGTAAGCTTGTTCAATTCACGATAATCCACACATAATCGTAATGAACCATCCTTCTTTTTCACGAACAGCACAGGGGCTCCCCATGGTGATGTACTTGGTCGAATAAATTTTTTATCTAATAGCTCTTGCAATTGAATTTTTAACTCCGCCAATTCCTTAGGGGCCATACGATACGGAGCCTTCGCTACCGGTGCAGCTCCTTCAATCAGATTAACAGTAAATTCAATTTCCCGTGTAGGAGGTACTCCGGGCAGTTCTTCTGGAAACACTTCAAGAAATTCACATACCATTGGGACTGTCTTCGGTTCACAAGTTGTCGTATTATTCCCTTTTATCATAACCAACATTGCCTCACAACCCTTTCGTATTTTCTTTATTGCTTTCATTGAGGAGATCAAAACTTTCGCAATTTCATTCATCCCTTTAAAAACACAATGCGTCTGGTCGATTAATCTGAGCGTGATTTCCTTCTTTTTACAGTTAATAATGACATCATATTTTGTTAACCAATCCATCCCCAAAATTATATCAAATTCAGATAACGGTAGGACTGCAAAATCTGCTTCTATTGTTTTATCACTCAGCACCAACCAGACTTTACATCGGATTTGAGTATACATTTCAGTATTATTAGGCATCATGACTTTCAATTCTTCCTTCACTTGGTATGGTTGTACATTTAAACGCTTCACTGCCGATGCAGCTAAAAAGGAGTGGCTAGCTCCTGTGTCGAATAGTGCTTTCAAAAGATGATTATGAGCATAAACCATACCTGTTATCACATTATCATGTGATTTTGCTTCCTGTTGGTTAAGATTGAAGACTCTTGGCTGAACCTGCCTTTCCTCTCGTGGCTCCATTACGGATCCAGATGCAACTGATTCGATACCTTTTCCTGTATCTCTCGGAGTATCAAGATGATGCAAGGTAGATGATTGACCTGGTCCTCCTTTTGGATTCTTCCCGGCTTCTGATTTCCATAATGGGCATTCATGTTTCAGATGTCCAGGACGATAGCATTTAAAACAAACACCGGATCCCTTCAGACATTCTCCTGGATGAGCTTTCCCACATTTCACACATGTGGGATTACTTAAGCTAGCAGTACCACTTGCTGCTGGGGCTGGCAATGGAGGACCCCTTTTGTGCTTCTTCCATTTGGAGCCTCCACTTTTTCCCGAGAAAGCCTTACTCTGTTCTTCTGAAAATCTCTTTTGCGGAACATCAACCTTTCTCTGCGAGCTTTCCACATCTCTTTCGATTAATTTTGCCGTCTCTACCAACTCTTATATTTTTTAATTCTCTGGGAAATCAAGTGTACCCGAACATCTTCCCGTAAGCCCAACTGGAAACGGAAACAACGTTCTCGTTCATTCGGTACCATCTCACTCGCATAATAAGCCAGCTGAGTGAATTCCATTTCATACTGTACTACTGATCGATTTCCCTGCAATAAACGAAGGAACCTCTCCTGAAGAATTCGCTTCTCAGATGGTGGCACAAACCAATCGATAAATTCCTTCAGAAAGTCACTCCACGGAATATCGGCATTCGCACGTCCAGTAAAGTGGCCTTGAGATAAACTAGCCCACCACCTATTGGCCTCTCCCTCCAAGAGGAAGGTAACCAAATCAATTCTTCGATCCTCTGGGCACCGCATAGCTTTAAAAATTAATTCAATTTTCTTGATCCAGTCCTCTGTCTCCATCGGTGATAAGCCACCTCGAAAGATTGGGGGCCTCATATCTAAGAATTGTTTTAGATACCTATCAACTGCTTCATGGGCTGGTGCTGGTGCAGTATTGCCCATCCTAATGGCCTCTGCCAACGCTTGCATAACTTCCACTAAAGGAGGATTTGACCTTCCAGAACTATAACTTTCCTCTGTATTCGCTTGTGCTCTTTCTAATTCTTCTCTTTCTCTCCTACTTAAATAAGTTCGGGAAGGTTCCTGAAATAAGGAATTTAAATTCAGGGTTTGAAAGAGACGTTAAATTGTTCTACTGAAGTCTACTTGTCAGCTTACGGTTCCTTAAGTACTCAATTACGTTGAAAGTTCAACCTCGCCTCTGATACCAATTAATTGTAACGGCCCCCTTATTGGCTACCGCTACAATTTGCATACCCATAACATAATTTTCATCAGAGTTGCAAGGTAAAAACATTTCAGAGTAAAGTATGCTGTAATAGAGTACAAAAGAAATATGCATGACAAAAGATTTCATTTCATTTCACAACTGGTTTGATTACAAAAGTCCACTAGCATCTTGGTAGCCCTATACATACAACAAAAAGGGGCTTACCATAAACTATACATATCTACATAACTGATGCAAAAAGACTACAACTCATAACAACTGCACAACACTACTTGAAGAAAAACTGAAACTCCTCGTGCGGACAGTCTGGATCCTGGCACCTCGCCCTATGCTCATCCAACGCTTCAAAGACTACTGTGGAGACTTCCACCCAAAGTCGGTACCTCTTCTCCTGACGAGGAGTACACGGTCGACGCTGACTAGTGGTGGCTGGGACCGCCTCTTCCTTGACCTGTTTAGTTTATTTATTTATTTTATTAGTCAAAGGACTATGTGAATTCTTACCTTATTTTAAGTAATAGAATCTTTCTTGTGTAGCCTTTCTTGTCTTTAGACTTGAACTTAATTAATCCTCTTATGCTCGTTCTTTCATATCCTTAACTTGTGTATCTTATATCATAATTAAATGATCTTACCTGACTTTTTAATTATGGGCCATAATAAGCGTAAATTAATTTCTTACGTGTCCTTGACTCACACGTACATATTGCAATATTTAACACGTGCCCTTAACTCGCATGTTCATATTGTTCTTCGTGCCCTTGACTCGCACAAATCATCATATCGGAAGAACATTCTCCCCATCTCCCTGATTGCGTTAACTCTTAATATAGCCCATTAAGTTGATATGATTTTTTTTATCTCATTCTTTCTTGGAGGATTAAGTGATCTTATACCTTGCTTATCTTACTTTGCGGAATTATCATTCTTCAACTTATTTGGGGATTTCCTTTTAATTGTTTTATTTGCGACGTACTTATATCTTATTTTGAGGTTTCTATCCGAAGAATAGAATACAAGTCAAATAAAAGTAAGCAAATAAACACAATACATAAAATAAGAACTCACCCCGACTTTCTCTTTTCCTTTATCCTTGCGCTGATCGTTTCCCTTCCTTCCACCTTGGGAGTCCATATCCTAAAAGTAACATTTACATAATTAGCTAGGCCAGTTCACATGACAATTTGCCCCTCTTTACCCCACATACATGTGTACACAAGTACTATTACGGCTGCCTTAAAATATTTAAGCTCTATACACCACTAATCCCCTTCCCTACAAGGTAAATGGAAGGCTAAATAAATTAGGGTTTGCTGTCCGAACCTAATACATACTAAATTGGCACTATTTCAGCAAGGGAAATGCATAATAATCCATAACATAACCCTATTTAGAGATTTGGTGTCCAATACCCAACATTAGGTGGCTGCCCTAAAAGTGAGACAAGGGGATTTTGCCCCAAATGAGGGATAGAACATAGTAGGAGCATTTTTCAAACATTAGGAATACTTAATACTTCTGAAATCGCATAAGAAGAATTAGGGTTTCACATAGGAATACTTGAAATCATGGATTAATGTCAAAATACACATAATAATCCATTTCAGAAACTTTTGAGATGCAAAGGGACTAAAAAAACTTCACAAATCTAAAACCCTAAATTTCTTCCTCACTCAAACGAAGCAAAAGGTTCACATAAGAACTTAGAGGAGTGAAGAGGAAGGGATTACCTCTCTAACGAAGGAGAAATCGAAGAAATCGGAGAAGATTTGAGGAATCTGGAGCTAGCGGCATCGATCGGCTCCCGTGCGCCCTTCGTCGGTCTCGCAAATGCCTGGGAGAGGAAATGAAGAAATCGGGGATCGTTTTCTCCCTTAAGCGGGACCGGCTCACCCTCTATGTGACACGCACGCACTTATATTGCGTGAGTCACGGTTAATTCCACCGGGTAAGGCCCTCTTTGCTACTTGCAGCCCAGTTTACTATTCGCAGCCCTATTTTATACTTAACACATTAATGTATATACATTAATTAAGCTTCCAAATAACTTGCGACACACGATTTTTTATCGTACCCTTGATGTACAATAATTCTCATAAAGATATACATTATTAATACCTGTATAATTTGACGACGACGTCACAGCGTGAGTGTGGACACAGCTAGGTTCGAAACAGTAGGTTTTTAATCACTGTTCAACTTATTATGCACCTATACTTGATAGCCTACTAGTTGTACCTTCATTTTCTTACTATACACTGCTTAATCTATTTGCTTATATATGATAGCCTGATAGTCGTACTTATATTATTACTATACTTATACTCGTCTGCTATACTTGCATATTATATCGTCTGTCACTTCCTGCAGTGTGGTATTTCCCTCCCTTGAGCGTTCGGGCTTTGGGGGGAGTGGAAAGAACCACTAAGTCTAGTTTGATTGACGCGTTTACGCTTATCATTTTAGGCGAAGACTCTGCCGATGATGATGCAACCAAAACTGTGGGTGTTTCCAGAGCTATGACGTGTACTTGACGTGAACTCGACGTGGACTTGGCGTGGAGATAGAAGACATGAGGATGATTGTTGCTACCCTCAGCAACATCATTAATCATATAGTTAACTCATTAAATTTACATATTTACTGCACTTATATATCATCTTTCATCCGGCTAGGCATGTTATTTGTAAGCCTCCGAATTTTCTAGAATGTTGTACTTGGACTGTAGGGCCATCGTGCCGTTGTTGTGGCTATTTTTGTATTGTATTTATATACTCATATATTTCTGTGCTCTACTACGTGGCTGCTAGTCTTCCGCTAGTACTTATTCCGCTACTGCTCATAGTGTCCCCTGGTTGGGGTGTGATGGTTGTTCGCTTAGCACCATCGTCAGTTCATAGCTTAGAAGAAAATGATGAGAGAGGGTTGAGGCGTTCATACCTCTACTCTTCCGTTATTCCCTTCTTTGCTGTGGATTGGTGGTGGTGTGCGATAAGATCCCCTGGTCGTGCCTAGTTCCGAAGGGGGGTCTTACAGATTTAATTGCGTGCAGCGACAAAAATAAGGGGATGCTCCAGAAACTCAGAAAAAAAGTGAGATGATTTATTCAATAGAGAAACCATGTGAACTAAAGAATAAAATGTTGAGATGATTTCCTGTGTGCAAGTATTCTGACGATTACTATAAGACATTCCTAAATGTAGCATGATTCAATATCATTAATTATGAAAATGCTAAAATATTCCAAAGAATAGCTTATCAGTGAAGAATCCAAGGCCAAATATGAAAAATAATGTGGCTAATAAAAAGAACCACTCTTAAACCATGGGCTTACTGGGGATAACTACAAAATAATGATCGGTCCACAGTTACTTTACTCAATTAATACTGCATCGCTTTAGCTTTAGGAACTTGTTGGGAGCACTTACAAAGTAAAACATTTTGGCAAGGTGCAATCATAGCTTCCCCATAACTGATGATAATATTTAAAATACTAAAAATGAACAAATAATTCTCTGCCATCATCCAACCGATGAATTTTAAGGATCCAACTTATACAGGTATGTTTGTATACAAAACTGTAAACTATAAAGATTTTCTGTCATTAATTTTAGATGACATCAGCATATAGTCATACGGAACAGTGAATAGAGCAGGCATTATATAGAACATGCTGGAAAAAGAGAAATAAATCAAGTGAAGGATTATGAACATTACTCATGTTCCAATGCCTGTGCAGCTGTTAAACGCTTTCGAGGATCATATCTGTCATGTTATATCAATGGTTCTGTGAGTATCAAGCTGGTTGGAAAATGGATTCACCGGTAAATAGAGCTAACTTTTTCAATCATTAAGAAAATGCTCATAGAAACAATGAATTACCTTGATTCGATAAGAATCTTTTCTACAATGTAATATAGTAAAACAAAAAAGAATGGTCATTCTGCAAATAGTTTATCTTCAGTTTCCAAGTTTTCATCACACTTAACAAAAAAACTTTACTTTCAAAAAGGGGCTGGCAATTATGAGGACTAAAATTGAAGCTCAATTAGTGTAAGCAAATGAAAATAGTAATAATAATCATTATACAATGTTTACTAATGAACATAATCAAAGAAAAAAAAGAGTCCAAGAAAGATGAATGTTCATCTTAAATATACACTCAATTGTTTTCTTTTATATTCATATTATATTGTCATCCAAGTATTTTTTTTCAGTATGAATCGAGGATCAAATAGCATTTTAAATTGCTTAAATGAAGCAAAATGGCCATTTAGAAGGGAAATAGGAAGATCACTTACAATGTGTGATAGTTAGGATGGTTTGCAAGTAACATACACTCTTTCTTTCATTATTTTACTTTTGTTTAACCCAATAAGAATTTTAGGTACGCAGCATCAGGATTTAAATAGGAATGTGATAATCATTATGTTATAAGAAAATAATTGCAATGCCTTTGTTGTATGTCTGAATGTGATGGATGATTCACTGCAAGTATGCAATAATGTGTACATAAGATGTTGAGAACTAAGTTTAAGTTAAGTACTCCTTTCACCCAGAAACTGATTGGCAATCTGAACAAAAAATACAGACACTAGATCTTTAGAGAGTGTGCCATTGACCTAAAGGATCTAGAGAGAGAAATTTATGCTCAGTGGAGTTTTGCTCACAATAATAGTTATTAATCGAGAAGACAAATTGACGCAGGATGAATCTATAGGTGGCGGATTAACCGTGACCTAACCCTACATGCTATGCAAATCCGACGGCGTGAATCCAAATTAGATAATAAATTTAAACATCCCACGCGCAATTAATTCACGGCAAAGCACAAATAATTTATTAGGGCAACAAGCTTAGGATTTCCTCCGCGTGGAGGGCCAAAACACGAGCGCGCGGCGAATAAACCCTGCAAATCACAATAATAATCTAACAAACAACTACTATGCAAGATATTCAAAACAGGTACGAGATCCAATCCAATATATGTGTTGAAAATAATAATCCAATACAAATTAGACTCACAAAGTAGTGGGCTGACCAAGGCAAGGAAGAATTCGGAGCCGGAAATGCGTGGACGACAATCCGAGGCAGAACCGGAGGCGGGAAAGCGACGTAGGCGGCTGTCCTAGGCGGCGGAGGGTGAAAACAGACCGGAAATGAGTAGATCCGGCAACGTATAGGGAGATCCGGGCGGGGAAGGGTAGATCCGATAGATTGAGAGCGGATCTGGGCTGGATTTGTCCAGATCTGGGCTGATCTGGACAAGGAGGGGGCTGGAGGTGGTTCCACGTAGAGGGGAGGGGTTGCTGGCACTGAATGGAGGGGGAGAAAGTGGGGGCGGCGGCCTGGGACGTGGGCTGACAGAGGGGAGGTGGCTGGCAGCAGCAGCGGGAGGAGGAGGGAGGAGTGGTGGTGGCGTATAAGAGAATAGGGGGGGAAAGGGGCGGCTGGCAGAAACAGCGGAAGGAGGAGGAGAGGCGGCAGCGGCTGTGGTTTCAGGGGAGGCCGGCGGTGAAACAGGGAGGGAAAAAAAAAACCTTATAGATGAATAGTAAATTTCATTTTTGAATAGTGCCAAAGAGGTGATTTTCTGGACAGCCAACAGTGGCTGTTTGGGGGGCTGTTGGGGGCTGCAGGAGGGAGTTTGGGAGGGGGAAAAGAGGGCTAGGGTTAGGGAGTACCTTGGGGAGGGAGATACAAGCCTAGGAGTCGTCACCTAGGGTTCCACGGAGTCGGCACCCTAGAGGGATCGCCGGATTTCGGGATTTCTCTTCTCCAAAATCTGCAATGCCAATAATCAGCCCCCTACCTATCTATTTATAATAAAAGGAGGGTTAGGGCATCCCCCATCAACGGCTATGATTGGCCGGAGGTGAGGCTACCCAAATACATCAAAATAAATGCAAACATAGTAAAATAATATATCAAATCGATTCGCAACGCGAATCCGGACACATCTGTGGAGTCCGATCGTCGATCCGGGCACGCCATATATGGTAAGTCACCAAATCAGCCCCGAGTGGGCCCAAAACTCGTCCTCGTGTTTGCTCCGCATCACAAATGACATCGGACACCTTTTGAAGGTGATGTACGAAAGAAACTGCAGAAATCATTGTATTAAGCATAGAATGGAGAGAGGATGTTACTCAGGAAGAAAATAATTGATAAAACACGAGAAGATTGAGTGATTCGAGATAGACTTAAATTAGCTCAAGACCGACAATGAGAATGTTATGATGTCGAAAACAAAAAAGTAGAGTTTACTGTCAGACTAGGTATGATTGAAGATCAAGGTTTTCAGAGATATAGTTCAAAAATCAAAAAAGTAAATTTAGTCTGTAGTATGTGAGACTATCTGAAGTCGCTGAGAAAATTGGCGAAAGCTCACAGATTGTTTCTACTGGAAGATCTCTGTACCGGAAGAGCTTAGCAATATTCATGATGTTCTTCATGTTTCCTCCTTGAGAAAGTTCGTTTTTGATCCACATAAAATAGTTTCTCTGAATGAAGTGCAGATTGAAACAGACCTATCAAGTCCTATAAATTATTGATATGCAGTAAGATAAGAAATAAAGAGGTAAACTATGTAAAGTGAGGTGGAAGAAGTTGAAAAAAGGAATAAAATATTATTTTCCAATCTAAAATCTAAAGATTACATGACACTTCTATATATAACAAAGGCGAAGAACCTAAACCAATATTAGAGGTCTGAGAGACTAAAAATACAACAACAACAACAATGCTCAAGCCATTATCCTACCACAGTGGGGTCGGCTATATGGATCCTTTGTCGCCATTGCGCCCTATCTTTAATCATAGCCTTATTAATACCTAAGTACATCATATCTTTCCTTATAGTTTCATTCCAAGTCTTTTTTGGTCTACCCCTCCCCCGTTTATCATGTCTAGTGACTAAACTCTCACAACGCCTAACAGGTGCCTCTCATGGTCTCCTATGTACATGTACGAACCATCTTAAACGAGCTTCTCGCATCATCTCTACAATTGGCGCCACTCCTTTCTTATCCCTGATACATTCATTCCAAATTTTATCCAGTCTCGTGTGACCACACATCCACCTAAGCATTCTCATCTCCGCAATTCCCATTTTTTGCTCATGTACACCATTCGCTGCCCAACACTCAGAACTGTAGAGCATTGCTGGACAAATTGCAGTACGGTAAAACTTGTTTTTAAGTTTTAATGGTACTTTACGATCACATAAGATCCCAGACGCGCCTCTCCACTTCAACCAACCTGCTTGGATTCTATGTATCACATCTTTATCTACACCTCCATCTTTTTGAATTATCGATACCAGATATTTAAAGCACTCACTGCGGGAAATATCTTGGTCACCCAATTTAATGACGGAGTCATCCGACCTTCTTGCACTACTAAATTTAAGCTCTATATACTCCTTCTTTGTCCTGCTCAACCTAAAACCCTTCTTTTCTAAAGTGTCTCGCCAAGATTCAAGTTTCGCGTTTACACCCTTGCGCGTCTCCTCGACCAAAACAATATCATCTGCAAATAATAATCACCAAGGTAGTGCTTGCTGGATATGTCCGGTGAGCTCATCTAAGATAAGGGTAAAGAGACAAGGGCTTAAAGCTGACCCTTGATGTAAGCCAATGGCGATAGGGAATTCCTGTGTTAATCCTCTAGATATCCTCACCCTGGTCACTGAATTTGTATACATATCTTTGATTACGTCAATGTATGATACATTTACACCTTTCTTTTCTAAGACTCTCCATAAGACCTCTCTTGGAACTCTATCATAAGCCTTCTCCAGATCAATAAACAACATAAACAAATCTTTTTGACTTTCCCGATAAATGTCAATGAGTCTCCTCAAGAGCTATATAGCTTCCATGGTTGACCTCCCTGTCATGAATCCAAATTAATTCTCTGAGATGCTAGTGTCTCGTCTAAGTCTCCTCTCTATTACGCGTTCTCATAGTTTCATAGTATGACTCATTAATTTAATTCCCATGTAATTGACACAATTTTGTACATCTCCTTTATTCTAATACAAAGGTACCAAAATACTTTTTTAACATTGGTCTGACATCTTCTTTGTCTTCAGTATCTTATTGAAGAAACTTGTAAGCCATAAAATTCCTTCCCTCCCTAAGCATTTCCATACTTCAATGGGTATATCATCTGGCCCAACCGTCTTTCCATTTTCATTTTCTTCAGAGCGTCATCTATCTCTGTGCTTGAATTTTACAATAAAAAGTTATGTTTCTATACTCCTCCAATTTACTTAACTCTTCCAAGTTCAGTTCATTGTCTTTTCCTTCATTGTATAGTTGATAAAAGTATCTTGTCCATCGCTCTTTAATAGCCACATCATCCGTCAAAATCGTATCTGATTCATCTTTTATGCATTTAACTTGGCTTAAATCTCTTGTCTTCCTCTCTCTAGCTCGAGCAATTTTATATATATCACGTTCTCCATCTTTGGTATCTAGTCGTTTGTAAAATTGTTCATAAGCTTGACTTCTTGCTTTACTTACCGCATTTTTAGCTTCTTTTTTGATTACTTTATACTTTGTCAAGTTTTCATCATTCCTACAAGCATATAATGTTTTGTAGCTGACCCTCTTTGCCCTCACTTTGTCTTGCACTTCCTTTTTCCACCACCAAGATTCTTTTTGTGGGGGCGCACGACCTTTTGACTCTCTAAGTACGTTCTTTCCACATAACCATAAGTAAGAAGACATAACTTCCCATGTGACACTAAGATCAACATAAGGATCATCAATTAGTTGTTCTAAAACCGCTGCCTTGAAAACAACCTGTTTTTCCTTCTTCAAGTTCCACCACCGAATTTTTGACAACACTTTTGTCTTTCTCTTAAAGTTATTATATTTAATTTGCACATCCAACATCACTAGCCTATGTTGCATTGTCAAACTTTCTCCTGGTATGAATTTGCAATTTTACAAAACTTTTTATCCATTTTGCGAGTCATAAAATAGTCAATTTGTGACTTATTTTGTCCGTTCTTGAATGTAATTAAGTGTTCTTCCCTCTTCATGGAGAACGTATTTGTCACAATTAGCTCACGTGCTATGACAAAGTCTAGAATGGTTCTACCTTTTTCATTTCTTTCTCCATACCCAAATCCTCTATGAACATCTGTATAATCCATATTTTTCTTCCCTACATATCCATTTAAGTCTCCTCCAATGAATATTTTCTCGCATTGTGGGATTGCTCTTACCAGATCATCTATGTTTTCCCAAAATTGTACTTTAATAGCTTCACTTAATCCTACTTATGGCGCATAAACACTAATTACATTAATAGTTTAATTTCCTATGATTAATTTAAGAGCTAAAATTCTATCACCTTTTCTGCTTACCCCAACAACTTCATCCCTCCCAGTAGTATCTACAATAATACCTACTCCATTGCTTGTTTTATTTTTTCCTGTGTATCATAATTTAAAACCTGAATTATCTAGAAATTTAGCTTTCTCACCCACCCATTTAGTCTCTTGCAAACATAAAATATTCACCTTCTCCTAATCATTGTATCCACTACTTTCATCGATTTTCCCGTTAGCGTACTTATATTCCAACTTCCAAACCTAAGTCGATCACAAATCCTACGATCTATTTTTCTAGGACGCCTAATATGTGGATGTCTAATATGTGAGGGCTCTTGTATATTTAACACTACACTCAAGTCCTTTTGGAGGTGCAGCGGTCTTTGCCAAGACACTGCATTCGGACCATACGACGAGGACTATTGCATATTTAACACCACACCCAAGTCCTGGAGATGTAGCGGTCCTTGCCAAGACGTCGCATTCAGACTATACGACGCGTTTCTTAAGGGGAACAACCTAACTTTAGCACAATTTCTCAAAAGATCCATATTCATAAGGGTGACTAAATTTTATGCTGGCCGTTTACCTAACACAACCCTCACCATTTCTCATCCGGGCTTGGGACCGACATCGACTGGTTTGAGACTAAAAATAATAAAGAAAAACACGTGCCTTTACAATAGGCTTTAGTTAATTTAATTCATCTAATTTAACACTCCCTCTCAAGATGAGAGTATATGTTGATCATTCCTAACTTGGAGATATTATTTTTGAAGGTGTCACAGCTCAACCCTTGGTAAAGATATTTGTCAGCTGATCTTGAGTGTGAATGAACGAAGTGCAAATATTACCTTTCTCCGGGTGGCCCTTGATGAAATATCTACCAATCCAACATATTTTGTTTGGTAATGTTGAACAGGATTATGAGCAATGTTGATAGTTATTTTATTGTCGCAATATAGTCATATAAACTTTCCATGTCGTAGTCTTCTGCATTATAGATTGAAGCCAGAGTCCCTCACATATTCCTTATGCCATTGCTCTGCATTCTATTTCTGCACTGGAATTTGCTATCACATTTTATTTCTTACTTCTCGAGGTCACAAGATTCCCTCCAACAAAGGAGCAATATTTTCGATGGTGGATTTTTGGTTATCTTGGATTCCAGCCTAATCAACATTTGTGCATACTTCAACATTCAAATGCTTGTTCTGGGAGACTAGGAATCCACGTCCAGGAGACTTCTTCAGGTACCGTAGCACCCGTACATAGGCTTCCTGATGTCACAATTTGGGAGAGTGCCTGCATTTGCTCAGGATCCTAATTGCATATGTGATATCACGAGACTGTGTGAGGTAATCTTCCTACCAATCTTTGATAGCTAGCGGAGTTCACTTTTTCACCAGTATTGTCTTTATCAATTTTATAAGTTACTTCTATGGGGGTATCTGTCGATGCACAACCAAGCATCCATGATTTTTCTAGAAGGTTCATGACATATTTCTTCTGAGAAATGAAGATGTCGGTCTGATCGCACAACTTCAATTCCTAAGAAATATTTCAACTTTTCAAGATTTTGTCTTCGAACTACAAGCACAGGCGTGCTTCAAGCCACATGATTTAATTCAGATCATTTCCTGTGATAATGATATCATTGACATAGACAATGAGAATCACCACTTTATATGCTTTCCTCTTAACAAAGAAGGCATGACTAGAGTAACCATGTTCGTATCCCAATAAAGTCCTGGACTTTTGCAACTTTCAAAACCAAGCTCTGGGAGATTACTTCAAACCATAGAGAGACTTTTAAGTAGACAAACTTTCCTTTCGGATTCTGTTTTTAAAAATCCCGACGGAAACTTCATTATACTTCTACTTTAAGATCGCAACCTAGGCAAGCATCTAAACAACATTTTTTACATCCTGCTGCAGATCCCAACCTAGGCATGCAGCGCATGATAAAATAATGCGGCAGGTATCCATCTTGACAACTGGTGCAAAAGTTTCATGAAAGTCCACGCCAGGGGGTTTGAGTTTATCCATGAGCAGTAGCCACATTTTAATCTGTCTACGAACACTTCTTGATGTTATTTGACAAAGAACACCCATTTGGAGCAAACATCTTTTTTCCAGTCAGGAGAAGAGATAGTTCTCAAGTCTGGTTCTTCTCCAATACAGGCATCTCTTCTTCCATTGCATTTTCCCATCGTGGTATATCTATTGCTTCTTAGCAAGTGTTAGAAATACAAACAGAAGATAAAAAGGAGATGAAGGCTTTATGTATGTGTGTGTCAGATTGTGATATGAGATAATATTGGCAATATGGTATTTAGAAGAGGTCGGGTTACTTTTCAGATGTATGAGAGGTTGATGGAGGTCTTCATCAAGACCTGGTTAGGAAGATTAAATCTGTTGTGGTGGAATGGGGTTTGTACCATCTCAACACTAGTGTTGTATCACTAATAGAATTGAGAAAGAGGAGGAATAAGCCTCCTGACAATAGGAATAGGAATCGAGGTGAGGACAGGAGTGCATGTGGTAGTCGGACAAGTGGAAGGAGGAAAAAACGAGGCCACGATGAGAAGGGAAATGGTGAGAGCGTCAACATCAGTGTCTCTTCTTCCTAACGAGAGTCAAAGAATTGTTCCCCTTCATAGAAAGTCACGTCCATGGTACCGAAGAAACATAGAGAAAGGATGATAAAAATGATACCCTATAGCAGTAGAGGAGTAGCCAATGGAAACACATTTGTGGGAATAAGCATCTAAGTTATCACGATTGTATTGATGAACATGGAGAAAACAAACACATTCGAACAAACGAGGAGGAAGATGAGATGTGTAGACAACACATTTGGTGGACAAACGAGAAATAAAGGAAGTATATTGCAAGGTACCGGAGAGAAGATAGTTAATGGGGTAAGCCGCAGTAAAGATCGCTTCGCCCCAATGGGATTTCGGGAGATTCATTTTAATAAGAAGGCATAATGTGACTTCAAGGAGGTGCTTATCCTTGCGTTTAACAACACCATTTTGGGTGGAGGTATAGACACACGTGGTTTGATGAAGTATGCCATGGTCAGCAAATTATGTACCAAAAACATCACAGTCGTCTTACTCCCCTCATTGTCAATTTGGAGGACCTGAATAATACTGCCAAACTGAGTAGTCACCATTTTGTGAAAAAATTTAAAGCAATCAAAACACCACTTATCTATTTTATTAATTACACCCAAGTAGAGTGAGAAAAAACAGTCAATAAATGTCACAAACCAACGGTGGTCGGAGAGAGTGCACAGGAGAAGGTTCTCAAACATCAGTATGAATAACATCAAAAGAAACCGTATTAGAAGAGGATAAATGAGGCGGATTTTATCGTACATGTTTAGAAAGTGCACAAACATCACAAACAAAAGTGCTTATAGAGCTAGAAAACATAGAAAACTGGTTGAGAAGATAGCTTGTAGAGGGGTGTCCAAGACGTTGATGCCATCATCTCACATCCACGGTAGAGGGACGAGAAGTACTAAAGAGAACTTGAGGAGGTGGATATCCCAAAATGTACAGGACCCCCAGTTCCTACCACTTTCAATACACTACATTGTTGCCAAATCTGAAAATCACAACCATCGGGGAGGAATGTTACTGAGCATTTTAAGGATGTGGGCAAGTGACTAATAGTTGGCAAAATTGCAAAGAAATGTAGGAATATGTAAAACTGATGTGAGGGGCATGACAGAGGAACATAAGACGGTTTCCTTACCAACACTGATTTTTTTGCCCCAATTCACTGGAAATCAGTGAATTGGGCACCCAATTTACTGAAAATCGGTGAATTGGATGCCCAAGTGCGCCTAGGTGCGCCTGAGATCATATTTTTCCCACCTCTGAAAATCACAACCATCGGGGAGGAATGTTACTGAGCATTTTAAGGATGTGGGCAAGTGACTAATAGTTGGCAAAATTGCAAAGAAATGTAGGAATATGTAAAACTGATGTGAGGGGCATGACAGAGGAACATAAGACGGTTTCCTTACCAACACTGATTTTCTTTGCCCCAATTCACTGGAAATCAGTGAATTGGGCACCCAATTCACTGAAAATCGGTGAATTGGATGCCCAAGTGCGCTTAGGTGCGTCTGAGATCATATTTTTCCCACCTCTCAAAAAAATTTCATTAATCAGGTTGAAGAAAAGACCTTGAAAAGCACAGGCGCTCCTGGGAGCTGGTAAGGCGCGCACCTAGACGCGCCTGGGGCACCTCGCCCGCCACTGCCTTGCAGAGGCAAGGGCCGTTGCGCCTGGTGCGTCTCAGGCGCGCGCCTTAAAAACTATGGCACTAGGAGGTTGAACAATGGTCTCATCAATGTACCCATATAGATAATGACTGTGAATGGCATATTGTATTGCACGAGACCACTTGAAATAATTGGAGTCGTCCAAAGCTACGGTGGTAATCTGGAAGGACCCAGAGGAACCCTGGAAGGACCCAGAGGAACCATGGGTTTGCGGAAAATCATTACCTTGAGGGCTTGTAACATGAGAGGAGGTTTGAACACATGAATCTGAGGAGTCGGACATTTAGAAACTTCAAACGGAAATAGAACTCAAGCGAGTAAGTAAATATAGAAATTGCTCGGAGAGCTCGCGGCGGGAATGTTCTAGGCGAGAAGCTCTTAGTAGCAGGAATTGTTCTCGGTGGCATGAATCGTTCTCGGTTAGAAGCTCACGACGGCAGGAATCGATCTTGGCAGTAGGAACCGTGCTCAGCAGTAGGAAGTCATCGGCGAGAAGCTCTCGGTGAGTTCGCAGTGGAGACGCGCGGCGATGGTGGGAGCCCACAGTGACTGGGATTTTGTAGTAGGGAGGGGCCCACGACTGGTAATTTGCAGCGAGAAGAGACGCTAGAGGTCACGGTGACCGGTAGCGTACAGTGGGAGCTCGCAGCAAGAGATCACGGTGATTGCAGAAGGAGCACACCCCGACTAAGAGGTTGCACGATGGGCATGGTGGTTGCACGATGACAGGGAGTTCGCAGTCCACCGTGGGGAGTTCGCTTAAAGCGCAGCAATTTGAAAACGAAAAAATGGAGCGGCGTAAAAAACGCTTGGTTTGATACCAAGTTGACATAAGGAATAAAATATTATTTCCAATCTAAAATCTAAATATTGCATGACACTTCTATATATACACAATGGAGAACTCGGAAGAATGTGTCTTTCAAGTGGGAAGACGAGTGTCAGCAAGCATTTGAGGCACTGAAGAACGATTAACGACTGCCCCAGTTTTGGTGATGCCTGAAAAGTCAGATGGGTTTCAAATCTATAGTGATGTGTCCTATAAGGGATTAGGTTGCGTGTTAATGCAACGTGGAAAAGTAATTGCCTTTGCTTCTAGGCAATTAAAGGATGCTGAAAAGAATTATCGAACGCATGATCTAGAGCTAGCGGTGATAGTGTTTGCGCTAAAAATTTGGCGACATTATTTGTATGGCGTGCGCTGGGAAATCTTTACCGATCATAAGAGTTTGAAGTATATTTTCGATCAGAAAGAAATTAATCTGCGACAGAGAAGGTGGCTGGAATTTATTAAAGATTATAATTTGGATATTCAGTACCATCCTGACAAAGCAATTGTTGTTGCAGATGCTTTAAGTCGGAAAAGTGTAGCCGCGTTATCAATAATGCCGCAGTTTAACAAAAAGCTCTTGCGAGAGTTGCAAGAAATGAAAATTTTCTTTATTTCATCATACGAGGAAAAACGAGCGCAGCTATTTCAGATGCATATCCAGTATTCGCTTAAAGATCGAATCCAGAAGGCAATGCCACAAGATTCGTTTCTGATGGGTGTGTTAGAGAAAGTGAAGAAGGGAGAAGCAAATGTTTTTACCCAGAAGAATGAATTGTTGTTTTTGAATGACAGAATCTGCGTGCCTGACGCGGATAATTTAAGAAAAGATATTTTATATGAAGCTCATAACACACCGTATTTGATTCATCCTGGCCGAACGAAAATGTATCTTGACCTGAAACAGGAGTTTTGGTGGCCCAAAATGAAACAGGATGTGACCAATTATATTGCTCGATGTCATACCTGTCAGGTAGTGAAAGCTGGGCACATGAAGCCCGCTGGTTATCTTGGGTCACTTCTTATTCCTGAATGGAAATAGGATGATGTAGCAATGGATTTTGTATTTGGCTTACCGGGAAGTAAGCCAGACAATGATGGGATCTGGGTAATTATTGACCGCTTGACCAAGAGCGCTCATTTTATTGCGATGAAGCAAGGAGGACCTACTGAGAAGTTGGTGGAATTATATATAAATGTGATCGTTAAACTCCATGGGATTCCGTGAAACTATAGTATCTGATCGAGATGGAAGATTTACATCCGATACATGGAGACGAGTGCATAAAAGGCTAGGAACAAGAGTATTGTATAGTACAGCCTTTCATCCTCAGACTGATGGTCAATCAGAACGCACTATTTAGATGCTCGAAGATTTATTGAGAATGGTGGTTCTGGATTTGAAAGGTTCGTGGGAAAAATATTTAGCGTTGGTGAAATTTGCGTATAATAATAGCTACCAATCGATGATCCAGATGGCTCCGTTTGAAGCTCTTTATGCAAGGCGATGCAAAACTCTCTTGAGTTGGGCAGAAGATGGGGAAAAGAAATTATTTTTGAAAAAGAAAACAGGTAAAATTGAAGAAAAGGTTAGAATAATTCAGCAGAAAATGAAGATTGCGCAAGACCGTCAACAGAAATATTATAATATCCGGCATCGTCGAGTCGAATTTAATGTTGGCGATCAGGTGTGCATAAAAATTAAGCCTATTAAAGGAGTTTCTAGATTTCGACGTATTGGGAAACTCAGTCAAAGATTTGTTGGCCCCTTTCCAATCCTTGAGCGTATTGGCGATGTGGCCTATCGTTTAGCTCTACCCGATGAATTGCAGAAATTGCATGATATTTTTCATGTTTCTGCTCTCCGGCGATATATTCCTGATCCAGATTTGATGATCTCTGCCAGCGATGCGCAAATAGAAGTTGATTTGTCTAGCCCGACTGAACCCCATCAAATTATTGATCGTCAGAGCAAGAATCTCCGGAATCGCGATGTGAATTTTGTCAAAGTGTGGTGGAAAGGTCACCCGGCCAATGCTGCTACTTGGGAACGAGAAGATACAATGATGAACTTATTGCCCGCGTTCTTTCTGAACCAAGAAGATTGAATTTTCGAGGACGAAAATTATGTTAAGAAGGGGAGAATTGTAAGAACTGAACCTGAATATGTATAAATGTTGTATAAATGTTGTATTATATTGTATAATATGAGAAATAATATTCCCCTATAATGAAAAAGAGAAAAAGATTTAGTGCCGATTCGACGACACGTTTTATTTTTAAATTCGAGTTAATTCGAAGATTTTTGCGGCGATCGTTTCGTATTTATTTTATATTTTGATCAAACTATATTTTATATCTTGGCTTTGCGGCGAATGATCGAGTTGCTGATGATTAAAATGAGCCTGGCTTGGTAATAAAATTTGATGGAGGTTGAGAGCCTGGCACACTTGATGGCTAGCTGATTTGGTTACTAAATTGGCTGATTTGGAATTTTTTGAAGTCCTTTTATATATGTGGGCTGGCTGGTTCTTAATTCCCTAATTCAGGTTTTAAAATTAAGCCTTAGATTAAGGCTTAGGCGGTGGAATTGATGTTGGGCAGCTCTTTTATGTCTTGCCGCTAGACTTTATCCCGATATCTTCTTTTTGCCGCCTCCTGGAGCTTCTCGGGCAGGGAATCCTGCTGCTCTTCTCCTTCCTTGGTGGTCGACAATGTTGGGAGAGCTGGTTCAGGGCTGTGGCCTTCTTCTTCTTGTGCCGCCACTGTCCTCTTGTGTTGCTTGGTGCTCGTTGGTTGACTTGTTTTGGACTTGGCCGGCTATTTGGGCTGAACCTCCTTTATGTGAGCCCTTCTCTTTCTCCCCCTCTTCTACCTTCTAATTGCTGAAATTTAGTTTTGTTATGCTGAATTTCAACTTGGCCGGCTAGGGTTTCTGATATGGGGATTTTTACTTTCTCTTCCCCCTCTTTTATTCCTCTTTATTTGCTATTTAGATTATGGGGGTTGGAGTTAATGGCTGGCTATGAGTTCCTGCTTTGAAAATTTAAGGCTTTCCCTCTCTTGTTCCCTTGTTTAATTCTTGAATTTAAGGGCTGATGTTATTAGTGTTTGGTGGGGAGATTTAGTGGTTGTTTTCCCTGCTTCTGTCCCTTTTAAAAATCTAATTGTTGCTATTCCTGTTTGTTGGCTGATGTTGGCTGGCTGCTGCTCCTGTTGGCTGGCTGCTTGGCAGTTGTTTATGCTGGTCAAGTGTCCTTGTTGCTTTGTTTCTTGGCTGCTGTTTGTGTTGGCTGCTTGGATGCCATTTGCTGAATTGGTGACTGTTTTGAATGGTTTTGGACTGCAATGGCAGCCCTTGGAGCTGCTGTTAGCAGCCCTTGGTGTTGCCATTTATCAGCCCTGAAATGCCCTCTTGATAGCTTGTATTGGCTGGGTTTTAGCTCCTTGTTAGGCTGCTGTTTGGGCTGCCTTTATTAGCTAGTGTGGGCTGTTTTCCTTGGTTTTAATTGGACACTAAAGTGACTGATTTTTGAAGAGTGTGGTGGCTGATTTCTGAGTTTTGTAGCGTTTAAAATCTGATTTTACGCGTTCCTTTCGAGTCACCAAGCTCGTCGTTTCCTAGGCAACAACTAGAGGTCGTAGTTGTGGCCGTCTTAGGGAGTCTACTCGTAGCTATTTAAAGACACAACCCTAAAGTAAATGATTTACTTGATACTGTAGAGGATGACGTCCGGCGATAGACGCGATGAGAATCCTTCGAAGGATAAGGGCAAAGGAAAAGTTGCGGTGAGTCTTTACTGCTTTGATTTCGTATTCATTTGAATATTTTAACTTATGAACATGTAGAATATGAATTGCCTTGATTTAAAGAAATTTGAAGATTTGAAATCACTGAAATTATGAAATCGCTAAAAGGCTAAATATTGATTAGCAAGCGATGGAATCTCTGAGGGGAAATTAATATAATTATTTCCTATATTTATGAATTGAATATCAAATGAAATGCATAAGAAATAGAGAGTCGTCGACGCATCGAAACACTAAGGGTCAGCCTAATAGGGGGTAAGCTTCAGACTCCTACACCCAGTTGGAGGGGTAGATCTCCTACGAAAATTGATACTGAAATGTCCAATCTAGGAGGCATGGAAGCCTGTTGCGTTGTCGAGCGTCATAGAACGGACATTGAATTGATGGGCCAAGATGTTTGATTTGAGCATGACCCTCAGTATTTCGAAAGAACGAAAGAAATATAATCAAACATGAAAATAACCTATAATGAGATATAAGAAACTAAATAACATAAATGGTTTATTTTTGTGTACCAATTTACTTTACCTGTTTACTTTCTTTCAGATTCTACTATACATGTTCATACAGTTTTACAGATATATATAACTATCTGTTATAGCTGACTCTTCGTGTTTGCCTGTAGGGCGGTCGAAGAGGTAAGGAACTCACTTAGTTTTCTAAACTAACTAGTTGTTTATCTTATTTTTAGGATCAGACAACCAACGTGATAGGCCCCACTAGGAGGATACCTATGGAGACAGAAAGAAAGCAAAGGGAAGACATAGTTCGGATTCGGGTTAGCGTGTATTTCAGTTTGTTGTAGAATTCAGTTTAGTATGTATTTCTGTTATTTTGGTTTTCCCTGTAATCCTGGACATAATGTATATTATTAAAATGAATAAAAGTGTTTTTATGTCTTTTACTGGTACCACTCCGGTGATCCGCTTAGTTGCATTATTTAATTGTGTAAAACCTGCTCAGAAGAAAGAAAAATTTAAATTGTGGCGGACTCCGGGCCGTTACAACATGTCCTTAAATCATACAAGAATCATAGATTAAGGTTTCTCTCGACTCGCGATCTATCAGAGAAGGTCGACATATACTCCCTCAATGTGTTGCTGCTCTCATTGGGAGTAATGCTTCATTTGAACTTTTACAATCGGCATTTCCTCTCCCCATACGTAAAGCGGACGTTGGTTTCCTCAGGCATCGTCGATTCACTCCCAATGGCCCTGATCTCCTCCCGTCTCTCAGTAGATCGATCCCAAAGGCTTCTGCATCAACACCTCTTCCAGCTTATCAATCTCAACAGTTCTTTCAGTCAGTCGATCACACAGCTAGTGCCTAGTAAACTTCAAATCCCAACTCTCCAACAAGAATTGGTCGGTAGCTTCCTCAGTACCGTAAATGAGACATCATCGTTGCGTCAATCACCATTGCACCTCAATTCAGCCCACCATCGGTAGCCAATTAGTCAAAGCTTGTCCTGATGTTCAATACGCCATTAAGACCCGGATTTAGTCAATATGTTTGCAGATTCATCAGTTGCGTCAATCACTCCTGTTCCTATCTTTGTTGAAGACCATTTCCACTTTCTACAATTTCAAGTGTTTCAGGCACATGTTATCCATGATGCGCCGCTAGTTCCAGGTACATCAATTACCTCAGCTTTCACGACTCTGTCCTTACTTCAACCCACCTGGATCCTTGATAGGCACTTCTGATCATATATCAGGTAATGAGTTTGTTTCATCAGTTGCACAAATCACCCTCTGCTACGGGTATTGCTCTTGCCAATGGATCTATTTCCTCCGTTCAAGGTATTGGCATTATCAACTCACATTTTATCTCTCCACTCGGTTTTGTTTGTTTTCGCATTTCTATATAATCTTATTTTCATTCAATAGCTAATTCAACATCACCATTGCACTGTCACCACTTATGGAACTTTTGTGTGCATACAAGATTCGACGACGAGGGAAGTTATTGGTACATGATGTAAATCCAATGGCGTTTACTACGTTGTTACACCGATGACTGCGCTGAACGCTTTTGGGGATGAACTGCAGACACATTGTTAGTTTGGACATCCTAAATTTCAAAGTCAACAATGCATGATTCCTTTTTTGTCTATTCCCAAAACTTTTGAATATGAATCCCGTCAAATAGGAAAACATTGTGTCCTTTCTTAGTGCCCATAAGCGTACCTCCGCACCCTTTGCTTTAGTCCATTCTGATGTATGAGGGCCCAGTCAAGTCGTGTCAAAACATGGTCTTTGGTATTTTATCACTTTCATTGATGACTTTTCTCATATGAGATGGTTGCTTTTATTGAAAGATCGTTGTGAATTATTTTAAATTTTTCAAAAAAATTGTGTGGAAATTAAAACTTAACTTAACACCCAAGTGCATATTCTTCGATTTGACAATGCCCGTGAGTATTTTTCTTACAATATTTGGACTTTCATGTCCTCACAGGGAATGATCCACCAATCTCCATGTTCTCATACTTCAGAACAAACGACATTGCAAAAAGAAAGAGTCGACATTTAGTTGAAACGACTCATACCTTGCTTATTCATATGCATGTTCCCGCTCGATATTGGGATAATGCTATTCTGACTGTGTGTCATCTCATTAAGTGCACGTCACCATCAACATTACATCACCAAGTGTTGTTTTCTATTATGTTTACTCGGGAGTCTGTATTTCTTGTTGTATCTTCAGGTATTTGGCTGCACCTATTTCATTAATAATCTCTTATCGAGTCACGATAAGGTCCTACAAGGCAGTCAAGTGTATGTTCTTAGGATATTCCTAAACTCAAAAAGGTATGTAGTGTTATTCACTTTCCATTCAACGAGCCTTCGTGTCCGCCAATGTCACCCGTTTGAAACCACGTATTTCTTTGATACGTCCACTTATGTGAATCAATCGATCTCCAGTCCTACATCTTCCCAGGTCGTACTCTTGTTCCCGATCTTATTCATTGTGCTACCTAGAACGAATGTTTCTGCTGAACTAGTTCTGCCGGCTTAGCTCCAAGTTGATATTCGTGGGTCATGTCTTTGGTCCAGAGATCAACATTGCGAACAAGTAACGTCGTCTCCTGGCCTCACACTTGTATCAATGACATCTCTGGTTGATGACTCCTCTATACCCAACAACCAATTACTTGTTGATGATCACCCCATTGGTCATCTGTAATCCTATTCGTACTTGTGTCACTAATCACCCCATATCACATTTTTCTTTCATATGATCATTTGTCTCCAAGTTATAGAGCATTTGTCACTTCCCTATCTTCAATTGTTATATCGATATTAATATTTACTACTCTGTCTCACCCTGAGTGGAGAGAAGCCATGAATGAGAAAATGAAAGCTTTGGAACCTCTACCGCGGGGAACGGTAGCTTCCAGGCTTCACAATTGGACTTGAGGAAAATTGAGGTGTTACATTAGATACTTCCTTGGTTTGAAGTAGCCACGACACATAAATATCTTCATATCTCAGTGGAAATACGTTCTTGGCACTCAAGAAGAAGTAAGAATACTCGGTTCGAAGCTACTGAATACATCTATGGATTCAACCCCTAAACTTATACTAGGTCAGGGGAGCCTTAAAAGATCCAGGACAATATCAACGACTAATTGGGAAACTGAATTATCTCATTGTCACACAACCATATATCTCATTTGCAATTAGTATGGTTTGTCAATTTCTCAATGCACCTTACGGGAAGCATTGGGAAGCAGTGCTCCAGATTCTTCGGTGCTTGACAGGAGCATCGATTCGTGGTTCATTTTTTCAGAACCAAGATCACCAACAGGTTGTGGGGTATACTGAAGCATATTGTGTAAGATCTCCTTTAAACAAACGTTCCACACCAGGATATTGCATCTTACTAGGAGGGAACCTAGTTTCATGGATAAGTAAGAAATACTCAGTAGTGGCAAGGTCGAGTACAAAAGCCAAACACATGGAGGTAGCAACATGTGAACTAATATGGCTAAAATAGTTGCTGACTGAGTTGGGATTCTCGCAAAATGTGTCAATAATGACTGTGTGATAATCAGGTTGCAATTTGTATGCATCAAATCCTATGACAGGAGAACTAAACATATTGAGATTGATTGTCATTTTATTAGATAAAAGATCGAGTCCAAAGAGATAGACATCTCCTATGTGAACTCAAATGACCAACTTGGTAGGTATCATGACTAAAGCATTGAGGGGCCCAAGAATAGACTATATATGTAACAAGCTTGCTATTGCTGATATATACTCACCAGCTTGATTGGGGTGTTATATATAAATATATATTTATATCATTAGGGGTTTATGGGTCATTTTATGTAGGTGGTAACCCTATCTCGATGTATATCTATAAATAGATAGATATCGGGTATTTCCCCTTAATAATATATAGGAGAAGAATTTTCAATTCCTACACTTATGTTACTCTTATTCATCTGAATATTGATTCTGCTTTGATTTCTAGTGACTCATGTTGATATTGCAAGGAAAAAATTGTCTCAAATTATGCTCTTGTACGAATGGTTATTGAAATGGATTAGAGGATCGCTAAAGTTGCACTTGTTCTCCTCCCCATGAAATTTAAGCACTCCTTATGTAATGCAACTAGGACGTAAATACTAGGCCAAGGAGTGTTTACGTGAAAACAATATGTTTCTTCATGAACTATTGGTATCCTCTGGCAGGACCCGTTAGCGTTGACCATGTACCACTGGACTTTATCCCAGTGAAGCCTGTCATTATGTGAGACGAGTATGGTTGAGCTTTATTATTTTTTGGTGGTAAACAATATTAGTTGTATATCTTGCCTAGGTTTCCTCATTGGCATTATAGGACTAGATGGGTCTCTCCACTCTAAATGTCTAGTTTTGAATTGGATGCTCTTGGGTTTCTACATGATAGAAGAGAGAGGTTCCAAGGCCCAAGCCTCTAGTGTCCATGTGTCCACATGAAGGGGCATGTTGGTATTCCACCCTGTAAGACCCGTCGGCTTTGACCATGTACCGTTGGACTTTATCCCGGTGGGACCCGCCATTATGTAGGTTGTGTATGGTTGAGCTTTGTTGATGGTTGACAATATTAGTCTCACATCTTGAATCTTGGGTTTCCCCCTTGGCTTTACATGGCTTCGTGGGTCTCTCCATTTTAGCTGGCTAGTTTTGAGTTGGATTCTCCTGAATTTATACATGAACAATTATTTATTTCCCAAAAGAGGTCAATAAGTAGATAAATTCATGAATTAATATTTTAAGGTGAAGAGCTAAAGTCAACAACAAAACAAAGCTTTGCAACTTAAGAATATGATATTAATCGAGGCAGCCCAAAATGCTCTAAATACCAAATTGATGGAGCCTAGTTTTGCCCAGTGAAAAACAATTAGAAGAACAGCCTAGTTGTGTTTGGCCATTGGAAAAGAAATAGAACACAAAACTTTTTAAATTAATATGAACACATGATAGAAAATATGGAATATTAAATTGAAATTTGTGATGAACCATCTAGAAATGTATGGAAATAAAATCCAAAAAGAATATTATCACATACTTCCTTCCAATAAAATTAAAAACTGCTCTCATACTCAAAATAATCACAAGTCAAAAAATTTATGACAGAGGCAGCACATACTCAAAGGGTAGACCTCACAATTGTTAAAATTAAAAAACCGTGAATCAGTGAAAAACTGAAAATTCCTTAAGCAAATATCTCCAACACCAAATGCAATGTGGAGTAACAAAAAGAATTTAGCAGATAGTGGAAGACCATTTAATTTAAAATGAATGTCCAAACAATAGTTGAACTCCAGCCTAAAGAAACCAGTGTAGCCTACAGTAGTTGTAGGGGCAAAATGAATAGTGCATGTATAAAGAAGAAAATGGTGGAAAATTAGTAGGTAGAAGCACTAGATGAAGGGAGGGGAAGGAGGAAGACATTAAGTCACATCAGCAGTCAAGATAGGTCCCAATAACTTTCTGCGTTTTTTTTTTTCAACAGCAGCCAAACCAACTAGAGAACAACAATCAAGAATCAGAAATTCCACAGAAGAAAGAAACCAGTAGAAAGAAATCATTGAAACGAAGAAAGAAGAAGCTCAAATAAAGAAGCAGTAAGGATTGAAGGGATGGACATGCAAGCCTTTCACTGCAGCATTAGGTAATTACTGTAACTTCCTTTTTCTCTGTTTTTTATAGCTGATATATACAAAGGAGCAAACAGCCAAAGCCAATCACTCATGCGATTAGGAAGAGGTTACAATTAATTCCATGCACTGAACCTCCAGCTACAATTATTCAACCGCAGCTTCAATTTTATAACTACTGAATTCAATATTACAATGTCATAATAACTCATAGGGAATAGATACCAAATATGGGAATCAAAGAAATATAAATATTTCACTAGACCCAAGCAAACAAGAAATATAAATATTTCACTAGACCCAAGAAAACAAGAGTAATCAAGCTCTACCTAACTTAAATAAGGATATGATCCTAGCAAAGCCAGTCATGGAGCATATACCACGCAATCTTCATCACAACAAAAATAACTAGATGTCCAACATAACATAGAAATAAACATAACAAAATAATAATGTGTGTCTAAGCTAGTCAAAACTCATGCTAAGAATATTCTGTACTATATGAGAAGAAACAAGGGCAATACAGACAAATAATAAGAGGTAATATGTGGCAATAAGAAAAAATACATACTCGAGCATTTTTGAAAGGAGATCATATGCAGGGCTCTTCGGAGGCAAATGAACATAGCTATGAAGAGAGGAGCTTTCACTGAAAATGATGATTAAAGTAGATTAAAGGTCTAGCTGGAGTAGCTCAACTGCCTATAAAGACAATTGTAAAATGTTATAAGAAAGAATGCTGTTGAAAGATGCAGCCATTGAAACTATTCAGCTGTTAGAAAACACTTTTGCATCAGCGTAAGTGATGTATCCAGTAATGGGGATCATGCCACATGGCCCGTTAGGGTCTACTCACGCCGACCTTGGGCCCAGTGACGATCGGGGCCGCTCATCTTGAGCGGATCGCCGACCGTAACATTTTTCGTTCTTTGCATTTTTAAAATTTTCAATGTAATTATATTTATTTTGGGGATACAAACGGATAATCATGATTGTTCGTTGCCCCTCTCTAGTCTATATATAGGAGTAGAGGGCTCTATATATGGTATTAAAAGTTGAAGCAAAGAAGACTTGCTTTTGATCATCCGGTGCTGAATCCAGAACCCCCAGGTGTGAAGTTTGGACCTCCCACAACCCCCCTTGCCCCCGGCCAACATCTCCCTCCCGTCCCCTCCAAAACCGAACCTCACCTTAACCTCCAGCCGGCCCCCAATCCAGCCCTTACCTCCTACAGTCGGCAGCCACCTTTCCCCCCTCCCCCCCTCCCCCCCCCCCCCCACCACCAACCGGCTGGTCAAAATCACCACCCAACAACCGGCCGGCCACCCAACATTCCCCTCCCCGTATACCTCCAAATCATCCCCCTTCCCCTCTCCAAATCACCTCCCTTTTTGTTTCCGGCAATCATCGGAAAACATTCCTCGGCCACTTCCGGTAGACCTCCACCACCACCCTTCAAGTTTCATTCGTTTTCACTTTTCCGGCGATTGCCAGAAAACACCTCCGGCCACCACCACCGGCGACCACTTCTGGCCAGCCACCACCCCATAACTACCTTAACTACCTCCTCCGCTACCCCACTCCTACAATTTAGGATCTCCTCCTAAATCTCCTCCACTACTCCACTTCCCCACCTCCACAACAGCCAACCCACTGTCCCTCAATCTCAAGTCGAACCACATCCCTTGCACCCTCCCACAACTAGCCTCATAACCCCCAAGACCCTCCTCTCACGAACCGAGCCACATAATCCCCCCAATTTATGTGGAGCCACCTCCCCAATTACCCCTCCCTCTCAACAGGTAGCTCCCCTCCACATTCTCCATACTCAGACCCTCTTCCACATTACCCGAGCCCAACATCCTCCCTCTACAAGCAACCAACAGCCTCGGTACTACCACAGAACCCATCCCACCGCCTGGAACGCACTGCAGCCCGACTTCACTTCCTTGGAGACACTCTAGCCTGTTCAAAGACAAACCTGCTGTCCAGGATCCCTTTTCCAGCAAGCCCTGATGCTGAAACTGTTTTTCATCCGCCCGACAAGCCACTGACCAGCTGCCCTGCCTCCTGAAACAGCCTCCATTCGGCCCACTTACTGCCATCCAGAATATACAGCCCTGTGGCTGTCCAATCCAGGCTCATCAAGCCTTCGGGAGGCCCGATTTCAGCCAACTACCACCTACTCTAGCCTTCCACCATTGGTGGTTTGTGTGAGTTTTAATTTGAAGTCAATTCTTATTGTTGAATTAAGTGCTTATTTCCTACTCAAGGGATATGTCATTTGTTATCATTGTTTCAAGCTTTTGAATTTTTTGAGTTTTCATTTACTTGGTCATTTGGTTTTTGAGTACTCTTACATATATACGATGTACCGTGTTTCCTTGTTTGTTTTATCTAGTGCGACCCGTTAGTATTTTGATTTATAAATAAAAGTTATTGCAAGTAAAATCAATTATTGGAAGCGTGTATGCATATAGAAAAGTACTATTAGCTTATCTAGGACCTTACCATGCGTCAGTTTGATATCAGAGCCCAGGTTAGAGTCATTTGCATGCTTTGTAGCAGTATGGTATTTAGGCATATCATGGCAGAGTCTCTTCCTTCAGATAACCAAACCACCGCCAATTCTAACACCGACTTGTCAATCTCCGATTTCCAAAATAAATTGACGAATTGATTCGATCAAATAGTGCACAGTTTCATGACCTTAAGAATCAACGTCCATTAGAACTCATTAGGCCACAAGTTGTCCACCACTCATTGAAATATTGAGGGGCTTCCTGACCGTATGTTCATCAATCCGCTAGCACAGACTCCTCCACCCTTCCCCGAGGGCCCGGATCAAGCTTACGATTGTCGTAGAGATCCCACCATTGGTCGACATAACAATCCACAGGAGGAACGACCACAACCCCGATATCCTTTGCATAGAGACCGCCATGTTCACCACGCACGGTTTGACCAAGGTAGAGATGACTTTATGGACTACCATGATCCCCGAAGAGGTCATGAAGGTGAGGATGATATCACACGTCGTATTCGTATCGATGCCCCATCCTACGATAAGCAGTTGGATGCTAAGGATTTTAGTGATTGGTTATTAGTACGAAATGTCAGAGAGAGTGATGAGTGGAAAACTATATTTAAGATAAATGACAAATTATATGAGTGGCTGGTTATGACATTTGGGCTATCCAACGCCACTACTACATTCATGTGCGGGATGACTCGGATTTTACGCCCATATATGGGCAAGTTCCTCGTAGTATATTTTGATGATATTCTAGTTTATAGCCAGAGTCATGAGGAGCACCTCAAACACCTGTGACTGCTCTTCGATACCCTTCGTAAGGAGCACTTTTATATCCATCTGAAAAAGTGCACCTTTCTATCTTAGTCTGTACACTTTCTAGGGTTCATTATCTCTGCCTCAGGTGTGTCAGTAGATCCTGACAAAGTTAAGTCTATTCGAGATGGCCAATCCCCATAATATCCATGAAGCTCGTAGCTTTCATGGGTTGGCCACATTCTACAGATGCTTTGTTAGAGGTTTCAACATCATAATGGCTCCATATACACGTTGTCTTCGAAAGGGAGATTTTCAGTGGACACCCTCCGCCACCCAGGCACTTGAGGACATTAAAGCCAAATTGACCACGACCCCAGTTCTCCGATTACCTTATTTCAGCCGAGCATTCGAGGTAGCTTGCGATGTTTCCACCGTAGGTATAGGAGGAGTACTAAGTCAAGAAGGTCATCCGATTTCTTACTTTAGTGAGAAACTAAACGACGTCCGTCAGAGATATTCCAACTACGACCGGGAGTTTTACGCGATTGTTCGGTCTCTACGATATTGGAGACACAACCTCATCCCTTGTGAGTCCATGTTATATTCGAATCACTAGGCCTTACGTTATTTAGTCTCCCAGAAGAAATTGAGTCATCGCCACGCTAAGTGGATTGAGTATTTACAAGGTTTCCATTACGTTCTTAAACACTGAGTTGGTGTTGAGAACAAACCAGTCGATGCACTTAGCCGTCAAGTGAGCTTATTCCACACCCTTATCACCGAGATCACGGGATTCGAGCGTTTGATCACGGAGTATCCGAGCTATCCAAACTTTGCGACTATATACTCTGCACTGTCTCAGGGCTCACCTGAGGTCATCCCTGACTTATCGATCATCAATGGTTATTTATTTCGTGGCACGCTCCTATGTATTCTCAGTCGATCAAAGATCGTCTAGTCTGGGAGTTGCACGCTGGCGGTGCAGCTGGTCACTTTGGAGGAGATAAAATCACCGCGCTTGTAGAGGATTATTTCTATTAGCTTACACTCAAGAGAGACGTTCTGACAATGCTACATTTGTTAGACGGCCAAAGGGTCGCGACAGAACACGAGTCTATATACACCACTTGCGGTACAACACCAGCCTTGGGTGGACATCAATATGGACTGTGCTCGGATTACCTCGCACCCTGCACAGGCACGACTCTATCCTTGTCGTTGTTGATTGATTTTCCAAAATGACTCATTTCATCGTATGGAGTAAGACCGTCGATGCGGCACACGTCGCATCCATATTTATTCAAGACATCTTTATGCTTCACGATCTACCTAAGACCATTGTATCCGATCGAGATGTCCGATTCATGAGTTAGTTTTGAGTAAGCCTTTGGAAGAAAACAGGCACTACACTACAATTCTCATCCGCTTACCACCCACAAATAGATGGTCAAACTGAAGTAGTAAATAAAAAGGAAATCTCGTACGATGCCTTGTTGGTGATCACACCTCCTCTTGAGATTCAGAGTTACTCGTAGCAGAGTTCACAATTAATAGCGTGATAAATAGGATGACGGGGTTGAGTCCATTACAAGTAGTCTTAGGTTATGAGCCTTGAAAACCCAGATCTTATTCCTCTACTCATCGAGTCCCGCCCTAGCGAGTCTGTTGAGTCCTGTGCATGAGTCTATAGTTTGTATGAGTCTACATAGTTTGTATGAGTCTATCCGGCAAAAAATTATTTGCAATAATGATATTTATAAATCTTATGTTGATATCCACAGAAGACTGCAAAGCTTCAAATAAAGAGAACAAGTGATGGTCTGTATACGTGCCGAGAGGTTCCCTAAGGGAACTGTTCGAAAATTAAATGCTACGCAAATGGATCATTACATGGTCCTCAAAAGAATTGGGACAAATGCTTACGAATAAGATATTCCGAAGAGTATGGGGATTTCACCCGTAATCAACATTGAGGATTTGACCCCATTCTTTGAGTAACACGACTACATATATCCTTAGCCTCCTGCCGCCTCAGCTCCTCAGTCTCAGTCCACTACTCAACCATATCCCCAGCTTACACCGACTACCTCACCGCAGCCCGAGTCTTCAACACCGATTGATCATTTAGCTTCTTCTACAACAGTACCAAATCCTCCAACACAGGTTTAACCGACCACAGTCACCGGACCGTTCAGCGTCATCACTATTCCAGATACAGGTCCAGCTTCTTCCGCAGTAGTACCACTTCCTCCGGCACCTGTTTCATCGCCCATTGGCACCGGACCGTTCGATGTCATCACAGAGATCATGGCCCATGAGCTCGTACCAGCACCAGACAGAGTCAGATAGTTGGTTCACTGGTAGGGCCACAGTTTTATCGACAACAGTTGGATTTTAGCAGCAGAGCTTCAGAGACTCCCCCGGGCCTACGACGACATTATGATCATCTCCATTCTTCGGAGATAAATGCATTTGAGAGGGTAGAGTTGATGAGGATCATGTCACACAGCCAATTAGGGTCTACTCTCGCCGACCTCGGGCCTAGTGACGAACGAGGCCACTCATCTCGAGTTGATCGTCGATCGTAGCATTTTTTAAATTTTCATTGTAATTTTATTTATTTTGAGGGATACAACGAACGGAGAATCATGACAGTTCGTTGTCCCACTCTAATCTATATATAGGAGTAGAGGGCTCTATAGATGGTATTGAAAGTTGAAGTAAAGAAACTTTGTTATTGATCATACGGTGTTGAAGTGGGAACGCCCATGTGCGAAGTTTGGACCTCCCACAACCCCTCTTGCCGTCGACCAACATCTCCCTCCCTTCCCCTCCAAAACCGAGCCTCACCTTAACCTCCAGTAGGCCCCCAATCCAGCCTCTACCTCCTACAACCGGCAACCACCTCCCCCCTCCCAAACAACCACCACCAACTGGCTTCCCAAAATTAACCCCAACTACCAGCCGACCAACCTACTTTCCCCTCCATGTATAGCTCCAAAACAACCACCATCCCCTCTCAAAATCCCCTCCATTTTCAGTTTTCGGCGATCACCAAAAAAACATCCCCCGGACACCTCCAGTAGACCTCCACCTCCACCCTTGAAGTTTCATTCATTTCCCGTTTTTCGGCGATCGCCGAAAAACACCTCCGACGACTACCACCGGCCAGCAACCTCCCCATAACTACCTTAACTACCCCACTCCTACAATTTAGGATCTAGTCCTAAATCTCCTCCACTACTCCACTTACCCACCTCCACAACAGCCATCCCACTCTCTCTCAATCTCACGTCGAACCACTTCCCTTGCACCCTTCCACAACCGGCCTCATAACCCCCACACCCCAGATTCTCTCACAAACCGAGCCACATAATCTCCCCCCCCCCCCCCAATTCACATGGAAACACCTCCGCAATTACCCCCTCCTTCTCAACAGCTACCCCCCCCCCCCCCCCCCCCCCCCCCCCCCCCCCCCTCCATTCTCCATACCCAGACCCCTCTTCCACATTACCCGAGCCCAGCATCCTCCCTCTACAAGCAACCAGCAGCCCCGATACTACCACAGAACCCAAGCCACCGCCTGGAACCCACTGCAGCCGGACTTCACTTCCTCGGAGAACCTTAGCCTGCTCCTGAAAGACAAACCTGCGGTCCAGGACCACTTTTCCAGCTAGCCCTGCAGTTGAAACTGCTGCCCAGCCTCCTGAAACACCCCCCATTTGGCCCACTTGCTGTCATCCAGAATATAAAACCCTGTGGTTATCCAGTCCAGGCTCATGAAGCCTCCCGGAGGCACTATTTCAGCCCACAACCACCTACTCTAGCCCTCCTCCATTGCTGGTTTGTATGAGTTTTAATTTGAAGTCAATTCTTATTGTTGAATTAAGTGTTTATTTCCTACTCAAGGGATATGCCATTTGTAATCTTTGTTTCACGTTTTTGAATCTTTGTGAGTTTTCATTTACTTTGTCATTTAGTTTTTGAGTACTCTTACATATATATGACGTCGCGTGTTTCCTTGTTTGTTTGATTTATCTACTGCAACTCATTAGTATTTTGATTTATAAATAAAAGTTATTGCAAGTAAAATCAATTGTCGGAAGTGTGTATGTATATAGAAAAGTACTTTTAGCCTCTCCGGTAAGTAATAAATGTTCGAAATGCCATTAAAATATGACATGAAAATGAAATCAATGAAGAAATACTAAGAACGTTAATAAAAAACAATATATCAATTTATATTCTTCTTGTTAGGTAACAATTATGTGCTCCCTCTTGGGATCTCGCGTGCGCCCTCATGAGTCGTGAGCGTGAAGTCATGGAGGAGGTTGGAGTTCCACTTTTTCGAACTCCGGGAACTTATGGAAGCAACAGAGGAGTGCAAGGATGAGGATTGCGCTTGGGAGAAAGCCAGATGAAGGGGACTCTGAATCTTGCGTCGGGACTGAAAGCGGGGTCGATTTTTGTTGTAGGCGGGTCGTGTTCCTGGAACGAGAGAAGAGAGAGGGGAAAAGAAGGAAGAGAGAGAGATAAATTTTTAATGTTTAATTGCGTACCCATTTTCATTCATCCAACCATCAAATAGGGCTAAATCCCCAATCAAGTCAAATATCCAAAATGATCCTCACAAGGCTTAACACATGTGAGTTAATTAAAAAAAGATTCAACGGCATAAGGAAACATAATAAAAATAAGTGATGAGGATGCTAGTGATCGCACTCATTCCTTGCGCGATTTCAACTAATGTTGGTAAATAACCCCCTAGCATGGGTCTACAACATCTCATGGAAACCTGTGGGAAGGAGTCTTTGCGGTGAATGATTGATGATACAGGCGATGTTTCAGCCATACCCATTCACCAGGTGTGAAGAGAGCTCAAGGTGGCCCAGGTTGTAAGCAGTCTACATGCATGTCTAGTCTTGAAGGAGGTGCTCCCGCATGAGAGTAAGGGTTGATCACGATCCAGAAGGTCCTTGTCAATAGCCTCCATGTGGGTAGTGCCGCCCCCATACGTAAGTAGGCGAGGTGGATCTCTCCCACAGATAAGGCAGAAGGGTGTGGTATGTAGGGGCATGTGGTATGAAGTATTATATCAGTACTCCACCCATGGTAACCATTGAACCCAGTCCTTGGTACCATGCGGTTGACAACCTTGGTCTGACGATCTTATTGTGGACGGTAAGCATAAGAGAATACCAACTTCGTGCCGCAATGTGTAAAGAGCTCCTTCCAAAATTGGTTGGTGAAGACTTTATCACAGTCAAAGAAGATACTCTCAAACAGACTGTGAAAGCAGAAGATCATAGAAGACTCAAGCGACACTTCCTATAGTGAGAGCACAACCCATGGTCAAGAAATGCACCCCCTTCAAAAACCTATCTACAAACATCAAGAGAACCGACTTGCCCTTAGAAGGCGGCAATCCCTCCACGAAATCCATGGAGATACCCATATCTGAGTTGGAACAGAAAGCGGTTGTAGAAGACCAGTTGGGAGGAGATGGTCGGTTTTGTTGCGTTGGCGGATCAAACACGCTGCAACCTGAATTTCCAGCACGAGTCCTTTCCAAAAGAACTCCACTCTGATGCATTGTAGTGTCTTATGGATACTCTCGGAGACCCCTCCATCAGGCTCCTCTGATATGATGGCAATAAGGGGGAAGGCGGGCACCAAGTATAATCATCCCTTGCATAGAATGAAGTCGTTCGGCAGTGTCCAACATAAGGGAAGCATCCCTTCTGCAATTCGGCGATTGAGTTCCATGAGGGTGAGGGAATTTTGTATGCCCTAGCGCAGTCGAGTGAGAATCTGCGAGATGGGCCAATAGATGGCAAAGATGATCCGGACGTGATAATGCATCTGCGACACGATTCAATGCACTCACCTTGTACTTGACGTGGAAATCAAAACCCAACATTTTACTAACCCAACATTGTTGTGGCACAGTACTGAGCAGCTGCTCAAGAAGGCACTTCAAGTTAAAGTGGTTGGTCGGAATAAAAAATGTCTGCCCCCATAGGTATGGTCAGCAATGATGTGCGGCCTCCACCAAGACTATCAATTCCTTCTTATAAGCGAGAAGCTTTTGATGGTGTATAGGGTTGTTTTCCGACTGAAGTAAGCTATCAGGTGTCTTTCCTACAATAATGCAATACCGCTCCCTCGGCTAGAAGCGTCAGACTCCACCTGAAACTCTTGAGTGAAGTCAGGAAAGTGAAGAACAAGGGTGCTGATCAGGGCGTGTTGAAGGGCTAAGAAGGCCCTTGCAACCACTTTTCCCAGACAAACCAATTCTTCATTAGTAGTGCAACTAGGGGCATCACAATCGTGTGGTACTCTGGATGACGCGGCGGTATTAGCTTGTGAGGTCCAAAAATCCACAGAGCTCAAATGGTGACTAAAGAACTAGCTAGGAGGGTATGAAGCACCGGTACGGGTATGAGTACCAGGTACAATACGTATTTGGTGTGGTGGTGCGGGAAAATAAAAAAAAATAAGGAACTCAGAGTGTACTAGAGAGCATTGATGAGCTGGAAGGTAGAAGGAGCATTAGTGAGCCTAAAGGGCATCACTAGAAACTCAAAGTGCATGGCATTTCACTGACACTCAATCTCGTCCTTCTGACAGAAGGAGTAGCAGTAGGATCTGACAACCAGCGACACCATGTTTAGAAGGAAGTAAATGTGATGGTTTTGTCAGCTTGGTGGGGGCAATCCGCCAGGTGGAACCAGAGTGTCGTCGAACTCCTGAAGTAGGTGCTCCAGGTCCAACTGTTCCATCTTCCTTGTCTGCAAGGAAAAGGCCCACAAAGCTGCCCTGCCACACAATCAAAGTCTCATGTCAAGAGCCCCAAGGTATGCAGCCATTGGACATCCAACACAACCTCAATCCCTGGAGGGCAATCACCAGAAAATTCACCTTGGAGTTGTTCCCTTCCACCACCATAAGAACGGAGAGACAAGTACTCGGGCACGTAATCGTGCTCCTATTGGTCACTGTCACAATGAGGCGAGTGCATCTGATCACCGGAAGCTGCAGTTGATGAACAACATGCTTATTAAAGAAGTTGTGCATACTCCGTGAGTTCATGAGAGCAACCAATAGATAGTCCGCAATGGAAATTTGCAACTGAATGTTCTCGCCGGAGTGCGCCCCGTGATGGCATAGAGTGAAATCTCCGGATCCTATGGATAGCCGTCATCAAAAGGATCCTCAAGCCAAAACAATTGCTGGCACCTGCGGCTGCGCGAGTATGGTTCATCGTAGTTGAAATAAAGGCTCTTGGCCCAGTGATCATCCATCTCCTGGGTCGAAAAAAGGTGGAAGGCCAATGGTCGATAACCCTCCTTTCCCTTACGGGGTGCACCGTGGGTGGTGGTGCGGCGGGGGGGGGGGGGGGGGGGGGGGGGGGGGGGGGGGGAGGGGGCTGAATCCTTGGGACGGTACTCTACTCCGATAATCGTCGTAGGGTCAATGCATCAACAATTGCTTCTCGCATACCCGTACAAGGTTCATGGCAGTAGTGAGGTACGCGGGTGTTTGAAACCCCACGTCCAATCGGAGGCACTCGTGGAGGCCTGCAATGAAGATGGGCACCAGGTGTTCTGGGGGAATGGTTGGAGCTTGTGCAAATTGAATTTGAGGCCACTCCAAGTAATCGCTAATGGACCCCGTCTATTTTAAGGTAACAAGATCACCAATTGGGTTGCTGCGAAGAGGAGTCCCAAAGAGGAGGTTGTAGTTGATCTTGAAATCTTCCCAAGATAATTGCAGTTTTTCGTGTTGGAGCTGCGAGGACCATAATTGGGCGGAGCCCATGAGGTGAAAGGAAGCCACACTAATTCAATCTTCTCACGGTGTTCGCTGATTCACAAAAAAAATGTTCCAATGCGTAATCCATGTCAAGTGATTCTCGCGGCCATCAAAGAGAGGAAAATTGGGTAGTGAAAATTTGGTGGACCATCATGGTAGGAGCCGGAGGCGGCGAGTTGTGGCAGAGGCGTGTGGTCAAGATGTGTGGCTAGAGCCTCGAGAGCATTGGTGTTCATAGTCACATATCCCAGGCCAAGGTGAGGTCGACTTTGTCAATGAGAAGGGTCACCGACGGCGGATGGTCGAGGCAGGAGTGAGAAGGAGACAGAGCTACCAAAGAGGAAGCTGACATCGGGAGAGGAATCCAGTAAGTGTACTAACGGAGGGGAGAAGGCAGAGGGCATGCCTGACTGACAGGTACCCGACGGGACCGGGGCTGCAGATTGTGCGCGGATGGTTGGAGTGTCGCAGGAGTTTGGCGGATGCGGAGGGGCCTCTTTGGGGATGTTTGGCTCTAATACCAAGTTGTTACAGGCTACTGCCTGGGATCTCGTGTGTGGCCTCACAAGCATAAAGTCGTGGATGTTGGAGTTCCCCTTCTTCGAACCTCGGGAACCTATGACGGCAACATAGGAGTGCAAGGTGGGGGATACACTTAGGAGAAATCCGGTGGGAGCCCCCTCCGACTCTTATGTCGGAACTGAAGACGAAGTCGGTTTCCTCCCTAGGCAGGTTGCATACCTGGAACAAGAGAAAAGAGAGAGAAAGAAGGGAGAGATTTAATGTTTAATTGTGTATTGTTACGCCCCAGACGAGGCCAGACTATTTGGCCGGCAATACAAGCGGCGGCAGAGGCAAGACGGAGGCGGCAACGGGGCTGAACAAATTGGTTTAGCCCCCTCTTCATAAAATCGGCCCAAGGGGGGGCTGAACCCACCCGGTTCAGCCCCCATTGGGGCCGGCCGGCCCCTTGGTTGGCCGGCCCTGGGTCCGGGTATAAATATACCTGGACCCCCTCTTTGGATGGCATGCAAGATAATATTCAGGTATTCTCTCCTTCTCCCTCTTAACCCTAGATCTCTCTAATCTCTAAATTTCTCTCTCTCTCTCCCACTTCCGCCCTAACAATTGGTATCAGAGGCTTCGTTTCTCCGCCATGGTGACCACTCGCACGCAAGAGGAGGCCTCTCGTCTGGAAACCCTAGAAGAAAATTTCGTAGGGCTATCAGATTCGGTGGCGTCCATGGAAGAGAATATGAGAACGTCTACTCAACGTTTGGAAGAGCGAATCGAAGCTAGCATGGAGGAGATCAAGGCCCTATTAGCGCAAAATCTGAAGGGGAAGAGTCCGGCGGGCGGCGATAACGGCGGATCTACGAATCCGGCGGCGGATAATTTTGGATCTCATCCCACGGCGCCGGGATTGGGCGATACGACCACTGGAGGGTCGGTTGGAGCCGGATGGACAACGACGGGAGCGGATCGGGCTCGGGCGCAGGCGATCGCGAGCGGATCGAGCCAATGAGGCTTCGTCGAGGCTGGCGGAGGCCGTGCGGGGGCCGGGTCTGGCGCGACTGTCAGCGGCGGGGTCGGCACAGGCCGCGTGGGCGCTGGCGACATCGGAGCGGGCCGTTACGGGGCTGGCGACATCGGAGCAGGCCGCTACGGTCCAGGAGACCTCGGGACAGGCCGCTGCAGCCCTGGCGACGCCGGAGGAGGTGGCCCGGCTTGGCGGCGGGCTGGGGAGGAGCAGTTGGGGCTCGGCCGACCTACAGGGCAGGCGGCTCATCCTCAGGGAGGCATGGGGGGTCTTCTTCCTCATCCTCGGGCCGTGGGAGGTGCCGGGGGTATCGAAACAGGGGCTCCTTGGATCGGCCAGCATCCTCCATGGGGACAAATGTACCAACAAAGATATCCGGGTGCCGGGTATGAGCAGGGTTGGCGGGGAGCGGCCCCACCGCGTGCGTACCTCCCTCCGAAATTAACACGCATGAATTTTCCCCGGTTTAATGGCGGGGACGCACTGGAATGGGTACAAAAGGCGGAACTGTTCTTTAGCTATCAGGATGTACAGGAGGGGCAGTGGGTCTAGTTAGCTTCTTTCCATTTGGAGGACGACGCCTTCCAGTGGACGCAGTGGTTCTTACGAGGGCGTGACTATGTGTCGTGGGGAGAATTTGTGGAGGGTTTTACGGCCCGGTTTGGTCCACTTGAGTATGAGGGCTTTGAGGCCCTCCTTCAGAAACTCCGACAGAAGGGAACGGTGATGGAGTACCGTACCGAGTTCGAGAAGTTGGCGAATCGGGTACATTGGGAAGAAAAGACGCTCTTGAGCTGCTTTGTCTCCGGGCTCAAGGAGCATCTTCGCGATGAAGTGCAGTCACACCTGCCTCGTACCTTGAATCATGACATCACCTTGGCACGCATCCAGGAGGAGCGGTTCAACAGGCAGAGAGCTCGGACTACGGGTAGGACACCTGCGGCCCAAGCAGGGACACGGCGGGAGCAGCCCACAGGTAGCAAGCCGACAGTTACGCGGCTATCGTGGAGTGAGTTAGCGGCCAGGAAGGAGAAGGAATTATGCTTTAATTGTGATGAGAAGTTTGCTCCAGGTCACAAGTTTCAGAAGGTCCAAGTTTTTATGTTACATCAGGAGGCGGATGACGAATTGGCGTCAGAGGAGCTGGATTCTGAAGGAGATTTGGACCTGACCGAGCTCGGGGTCTCTCTACATGCTATGGAGGGGTGTAATCCCCCTCCGCTCACTATGCAGCTTGCGGGGAGGGTCCGACAAGAGAAGGTGACAATTTTGGTGGATAGCGGGAGTACGCACAACTTCATCCACCCGGATGTGGCACAGAGGGTGGGGCATCTGATTGATACTGGGGCTGCCTTCTAGGTCATGGTGGCGGATGACAGTAAATTGCAGTGTCAGGGTGTGCTCAAGGGAGTGGAGCTTCGGATGCAGGGGTACGTTGGTCGCATAGATGTCTATCTTCTACCAATTCGGGGTTCGGACATGGTGCTGGGAGTTCAGTGGCTGCAGCAGTTGAGGAGGGTTACGTTTGATTGGGATCAGATGACAATGGAGTTCTTGCAAGGGGGGAAACAGTTTTGTTTGAAGGGTCTCACATCTTCACCAGTCAAGGAGATTTCTCTGCGCAATCTACAGCAGCTTGAGGGGACGGGGAGTTTGATGGCGGTACTGTTGGGGGTACGGACGGTGACGCAGGATCAGTTGAGGTACCTATACCGATGCGGGCATTAGTGGAGCAGTATGCTGATGTGTTTCAGGAGCCACGTACACTCCCACCTTCACAGTTCCGGGATCATCAGATTGTTCTCAAGGCAGGGGCAGAGCCTACCAACATCCAACCATATCGGTACCCGCACATGCAGAAAGCCGAGATTGAACGCAGCGTACGGGAGATGCTCGAAGCCGGGATCATATGACCCAGCACTAGTTCCTTCTCGGCTCCGATCATTCTCGTTAAGAAGAAGGACGGGTCCTGGCGATTTTGTGTGGACTATCGGGCCTTGAATAGCATCACTGTGAAGGATATGTTTCTGATTCCCTTGATTGAAGAGCTGCTGGACGAGTTACATGGGGCGACTGTGTTCACCAAGCTTGATCTACGATCAGGCTACTACCAGATTCGCATGCGAGAGGAAGACATCCACAAAACAGCATTCCGTACTCACGACGGGCACTATGAGTTCTTGGTTATGGCCAATGGGTTGACGGGAGGACCGTCCACCTTCCAGGCTAATATGAATGAGATCTTCCGTCTGTTGCTTCGTCTCTTTGTGCTAATTTTTTTTGATGACATACTCATATACAGTACTACCTGGGACGACCACGTGAGCCACGTTGCACAGGTATTTTCCATTTTGCGCCAGCATCAGCTCTTTGCGAAGCGGTCGAAGTGTTCTTTTGGCCAGAAGGAAGTGGAATATTTGGGGCATCTGGTTTCGGCTGAAGGGGTAAAAGACGATCCTCGGAAGATCGAGAGCATGGTGTCTTGGCCACGACCTTAGACTATTCGGGCTTTGCGGGGCTCACGGGCTACTACAAGCATTTCGTGCGTGACTATGGGAAGATTGCCAGGCCATTGACACAGTTATTACAGAAGGACGCCTTCTCTTGGCAGGATGAGGCTGAGACAGCTTTTCAGGCACTCAAACAGGCTATGACGACGACTCCAGTTTTGGCACTCCCGGACTTCACCAAGGAGTTCGTCGTGGAGACGGATGCTTCCGGAGTGGGACTAGGTGCCGTGTTGATGCAGGAGGGACGGCCGTTAGCTTTTTACAGCAAGGCTTTGGCTCCCCGGACATTAGGCCTCTCCGCCTACGAAAAGGATATGTTGGCAGTTATTCACGCGGTGGCATTGTGGCGACCATGCCTGCTGGGACGTCATTTCAAAATTCGGACTGATCATCAGAGCTTGAAGCACTTTTTGGAACAGCGGGTCTCTTCCCCTCTCCAACAGAAATGGGTCACCAAGCTTTTGGGGTACGACTACGAGATTGTTTATCGGAAGGGAAGGATAATTGGGTTGCTGATGCACTATCCCGTTTGCCTGAGGGCGCTCTAGCCCAACTTTCTACACCTCAGTTGGACTCTATTGACGAGATTCAGGAGGAGGTAAAGAGAGACTCCGAGTTGCGGGGCATTGTGGAGGATCTACGGCAGGCACGAGAGACAGTCCCCGGTTATCATCTGCAGAATGACCGGCTGTACTATCAGGGACGGGTAGTCATACCCTCTCAGTCGGCTTGGAGGACGGTCATGATGCATGAGTTCCATTCGTCCCCGACGGGCGACCACGCAGGTGTTCTCCGTACTCTTCAGCGGGCACGGGCCAATGTGTTTTGGAAGGGGATGCGACGGGATATCCAGTTATTTGTTCAGCAGTATGATGTTTGCCAGCGGCAGAAGTACGAGACAACTTCCCCGGCCGGACTACTTACGCCCTTAGAGATTCCGTACCAGATTTGGGATACAGTCTCCATGGATTTCATTGATGGCTTGCCGCGGTCTAAGGGTAAGACGGTCATCATGGTGGTGGTTGATAAATTGTCAAAGTACGCACATTTCATCGCACTGAGCCACCCTTACACCGGTGAGTCTGTTGCTGCTCTTTTTGCTCGAGAGATTGTTCGGCTTCACGACATCCCTCGGGCGATTATCTCGGATCGCGATCCGACCTTTGTTGGCCACTTTTGGAAGGAGCTCTTCCGTTTACAGGGGAACTCCTTGCGTTTCAGCACGGCTCACCATCCGCAGACAAATGGTCAAACTGAGGTGTTAAATCGGGGGGGGGGGGGGGGGGGGGGGCGAGACATACCTCCGATGCTTTGTTATGGATGAGCCGCGGACTTGGACGAGCTGGTTGCATTGGGCTGAGTACTGCTTCAACACTTCTTATCATTCAGCCAGCAAGCTAACTCCCTTTGAGGTAGTCTATGGGCGACCACCTCCTTCTCTGAGCAGTTATGAGACGGGTAGTACGGCAGTGGCAGCAGTTGACCGTGCACTTTGTGATCGTGACCGCACACTCGCTACCTTGCGCGAGAATCTCCGGACCGCACAGGATCGTATGAAGGCCCAGGCTGACAGGCATCGGACAGAGCGCGAATTCCAGGTGGGGGACGATGTGTTTCTCAAACTCCGTCCCTATCGGCAGTTGTCTGTTGCACGGCGGTCGAATCAGAAGCTGACACCCCGTTATTATGGTCCATTTCGGATCACCCGCCGGGTTGGACCAGTTGCTTATACGTTGGCGTTGCCCGAATGGTGTCGGATACATCCGACTTTCCACGTCTCCTTGTTGAAGCGGAAGATAGGTGATACTATCTAGGTCAGCCCCCGTCTACCGGAGGCCACTAGTGCGGGCGAGCTGCGCCCGATTCCTGAGGACATACTGTTGATCAAGTGGAAACGGCGCGGCACGTCGTACTGTCCTGAGCTGCTGGTCAAGTGGAAGGACCTGGCCGTCGAACACAACACCTGGGTGGATTTGCTGGAACTCCGGGAGCTTTACCCCGATTACCACCTTGGGGACAAGCTGGTTCTTGATGGGGAAGGGAATGTTACGCCCCCGGACGAGGCCAGACTATTTGGCCGGCAATACAAGCGGCGGCAGAAGCAAGACGGAGGCAGCAACGAGGCTGAACCAATTGGTTCAGCCCCCTCTTCATAAAATCGGCCCAAGGGGGGCTGAACCCACCCGGTTCAGCCCCCATTGGGGCCGGCCGGCCCCTTGGTTGGCCGGCCCTGGGTTGTGTATAAATATACCTGGACCCCCTCTTTGGATGGCATGCAAGATAATATTCAGGTATTCTCTCCTTCTTCTCCCTCTTAACTCTAGATCTCTTTAATTTCTAGATCTCTCTCTCTCTCTCTCTCTCTCTCTCTCTCTCTCCCACTTCCGCCCTAACACATACCCATTTTCATTCATCCAACCATCAAATAGGGTTAAAGTCATGATCATACCAAATATCCAAAATGCCCCTTAGAAGGCTTAATACATGTGAGTTAATTAAAAAAAGGTTCAACATCATCAGAAAACATAATAAAAATACGCGACGAGGATGCTAGCGATCGCGCTCATTTCTTGTGTGATTTCAACCGAAGTTGATATCCAATTAATGTGCTAATTATTAAATCAAAATAACATAAAATTACAAATTATGTTATTTGAGTAAAGGTTTTAGTGTGTGGTAATTTCATAAAGGAAAAGATATTGTTTTTTTATAACTTTTTCCCTTTTACAAAAAATTATAAAGGAAGGGGAGCCTTGGCACACTGGTTGAGGTGTTGCCGTGTGACCTTGAGGTCACAGGTTCGAGTCCTGGAGGAAGCCTCTTGCAAAAATGCAGGGTAAGGTTTGCCTACATTTCACCCTTGTGGTGGGACCCTTCCCCGGACTCTCGCTACACGGGAATGCCTTGTGCACCGGGCTGCCCTTTTTATACTTTTTCCCCTTTTACAAAAGGCCAACAACCGTTTGGCAAAAACTCTTTCTTAGTTCTTGCGACAAAATTATCTGAAAAACAGTAAGAATAATAAAACTTAATACAAGTGTGGTAGATATTTGTAAAGAAAATTGCAAGAAAGCTCTGCCGAATGCACTCTAAAAGTCGTGTCCCACAGCTCTAATGCTGAAAGATGTTTGATGATAATCCAACTCGGAAAAAGCTTACTACTTAACCGTTTGAACATGATGCTGATCACTTTGATAATGTGGGAGATGAATAAGTGTAGGCCACTTTTCGGGCGTAGGGTTTCCTGTAACAAATAACTTTAAGAAAATAAGCATAAAATATATGAACAAAGTACCGCCAAAGAAGGTCGATTAACTTACCTAATACCTTGAATATCTTGTCCAGCTGATCAGCCTGACACCACAACCACTACTGATATCAGATAAGTATAATAATAACATACATACCATGTTCTGATTCTGTTCTAATTATTCTTCAAAGATCAACAAAAGAGGTACACCAAGAAAGTTTGAAAATATCTCTAAATTTATAGTCATGATGAGTTCAACATATATTCATCATGTAATGATGTATTTTAATAAAACTAAAAATACTAGAAGGGGACTGTAGCAAAAGATGCAATTTATACCTGAAAAGGATTAGGGGTCCCTTTGACTTCTGCCCCTTGAAATAATGGTTTAAGATTCAGTAGTTCAGCAAAAATACAGCCCATTGCCCACATATCTACATGCAATATGTAGAAAAAGTTTTTTTATGAAATGACCCTCTACCATGATAATCAGCATTGAATGTGTGGGGAAAATTGTAAATGCTGATACACATCCTACCAACAGCACTTGTATAGTGCTTTCCACCAAGAAGAAGCTCTGGAGCACGATACCATATAGTTACTACAACCTATCATTTAGGAAAGTTTGCATAAATCAGATGTAGCAAGAAAATAAACTGAAAGTGTAAGGAAAAAAATGAGGTGCACTGGGAAAGAGTATGAACATTATCCTTGAAGGGGTGGCGATAATGGAAATTTAAAAAACACAGGAAAAGAACTGTATAATCCGGCAGTACCAGCGCCATCACCATAAACAACCTTAATAATTGTTTAGAATCAGGCCTCCTATTCCCCATTGCAATATGAAATTTTTTGCACTTACATTTGGTAGGTTTGTTATTTAATTCTTATTGTGAGGTAATTACTTTAACTCCAACTCCTAGTTTGTTAGGATGGATGCATGATGAAGCTTTTAAAGATTGATTAAAACTTATTCCACTAACAGGATAGTGGGAGTAGCCCCTACTAAAAATAAGTGAAAACAATTTTTGGTTTGATTTGAGCATATAGATGTACCAATAAGGAGGGTAAAATAATTATTGTGATATTATCAGGAAGTAAAATATAAACCAACTGTAACGTGACTAGGAATTGTGCATAAATACCAAGGTTGTAATATCAGATATCAATGATATGTCAGATTGGATTTTAAATGGGATGTAGGAGATATGTCGGGAATATTTTAAAATATTGCATTTCTCTCATGAATAGAAATATATTTTAAGGGTACTCATATATCCCCGCGCAACCTCTTGCAAAAATACAGGATAAGGTTTGCCTGCATTTCACTCTTGTGGTGGGACCCTTCCCCTGACCCTCGCAGCACGGGGATGTTTTGTGCACCGGGATGCCCTTTTTTATATGTTCTGAAAGTAAAAAATTAGCATAGCATATAGATAAACAATGAGTTATGTATATCCCCAAATAAAGTTGAAGAATATATAAAATAAAACATTAGTTGCATACTACAACCACTACTAACAAGTATCCAAAATAAGTACAAATAGATAAATGTAAAATACACTTACATTGCACCATAATTTTATTGAGATAACACAAAGTTTTATAAAAAGTAGAAAAGATTTAAGAGATAAATGTCCTAGATTAATTAGTAAAATAATAGTGTGAGAAAGTTTTAAATTTTGTTTAATGTAAGCTAGTAACTGTATAGTGTGAAATGATTATATAAACTTAATTATAAGAATAACATCTATGAAAGATAACAAAGCAATAAGTCTAATCGATTTAAGCATATATAACGCAATATATAGAGGTGATTTAAGTATGTATAGTTCTAACATAACCTAAAATAAAATAACGAAAAAACTTTTAAAAAATCGTACCGGCCGATATATCGAAAAAAATTTGGATATGTAAGCATATCCTATACTAAATGACACCCTAAAATTATTGCCTACATGTCGGAGAACACTTAAAACATTCATAAATAATTGCACAAAAGAGGATTAACACCCAATGTAGCATTCAATTTCAATGAATAAGAAAGTGGATTCACAAAATAGATTAGAAATTTTTTAAAAATGGCTAGTGTTGAAGTCTTGGGATCATGATTTTGAACTTTGCTAGATTGGCAATCCCCTGTTTGTTACAAGCCATTTCTCATAATCTTATTGCGCATAGATCATGCATCCATATAAACAGGACCAATGTCAAAGATAAATAAAATTTATTACTAATTTACCATCAACATCAATATTACAACATGCTAAAACATCCAAAATCTTCCACTTCAACTACATTTTTTTGACTCTTGCTCAAATAGTATTTATTCTTACAACAACAACACTCAAGCCTTTATCCCACCATAGTGGGGTCGGCTATATGGATCCTTTGTCTCCATTGCGCCCTATCTTTAATCATAGCCTCATTAATACCTAAGTACATCATATCTTTCCTTATAGTTTCATTCCAAGTCTTTTTTGGTCTACCCCTCCCCCGTTTAACATGTCAAGTGACTAAACTCTCACAACGCCTAACAGGTGCCTCTAATAGTCTCCTATGTACATGTCCGAACCATCTTAAACGAGCTTCTCGCATCTTCTCTACAATTGGCGTCACTCCTGTCTTATCCCTGATACATTCATTCCTAATTTTATCCAGTCTCGTGTGACCACACATCCACCTAAGCATTCTCATCTCAGATGCGCATCTCCACTTCAACCAACTTGCTTGGATTCTATGTATCACATCTTTATCTACACCTCCATCTTTTTGAATTATCGATCCCAGATATTTAAAGCACTCACTGCAGGAAATATCTTGGTCACCCAATTTAACGACGGAATCATCCGACCTTCTTGCCCTACTAAATTTAAGCTCTATATACTCCGTCTTTGTCCTGCTCAACCTAAAACCCTTCTTTTCTAAAGTGACTCGCCAAGATTCAAGTTTCGCGTTTACACCCTAGCATGTCTCATCGACCAAAACAATATCATCTGCAAATAATAAACACCAAGGTAGTGCTTGTTGGATATGTCCGGTGAGCTCATCTAAGATAAGGGTAAAGAGATAAGGACTTAAAGCTAACCCTTGATGTAAGTCAGCGGCGATAGGGAATTCCTGTGTTAGTCCTCCAGATGTCCTCAACGTGGTCACTGAATTTGTATACATATCTTTGATTACGTCAATGTATGATACATTTACACCTTTCTTTTCTAAGACTCTCCACAAGACCTCTCTTGGAACCCTATCATAAGCCTTCTCCAGATCAATAAACAACATATGCAAATCTTTTTGTCTTTCCGATAGTTGTTAATGAGTCTCCTCAAGAGATGTATAGCTTCCATGGTTGACCTCCCTGGCATGAATCCAAATTGATTCTCTGAGATGCTAGTCTCTCGTCTAACTCTTCTCTCTATTATGCGTTCCCATAGTTTCATAGTATGACTCATTAATTTAATGACCCTGTAATTGACACAATTTTGTATATCTCTTTTATTCTTATACAAAGATACCAAAATACTTTCTATCCATTGGTCTGACATCCTGTTTGTCTTCAGTATCTTATTGAAAAACTTGTAAGCCATAAAATTCATTCCCTCCTTAAGCATTTCCATACTTCAATGAGTATATCGTCTGACCCAACCGTCTTTCCATTTTTCATCTTCTTCAGAGCGTCATCTATCTCTGATGCTTGAATTTTACGATAAAAAGTTATGTTCCTATACTCCTCCGATTTACTTAACTCTTCCAAGTTCAGTTCATTGTCTTTTCCTTCATTATATAGTTGATAAAACTATCTTTTCCATCGCTCCTGAATAGCCACATCATCCGTCAAAACCGTATTTGATTCATCTTTCATATTTTATTCTTACATTAAGGTAAATTAATATTTAATTTTACATACATTTAGTATTTTTGATCTCCCCCTCACCTTATCAAAGTCTCTTGTTCTCGAAGTATGCATGCCCTTTATTAGTGTTCGTACATTTCTTCATTACTATAACACAAATAAGACATTGTTATAAGCTTATAACCACTTATTATTGTGAAATTATAAAAACCATATTTTAACAAACTTATAACCCTATTTTAACATATTCTTTACTAAAATGGCAACATTTTAACATCTATTTTTACATGCATTTGCCAGTTTGGTCCTACAAGTTGGATTTTACCATTTTGTCCCTACTACTTTGCTCAACATTTCATGCTCTCCCCACCCTGCCACTTTCGTTTTCCACACATCTTTATAATCATTCGGGAGATACAAAATTGTACATAATATGATGCAAATCTAAAAGTGTATAGGCTTCAACAACATAGAACGCCATCTTAAGACAAAGTTATTTTCAATTTTACTATTCACGTATTCTTTTTATTTTGAGCTATTTTTCTTGTGAAGATTGGAAGTGTCCCTTTTCTTTAGTTCTGAATCTTCTATTTAGTCTGTCAATCTAGGGCAAAATAAAGTCAAATGAGACTATAAGCAAAGAATCGGTTCAAATCCAACTAAATTAGGCTCAAGACAAAAGAATTTGATTTCTGCCAAGGAACAGGAAGCCAATAAACTCATTCACACACCACCTCACCCATATTTTGGTAATTTCGAACAATCAACTCGAACCAAACCCTTGTTTGTTTTTTCCTCAAATCCCTCTCTCGTTGCACAGAAATTCACCTCCGCTTCTTCTCCAATCTTATCAACAAACCTTGGTTGCTTCATTTTGATTTCCACAAGCCAATTGCAACTCTTCGGCATAATATTGTAACTCCCGTGCCAACTTCAATACTTAATTTCTTTCACGGGATCCTCCATACTCTGTGATTTCAACATCAAGTTTCCAACTAATCCTGCTTTTTCCAGCCAATAACTTTGGGATCGACTCCTTGATTTCTTTGTGTCTATCTTAAGCCACCATGGGTCTTAATTAACATCTGACTTAGGGTTTAAAGTCTAAAAATAGGCCTATGTTTTATAAAACTACTATCATTGGTTAATGGCTAATAAAATGTGCTGCACTTGTGGTTGCATCTTTAAATTTTATGTTGTTATGAATACTTGCGTAGTTGTGTAAATTCTCCGGGTTGGGGTGTAAAAATCGTTTCCATGTACGATGACCTGGCAGCTCTTTACTTTGCGATCTCAACCTCTCGCATTTCTATTGTACTCATTATTGGTTGCAAGTGCGATCATGATTTTGCCAAATTGCATACTACCAGATCCTTTAAATTTATGGAACATGCTTTATTCATTGTTTTCCTTTTAATGGTTAGAATTTCCTGCATTATTTCAGGTAAATAGGGATTTTCTAGTTTATGCAGAGATGTTCACGACTTAAATTCACATATGTTTACTCATTATCTGCTAATAAAATAAAATCAAGAGTAGACTGGCAATCAACAACAAGATAGAAACAAAATCGGAACGAAATATTTGGCTGATATTTTTTCAATATCAGTCAAAGTTGGTCAACAAATACAGAAGTAACTAGGTTTTAGACAGTTAGACGACTAAGGAGAAAACAACACCTTGTAGAGATCGTGCCCGAAGAAAAAGAAGACAGCTGATTCGGGGGAGTCATGGGTTAAGTGCTCCATAATTAAAAGAAATGACTGCAAATAGTTAGATAAACTCTATAAATAATTAGAAGAGCAAAGAGACAAGGGTTTCAGAACCAATTCAAAACTATCATTTTCTTACTTCAACTACAAGTAGAACCTTAATCAAATCCAACAGGAGTAAATTCTAAGGCAGCAAACATCATCAAGTCTATTAGTCACCATCCAATAGAAACAACCGTCTCCAACTCTATTGCAATTGCTGGATACTCAGGAGCATCTCCGTGCAGGCATTGTGGGAAGAGACATCGCCTAAATCAATCAGTTGGCTCACTTCGTAAGAGATATTTCACATATTTATCGCATTTTTACTAGTTATCCGACTGTCTTCCCATCAAATTTATAATCAACCAACTATATCTAAGGTGGAGTCTTGTAGTAGCAACTGAGGTGAAATTGTTGTACTCGATCATAAGATATATACATATATATAATGATCGATTAATTTTTTATGAAATGAGTGCACTTCTTCTACAATGTTGCAACTTCCATATTTTAGTGAAATCCTTCTTGAGAGACCAATCATGCTCACATCCAAGAGTTTGTTATTCCCTTTCTTCTGCTGTAAGGAACAAGGTCTTACCTGACTTTTGCCTCTAAAGATAGAGTTTAGGTCTATACCTCTTTTTGGCACGTCCGAAGGGACATCCACTGAAATATAAAGATTGTTACAACTCAACTAAGAAGGACAATTGATAATCACAAAGCCAACAACATAGCAGTTTCTAAAAATACAGTACCTATTTACCCCGAAGTCGGCAATCACCTCCTCCAAAGCGATCACCCCATATACCAGCCACGGATAGGCGATTTTCCTTGGCCTGTCCGCAAGGTCTCCCCTTCGGGAACGATCGCGGACTCCTTTTTGGTGACCACCCTGTCCGCGAGGTCTCCCCTTCGGGAGTGATCGTGGATTCCTTTTTGTTGATCACCCTGTCCGCGAGGTCTCCCCTTCAGGAGTGATCGCAGACTCTTTTTTGGTGATCGCCCTGTCTGCGAGGTCTCCCTTTCAGGAGTGATCGCGAACTCCCTTTTGGTGATCGCCCTGTCCACGAGGTCTCCCCTTCGGGAGTGATCGCGGACTCCTTTTTGGTGATCGCCCTGTCCGCGAGGTCTCCCCTTCGGGAGTGATCAAGGCTCCTTTTTGAGGATCGCCATGTCGGCGAGGTCTCCCCATCGGAAGTGATCGCAGACTCCTTTTTAGTGATCGCCCTGCCTGCGAGGTCTCCCCTTCGGGGGAGCTCGCGGACTCCTTTTCAGTTATCGCCCTGTCCGCGCGACCTCCTTTATTCGGGCAGCCAATAATTCTTAAGCTTGCTCGTCCGGGCAGCTCCTAGTTCCTATAAATAGTGGCCAGATCCAAGTCAGAGGGGGGCGGAGGCAAGGAGGCCAGGATTTGCAGGCTTTGTTGAAGTATTCGGGCGAGCTCTATAGGCGGATAGGACGGACAAACCTTTTTAGGTCGCGCGAGCGGCCTGGGCGACCTCTCCTCAGTGACCGCGAACATCTTTTCTCCTGCTTGTTCATTCACGACCCGAAGTAACCGAGCACTCATCAGTTATCCTCAAATCCTTTAGTTCGAACGTTGTGACTTTATGACAATTTTGACATCAATAGTACCTGCAGAAGATATCTTTGGTATAATCATAATCAAAGACCAGGTGTTCCTACAATGTGAATAAGACCAACTAATTTAGTTTCAATACCTTCAAATATGGGTCATGATTCATTAAACGATAATTGGATTTTTAAAGGTGGAACATCCTATATAGCTTCTATGATTCTACAACCACTGGTTGAACATGCACGAGATAAAACTCAAGTGGTGTCTCAACAAGTAGCAACTATTTTGAGGCCTATTGCAGAGGATCAACACAAGAATGCCAAACTGTTAGACACATATTTAAGAAGAGTTTATGAGTTCTAAGTTTCCCTACAAATAATTGTCTGGCTATGAACATTCATCAATCATTAATCCCAATATTAACCAAGGCCATCCTTTGGATACACAAATAAGGAAAGGACAATGTTGTCAATGATCGATGTATCGGTGAGACCAATGGGTTAATAAAATGTCATCAATCAATATGGAGAATGAGGAGTAATCATCTTCTCAAAAGTAAAGGGAAGCCGATGCACAAAACATCACCGCGCAGCGAGGGTCCGGGGAAGGGTCCCACCACAAGGGTGAAATGTAGGCAAACCTTACCCTGCATTTTTGCAAGAGGCTGCTGAAATGAAAAATTGACCCCATGAGTCCTAAACCAACAGTCAAATAGTGTAATTTTAGGAGAAAACATCCGACCACAATTAATATAGACTATCGATAACATCATACATGTAAGGGAGATGAATAATCACCACATGAGGTGGACCTATTATGATCAGCCAAATAACATGCACATGGTTCATCGTCCACAAAACATGGGACAATACATGTGTTACCTAAAAAATATTGGGCCACCTATGATGAATTATCAAAATTACATCGGTCAAAATAGTGGCCGAAAAATTTGGAGGATATATAATACGAGAATGCCTAATGTTTATATAAACCCCTCTCTAGATGAATTTAATTTTTGGTAAGAATTCCCAACAAGGTGTAAGATACCAGACATCTCTTTGTTATTTGGGAATGAAGAAGAATGCACATGAACATATCAACCGATTCACCATTAAATGCAGAGAGGCATTCATCAATGATTATTTAAAGATAAGGCTATTGAGTAACACCTTAACAGGGACTATTGTCATATGGTGTACATGGCCATCCTCCTCTGAGGAAAATGAAGACCCCTTGACTTCCTCGAGTTCCAAAAAATTTACTTTTTTGCTTTTTTTGATATCCAATCTTCTTTAATGTTGATGGCTGTCGAGAATTTTTCCTTGGATCTGGTTCTCCATCCATGTACTCTGGAGGAATACTCAACTTGTTCTCTCAACTATTATCAATTAACTTCTACATATGAAGATATACATTCTCATCTGATTGAGAGCAAATAGGAACTTCCTTCATAACCTTTCTTATAACTTCATAAACCACCTCATAGAAATCATATCACTATTGCATTTTCTTAACACTTGAAGTGATGGAGCAAATACACAAATATGCTAATAACCACCTAATAGAAGGCATGAAATTGTCGATTGTGCAAAACAGTCAAGCGGGGGAGGCGTGCTAAAGAGCAAGCAGAGATAACAAGAATGAGATGGATGAAAGATATTGCAGCGTTTTGGGTAAGTTTTTTTTTACTTTAGCACTCAAAGCAAGCTATCTAATAAAACACTAGTAGCCTTAATAAAAATAAATTGGGCAATATTTTTATATAGCATATTGACGGATATCAGAAGAAAAAAAAATCTGACATATTGGTCAACATTTTATTTTACCAGACTCCATACGCTGCAAATGAAACAAATGTTGTTTTGCTCTTAAAAATGACATGTCAATCAATTTTTAAAATATTGATAAATATTTCCTAGTATTTAAAACATGTGTTGACTGATATTCAAGATTTATGTGTATGAACTTCTCCATGACTTACCATCACTTCAAAGTATACATGTCATTCCGTAATTTACCACATATTGAGGTCGAATAGGACGCATATGTGTTCATAGTAAAACCATTAATAAGATTCAACAACAACAACAACACTGAAGCATTTATCCCACGATAGTGGGGTCGGCTATATGGATCCTTTGTCGCCATTGCGCCCTATCTTTAATCATAGCCTCATTAATACCTAAGTACATCATATCTTTCCTTATAGTTTCATTCCAAGTCTTTTTTGGTCTACCCCTCCCCCGTTTAACATGTCTAGTGACTAAACTCTAAAACCATTAATAAGATTACTATTAAATATAAATTTTGTATTCCACATTTGGATAATATGTTGGATATATGTTTTAATGTTATATGCAGGGTTTTAAGAACCGGACCGGACCGGCTGGTCCGATCGGTTGGACTGCGAACCGGTCCAGTCATGCCCTGAAAATTGAGCTAGCAGAGAACCGGTTGCGAACTGGAAAAACGGTCGATTAACTGCGAGACCGACGAACCGGGATGGTTTATTAGCAATAGTCCGGTTTTCAAATAATTATATTTTAACCTTATTATTTTATTCACAAGAATTAAACATACTTGATGCTTCCAGCTAGACTCGAACTGAAGACCTGTGCCATTAAATACTAATTTCGAGCGGGCAAACCACTGGGCTGACATTAAAGTTGTTTGAAATTTCTGAACCTGTACAAAATATATAATCTTTCTTACCAATTATGTCAATAAATAAGTAAATATATATATATATTGTATATATATTGTATATATATATTATATATATATTATAGATATATTGTATGTATATGTATATATAAATATGGATAATAAATATATTTTACCATATAATATACTATATAAATAGTGCAATAAATATAATGATATAAACTACTCAAATTAAATAAAAATTAAATATAATGATATAAATATATTTTACCATTTGCTTTAAGATATATTTTACCATTTGTTTAAGATATATTTTACCATTTGTTTAAGATATATTTTACCATTTGCTTTAAGATATATTTTACCATTTGCTTTAATATTACTGATTAGTATAGTTTATAGATGAGACATATGATGATATAAATAAATTTCTTACAATTTTTATATTTTATTATTCTTTTGTCTATAAATTAAAATTATCATATAATTATTGTTTCTTGAATAAGATAGTGAAGTCAAAGAGGATGTCGGACCAATAAATAGAAAGTATCTTGGTACCTTTGTATAAGAACAAAGGATATATATAAAATTGTGTTAATTACAGATGAATTAAATTAATGAGTCATACCATGAAACTATGAGAACGAGTAATAGAAAGAAGAGTAAGACGAGAGACTAGCATCTTGGAGAATCAATTTAGATTTATGTCAGGGCGGTCGACCATGGAAGTTATACATCTCCTGAGGAGACTCATTGACAACTATCGAGAAAGAAAACAAGATTTGCATATGATGTTTATTGATCTTGAGAAGGCTTATGATAGGGTTCCAAGAGAAATCTCATGGAGAGTCTTAGAAAAAGAAAGGTGTAAATGTATCATACATTGACCTAATCAAAGATATGTATACAAATTTGGTGACGAGGGTGAGGACATCTGGAGGATTAACACAAGAATTCCCTATCATTGTTGCCTTACATCAAGGTACAGCTTTAAGCCCCTATCTCTTTACCCATATCTTAGATGAGCTCACCGGACATATCCAACAAGCAATACCTTGGTGTTTATTATTTGCAGATGATATCGTTTGGTCGATGAGACGAGTGAGGGTGTAAACGCGAAACTTGAATCTTGGCGAGACACTTTAGAAAAGAAGGGTTTTAGGTTGAGCAGGGCAAAGACGGAGTACATGGAGCTTAAATTTAGCAGTGCAAGAAGGACGGATGACTTCGTTATTAAGTTGGGTGGTCAAGATATTTCTCGCAGTGAGTGTTTTAAATATCTTGGATCGATAGTTCAAAAAGATGGAGGTGTTGATAAAGATGTGATACATAGAATCCAAGAAGGTTGGTCGAAGTGGAGAGGCGTGTCAGGGATCTTATGTGATCGTTAAGTACCATTATAACTTAAAAGCAAGTTTTACCGTACTGCAATTAGACCAGCGATGCTCTATGGTTCTGAGTGTTGGGCAGTGAATTGTGTACATGATACAAAATGGGAGTTGCGGAGATGAGAATGCTTAGGTGGATGTGTGGACACACGAGGCTGGATAAAATTAGGAATGAATGTAGTCAGAGGGGGTATTTGGTGGCTGGGTTGTTGGTATGCAGTAGGAGGGAGACTGCTGGCCTTTCTGGTTGTGTAGTCAGGATAAAGGTAGGTGCAGCCAGGGTGTAGATGCAAGGAAATGGGAGGGGTGTTTGTTTTGTGGTGGATTAAGATGTTCGAACAGAAGAGGTTTGGCTGCATTTCTTTTCCAGTTTCAGCCGATGATCGTTGAGCACTCGATCGAAGAACGGCGATCAACGATCAAAGATTTCTGTTTGCTTAACAGGATTCTTCCTTCTGTAAGTGTTGATGGAGGGACGACTCGGTCGGCGATCGCGGTGCCACGGTCAGCGAACGACGATAGCAGATTTTTATTCTTCAAGAGGATGAACTTCCTTCTATCCGTGCTAATAAAGGGATGGCTCGGTCAGCGAAAGCGGACCGCACAATAGGCGAACGACAATCACAGATTTTAGTTCGGTTAGCTGTAAAGAGAGGGTTCTGGGACTGCTATAAGAATGAGATCAGCAGTCGCGATTCTTGAGTCTAGTTGGCGAAAGGCGAGTGGAAGAGTTCTGGAAAATCGGCAAACAAGTTTTCAGCCAACGAAGCTCTGAAGGAATGAACTTCAGCTCGGTCAGGGTTTGGGTTTCCGATCGGCGAGCGCCTGATCGGCGTTCAGAAATCCGATCGGCGAACGGTCGATCGGCGTTCAGAAATCCGGTCGGCGATTCTGTATGGAATTAGCTAATTCTTCAGCTTCTTGTAAGCTTCTTCAGGAGAGCTACAATCAGGGTTAAATACACAAAATATGTTTTATACAACTAAATGCATTATAATAACATAGTCCATCAAATCAACAGAAATTTTCCCAACAAACTCATTTTCGTAAGAAAAATGAGAAATACGGGTCCGTCGACCAGTTTGTTGTGTAAATGCGAGAAGAAAGAAGAAGAAAAGCACAGAAAATCAACAAGCACATATGACACAGATTTACGTGGTTCACCCCAAAGTGGGCTACGTCCACGAGCAGCAGCAGTCGGATATTCACTATCAAGAACAGATGCGGTTACAGAGAGAGGGAGGATTTTAGAGTTCAGATTTTCCAATACCCAAAGCCCAGCACAACCAAGAGTTTATAACACTCCGTACCTAAGAACTTCGGAAACAGGATCGACACACGGGCAGAGGCACACGCCCGTGTGCCTCGGCCATGTGCCCCCAAACGACACGCCTTTACATCAATAGATGTGTACCAACCACCATGGAACCGTCAAAACGTCACACAGTCAGGGCACACGGACGTGTCTCGGACCGTGTGCCCAGAAAAATAGAGTACCTGTCTTTTGGATGCGTCCCGTGACTTCTAGAACAGATACAACCGCACACGTCGAGGGCACACGCCCGTGTGTCTCGGGCCGTGTGCCAGAAAAATTCCGGCCAAGGCCGCGGCCCCAGACCCCGCGGGTCATATTCAGCATCGGTCGTCGCCTTTGGGTTAGGATTCAAGACACGGTTTGTATCAACAAGGAGCCTATGTCGATACCCGAAGTATCACACTCAGTGAAGAGTAGTTGGGTGAAGTTGAGCATCGCCGGAAGTGGAGCTGCTACAAGGCGGCGAAGGTCGTTGCCGCCTCCAGTGACCAACTGAACTACGTCGTCGTGACTTCTTGAGTGTCGTCGTGAGTAGCAGGGCAGGCTTCCCATAATCTCGGATGAAGCTCGTGTAGTATCTTGTGAGAACCAGGAATCCTCGCATATCACAAAGAGAACAGGGACATGCCCACTGCAGGATTGTCTCGATCTTTTCCTGGTTCATAAGAAGTCGCAGACGGAAATGGTGTGGCCAAGGTAATTGATCATGACTTTGTACGGAGGGGTATTTTTTTGGATTGACCAATAAGCCATGTTGTTGACAAGATTGCCTCCACATGGTGAAGGTGATCCTGCCAAGTTAAGGTGTACACCAAAAGGTCATTAAAAACACCAAGATTTACTTAAAAAGTATTGGGTGGAACACGTCATTCACCATGTTCTGAAATATCGTGGGCGCATTCTTCAGGTTGAACGGTATGACCACGAAATCGTAATGGCCATCATGACTCCAAAAGGGCGTCTTTGGAATGTCCTCCTCGCACAACCCAAATCGTGTGGTAGCCGAATTGTAGGTCCAACTTAGAGAAGTAGAGTTGCGGAACTCATCCAATAACTTCTAAATAACCGGAATGGGGTATTTATCCTCCACCGCAGCCTTGTTGAGTTCGCGACATTCCACGCAAAAATGCCAACTACGGTCTTACATATAGCCACCTGAATGGAGAAGGGACTGGAGCTCGTCTAATCAAACCTCCTGCAAACATATCTTTAACCAAACGCTCAATCTCGTCTTTTTGTACATGGTCTTAGAAGTGCAGGAGCATCGAGATCATATGAACTCTCGGAACGAGAGGAATATCATAGTACATGGGTCGGTGCGATGGCGATTCCTGTGAAACCAAATAAAACTTTAGATCAAGGATGCACTGCAACTGGTGGGGGGTAATGGCGTTGAATGAGGGGTCGTCTGAGTCATGTGGTAGAGGAAAGCAGAAAAATCCATTGTAGGCATTCATTGGATGGCCAGAAATGTTATCAATCTACGAAGAAGTGAGTAATCGTCGTATAGGGACGGTGTACTTCGATCTCAACTAATGTTACATCATGTGGGGCCACTTGACGTTCCCATTCCCCCCCCCCCAGTATGTGCAACCAGGCGATGCCCAGAATGGCATCAATGTCGCCCAACCCAAAAGTATAAAAGTCAGCAATCAATTGGAATGGACCAATAGAAAATTGTAGCGAGGAACAAAGAGCTCCTGTGGAACAGTGGTACCCACCACCGAAGTAGACTGCGAAGTTTGAAAATGGTGTCGTAGGAATGCCCAAGCAGTCTAGCAACGCCTGAGAGATAAATTGTGACTTATCCCCCGTCGATCATCTCAACTGTGTGTGCATCTTGGAGCTGGCCTTGCAACTTCATGGTTTGCGGTTTTGATATGCCGCCGACTGAAAAACACGCAAGTCCAAACAATCTAAGCCTATGGTCTGATGCTCAAGAGAGCTCCCCTCCTTTATCTTGAGTGCCTCAAAATCAGTTAAGGCAATCCCTGACTCCTCATCGTCAATGATGGCTCGTAGCTTCTTCATAGGGCAATCATGGTTAGGGATATATGTTTACTTACAATGTAAACACAAGCCCTTGTTCCAGAGGACAATGTGTAAGAACTGAACCTACATATGTTGAAATGTTATTTTATATTGTATAAATATTATAAGAGAGAAATAATTTTCCCTTATGATGAAAAAGAGAAACAGATTCAGTGCCGATTCGACGTCGCACGTTTAAATTTTTCAATTTGAGTTTCCCCGTAATTTTTGCGGCGATCGTTTCGTACTTATTGTATGCTTTGATCAAATTATATATTCTATAATATTTTATTGGGGGTGTTACTTGAGGGCTAGTTGAATTGGTGGCTCCTTGGATGAGTTGGAGCTGATTTGAAGCTTTCTTATGCTAATTTGGCTGACTGGTTTTTAAATGCACTAATCCAAGGTTTTCACATAAGCTAAGGCTTGTCTTGAGCAGTGGAGGCTTGTCTTGAACGAGTTTTTTTATTCCAGTTGCTAGCTGATGGCCTTATCCCGATCCCTGTCCCTTCTAGCCGTCGCCTGTAGCTTTATTTTTGGGCTGAAAATCGCTTCTCTGCTCCTTGGTCGTCAGCTGTGGGGCTTTGAGAGATCTCTCTTCTCCTCCATGTGCCTCCACTCTCCTTGTGCCTTGTTGGTTGTTGGATTGGATTGGTGGGTTGTTGAGGTTGTGACCTAGCTTTGTAAGCCTTCTTTTCTTCTTCCCCCTCCTTTATTTCTTATTATTTTGCTATAAAGAAATTAGGGATTGGGGTTGTTGGCTGGATATGAAATCTGATTTGGAATTAGGGTTTTCCCCCTTTTATTCCCATGTTTAATATGTGAATTAGAGGGCTTATGTTAGTCTTGATGCTGGGGAGATTACGTGTCTGTTTTTCCCCTGTTGTAATCCCGTTTACTCTAGCTGTTGCTGTTCCTGTGGCCGGCTGTTTGGCTGGTAGTTGGCCGGTTGTTTAGCTAGTAGTTGGCTGTGCTGTTTGGCTAGTAGTTGGCTGTGCTGTTTGGCTACTGATTAGCCGGCTGTTTGATTATGTTACTTGTCTGTTTCTGGGCTGCTGTTTATCTTATGCCCTTGCTGTTTTAGTGACTATTTTTAGTTGGATTTGGACTGTAATGACAGCCCTTGGAGTTGCTGTTAGAAACCCTTGGTGTTGTCATTTATCAGCCCTGAGAAAGCCCTCTTGAGATCTTGTATTGGCTGCTATTGCTTCTAGTTGTAGGTTGTCATTTGGCTGCTATGTGGGCTGTTAATTGCTGTCATTTGTTGATGTTACTGCTTGTGTTGGCAGACTATTTTTGTTGATACTTGAGGACTCCTCTTGGCTGCCCTCTTCATGCCTCTTGTGGGTTGTTAGTAGTAGTTTTTGTGAGTTGCAAATGACTGAATTTTGCTCTTTTGCAGAGTTAAAATCTGCGTTTTCGCGTCCCTATTGAGTCACCTAAGTTTGTCCTTTCCTAGGCAACTCCTAGAGGTCGTAGTTGTAGTCATCTTAAGGAGTCTACTCGTAGCTATTTAAAGACGTAACCCTAAAGTAAATGATTTACTTGATACTGCAGAGGATGGTGTCCGGCGATAGACGCGACGGGAATCCTTCGAAGGACAAAGGAAAAGGAAAATACGCGGTGAGTCCTTACGGCTTTGATTTCGTATGCATTTGAATATTTTCCACAATATGAATTGCCTTGATTTAAAGAAATTCAAAGATTCGAAATCACTGAAATTTATGAAATCGCTAAAAAGTTAAATATGGATTAGCAAGCGATAGAATCTCCGAGGGAAAATAAATATAATTATTTCCTATATTTATGAATTGACTATGAAATGAAATGAATAAGAAAAAGAGAGTGCGTCGACACATCGAAACACTAAGGGTCAGCCTAGTAGGGGGGTAAGATTTAGACTCCTACACCCAGTTGGAGGGATAGATCTCCTACGGAAATTGATACCGAAATGTCCAATCTAGGAGGCGTCGAAGCTTGTTGCGTTGTTGAGCGCCCTAGAAAGGACATTGATTTGATGGGCCAAGATGTTTGATTTGAAAATGACCCTCAGTATTTCGAAAGAACGAAAAGAAAGATAATTGAACATGAAAATCTATAATGAGATATAAGAAACGAAATAACAGAAATGGTTTAGTTTTGTGTACCAGTTTACTGTACCTGTCTACTTTCATGTTCATACAGTTCTACAGATATATATAACTGCTTGTTATAGCTGACTCTTCGTGTTTGTTTGTAGGGCGGTCGAAGAGGTAAGAAACTCACTTAGTTTTTCTAAAAACTAACTGATTGTTTATTTTATGTTGCAAATGATATTTTTGGATAGATTGAACAAAGGGAGGTCTCCTTTATATATAGGAGAGAACCCTAAGGGTACAAAAGGAAAAAAACACAAAAGGATAAAATAACACACAAATCTAACACTCCCCCTCAAGTTGGGCGTGTGATGTCTTTCATGCCCAACTTGCATATAATCCCATCAAAGGCTCGAGAGCTTAATCCTTTTGTGAGAACATCCGCAAGCTGTTGTCCAGACGAGACAAACGGAGTGGTCACAACACCTCTCTCAATGTTCTCTTTGATGAAGTGACGGTCAACCTCGACATGTTTCGTGCGATCGTGTTGGACAGGGTTGTGAGCAATACTGATAGCAGCTTTACTGTCACAGTAGAGTTTCATAGGATCATTATGTTTCATTCCAAGATCATTCAGGAGAGATCGGATCCAGAGGCCTTCGCAGATTCCATGTGTCATCGAACGAAATTCCGCCTCAGCACTCGATCTAGCCACCACATGTTGTTTCTTACTTCGCCAGGTGACCAAGTTTCCTCCAACAAACGAGCAATATCCGGATGTAGACCTCCGATCATCAGCAGATCCTGCCCAGTCGGCATCGGTGTATACTTCCACATTTAATTCTTTGTTCGGAGAAAACAGGATACCTTTCCCTGGAGAGGATTTGAGATAGCGAAGAATCCTGTGGGCTGCTTCCAAGTGCCTGGCTTTGGGTGAATGCATAAACCGGCTTATGACGCCAACAGCATATGTGATATCAGGACGAGTATGGGCTAAATAAATGAGACGCCCAACCAATCGTTGAAAAACAGCAATATCCACCAACGGAGAGCCATCATCTCTTCCTAGCCCATGGTTGGCTTCAATAGGGGTGTCGGCAGGGCGACATCCACTCATTCCAGATGACTGAAGCAAATCCAAGATGTACTTCCTTTAGGAGATGAATATTCCATGCTTAGAACGAGCAACTTCAATCCCCAAGTATCGAAGATCCCCAAGGTCCTTCACATCGAACTCCTTTGTCAGCCTCTGTTTGAGCTTTGCAATCTCTATAATGTCATCACCTGTTATAACAATATCATCAACATAGACGATGAGGGCAGTGACTCTACCCTGTATGTGCTTTACGAACAGAGTGTGGTCAGCATGGCTTTGGGAGTATCCAAAACTCACCATAGCCTTATGGAATCGACCAAACCAGGCCCGGGGAGACTGTTTCAAGCCATACAATGCCTTTTTAAGCCTGCACACTTTACCTTCAGAATTTCTTGGGGTAAACCCCGGTGGTAAGGACATATACACCTCTTCCTTTAACTCTCCATGCAGAAAAGCATTCTTTACATCCAACTGGGGCAGTGTCCACCCTCTGCAGGCGGCACATGAGAGGAGCACACGTATGGAGTTCATCTTTGCCACGGGCGCAAAGGTTTCTTGATAATCAATGCCCATAGTTTGAGTATAACCTCTGGCAACTAACCGAGCCTTATACCGTTCAACTATCCCTTGGGGGTTTTGCTTGGCCGAAAACACCCACTTACATCCCACCACAGTCTTTCCTGGAGGGAGAGTCGATAGGTCCCAAGTGTGGTTCTTCTCAAGGGCTAACATCTCCTCATGCATGGCACCTCTCCACTTAGGATGCTCAATGGCTTCCTGCCAGGTGGAGGGAATCGAGATGGCGGATAGGGAGGCAACAAAGCTTCTGTGTAGGGGGGTTAGCAAGGCATATGAAACAAAATTGGACATCGGATGTTGGGTGGAAGAAAGATTACCTTGAGTCCCTGTCAACGTATCAGGTGATGGAGCTGGTAAGCTAAGCACGGGAGCTGGTCTCCTGTTTCGTCGAGTGTACACCTAGAGAGGAAGAGAGGGAGGCGGAATCGAGGAGGGAGCAGTAATGGTGGGTGGTGAAGGTAGAGGTAACGGAGGGATACTGATATTTCCAATGATAGATGGTGAAGGTATAGGTGAGGGAGGAGGAATAGGTAATGGAATAGTAGAGGGAGGAGGAATAGGTAAAGGAATAGTAGAAATGCGTGAACTCTCTTCCATTGAAGACTCCCCCTGAAGAGAGGACCCGTAGTATGACTCGGACTCCCGAAAGATGACATCCATAGTGACAAATGTCCGTTTGGAAGGTGGGTGAAAACATTTATACCCTTTCTGGGTAGGCGAGTACCCAATAAAGACACACTTGAGAGAACGAGAGTCAAGCTTGGATTTCGGATGCACGTAGACAAAACAGGCACATCCAAAGATCCGAGGAGACAGATGAGAAGGGGAAAGATGGAGGGCATTGAGAGGGGATTTGTCCCCGAGGACACGAGTAGGTAGGCGGTTAATAAGATAAGCTGCAGTCATAACAGCATCACCCCAGTAGAACTTGGGAAGGTGTCGCTGGAGAAGAAGACACCGAGCGACCTCAAGAAGGTGGCGATTCTTGCGTTCAGCAACCCCATTTTGAGAGGGAGTGTAAGCACACGAAGTCCGATGTATAATACCCCGATCACTGAGGAAGCGTTCAAATTCGGAATCGATGTATTCACGACCATTGTCGCTACGCAAGAGCTTAATGGTCGCATTAAATTGAGTGGTGATCATATTATGAAAACGTTGAAAGAGAGGAAACACTTCATTTTTCCGTTTCATCAAGTAGACCTAAGTGCAGCGGGAGAAGCAATCAATAAATGTGACAAACCAGTGCGAGCCAGATAGTGAGGCAACAGAACAGGGGCCCCAAACATCAGTATGAATCACAGAAAAAGGAGTATCACTAGAAGGGGAAAACGGTTAAAAGAAGCACGGTGTTGTTTACTAAGAGTGCAGACATCACAGGTAAACAAATTTAAAGCTACAACAGACATAGTAGGGAATAAAACACGCATAGTAGATGGAGAGGGATGTCCTAGGCGACAGTGCCAGGAGTCCAAGCTAGAGGGCCGAGCAGCATGGAGAGCACGAGCTGGAGGAGGAGGGCTGGAGGGATCGAACAGGTAGAGGCCATCGCGCAGCTTACCAGATCCAATCACCGTCCCCGTCTTCAGGTCCTGAAAGATGCAAAAGGAGGGAAAAAGGTCACAGAACAGTTTAAGGAGTTAGTTATGTGACTGATAGAAAGTAAATTGCGAGTAAAAGTAGGAACGTGAAGAACGGAAGAGAGGGTGAGACTGTAGCACGCCACAGATCCTTTCCTAGCAATAGGGGTGAAGGACCCATCTGCAATGCACACTTTGTCACAACCCGACAAGGGAGAGTAGGACATGAAACCAGTAGCAGAACCTGTCATATGATCAGTGGCGCCAGAATCAATAATCCACTGAGTGGCAGTACGAACAGCAGCTGAGTGGGCCTCAGGAGGTCCCTGTTGAGCATATGCGGAGGAAGCAGAGCTAGAAGACTAAGACGAATGTCCCAGCATAAAGCGACGGAAGGCCAGAACCTCATCAGCTGAAAGAGAGGGCGCAGAGTCAACCACAGCAGGTCCACTGAGAGGGGCAGGGTCATCCACAGTATCTGATAGGTAAGCAGTGCGGGAGGGAGGTGGTCGAGATGGAGGGCGGCCAAAGCCCCTACCACCACGCGGGCTCGGGCCGCCGCGGGGTGCGGGGAATCCATGAAGCTTGAAGCAGGTGTCCCGAGTATGGCGGCCCTTCCCGCAGTAATCACAGATCAGATGATCCTTGTCGACGGGCCTGGGCTTGGAATCACGAGAGGAACGACCTCCAGAACTGAACCGAGCAGCTAGAGCAGATCCCTCAATAAGTGTGTCGGGAAGAAGTGTCTGTCGGCGATCATACTCGTGTTGAACAAGACTGTACACCTCAGGCAGACTGGGAAGAGGAGAGCGGCCAAGCAGCTGAACACTAATCTGATCAAAGTCACGATGAAGGCCATGAAGGAACTCAAAGATCCTGTTTCGCTCTTCCCTGGCACGAACCATAGCCTCATCCACCGGAGATTCAAATGTGAGAGGATCGAAGTGATCATATTCTTGATACAGTTGGGTGAACTCCAAGTAGTAAGTGGCAGGAGGACGGTCGCCTTGCCGCAAGAGAAATATCCGACGACGCAACTGGAAGACCTGGGCAGCATTCCCGCGACAAGAGTAAGCAACCTCAGCCCGTTTCCAGATGTCGACAGCGGTGTCCAAGAACAGGTAGTTGCGAGAAATCGACTCCAGCATAGAGTTGAGGAGCCAGGACATTACCAAGGAGTTCTCCGACTCCCATTGAGGCCACTCAGAAGAGGAAGATGCAGGAGCCGTAATGGCACCACTAACATAGCCAAACAAGCGGCGACTCTTAAGAGCCAAAGTAATAGATCGAGCCCACGGAAGATAGTTCGTGCCGTCCAACTTAATGGTAGTGATCTGGGGAGTCCCATGATCATGGGTGGCCCGAAACTGACCAGTAGTAGGCAAAGGATTGGAGGCGGCACTTCCATCGGAGGAAAGATTCGGAGAGCCCAGACTATCCGCCATAGAAGGAGGAGGGAGAACGCTGCAGATCAGCAAAAGAGGGAGATCTCACTCATATAAAGAGGAGAGAAGAGCAATAGCCCACTAAAGAAGGATGGGAAACGCCGGATACGTCATACAGGAGATCCGGCGTCACAGGAAACTGAAAAACTTCATGGAGGAGAGGCCGACGACCGCTGCCGGGCGGAGAGAAGAAGAGAGGGAGAAGTAGAAAAAAACGAGAGGAGAAGGGGGCTGGAGACGAGCTGGAGACGAGAGGAGAGGAGGCCGGAGCGGGCTGGAGACGAGCGGAGCGGCGGGATCCGACGCGGAGCGGGCTGGAGACGAGGAGACCCTCTGCTGGAGACGAGCGGAGCGGGAGGAGAGGCGGGATCCGACACGCGGGCTGGAGACGAGGAGACGGAGCGGAGCGGGCGAAGCAGGCGGGATCCGACGCGCTGGAGAAGCGAGATTAGGTCACGCCGTCTAGCTCTGATACCATGTTGCAAATGATATTTTTGGATAGATTGAACAAAGGGAGGTCTCCTTTATATATAGGAGAGAACCCTAAGGGTACAAAAGGAAAAAAACACAAAAGGATAAAATAACACACAAATCTAACATTTTAATTATAGGATCAGACCGCTAGCGTGCTAGACCCCGCTAGGAGGATACCTGTGGAGGCAGAAAGAAAACAAAGGGAAGACATAGTTCGGATTCGGGTTAGAGTGTATTTCTGTTTATTGTAGATATCAGTTCAATTTGCTATGGACTGTTGTATTTTGATTTTCCCTGTAAGCATGGACATGTTGTATATTATGAAAAATGAATAAAAGTACTTTTATGTCTTTTACTAGTACCACTCTTGTGATCCGCTTAGCTGCATTATTTAATTGTGTAAAACCTGCTTGGAAGAAAAGAAAGATTTAAATTGTGGCGGACTTCGGGCCGTTACACGATGTACTCATGATTAGTGAGGCGTTGAATCGGTGGATGGCAGTCGGGACAACGAGGAAAAGATGGTTTGGAAGGCAACAATGGAGGGATGGGAGGAGCGTCGGGGATGGGCTGCTTCGCGGACATCATCAATCGGTACAGGAGGTCTTGACAACCAGCCTAGTTGGTGGAGGGGAAGCATCCTGTAATCCAAGGTCTTCGCCAAAAAATCAGCTTGGACCAAGCGGGTCACATCCATGGCGGTAGAAATGTTAAGAGAATGGTGCGTGTGGGGCCAGGGGCGAATATGGGAAAGGAGCACCAGCATGAAGAAGCCCAAATAGTGATCAGGTGGCAGACCGGACATATGCGTGATGAGGGCGATGAACTCATCGATGTAATCATCCAAGGAGTCGGTTTGTCAAACACTACTAAGATGTCCCACTATATTGCCAGAATGCCGGACTTTGTAACATTTCTTTAGCTCTTGTTTGGGGTTGGTCCAAGTGATGGATGACGTAGACTAACGACGCGAGCGGACCCAATGTAGGGCAAAACCTTCCATGCCCAAGAGGATGAAAGAAAAATTTTGGATCTCTGGAGTGCGATAGATATCAAAAAATTGTTAGGCCATGGCGATCCAGCCCATGGGGTCGAAGAAATTGAAGTACGAAACTTCAAGAGCACGAGGAGTGGGCGCCTGTTATGGGTCCCCCATCAGTTATCTTATTATATTATTATTATTTTATATTATCGAGTCAATTCGTGTCGAGTTGTATTAAGTCGCAATCGTCATTATTAGCGTCGTCGTATTTTATAATTTAGAGTCTACTGTTGTATTTGGAGTTGTGCCATTCGGGGTTCCTATATATAGACCCCTTATCTTGTATGAAAATCAATCAATGGATTAATGAAAGTACTTTCTCCTCTAATTCATCTCCCTCTGCCCTCAAGCCCTCTCTTCCTCTAGGGTTTCCTCTTTCCCCCTCCCCAAGCTTCGTCTTCTCTCATCTCCTCCACCATTATAGGGCTTTCCCTTGTATCTCCGCTTCCATCGATGATGCAGAGAACATCAATCGATCTTGGACTAAAGAAGCTCATAACATCTTGGTATCAGAGCCATCCTTTCTCAGTTCGACACTTTCGATGTCCTCACGGTTACAAAAAGCCAAGGTCCCTCCCTCGCCGTTGAACGTCAACTTTATCCATAACAGCAGTCACTTCTTCTTCTACGACGCCAGCAACCACTATTTCTCCATCTTCAAGCAGGCACATGCTCTGCTTCATCAACTCCCACAACACAGCCGCTAGACCCCGTGTCGGATCGTCTCCTACGATCGGACCGTCTGCGAGCCCGTCTCCTCCGATCGAACCCATGCGGGATCTTAACCTGGGGGTGCGTCTTAACATGCGGGATCGCAACACAGTCGCTTGACACCCTGCGGGCTCGTCTTCTCCACCCTACATCCAACGCTTCATCCACGGGAATTTGTCTCCTCCCAGCGTTTGACGCCAACCCGCTGTCAACTCTCGTTTCCTTCCTCGACAACACGTGTCATCTCCATCACACGTCAAACCGACATCTCCTGCTGTCTTGAGCCCCGAGCTGCACGCTCGCCTACTCATATCGAGCAGTCCACGATCCTCGAGCGGCCCGCAGTCTACCTCAACCGCCTAATCAGCCAACTGGCTCAGCAACCTTCAAATTTTAATTTGAATGGTTAATTAATTTTTTAAGTAAATTAATTAATTGGTCAAACAAATTCGATGGATGTTAAGCTTAGTGTCGTCGATGACGCTGCCCTTTGTTCAATGTTGTGGAAGATGTTAGAGTCGTTTTAGGTTTCCATATCTCAGCTCAACACCACATTCGACAAATTGGTGACTTCGGGATACTTCGGGGTCCCGGTTCTCCCAATGTCGGCGCCCTTCCAGCCCGCGCATGTTGCCGCCATCTTTGCCCCAACTTTCCAGCCGACGAGACGGTCGATTACGCCAGTTGTCTCTCCGCCGCCGACGATTGTGGCGTCGCAACCCTTACCACTATCAGTCCCTTCGACCGCTTTACCGTTGTTGCCTCACGCCGCCCTGCCAACCCCGCCAGACCCATTCCTCCCGTCGGCCATGGTTTTCCCGGCTGCCTTACCGCCGCTTTTCATTGTCACTCCGCCAGACCCATTCCTTCCGTCGGTCGTTGTTCCCTCGGCCGCCCTGCTACTCCTATTACCTGCCTCTCCGCCGGACCAGCTAGGCCCATTCCTTCCGCCGCTCGTCTTCTAACGGCGCCGCCACTACTCCTCGCCGCAAACGCCATTGTGACGCACTGCCACGCGTTGTTCTGACACGAAATCAAAGAGTAAGAGGAGTCGTTCAACTTTCAGGAGTTCGAGATTGATGGCAAGCTTGATTTCAAGGACGCGTGAAGTGTTATAATCCTCCATCAGTAAGCTTATTATATTATTATTATTTTATATTATCGAGTCAATTCGTGTCGAGTTGTATTAAATCATAATCGTCGTTATTAGCGTCGTTGTATTTTATAATTTAGCATTTTTTGTTGTATTTATAGTTGTGACATTCGAGGTTACTATATATAGACCCCTTGTCTTGTATGAAAATCAATCAATGAATTAATGAAAGTTATTTCTCTCTCTAATTCCTCTCCCTCAATCCCTCTCCTCCTCTAGGGTTTCCTCTTTCCCCCTTCCCCAAGCTTCATCTTCTCTCATCTCCTCCACCATTCTAGGGATTTCCCTTATATCCCCACCTCCATCGATCTCCGACTAAAGAAGCACATAACTGCGTTGATGCCTTGTCCATGAATCGAATGTGGGCGGCAGGAACAAGGGGCAGCCCGAGGAGAGGGGGCCTCCATGGCGGAGTTCGAGGAGGGTGGGGGTTGTGAGGAAGATTGCTCCAACCGGGAGTCAATACGTTGGAGGGTTGCCTGAATGGAAGCCAGGAAATCATCATGTGTGTCGAACTGACGAGAGAGAGCTTTTTCAACATCGTCAATGTGGGCATCGACAATGGTGTGGGCAAAAGGGCAACGGTCGCTTGATACATTGCTTGTCAAACGATACACTGGTTGCAGTTACGCGTAAGTAAAGGACGCACGAGCAGGGCTTCGAGAATGGCGGACGTGTGAGGCAGAAGCAGACCTAGCGGAGTCGATCGCGGCAAACATGCAAGGAGGAAGCTACCGACAAGGAAGCATTGAGCGGTGGAAGAGAGAAAGAAGTTGGAGGGAAGATGAAAATTCCAAGAGGAATGCTCTTGAACCAGACCCAAGGTAATTGCATAATATCCCAAGATAGTTCTCCTCATACAACACTATGATATAAAATTAAGTGCCAAGGGAAAAGGCGTAAATAAAGTAACAATTCAAATTAAGAGTACATAAAATAGAAAAACTGGCACGAGAATAAAATAGGTATCTGTCACGAGTGCACATCCTATAGCACATGCTCAGTGGTTCCTGGCCCCTAACGTGTGTAGAATCGCCAAGTGTGTCATTGTCTACCGACCATCTGGTTCCGTAACAAATTCCAATCAAGGCATCCTCCATATCCCTTACTTCAGAGCTGACCAACCAATTGATCTCCCACATGCTCCATCCTACAATTTCAGTAATGAGTTGGACATTCATTGTTGCTGATCATGAGTCTTGTTTCACATATGATTTATGGTTTCAAAGTCAATAAATGGTCATTTGCTCTGCAAGTCTACTATCTCGAGTTTTGGCTAATAGTTTTTTTTCATGATTGCATGTTCTAAATTTTCAAAATCTCTTTGAACACTTGTTCAACATCTCCTGGTTGGTGCAACAGTCCATCCTTTATACAGGTTGTGAATGTGGTGCCTCTATACTTTGATGACTTCTAACCTATTTAATGTCTATTTCATTAACTATTAGTTATAGGTGTGATTGTGACTTCATGAAGTTACATACAATCGAGTTCCTAGAAATCTATAGCACAAGTTTCATTCATATTTTGTCTTTTAATTCTACATATTTCTCATACATAGAAATTCCAAAAGATTTCCATGCGGCATAAATTACTTCTGAAGCATCTACAGTTATTAAAATTAATAGTATTTTAGTCAGCGATACTCTTTTGCTTGAGTAATGAGCATGCAGTATATAAGTTCTCATTAGAAATCATAACCCTAAAACGTCTTCTATCAGAACATCATAACTAAACCAAAAATATTAGCTCTGCAAAAAAAGAAACTAGCTAAATTATAATTGTTAATGGATAAACAAAAAATATCTTGAAGGTAAAAATTCTCATAGCAATGCTTAGTAGCCACACAAAATACCGTTGCAAACTTGAATTTATAGCAAGGATGTGGTTTTACTAAATTACATTTTAGTTTTCGTTACACACAAAAAACAAAAAAAGAAATTACACTTGTGAAGATCAAAACTGCCTACTATAGAACAATAAAGAACAAGAACACCAAATAAAAAAAATGAATAAATGGATACATACGCAAAAGACTTCAACATCAAGAAAATAGTAACACAGCATTATTAGTTAACAAATCAAGTTGAAAATTTCATCAGCCCTACTTCCCCAAACTGCTGCTCTTTTTATAACAATGAACCGAGATTCCTTACCCCATTCTCGGACAGAGGTTTCAAGGGAGCTTGGTAAATTCTAGCAAGTCCAAAATCAGCAATCTTTACCACTCCTTGTTCCTCTCCCTCACCCATGACCTGATTTAATTTGATACCGTAAAAATGGATGCTACTATTCTTATGGAAAAAATGAGCAGGGAGCCAGAACAAACCAATATATTAGAAGGCTTGAGATCGCGATGAATAATCCAATTGCTGCAGTAAAAGATTCGTACAAAGCTTTAGTTACCGCAAATTAAGGAACCAATAATCATCATATTATCATATGTAACAAAATATTGCACAAAACCCACTATTGTTATATCTACACATAAAATATGGATATGAATATGTAGATGACCCAACCTGTGAAGATAGTTAAGCCCATTAAGCAGCTGCCATAGCAATGACTTGACGGTATACTGATTAATGGTATGCTTAAGCGTTTCACGATGATGTCTAATGATTTCCTGCAATGCAAAGTGTTGGGTGGAAGATTGCAATAAAAACAAAATTGAAGAAGATTGGGTAAATATGTTTTAATGAAAAAGGTTTCAAGGGCTAGAAAATAGTCGCTCTACTTTTTACCACCAGTAAGGAAACAATCGCCCTCTGTTATGAGTCACGTGGGTACTGTTTGAAAACAAATCGCATGAATAATTCAGTGTTCATCTTTAGATAAACAAATCAAAGGTTTAAAAAAGACAACACCACAAAGATCCAGGCTAAAGCCTTGTATTGTCTTCACAAGGGAGAAAAATTTCCCCATAAACCGCTATATTCATTAAAACTTATAAATCCTTTGTCAATTCCATAGTGTATTCCTCCACTGTGTATGCGCCCTTATGCTAACACATAATTTAACACAAATTGGAACAAGTAAAATCATGTTATCAGTTTTTTTCCAACAATCACAGAATTCATGTATATACAAAAAGGGCAGCCCGGTGCACAAAGCATCCCCGCGCAGCGAGGGTCCGGGGAAGGGTCCCACCACAAGGGTGAAATGTAGGCAAACCTTACCCTGCATTTTTGCATAGAATTCATGGATATACAAAACAAATTACCATGCTTGTCAAATGCATACTCAGAGACAAGCACATGTATTCCAAATTACTACATCTGTTCAACTTTACAATGCTTTTTACTTCAAAAGGCACGCTACTTACAGAATTCCAAGTATGCCACGAATTCAAACATATAAAAGGATGCTTGCAAATCAAATACTAATTGGAGGTTAAACTCAATAACTTAGTATATATTTTTAGGCAAATGTTATGTGCAAACCTATTATGGCTATGTGCAAACCAATTTTGCGTGCAGACCAAAAAATTATACTATGTTACATGTGAAAATTAGGTGTGCAAACCAATTTTGGTTTGCACATAGCCATAATAGGTTTGCACATAATATTTGCCTACTTTTATTGCATTATGGAAATATTCTTCAATGCACCTCAAGCCCTAAAAGGTTCTCACGGAAATAAGTTTGTCTCACATCAATCTTCCATAATGTCTAAAATAGGACACAATGTAATGGGGATCATATTTCAAGGATGGGCCGGCCCTTATCGGAGCCCAATCGAGTTTACACTCGTACGAGTTAGGATTATGGAAGATCCGAGTCTGTTGCCGCTTTCAGAGCGACGACGGGACATTTCTATATATTATACACATTTCATATATATTTTGTATTGGCCAATCATAGCCGTTCGTCATTTTTATAGCCTATGCAAAGAATTTTATAGGCCATTTTCAGGCATTGCAGATTTTGGACAAAATTTTGAAGTTCCTGCGATCTATCCATGGCGCCGAATCCATAGAATCTAGGTGTTAAAGCCTAGATCCCCCCCCCCCCCCCCCCCCCCCCCCGCACACACAACCTACATCCACGCCTAACTCCACCGCCGGCAGACCATCCAAAGCTTAACATAACCACCTTTTATATTTTGGATATTTCATCATTAACTATTGTCCAGCCTGTAAACCCATCCATTTCCCCATTTCCTCCAGTAATTGATAGAAACTGCATAAGCCACTCACTCACGGAAATCCCTTCGCTAGCCAAAAAAGACAGAATCTTGGCTGTCAATTTCTCTTCCAACCGCACACCACTATATGTCCTCCGTGAACCCTCGAGTCCTTGAGTGCAGCCCTTCCACTAGTTCCGGGCGATTATTCCACTCCTTATAGCAACCAATCACGTCTCCAAGCAATTCCAGCCCCTACCTGACTGCCATCCTACATAGCACGCCCACCCCTCCCCAATCCCCATTGCAGGATATCCATTTAAGAGTGCAAAATTCAGTGCCGACTGCAAACATTTTGCTGTCCAATTCTCCTAAACAGCTCCTACGATCCCCGTGGAATTCAAGCCTTTTATATCTCAAAGCCGACTGCAAACATTTTGCTTACACAAGTAATCGGATTCTATGACAATGATAAAAAAATCATCTTCTCTTCCCATTGTGTAGATATTCACAGATGTGTCCCCCGACATAAAAGTTTCATGGACAAAACAACACGTTTCTGACTTTTTTGCAAATTATTCTTTTTGAATATATCGTCCGATATATCAGCTACTAAATGATATATGGGCCAATATATCGGCCGATATATCCCGACGATATATCAATTGACTTTTTTTAATTTATATTATTTAAAGTATATGGTTTAATAGACAACAAAACGAAATTGTTTCGTTGTCGGGGTCGTTTTGTGGTCTTGCTCTCGACTCTCTTCCTGCTTCTTCTGCCTTTTTCCATACGCACATACATCGTTGACTTGGATTCTGCTTGGCCTTTGGATTTTGGACTGGGGATTCCTTATCTTCGATTGTTGTCGACGAGTTCCGAGATTCCTGCTTCTTCTGGCTTTCTTTCCTGTTATACAGTTATTACTTATATAACATAAAATGTTTATACTAATTTTTGTTGATTTAGAATTTCTATAAATGTTAAATTATTAATATATCAACATATATAAATTAAAAAATGATTATATGTATAAATATAATTATGTATATGAATATTTATATATTGATACTTGATATATGAAATATCTTTGATATATCACCCGACATATTAAAACCGACCTGAAAAACTCAAACCAACGTATCCCCAACGTCCGACATCTGCAAGCTTGTCTCTTCCAAAATGTAGACTGTGGAGGTAAAAATATAATAATCTACACATTGTGAAGTTTTATTGCTTAGAATAAATAAACTAAGAAAAGAATTATACGTAAAATATCGCAAAAGGAAAGCATAACTGAGGTAAAAAAGATAATTATAAATTACAGAACTTCTGCAACTTGCATGCACTGGGATTCACTCAATCTCATAGCTTGAACACTACCTATGGGCACACGATCCCCTCCAAAGTGTAAGGGAAGAAGACCCCTTGTAACATCCCCCAAACTGCTAGACCCCTAAGTTAGTTTTGTCATGACTAGGTCATGACAAAACCATAGGAAGAGCCAATTGACCTTGTGAGCTCAGGAAGAAGGAGACAACCACCTTGGACTGCAAATAGCAATTTCCAATTACCAAGCTTAGGGTTGAACTTTAGGGCCTCAACTTGACCATTTGACCCCACCATAGTATCCCTAACCCTTTAGGGGCCCCCTAAGGACACCAAGGGTCCATTGGGGTCAACCAAAGAGGCCAAATTGACCAAAGTCAACCATAACCCCAAATTGGTCAAAGCAGCCTATTTAGAGTCAATTGACCTCCACCATGCCAAATTGACCACACATCTAGGTTTAAAATATCATAAGAGACCTAGTAGACCTAAAAGCCCCATCATGGGACCCCCAGTGGTGCAAATTGACCAAAATGCCCTTTTAGGTCAAAATGGCAATTCTTCACTAAGTGCCCTAATTGACCACCACCACATTAAATTGACCATACCCATAGTGTTACCATATCATAGGGAACCCAGTGGAACAAAAAGCCCCATGACTGGGTCAACCCTAGGGCTCAATTTGACCAAAGTCAACTTAGCCTGTTTTGGTCAAATCAACTTTTATTGGGTCAACTAAGGCTCATGTGACCAAATTGACCCCACCAGTAGTTTCTAAACCTAATTTGGAATCCAATGGACCCAAAAGCCCCATCCTAGGGTCACCCAATTGGTCAATTTGACCAAAAGTCAAACTTGCCCAAATTAGGTCAAATCTCTTAAACATAGCCCAATCCCTTTGGGCTAACTCAATTGGATGGTCAACCAGCCTAGTAGGCTAGCATTAAACACAGGAGGGAGTGGAAAATCGGCCAATGTGAGTAGGAGAGAGAAAATGGGGGTTTTCCCCAATTTTGGGAAGAGAAAAAGAGGCCATTCATGGCCATTAAGGTGATACACCCCTTGGCATCCCTCATTTACACCCCCATTCATCTCCTCTGACGATTTTGAGAAGTTTTCAGCCGTTTCTAGGAGCAATTAAGGCAGGGGGGATGCATAGGGTCGGCCATGGGGAGGGAGGTGAAGAGGCCATTAATGGCATGAGTGGTTAAAGCCACCACCACCCTCAATTGAACCCCCTATCACCTTCAGAACTCGGAGAGGAGAGAAACCCCCAAGAACCCAGAGGAAATCGTGCTCTCTAGGCTCGGATCGGCATGGCTCCACAACCTCCCCGAGCTCCCATGGTGTCCACGAGAACGACGAGGAGGCAAGCCCCCCAGCAGGTCCGTTTCCCCTCCCAAACCTCTGAGGTGTAGATCTCAATGACCGGAAGCTCGAATCGTGGCCAATCGGCCGTGAATCGGGCCAGCCAAGCCACCCGTAGATCGGGTTGGGCTTCCTCTTCCAGAACCTGATTCCGGCCACCTCCGGCCGATCAAACACCGCTCATCGCCGGCCACCACCTCAACGGAGGTGGTGGTGGCGTTGGTCGGCCGGGGCGGCGCTCAGGTGGCCGAGAAATCCAAGATCTAAACGGCCCAGACGCGGCAAATCCTGGCCGCTGGTTCATCGGGGACGATGACCAGGCGCGGTCGGATTGCGCCAAGATTCGTGCGCCTCCCTTAGTTAAATCCCGTTTTCTGTGATCAAACCTGCAGCAGTTTATTTAAATTATCAAAAATACTTAGAGGCTTCTAGGGAAAATTTTTCCAACATCAAAGATGGAGTCCCTGGTGTCTAGTTTGCTACAAAATTGGGTTCACCCGATTTGGAGCCCTGGTTAGGTCACAGCACCCATTTTGGTGGGGTCTGTCCATAGGGCTGACCAGAGATTGTTTTGGATGCCCACAACAATCCAGAACTCCAAATGACTTGAAATTTGGGGTGTAGGCTATTCTTATATACATCTAGCACATATCCAAAAATCAGAATTTTGGGAGAATGTTTTTCTATAGTATTTGGAAAAATTTAATAATGCATGTGTGATTTAATTAGGTGCCTTAAACACCTCAAAACCCTTCCAAATTTGGATGTGTGGTCCTAGAGAGCATGCTAGGTCTCTGGTTAAAATCTCAACCCATTTGGAGTTGATTTGATAGGGAAATTCACAAAGTCAATCCTAGGCTCCCTAGGTTAGGGAAAAACTTTGGGTGAGTGCCCCCACTCCCCCACAAAGCCAATTGGTCTCAAAATTGGGGTGCACATCACCCTTACCCATGCCAACCCTTGGTCCAAATTTGGTGGGCATTGGAGGTGGTTTACCCTAGTAAGTTGCAAATGGGCTAATTGCTAAATGCACCTCAACTAGGCACCCTAAAGAACCCTAATCCTCACCAAATTTTGGTGGGACCTTGGGTGACCATTCACAGACCTCTGGCCAAGGTGTTGGGTAGATTGGACTTGGACAAGGTAGGGAATTTTTCCTTGGACATATGTTTGCTTAAGGATTAAATTAGGGTAAAGATGGACTTGGGCTAAATATGGAGTGTGGAGGGGCTCCCTCCCACTGATTGAAGGAGTGACTTTGGGCACTGACTTGGGGTGTATGGGACACCCCAAGGAGCCAATCTTGGGAGAGTTGGGCTTGGTGTGCCCTTAAACCCTAGTGGCTAACCCTAGAGTGCCCTTTAGGGCTTTGTGAAGGACATAGGGGTGCTTGTCCTTGGAGAGGAGTGTAATGGACTCCTCTGAGTCCTATGAGTGATATAACACCCTCACAAGGAGTTTGGGTGGATTTGGGGAAGTTTGGACCATAATCCTAGGGTAAACCCTAAGGGGTGCATTTAGAGGTCAATGAAGGAAGAGGGGTCAAACCTTCATGGTTTGACCTAAAATTTTGGGGAGATGGTCATGGTGACCAGAGAGTCCTGCTATGAGAAATTGGTGGGGTTTGGAATTGCCAACCCTAGGGAATAAATCCTTGGGTAGATTTGTAAATATTTAGGTTTTGGGGATTTAGGAAGAACTAATACTTGTTCATTAACCATCTTCTGTCACCAACTTAATTTTGATGCTATTAATCCCTGGAGATTCTATTAGAACCATTGGAAAACCTTTGGAGGTCCAAATTGTAATTATTCATATTGTTGGCAATTTTTGGGATAATTAACTTTAGGGTGTTAGTTTTCTGTAATTTCATGAAACCTTGCTGGATATCATTTCATACCATTATGAACCCACAGTAATTTTCTCATAATTTTTGGATTGAAAATTTTGGTGCTTCTAGTTCAAATTGGAATTAATTGCAAATATGTCCTTTGTGGAAATTACAAATGCAACCTCTATGGAGTATAGTCAAATTTTGTAGAGCTGAATATTTTAGTATGAATCATCTCTGTATAAATTTGCATAAGGTTTGGAGTTCATATGAGGGTACCTCCTTTGGGAATAATTGAAAATTAATGGGTTTTGGAATTTTTAATAATAGTAAATCTTGCTGGAGTTTCCTAAAATTTCATATCTACTGATTACTTGGTACCCTTGATTTATGTAAAAATTGTGGTAGACATTGGAAGTCAGAAAAATACACTTGTAGTTCAAACCTTAGGAAGTTGTATTTTGGAAAGAAAAAAATTGTTTTAAATATTAATAATATTGGGAAAAATATGTTTCTCTGGAATTTGCCTTAAAATATCATGTTAGACCTCCAATAAATAGCTTGGGTCAGTTGGAAGAATATTTGGAGTACCTCTAGTTGTAAGCTTCATGTAGTCGATTTGGTCTGCGTATAGTAAAACCGTGAAACTTAGGAATTTAGTGACATACTCGGTGGAGATGGGATGCAGGTGGTGTACATGGGTTGATCAGTTAGTAGTGAGTCCTCCCAAGGAAGTGTATGTGAGGAAAGTGTACTTGGTGGGTTAAGAGTAAGGATTGTCATGAGGATTGACGAAAGATCATCTTTTTCCTTTAGTGTCTTAGAGCACTTAGGATTAATCCAGGTGTAGTATTATGTGGGCTTCTTGTGGTAGTAACTAATAACATTAAGTGTCTTGGGAAAGGAGTCTTGGGGTGTCCTCCCAGTATAACTCCTAACACCGTAGTGAGCCCATCACTGGGTAACCCTCGGGAAATCCAAGACTAACCCTAGAGTATAGGAGTAAGACATTGTGCAAGGTTAGCTAATAACACGCTCATCCTCACCCCGTGGTTATGGGAGTTTAGTCGGTTTGGTCTGGTGAGCTTGTGATTCTGAGATGTTGTTGGTGACGGGCGGGTTAGCCCGGGGAGCTTGTGGCTCGGAGTTAGCTGGTAGACATGTTGCATGTGCATAAGGTGGTGGGTCCATTGTGTTGGCGATCGTTGCACCGACGTTGACACACGGGCTCGGCAAGTGTGGTCTTTACACTTAGCCATAAAAGTCTGGCGGTCCAGCCAGTAAGAGTACGCAGATGCTCCGCGGGTTTGCGTTGAGGCGTACGATAGGTCTAGGTTAGGTAGTGCACATACCAACCTAGAGGTGGGCGAGGCCCAACCCACCGCTTCTGTTTGCCACTACGGGAGTATCCTGGGAGTCTTGCACGCTCCAAAAAGGGGGAACTAAAGGTTTATGCGCATAGAGTCGTAGTGAGTGAGTTGCACTGTATGAACATAGCATAACAGCATACCTTGCATGTCATAGCATAAACATTGCATTCAACATACCCCTAACGTATAAGTCGGTTATGGGACTTCTTATACGGTAGGCCCTGCTAAACGGCCCCTTGGTCTATAGGTTTGTATGGGCATTCCTATAAATCAATGGTTACTTTTATTATACAGTATTTGCTGTTATACTTACTGCTTACTGCTTTTATGTACTTTTACCATACTTTTATTTACAGCTTCATTTAATTATATGCACCTGTGTAGTCATAAAATTTACCCTGTCATCTGCTATGTTTTTACCCCTTGAATGTCCTCCGTTTCCTCCTCCCCATTTGGTGCCTATGAGCGTTTGGGGGAGGGGTGGGGAATTGGCTGAGTCAAGTTTGACTGACGGTCGGTGGACCTTATCATTTTAGGAGACCGCGGCGACGGAGCAGCACCAGAGGCCGGTGCAAATGGAGGCGGGGCAGTCTAGCACAGGAGCACCGATGACAGGATCCGTGAGTGTTAGTTATAGTTGATTTGCTTCCGCGAGTGAACTTTGTAGTGAGGTTTTTATGTATCGGGCAGGAGCCCTTGTTTTCTCTTTTGTTTCAGTTATGTTTGTGGACATCTCTATGATGGTTTATTTAAATGTGATGTGGACTTGGCTTATTTAGTCGTTTAAGCTTTACTTTTCCTTGTGATCGAATTGGCCGGCAGGATCGGCGTTTTGTAGTGGCGACCTTCCCGAGCGAGGGTGTCACCGCAAAACGGCGGTTCTGGGCCTAAGACCCGGTGATTTTGCAAAAAAAAAAAAGGGGTCTTACACCCCCCCCCCCCCCCCAACCCGCTTCATAAATGCCATCAAGCAAGGGGTCAAGTGTCCAAAAATTGTCTACGAACATACTATGATCAGACCAAGTGCCCATAAGGAGGGCATGGGCAAAAGTGTTTGTCTCCGAGTGCACTAGTCTTATAAAGTGCACAAAATGAGTATTTAGAATATAGACCAAAGGATTTTATGCAATAGCACATGCGCTTCCTGATGACAACAATCAGCGAGGAAGATGGAGGACAAAGGTATTAATTCTATCTCCAGGCAACACAACACTTTTCATGTGTCTAACACAGGCCAAGACAGTGGAGACCAAAGGCAGTAATTATGTGAGTTAAAACATTAGTTCCCATGTTCCCAATACAACCAAGGAAGATTAAGTCCAAAGCTACAATTTGGCTTTTGATTGCACCAGTGCATCCAATGTAAGGAATGAGCAAGAACACAAAGGACAAAGACTTCCGCTTATATCTTAGCTCATTAAGCTTCCCTGTGCCCAAAACATGAAAAATGGTGAAGGTCAAAGGCTTTGAATTTCTCCTTCAATCACACATGCTTTCAGATCCCTAAAACAAGGATTGGAAAATGGAGAGCAAAGGCTTCAATTTTATCTTTAAGCATCATAATGACCAAATGCCCAAAATCTAAAAAAGCGGAGAAAAAACCTTAAATTTTATCTTCAAGCATCATCAAGTTTACCAAATACCTAAAATTGAACAAGGAATGCGGAGGACAAAGGCTTTAAATAAGTTAATTTCTTGCAGCCTATAGGGAAGCGACTAATTTTGCCACTATAATGCTCCTCAATTTGGCCAATAGAAAATATGTTATTGTGTGGAATGAAAGCAATTGGGTCAATTTGAGATCATTTGATCAGCAACTTGGACATGTGCGATGTTGCCATGTTGGAAACTCAAGAGTGAAAGTGGTTGAATGGTCCAAATTCAACTAAGATTTCAAGAGAATCGGAGACGACGCGACTATTGAATTACAATATATACACATTTGTATGATGATATGCTTTAAAGTGGGAAAATTCATATTTTGATGTTTACAAGAGATTCCAAAAATTGGGGCAATATATATAACCCTAAATAAGTAATGACTAACTTATCCGTTTGATCAAAGACATCAAGATTCATGATCTAATGATCTTCAAATAACTAGGGACATACAAGAAAATGTTCCTTCTAGCTTAGGCAGAGCTCGATCGTATCAAGGTTCATGCAAACCCTCAAATCAATTGAGTGGAAGCACAAGTTCACAAGCACCAATGTCTTCCAATATAAATTATGCCATCTAGTTCATATCGCCATTAACATTGATCTAAAATTCATGGATGTAAATCTGGTCATAGAATTCAAATATCCAATGGTATTGATCTTAAGGCCTAGGGTCTCTATCAATCCATCCATTATCGTCGAGAGTATGAAATAACAAGTTTTTTTCAAATACGATATGATTTGGTTCTCCAATCTTCAAACTACATGACAAATACTCTCAATCGAGAAGCATATACATTCAACAAAATCTCGAAGACAATAGGCTCATCTATACATTGTATGCTTCGTCAAGATACTAAAAAAAGCTTTATCCAAATAATTGCAAACACCCTTAAAGGGGCAAGAAAAGGGTCTCCTTCCACTTTAACGAGGCTCTCTACTTGAGCAATTACTCTGCCGTTCTCAGAAGGAAACTTTGTGAATTGGTTTCATGTTCTATTATGAGTACTTGTTGAGTATGATAGATGAGCCAAAAAATTGATTTTGACTAAAGTTCATGTCGTAGATGTTAAGTCACAATTGTGATTTTTCAGAGAGGAATGATACATCATAGTCATATATGAACAAAATAGTATTTTGTCAAAGGTTGGTCAATATATCGAGATTTTTCTAATATATTGATTGACGTGCAAGAAGGGGAGCCTTGGCGCACCGGTTGAGGTGTTGTCGTGTGACCTTGAGGTCACAGGTTTGAGTCCTGGAAGCAGCCTCTTGCAAAGATGCATGGTAAGGTTTGCCTACATTTCACCCTTGTGGTGGGACCCTTCCTCGGACCCTCGCTGCGCGGGGATGCCTTTGTGCATTGGGCTGCCCTTTTATTGATTGACGTGCAACATGGGCATATCAACCAATATTTGACGGATCATAATCGAATGAACAATTATTAATAGTCATGCTATTTACTAATGCTAGATTTTGTTTTGACTTCTCATCTTCCCTAGGCATTCTCCCCTTTGTCATTTAATTCTCCCCTTCTAATCTTCCCTCAACACTCTCCTTTCTATCAGCCGATTCACATCTTCTCACCATCTCACAATGCTTTCCTCTCGACCAACTGACTCTCCTTCTCACCCATTTATGCTCATTTGTGTGAACTCCGACATGCTCTCTCTAACAGGTAAAACAAATCCCGATCAATAGTCACCTCTCTGCCACTCAGAACCATGCAAAGCATGTAAGTAGTAAAGTCCCTCTTTCCCTCCCCTTCACCAAATAACTCTCCTTTGATTATCCTTCTCCTTTGTGTAATTCTTATAATTTGGAGTTTGGGATTACTGTTGGTTTGGATCTCTAATATTTGGGAACCTAAAATTTCTAGTTTTTTTTTAATGATTGTTGATTGTATTTTACTTAAGATTTCATAAGAATTTTGATGAACGTTTAGTTAGGAATGTTTTGATATGTTGATTGTTAATATTAGAACTCAAGAATGATTCAACATTTTATACAACAATAGATTTAGAAATAAAAAAATAACATATAATAAATTATAATATATAAATATTTGATATTTAAAATGTCTAGCTATCCATTATTCGGTATTTCAAACTCAAACCAACATGAAACTGACATTCGGCTTATGCGACCTTGCTCAAGTTAAGTTCAAGTGGAGTCGGGAATAATCAAATTTTTTAAGCCGATTTTTAGATGAATCGAGCCAATCTTTATTTTTAAAAACATATCTATACAATTAACTTTTTTATATATTGGATGTAAATATGAAGTATGTATATTGTATATTTACAATAGAAATGAATTAAACTAATCTTGAATGAGATATCTCAATTCAAAGTTAAGTTTGATATTGAGTCGGTAAAAATGTTTCTCATTATTACAAAAGTTTTGAACATAAATGTGAGATCTATTTTCAATTCTTACTCACTTTCAAGCTTAGTTACTAAGAAAAATGTCAAAAGGTCTTCCCTGGAACAAAATACCTTGATGGCTTGCTAACCACTAGTTTTAGTTGATTGTGTATAAAGAATATTATCTGTCTAAAAGATTGCCTGAGCGCATTTCACTTGCCGCATACCATAGCATCTCATCTTAAGTTTTGGTACTACTTTTATCTTAGGCACCCCATAGGATATCAAATCTTCTACATTTATATTTTTTCTAACACTCCCTCCGAGTTGGAGCTACGATAATCAAAATGTTTCATCCTTAGATATTACAGGTGCAAGGTGCACCAAGGCGCAAAGGAGTCTTGGAGCATATGCGTAAGGCTCAAGGCGCAAGTGCGCGCCTGAAGAAGACAAGACGTAGTCACATTCATTTTAATTAATCAGCATCAAACATCAGTTCATTTTCTTGATCAGATTTTTCATCTATTCTACTCATTAATCATTCATTACTATCATTTATATATCTTAAAAAATAGAATCAATGTGGTCACTTGCATCATATTTAAGTCTCAACCCTCGATTATGTTTCAAAAACACTAAATCATACAAAAATTATTAAGTTCTTGCTTTATTTTTTCTTTATTTAAAAAAATAAAGTTTACACCAAAAACCGCGCTCAGCCGCGCCTTTTATGCTCCAAAGGCGCAAAAAAGGCGCACGAAGGCGCAAACCTCTGATCCTAGTGAGCCTTGAGCCTTAGGCGTGCCCTTAACAACATAGGTTTCATCTTGTCTTTGATATATCTCTGATAAAATTGTTTCAACTGTCTGCTAAAACTTTGGTAAAGCCGTTGAGTATGTGCTAGCAGAAATTCTTGGTGGTGGCTTTGGTAAATTCATAAGCAAACCCTACTGGATTTCATGGTGGCTTAATTTGGTCCCTTGAATTTGAGGGTAAAGCTTGGATGACAGGGTACTTTGGTCTTTTCCACAAATTAGTGGATTCAAGGTGCTCTACTAAAGTGAAAAAAAAATCATTTGGAAGGGCATCTCTACTCAGTTCCTGATTTTCTCTTAACTGTCTTCTTCTTCCTTCCCCCTTTCTCCTGCCATTGGCCTATAGTCTTGCTGGTTTGCGGCTATTTGCAGTTGTTATACCTCTGATTACTGTTGGTTGTTGTTGTAGGCGGAAGATTGGAGTCGGGTGCTTGTTATCTTGCTTCTCCTACTCTGGCTTGGTAAGTTGCTTTCTCTCTCGGACCTTCTTTTGCTTAAGATATACAGTGATTATGGTTAGAATTAAAAAGGGCTTTCTTTTATTTTTGATGTCCCTGTTTTTAATGACTGAAATTACTTATTTTGGGGGCACATTCAGGATTTACCTTATGCACAATTTTTGTTTCATATACATAATTAATTGCATTTGTGCTTATACTAGAACGTCTTAAACTGAATGCCATATGCTGAACAGCCTTTCTTACTTGTTCTCAAGATTATTTAATGTTCCTTTTAATATTTTAATTATGCACATTGCCACTAAGGCACTAACCCTTGAATTGTATATAAGTAAATTAGAGGAATGAGAGTTAATTCAATCAGTGTGACTGAACAGATTTACTTCAAGCCATTTTAGAAAAGGGCAATGAGGTCAGTAGGAAGTTATCCGAGAAAGATAAGAGACTGATCAGAGAGCAGCGATATTAATTATGGGTGAAGATCACCACTGCAGTGGAAGAAATTTTTGAAAAACATAACGAAGGATGGAGCACAAGGTCATCGGAGACCAATTCAAGGAGGTGTCACAAAAAGGTGATGTCGAACTACGTTGAAGGTGTGCAAAAATATTCAAAGAACCGAGAATCGGATAGGAACTGACCCGAACCAAGCGGGTTGGGTCGGGTCGGTGTGGATCCAAAAATTTCATAAATGACTATATGGCTCGGTTCTCGGGTCTTACGGCCAAGCACCCAAGTACTAAACCAAAATCGACTGTTAATTAATTGGGTTCCCCATGCTTGTTGTTCTCCCTCACCACTCCTCTATTTCGCATCTACAAGTCATGTTGAAGAAAATGAAATATTGGTGTTGCTCTCATGCTTTGAAGTGATTCCATATGTTTAAAAGTATGTTTGGAGGGAATCCACTTCATATTATTATTAATGGTGACTCTTTATTTTGAGCCTCTATGACTTCCGCTTGCCTTTGTTCAAACGCGACCAAGCGTGTCCTGCTTTGTCTAGCCCCTTCGTCGGCAAGCTCGATGAGTTCCTGCAACCACGAACAAGACCTTCACGTCCTCATCTTCCCCGACTCGCCATACTGTCGGGAAATCTACCAAAACAAAGAAAGCTAGGACAAATAGAGACTCATTTGCCGCTGCTCAGTGGCTATGATCAAATGATGTCATTGAAGTATTCCTTCCCAGCACCACCACAAGGAGATCAATCCCATCTGGAGAAGCTTTTTGCCAAATATGAGAACACTATTAACAAACGGCTCTCATGTGAGAAAGAGTTTGTTATGGACCTACTCGGAGGTTGCCGGAAGAGTGGTTGAAGGTGGAGATGATGGTGACGGAAATACTACGGAGTCTTGACCGCGGTTGCCTAAGCGGGACGTGCTCAAGAGATAGAGCATCTAAAATCTCTTTTAGGGTTTAGGGAAAAGACTTTATTCATTCATAATCCCTAACACAGGACTACATGGGTTTATATAAGACCTCAATGGCATGGGTGTAAATAACCCGAAAACATAAAACTAACGAACTCGACGCGACTATTAAAACGAAACAACTCGACTAATACATTTGACTCGATACAATAACTTGTCTCAGTAATAATAATAATAATAAAACTAGATAATTGGCGTATATGATCCATAACATCCTATCCGTCCTCGAAATCGAGCTTGCCATCAAGATCGAACTCCATGTGGATGTCCGAGTCATCTGGCATCTTGATCTCTCGCCAGAATAGCGCCCGGTAGTGTGTCGCGTCGGCGGTGGATTCGGCGAGGGGCAGTGGTGTCGTCGGAACAACAGGCAGCGGACGAAATGTGTCCAGTGGGGCTGTAAGAGCGACAGTGAGCAGTAGAAACATGGAGGCCGGAGGAACGACAGTCGGCAACAGAAATGGATCAGGCAGAGTGGCGGTGAGCAGCAGTGTCAAGGCTGTCGGAGGAAAGACGGTCGGCATCAGGAACGGGTACATTGGGGTCGGCGGAGCAAGGGCCGGCAGAGACGGTGGGACGGCGGCCACGGTGATTGCGAAGGTGTCCCATGGTGGGGCGGCACCACTACAGGAGGTGATGGCGGAGGGGCAAACGCCGCGGAGAGCGATGGCACAAAAGCGTCTGACGATGATGGAGACTGCGCGAGGAGAGGCGGCGGCGGCGAAGGTGGAAGCTTCGGAGGAAAGGCGGCTATCAAATCATCAAGCTTGTGTAGGAGTGCGGTCATATCGTCCCGACGACGTGCGTCGGCATCCCAAAGACGTGCATCCATGGAGCTTATCATTTCCCATAACCTTGAACAGAGGGCGGCCTCATCCGCAGCACTAAGCTTCATACCGCAATACGTAATTAATTATTTTTAATGTAAAAATTAATTAAGTAATTAAATAAGTTGTGTTGTCTGTTGGCGTGAGGAGACGAGACCTGACAAGGTGCTGGGCGGCTCGAGGACAGCGGCTCGATGGGATTAAAGGTGTGGGCTACTCGAGGATGTGATATCGAGATGGGCGGCTCAAGAAGAACTACCAGGATGGGCTCGAGAAGAATTACCAGGATGGGCACGAGAAGGACTGATGGGATGGGCTCAAGAAGAACTATCGAGATGGGCTCTAGAAGAATGGCGCAAGCGTCGAGCTTGCAGAAGACGGCAGGGTTGGCATAGGACTCGTGAAGGATACGCTGGAAGCACGCGATTCCAACCCTGTTGTCGACACCAGATTGCAGGCAGGAACGCAGATCGATTGGACGGAGAGGTCGGCGAGAAAGATTGCAGTGTCGGAGGGTGTCGTTGACAGAAGGGTGACGTCGACTGGAGGGAAAAGCTCTGGTTCCGTCGGGTCTTCGACAATTTGACGGCGTCATGGAATGCAGTTTGGCGATAAGAAGCAGCGTGGACGATGACAAACGGAGCGTTGTTAGGATTGTTGTGACAATCGACTGGCTTGATGCTTGGGAGAGCAGACGAAAGAGAAAATTGTGGAAGAGGCATGAGGAAGGATGGCTTGGCCGGAAGGGGGTGGAAAGTCCCTCTGATACCAATTTGTTATAGGCCTACTCGGAGGTTTCCGGAGGAGTGGCCGGAGGTGGAGATGATGGTGACGGAGATACAACGGAGCCTTGACCGCGGCTGCCTAAGCGAGGCGTGCTCAAGAGAGAGAGCTTCCAAAATCTCTTTTAGGGTTTATATTTCGAAAAGACTTTCTTCATTCATAATCCCTAACGCAAAACTCCGTGGGTTTATATAAGACCCCCAATGGCATGGGTGTAAATAACCCGAAAACATAAAACATAACGGATTCGACGCGACTAATAAAATGAAACGACTCGACTAATACAATTGACTCAATACAATAACTTGACTTAGTATAGGATCCATAACAGAGTTCTAGAACTCTCAGAAGGAGGTATCGACCTCAAGATTAGATCAAGTTTCTCACAACACAATTTATGATAGAGTTGAATCCACACTGCTACAATTGAAAAGAGGACTCAGTCAATATACAAGTACCCACATTTTGGACAAGAAAGAAATCACATAGAAGTTTCTAGACCAATAGTCATCTACAATAATCAATGAGTATGACTTCCCTCGTAAGTTATTGACAGAGATTGGTCAAAATAGATCCATGTGGATCAAGTAAAAAATTATTTGTGAGCGATTATGAAGTTTACTCCTAAAAGAAACAAGAGGAGAAAGGAATGTGGGAGATTAAGGCTCTGTTTGACGCGGCTGCAGCGACTGGAGAAGCAGTGGGGGGGAAGCAGTGGTGGAATAATCAGCTGTTTTGCAGAGTGGTGGCAGAATCTGTGAATCTGTTTGGAAGAACAGCTGTTGCAGTGCCGTTTCAAACGGAGAAGCTGTTAAGCTGTTTGGCAAAACAGCTGTGCGTTTTGAATTTTTTTAAAATTAGAGATAAACAACAATTAATTATAATAAATTAACTTAGTGTACATAAATAATAAGCACTTTGATATTCTACCATAAAATAAAACACACTAATTAATAGGTTTTTCATGAAGTAACATAGAAGTTTCAAATTAAAACACACCATGAAATAACAAAGAAGAAAGGCATCAGTTAAGTTTCATGAAGTAACATAGAAGTTTCAAATTTCAAAGTAGCAAAATAGGAATAACATAGTGGGTCTTGAGCAAAATAGAAATAACATAGAACAAAGGCATCAGTTAAGTGAATTCATGTAGTGGGTCTTGAGCCATTCCACCCTCCTATCCTCTGGTATACTCAGGAATGTCACTCGATTCACCGGGGTTTGGAAATGGACTGTAGCAAAATGATAAATCCTTCTGTCCTCAAAGACCTCTGGATATTTCTCTAGTTCCCGAATAGCCTCTCGCAGTAGATATATGTTTGGTGGAACAATGGGTGCTGCAACACGCTGCATAATAACATCAGAAGAGGAGCATAACTTCTCAACATGTGATAGCATAACCTGTTTTACCCCCATATCCAGTTTCTTCCCCTTGCGTTTTCTTTTTGAATCAACTCCGCTTTGAGAACTTTGACCAGATGTAGCTGAGCCAATATCATCACTTGCAACAGCTTGTGTGTTATTTTGTTCTGTGATATGGTCATCATCCCCTGATAAGGTGTCCGGCTGGGAGAAAAGAGAAGGCAACTCTCCAGACAAAGGCATCCATACATTATACCTATACTGCCGGCGGCGAAAGAGTTGCTGAAAGGAGTCAAGTATAGCCTGCGAACATCAAAATAGAGTACCTCAAGCAATCGGAAGTAGGTCTGGAAGAAGAAATTTGAACGAGCCCAAATGGCGATGGGAGAAGGAAGACCAACCTTGGAGCTTCTTCGGCTTTGTTTGCGGATGGGAGATGTCGTCGAGGACTGAGGAGGAGGAAGGGCCGCTGGGATATGTTGTCGTCGACCGTCTTGCTATCCACTAGTAGAAAAAGGGCTGCTGGGAGATGTCGTCGAGGAGGGGCCGCTGAGAAGAACTGGGAGGAGGAAGGTGAGAGGAGGAGGAAGGGCCGCTGAGAAGAACTGGGAGATCGTCGTCGCCAGACCCGTCGCGCTAGGGCAAGTGAATCGCGGCCGATTCCGCGATCTGGAGTCGTGAGAAATATTCACAACTCCGAATCGCGGTTTTTAGGGCTGTTTTCAGCAGTGACTGTTTCAACTGCGGGCATTAATTTTCTGTTTGGCGGGGCGGTTTAAAAAACTGCGGCGTGCAGCTCTCAAAACGCCCCGCCAAACAGAGCCTAAATTTTACTACCTCCCGCGAAAGCCGCTATCGCCCAGTATTAGTCAAACCTTCATATGGAAAGCTCTGCCTGTTGAAGATGAAAAAGAGCGTGGGATATTAAAATTTTGACGGTACAGCCCGGTGGTAGCAGTAACTGCATAAATACTTATTTATTTCTCTCAGGATTAATAATTGAACACGTGATATCTAGTCATCACACAGGAGGTGAATTCCCGCTCTACAAAAGATAATAAAATAAAGGTCAAAACCACAAAAAGAAAAGAGATAATAAACTAAGATAATAAAGATCAACACGAGAGGTGAATTCCTTGTAGCATTTTATTTAAATTCATGTCTCATTCATGCATGTAAGTATCCTTATGATTCAAAATTATCCATCTAAGGTTTTCAATAACACGGGTGTTTTGCAACCGTTCATGTAATCTTTTGCGCACACGCTGGGCTTAGAAGGTTGTGCAATCACATCAATGCTAGAAGTCATGATATCAAACAACTCACTTATGCAGACTAGACATAAGCATAGGGTTCCAGTTTTGATTTGGGAGTCTGAAGTCTTTGTAGAAGCTACCCTTCTTCCAATTGCTAATTTTAATTTAATTATGGATATGGTCTGATTGTCGAATGTGAATGCTAAGATAAATTGCAGAACTATGTCAAATTAGAAAGATCCGACCAGTCCATTATCATGTTTTGAGGCATGAAAGGAGTCACCAAGTTGATAATCTCCTTCATTAAGGCTAGCAAGAGTGATAATAAGGGTTGTGTAACATTTCTAATTGTTGATGCATACAACAGTCAAGAATAGCTTGCATGATATACCAGTAGTACGAGACTGCCTCGATGTCTTCCCAAAGGAACTACTTGGTGCCCCTCCTATCAGGGAAGTAGATTTTCAAATTGATCTCATCCCTAAAGTCGCACAAGTAACCAAAGCTACTTATCGCATGGCACCCGGGGAATTAGCAAAGTTAAAGGTTAAGTTGCAGGAATTGCTCAGCTTGGGATTCATCAAACCTAATACATCACCTTGGGGAGCACATGTTCTTTCTGTTAATAAGAAGGATGCCATTTTAACGTTATGCATACAATACCACGAGTTGAACAAGTTCACCATTAAGAATAAGTATCTTTTCCCAAGGATAAATGATTTGTATGATCATCTTGAGGGGTCTTACACTTTCTCCAAGTTGGGTTTAAGATCAGGATACCATCAACTATAGATTTGTGGCGGGATATTCAGAAGACAATCTTTAGCATGAGATACAGACATTAAGAGTTTGTAGTCATGCCTTACGAGATGACCAAAGCCCCGTCTTCTTTCATGGATCAGATGAACATGGTATTTCATGAATTTCTAGATCGAATTATCTTCGCCTTCATTGATGATATTCTTGTATATTCGAGGAATGAAGAAGAACATGTTGCGCACCTCGAGATAATTTTGAGTACTCTCAAATAACATCAATTATATGCAAAATTTCCTAAGTGTGAATTTTGGCTCACAGAAGTGGCATTTCTGGGACATATTGTCATTCAGGGAGGACTCTCAATGGATACAAGGAAGATAGAAGAAATCACCTAAGGTAGTTACCGACGTCCGCAACTTTCTTGAATTAGCAGGTTATTACATGTTTATTAAGAATTTCTCGAAGATAGAGCTACATTTGACTTTACTTACAAAAAATGGGAAAGTCTTCAATTGGATAGTGGAATACAAGTTAGCATTTGAGGAGTTAAAAGTCAGTTTGATGACTTCGTTGTATTGTGCATATTTTCAGGTGTAAAGGGGTTTTAGATTTACAGTGATGCTTCAAGTTGAGGTTTGGGTTGTGTCCTTATGCAACACAGAAAAGTCATAGCATCCTCTTCCAGCCAGTTGAAGGACTACGAGAAGAATTACTCTGTACAGTATGAGTTAGTTGCAATCATTCAGGCATTGAAGATTTGGAGACAGTGCCTTTATGAAGCTCACTTAGATATCTTCACGGTGTAAGTGGTTGCAGTTCTTATCAAACTATGATGTGAGTATTCAGTATCATTCGAAAAAAGTAAATATAGTAGTAGCTGCGCTTAGTATAAAAGGTTTTAGTTACTGCCACATCTCACATCAAGAGGAATTGGTGCGAGCACTTGACAAATTGGAGATTAGTGTGGTTCGTCGTATCAGCGAGGGTCCTGCGACCATGTGTAGGATAAAGATTAAGTGTGACATACAAGATAGAATCCAGCATTGCCACTGATTGTCAATGATGAAATCTCTTCACTGATTGTCCAAGGAGGCAAATCAGTGACCATGCATAGAATTTTCATCAAAAGTTACATCTCTACTCATAATGACTTTTGACTCAGCAGACCAGATTTTATACCCTTTCACCCCAACACCATATCCCAGAAAAATCCCTTTCTTTTCTCTAACTTCTAATTTGCCCTCATTAATATGAGAATAGATAGGGCAACCAACTACTTTAAGTAAAGAATAATCAACGGGTTTTCCAGATCATACCACGATGGGGGTTTTACAGTCAATGACAGTTGTAAGAGAGCGAATTATCACATAACAGGTTGTATTCACAGCTTCGGCCCAGAAGTCCCTTGATAACCCAGTATTAGAGAGCATGCATCGAGCCCTCTCTAATAGTGTCTTGTTCATACATTCTGCAACTCCATTTTGATGTGGAGTTTCTCTGACTATGTGATGTCTTGCAATTTCATCCTTGCAAAACTCATCAAAATCAGTTAACAGAATTATATATCATTATCAGTTCGCAAACGCTTAAATTTCTTCTCTGTTTGGTTCTCAACCAGAACCTTCCATTGCTTGAAAGTTTTAAAGACATCACTCTCGTGTTTCAACATGAACACCCACAACATTCTAGACTTATCATCAATCAAAGAGAAAAAGTATCTTGCTCCACCTTCCATTGGAACACGAGAGGGTCCCAGACAACTGCATGTATGTAGTCAAGAGTAGTTTTGGTTCTATAAACCGCTTTGCAAAACTGAATACGTTGATGCTTGCCGAAAATGCAATGCTCACAGAACCCCAAAGTAGATACTTTATGACCACCCAATACCCTTGCTTACTCAGAATCAACATCCCTTTTTCACTAACATGGCCAAGTCGCATATGTCAAAACTTGGCTATATTTAAATATGATTTCTCTGCAATTGATACTACAGCTGTTGTACCAAAAACTGTCAGACCTTGTAGAACATACAAGGTATTCTGCTTGAGTCCTTTCATTATCACCAGGGCTCTTTTAGTCATCCGTAGGACTCCACCTTCACAACTGTATTTGAAGTCCTTTGAATCCATAGTACTTAAAGAGATTAGGTTCTTTTTTAGATCGGGGATGTGTCGGACCACTATTAATGTTCTAATAATGCCATCATGCATTATGATCCGGACTGAACCAATGTCGATTGTCTTACATGGTGCGTTATTGCCCATCAGAACATTTCCACCATCAACTTCATATGTGTAAAACTAGTCTCTGTTATGGCACATATGAAAAGAACAACTTGAATCCAAAATCCATTGATTCACCGGGTGTACATGATCAACGACAGAGAGTATCAGATCTATGTTATGGGATTCTTTTGGTCGGTGATCGTTGGAGGCGGGGAATACAAAGGAAATCCTTAGAATGGCGGAGGAGATGAGAGAAGATGAAACCCTAAAGGGTGGAGGAAGGAGAGAAGAATTTTAGAGGAAGAGAGGAAACCCTAAAAGAGAGACTTGGAAGAAATTTTCTCATTCATTGATTGATTTTCATACAAGACAAGGGATCTATATATAGGAACCCCGAATGACATAACTGTAAATACAACAGTAAACGTTAAATTATAAAATGCGATGACGCTAATAACGACGACTACGACTTAATACAACTCGACACTAATTGACTCGATAATATAAAATAATAATAAGATAACTGACGAAGGACCCATAATACTCCACACGCCCTTGAAATCGAGCTTGCCCTCAAGCTTGATTTCGCGCCAGAACAATGTCTGGTAGTACGTCGCGACAACGTTGGCGGCGAGGACTAGCGGTGGCGCCATCGGAAAGACGAGCGGCGGAAGGAATGGGGTCGGCGGGTCCGGAGAAAGGAATGGGGTCGGCGGGTCCGGAGGAAGGAATGGGGCCGGTTGATCCGGCGAAGCGGAAGAGGGCAAAAGTAGCAGGGCAGTCAAGGGAACAAGGGCCCGCGGAAGGAAGGGGTTCGGCGGGACCGGCGGCAAAAAGCGGCGGAACCGGCAGAGAAAAGCGGCGGGACCGGCAGCCGGGGAAACCATGGCCGGCGGAAGGAACGGGTCCGGCTGGAGGAACGGGTCCGGCGGGGTCGGCAGGGCGGCGCAAGTCAGCAACGGCAAGGCGGATGAAGGTACCGACAGTGATAAGGGCCGCGACGGCGCAATCAACGGAACCGGTGGCGCAATCGACGGCGGTGGAGAGACAACTGGGGCAATCTACGATCTCGTCGGCGAGCAAGTTGGGGCGTATGTGAAGGCAGCATGCGCAGGCTGGGAGGGCGGCGACGCTGGGACCCGCAAGCGGTTCGAGGAGCGTAGGCTGCTCGATATGAGGGCGAGCATGCAGTCCGGGGTCGAGGGGAGGGAACGCAGACGATTCGAGAGCAGTCTGCTCAAGACAGCAGGAGATGACGGTTGGACGTGTGATGGAAACGGCGCGTGTTGTCGAGGAAGGAAACAAGAGTTGGAAGCAGCAGGGGAGGGAATGGCGTGGCTTGCCGAGGTCGTCGACGCGTCGGAACAGAAAAACCAGTGGAGGTGTGGCCTTCTGTTGAGCGTAGGAAGGAGAGTGGCGCGGAAGGATCAATGGGCGTGCAACAGAAAGGATCGAAGAGCATGGGAGATGCGTCGATCGGAGGAGTCGCAGGAATCGGCTGGAGGAAGAGCAGCGGCCGATGGGTGTGTCGAGGAGGCCGCTAGAGGCGACGGGACTATCGTCTGGTGGTTTTGAAGCAGCGGTTGCGGCCGTCACAGAAGAAGCGGGTGTTGACACCGTAATAGAAGAAGTGGCGGCGTCAGTGTCGAACGTTGGAGGGAGGGGAGCCGAGCCCTCGTGGTTGTTGTTTGATAGAATGGGGAGGGCTTCCGCCAAGAATGGTTGATAGAGGTCGTGTGCGGAAGTGGCGCAGAGGAAAAAACAACGGATGGAACTGGAGGAGGAAGATGACCGGCTTGAAGGAGACTTCGACAGATGAATGGCAACCGGTGGAAGAGGACCAAGAGGCTCTGATACCAAGTTGTTATGGGCTTCTTTTGGTCAGCGATCGATGGAGGCGGGGAATACGAGGGCAAGCTAGAGTGCCGGAGATGAGAGAAGATGAAACCCTAAAGGGTGAAGAAAGGAGAGAAGAACTTTAGGGGAAGAGAGGAAGCTCTAGACGGGAGACTTGGAAGAAACTTTCTCATTCATTGATTGATTTTCATGCAAAACAAGGGGTCTATATATAGGAACCCCGAATGACAAAACTGTAAATACAACAAACACTAAAATAAAAAATGTGGCGACGCTAATAACGACGACTATAACTTAATACAACTCGACACAAATTGACTCGATAATATAAAATAATGATAAGATAACTGACGGAGGACCCATAACAAATCTGCTTCAGAGCAAGTCAACTTTTGCGACAGCAACCACAGAGGCATTTCCTTTCTTCTTAGGACACTCATTCTTCCAGTGACCCAGTTCTTTACAGTAGTTACAGATATCACATGGATTTACACGTGAAACTCGAACTTTGGATTTGGATCTTCTTTTTCCTTTCCATTTTCCATTACTATTTTCTGGTCGACCCTATGACTTGTTAGGATTTGTGACTGCCAGTCCAACTACTTTCTTTTCTGTACTATTTCCAGAAGTCTTGTGACGAAGTTCTCGTGAATGGAGACCAGAATGGACCTTCTCATGTGTGATAGCGTCTCTACCAACGACAAAGCAATTGACAAAATTTCCACATGAAGGAGGTAGAGATACTAACAAAATTAGGGATGCATCTTCGACTTTGACATCCACGTTTTTCAGATCCATCAGGATAAAGTTCAAATCGTCAAGATGCTCCTTCAGAATTGCGCCATCATTCAATGAGAGAACAGACGTTGTTTCAACAATAGTTTGTTGGTTAGAGAATTCATCATGTAGAGACTTTCTAACTTCAACCATAAACCGGTGGCCGTCTCTTCGTCGGCTACCTCATAAATAACTTCATCCGCAAGACACAACAAGATCGTTGAGTGCGCTTTTTCATCATGTTGTTCATATTCTGAATCACCCATGGATTCAGGTCTCTTTCCAGAAAGTGGCGCCAAGATACCACGTTGCTTCAATAGAGCGTGCATCTTAATGCGCCGGAGACTAAAATTATTCGTCCCTGTGAACTTGTCGATCTTCATGTTGTTGTTTGCCATCGTTCTTCAAACTTCAAACAAGATGAACAGATCCCAGACGAGCGTGCAACCTAGCTCTGATACCAGTTTATAGCAGAAATACGAGAAGAATGAAGAAGGAAACAGAAATCAACAATCACAGATGAACAGATCCCAGACGAGCGTGCAACCTCGCTCTGATACCAGTTTATAGCATAAATATGAGAAGAATGAAGAAGAAAACAGAAATCAACAATCACAGACGACACAGATTTACGTAATTCACGCCAGATGGGCTGGTCCACGGGCAGCAACAGTCAGATTTTTACTATCAAGAACAGAGGCGATTACAGAATAGATTGACGAATTTCTATAATTAAGAAGAAATCCTAAAACCCCCCAAAAATGCTTTAGAACTGCTTGGAGTTTATGCAACACTATGCACATTCATAGTTTCGAAAATTAGGATTGACACGCTCTTGGACACGCCCGTGTGCCTCGGGTGTGTGGCGCAATCAATGTGTCTTTTCATTGACAACCGCCATGGAACGATCAGAACGGCACACGCCTTCGACAAACGGCCATGTGGATCGAGCGTGTGGATTGAAAAGTCGTGTCTCCGCCTTCTGGATGCGTCCACTAACTTCTAGAACGATCTCAACTGCACATGAATGTGTGCCTTGGGTCGTGTGGTTGAAAAAATTCGGCCAGAGTCACGGACCGAATCCCGTTGGTCCTGTTCAGCGTTAGTCGTCGCCCTTGGATTAGGATTCGAGGCATTCAATTAACAAATAGAGACAATCCAGCAATGTATAATATATCCCTCCATATAAATCATAGATAGAGGGACATTTTGGTCCTCATGAGAGACTTGAAGTTCAAAGAATTGCTCGGTGCAAGCAATCCAGCCCGGGAAGTTGTTCCCCTCAAAGAGTGGGATTTATAAGCATCGGGAGGCAAAATTCTGGCCGCGGGGAGATGCAACATGGTGGGTGGGACTCAACATAGATTTAAGGTCCTTAGAAATTTACGATGGCGGCGACCAATGGCGAGAGAATGCGATTATGCTCAGGTGGTGAAATATGGCCTTTTTTCAAAGAAGATGAATGATGACCAATAGGGGTCTCCACATGGAAAGGAGAGTGTATTAATGAAGTGTTCGCTTCGTCGATGCATTCAATCATCGAACAAGATGAGGTATGAAAGAGGCAAGAGAAAGAGAGACTAATGTTGAGGTCATCGCCAGAAAATGATTGCCAAAAAAAATTGTGGTTGCTAGAAAAGTTAAGGGCACCAACTCTGCAAAGAGAAACATAAAATACAATATGAAGTTGTCAGGACTATGGATCCTTATTCGCAAGCAGAACCTTCATGCTAAAAGACTCGAGTATTTGAGAAAAGTGGGTTATGCAGTACCAAATAAAAGAATGGGGGGGGGGGGGGGGGGGGGGGCTTTGGCTTTCTTGCTGACAACTTTCTTTCTTCGGAAGCTAAGATTGAGATCAACGGCGAATGCAAAGCAGATCAACCATTGGTAGATTCCCCTTTTCTCAATCAGCAATTGGAATTTACAATAAAGCAACGTGAGAAAGAAAAGGATTCTATGACTGCAAATGGAGAAGATGATGTTACAAATGTAACAGAGAGCAGAAGTGACGCATGACGGGCTGTGATGAGGGCGGTGTCGACACGCTAATGCAACCCTACTTGAATGTACGGAATGAATGCGATCAAGCCAAACCTAAATGATGCGTGCGTTCTCAATTAATCAGAAAATAAAATAACAGTAATTATAATTATATACTTATGGCAGTAAACACAGTGTTCGCAATAATTTTCAAATAAATAAGCAATTCACGTTCGTTCTCACAAGTGGTGCTTTCAACTACAAATTTCGCAAATAAATTTACAGAATATTATTTAAATGAAACAATAGCATTAGGAATTTCAATACCCAAACAAATATAGTTTGTTCGTCTATAATTTAATACAGAAAAATATAACACAAAACGATAATACTCACGTAGCAAAGGAGATCCCGCGGTGACGAGTGTAGACAAGGAGCCGCGGCTAGGAATCCCACGACTGCTGAATATGGCTCTGGATAAGTTGGGGGTTGTTGATTGGGTGAAGGAAACCCGATCCTAGCACAAAAAGGCCTCGGGAATGTACGGCTCACAAGTGGGGAACTGCAAGGGATTACCTGGACAAGAAGAGTGGGGACTTAGCAAGGTGGAGGGAGCGGTTCTCTGGAATGGGTCGGGATAGCTTCCCCGGGCAGAAACGAAACTAGGCTGGAAAGTCCAGACCTTGACGGGATCGACGATGGTTTTTTGGATGAGAAACGAGGACGGCGAGGGAGATGCACGGCTGAGATGAGGTTGTCAAGCTGGTCAGCAATGGCTCCACGATGAAATGGGTGATCGTAACCGTGGTTTCGTGAGGTAAGGAGGAGTACGGGATTTGGCTTCCGTCGATTCACGAGGAGGATGAACAGCGCAGGAACCGAGCAGTTCAGGGATGAATAAGAGTGGCAAGTGGTGGTATCGTGAACGAGGCAGGGGTCTGGACGAATGGGCGAGTGGCTCGGTTGTTACCAGCGCGGAAGAGATGATGAACAACGGTTTTCTTCTTCGTGGATGAAGAGATCGTGGGTAGAGGGATGGTTCACGGGAAAAGAGGATGGTAACAGTGAATAGAAACGAAATAAGAAAAAGAATAACTGAAAATAACTGAGGCTTCGTACCCCGGGGCTCGCGGCGTCGCACCAGGAATGATTGTCGGATCTGGATTTGCTCACAAATTCAACAATGAATTGAAAATCAGAACACCTGCCCCTATTTATAACGAGAGGGGCGGTTGGGCACCCGGCGTGAACGACTATGATCGTCTGTTACGCCCGGTGTCCTAAAACACTAAAAACAAACCCAAGAAATAAAATAAAATACATATATAATGTAAAACAACGCTCCAGGCGCATTCGTGGCCTCGGATCACCAATCCGATCAATGCATCTCCAGCAAATATGCAAAAAAACGTGTTCCGCCGAGTGGTGTGGCCCGATCTCCTCCATCGAACACGATCATGTGGCCGATCCCCATCAATTCCCCCCAACTGAAAAACATTCATCACTGAGGAATGAAGATGACTGAGCTGTGGTCGAAGATCGGGGGTAAGTCTATCAAGCTCCATCGTCGGTATCAAAATATCAACAAAGGTGGGACGTCCAAACCAGTGCACCAAGTAATGGCAAGAAGGATCGTCTATAGTGGTGGTGCACTCGTCCATCGCAATACCAATAATGCTCTCAACTCTCACCTCTCGTGCTGGTGGATCCAGAAAAATCGATGGAATCATAGGAGATACGGGCAAGTCCGCGGGTGCTCGTCCAAGGTGCTCAGGAGCAATGTCAAGCTGTAACTAGGAGTGTGGCAGAAGAAGCTCAAGGTATGGGTCCCTATGCTCGAGAGGCTCAAACTAATGTGCCAAATCTCTCGTATTAAAAGGGATGAATACCCATATCTACAGAAAATTGATCTCGTAGGCATTTGTCCAAACTTTCTTTATAACCCTATAAGGACTTATTTGCTCAAGTTGTATTTTAGTAGCGACTCCTTTTAGGAGCCCCTCGTAAAGTCCGACCTTGACATGCTCGCACACTCGAAAATGTTGTTCACATCTGCGCATATTTTCCCATACCTTATATAATTCAATATTGTTAGTAGTTTTCTTCCGGATTAGTTCATGTATTTCATGCAAATGATGCAAAAGAAACAACATGTTCGAATCATGCAACACGGATGAACCATGCACTAAAAGTAAATGCCCAAGCAACAAATGCAAAAGATGAACTACTAACACGACTAACTCCGTAAACTTGGAGCTTTGGGTACTATAAAACTCCTAAAAGGGGTACATGATCAGGAGGCTCAGAAGGTGGGACGTAGAAAAATTCATCGCGGGTGCAACGATCACTCCAGTAAACAGCGGAGACATAAGTAATAAGATGTGTCAATGTAGTGTGTGAACTGTCTCTACAAGTGCGGGTAGTAAGATATAAGATCAGTGGGTCAGTGAGTGCACCCTCAAACTCGAGTGTCCTACTAAAGATGGATATATCCCAAATGAGCGGTGGATCGACATGTGGCTCATCCGGGGGTTCTCCGGGAGAGGTATAATAAAATTCGACACAAATGCGGCGAGTACCAACATAGGTCCCAAAAATATCTGGAGCGCCCTCATATAAACGATGATGCATGTGAAGCGTAACAAATGTGACATGTTCGTTAAGGGGATGTGACGCATCAGGGGGCTCACCAGGAGAGGGACGTATGAAAAATCATCGCGAATGCGACGGTCACCTAAGTGAAAATCATAGGCATTGACAATAGGATGCGACTCTAGTGTGTGGTGAGTGTCCCTAATAAGAAATAACTCATATGGTGGGTCAGCAGGTGGTACGGCCCAAAACTCATCATGAGTGCGAGTAACCAGATGACAAACTCTCAAAACATTTGAATTATACTTAAATGTTCTTAGGGAGAACCCTACATACTGGATGCTACACTCAAGATCATCTCTCTGGAGCACTATCAACATAAGGGGCGATAATGGGAGAGATGTCAACGTCTCAATACTCATAAGTGTGTCACTCACCTAAATCTCATCCTCACAAGGACGAGGTGGCTCAATTGGAGACTCAACAAGGGGGTTATCAAAGAACCCGTCAACAGGGGGATGGTTCTCCATAAGCAAACCATAATAAGGGGTCGTGTTCCCCAAATGGGGTGAGGTGGCTACCACGACATCACTATTAGGCTCTCGGCTCCTGATCGTGATGTGGCTCGGTGCGACATCGGGTGAAGTGTGGGAAAAGTCTATACTCAATAGTGAGCTAATAGGTAGTGTCGAGGGAAGGCTCTCTAAGTGGAGCAGCCTCTCGTGGCGGCTGATTCCTAGCACGCACATCATGTGGTGGGAGGGCAGCGCATTCTTCCTCAAAGAGAATATCAGGTGGAGTGGGTGAGGTTTCCCTGCTTTGAGAAGTGGAGTGCTCTCGCCGACCCTCAATGACGGCGATGCGGGTGCGCAGATCATCATATTGTGCATCTAATTGATCAAACTTCTTAAGAACTCATTGTTGAAATTCGGATTTTGTCATGTCCGCTTTCGGAACACTAGGAACGCCACTAAGTGTGATGTTACCTCGATGAAGGTGACCTCTATGGGATTCTTTAGGGTCATCAAGACGGTCTTCCATAACATAATCTTGTCGTACTCGTGGATGGACGTGAGTCCTGCGAACGTGCGATGGTGTTCGTGCATATACAGACTCAGGTTCCTCAAAAAGAGGAGATGTGTAGCAACGATAACCTGAACGATACTCAACTCTACCCACATAAAGTCGTGTTGAAGGATCAATGGGATCCACTCGAGTGAGGGGATAAGGACAACGATAATCGTCATAATAATGTGAAGACCTCTCTGACGGCGCTCTATGGGATCGAGCGTAGACGGACGGTGGTTCCTCAAATTGAGGATCAGTGTAGTGACGACCACTATGATAAGACATTGAGTGGCATAACACGTAGTCCCGTGTATCTTAATGTAAGCCCTAACCTGGGCATTAATACCAAAACTGACGCAGGACGGACTGTGATGAGCGTGGTGCCAAAATGCTAATGCAACCCTACGTGAATGTGCGGAATGAATGCGATCAAGCCCAACCTAAATGATGTGTGTGTGTGTGTGTCTCAATTAATCCGGAAACAAAATAACAACAATTATAATTATATACCTTTGGTAGTAAAAATGCAGTAAGCTAAGCAAGAAGTTAAGTTTACGAAGAATTTTACAAACGACTAGATACCAAAGATGGAGAGAGTGATATATATAAAATTGCTCGAGCTAGAGAGAGGAACACAAGAGATTTAAGCCAAGTTAAATGCACAAAAAGATGAATCAGATACGGTTTTGACGGATGATGTGGCCATTAAAGAGTGATGAAAATAATACTTTTATCAACTATACAATAAAAGAAAAGACAATGAACTCAACTTGGAAGAGTTAAGAATATCGGAGGAGTATAAAAACATAAATTTTTATCGTAAAATTCAAGCATCAGAGATAGATGACGCTCTGAAGAAGATGAAAAATGGAAAGGCGGTTGGGTCAGACAATATACCCATTGAAGTATGGAAATGCTTAGGGAGGGAAGAAATTTTATGACTTACAAGTTTCTTCAATAAGATACTGAAGACAAAGAAGATGACAGACCAATAGAGAGAAAGTATTTTGGTACTTTTGTATAAGAATAAAAGAGATATACAAAATTGTGTCAGTTACAGGGGAATTAAATTAATGAGTCATACTATGAAACTATGGGAACGCGTAATAGAGAGGAGAGTTAGACGAGAGACTAGCATCTCAGAGAATCAATTTGGATTCATGCCAGGGAGGCCAACCATGGAAGCTATACATCTCTTGAGGAGACTAATTGACATTTATCCGGAAAGATAAAAAGATTTGCTTATGTTGTTTATTGATCTAGAGAAGGCTTATGATAGGGTTCCAAGAGAGGTCTTGTGGAGAGTCTTAGAAAAGAAAGGTGTAAATATATCATACATTGACGTAATCAAAGATATGTATACAAATTCAGTGACCAGGGTGAGGACATCTGGAGGATTAACACGGGAATTCCCTATCGTCGTTGGCTTATATCAAGGGTCAGCTTTAAGCCCTTATCTCTTTACCCTATCTTAGATGAGCTCACCGGACATATCCAACAAGCACTACCTTGGTGTTTATTATTTGCAGATGATATTGTTTTGGCCGATGAGAGGCGCGAGGGTGTAAACGCGAAACTTGAATCTTGGCGAGACACTTTAGAAAAGAAGGGTTTTAGGTTGACTAGGACAAAGACGGAGTATATAGAGCTTAAATTTAGTAGTGCAAGAAGGTCGGATGATTCCGTCATTAAATTGAGTGACCAAGATATTTCCCGCAGTGAGTGCTTTAAATATCTTGGATCGATAATTCAAAAAGATGGAGGTGCAGATAAAGATGTGATACATAGAATCCAAGCAGGTTGGTTGAAATGGAGAGGCGCGTTTGGGATCTTATGTGATCGTAAAGTACCATTAAAACTTAAAGGCAAGTTTTACCGTACTGCAATTAGGCCAGCAATGCTCTACGGTTTTGAGTGTTGGACTGTTGGGCAGTGAATGGTGTACATGAGCAAAAAATGGGAGTTGTGGAGATGAGAATGCTTAGGTGGATGCGTGGTCACATGAGACTGGATAAAATTAGGAATGAATGTATCAGGGATAAGACAGGAGTGGCGCCAATTGTAGAGAAGATGTGAGAAGCTCGTTTAAGATGGTTCAGACATGTACATAGGAGACCATTAGAGGCACCTGTTAGGCGTTGTGAGAGTTTAGTCACTAGACATGTTAAACGGGGGAGGGGTAGACTAAAAAAGACTTGGAATGAAACTATAAGGAAAGATATGATGTACTTAGGTATTAATGAGGCTATGATTAAAGATAGGGAGCAATGGCGACAAAGGATCCATATAGCCGACCCCACTATGGTGGGATAAAGGCTTGAGTGTTGTTGTTGTTGTTGTTGTTGGCAGTAAACACAATGTTCACAATAATTTCAAGTAAATAAGCAATTCACGTTCGTTCTCATAATTGGTGCTTTCAATTACAAATTTCCTAAATAAATTTTATAGAATATTATGAAAATGAAACAATAGCACTAGGAATTTCAATACCCAAACAAATATAGCTTGTTCATCTATAATTTAATACAGAAAAATATAACACAAAATGATAATACTCACATACCAAAGGAGATCACGCGGTGACGAGTGTAGACAAGGAGTCGCGGCTAGGAATCTCACGGGTGCTGAATATGGCTCTATATAAGTTGGGGGTTGCTGATTGGGTCAAGGAAAACCGATCCTAGCACAAAAAGGCCTCGGGAATGTATGGCTCACAAGTGGGGAACTGCACCGGATTACCTGGACGAGAAGAGCGGGACTCAGCAAGGTGGAGGAGGACTTCTCTGGAATGGGACGGGATGGCTTCCCCGGGCAGAAACGGAACTAGGCTGGAAAGTCCAGACCCCGATGAGATCGACGATGGTTTTCTGCATGAGAAACGAGGACGACGAGGGAGATGCACGGCTGAGATGAGGTTGTCGGGCGGTTAGCAGTGGCTCCACAATGAAATGGGTGGTCATAGCCGTGGTTTTGAGAGGTACGAAGGAGTACGGGATTTGGTTTCCGTCGATTCACGAGGATGAACAGTGCCGGAACCGAGCGGTTCAGGGATGAATAGGAGTGGCAGGGGTGGTATAGTGAACGAGGCAGGGGTCTGGACGAAGGGTCGAGTGGCTTGAATGTTACCAGCGAGGAAGAGATGATGAACAGTGGTTTTCTTCATCGTGGATGAAGAGATCGTGGGTAGAGGGCTGGTTCATGGGAAAAGAGGATGGTAACAGTGAATAGAAACGAAATAAGAAAATGAATAACTGAAAATAACCAAGGTGTCGCACCCCGGGGCTCGCGGCGTCGCACCACGAATGATTGTCGGATCTGGATTCACTCACAAATTCAACAATGAATTGAAAATCAGAACACCCGCCCCAATTTATAACAAGAGGGGTGGTTGGGCACCCGGCGTGAATGGCTACGATCGTCTGTTACGCCCGGTGTCCTAAAAAACTAAATACAGGCCCAAAAAGGTAAAATAAAAAAAAACTAGAATGTAAAACAACGCTTCGGACGCGCTCGTTGTCTCGGATCGTCGATCTGATCAATGCATCTCCGGCAAATATACAAAAAAAATGGGTCCCGCCGAGTGGTGGCCCGATCTCCTGCATCGAACATGATCAAGCAGCCGACCCCCATCAAGAAGTAACGAATTGACAAAAATACTAACATCAAGGGAAGGAGACCAATATAATGTGATGTTGAGCAGAGGCGAGGACGAGCTTTGGGCCCATTCGGGGCTGATTGGCGACTTACCATATATGGTGTGCACGGATCGACGATCCGACTCCGTGGATGCGTCCGGATTCATGTTGCAAGTCAATTTCATATATAGCTTTGTACTTTTCGGTTATTATTTTATGTAGTTTTGACCCCGAAACCAACGGCCAATCATAGACGTTGATTCTGAGTGCACTAATCTTCATTTCTTATATATAGGATATTGAGGGCTGTTGTTTTCTCATTGTTGAATGTGTGGAGAGCTTCTTCCTTCATTCTGGTGATCTCATGTGCGGTGTCCACTCCGTGGAGCCCCCCCTGGTGATGACTCCTCGGGTAAGTTTTGTATCCTTGACTTCCAGCCCCACCATCTCCCTACTGTCCTACAGCCAGCCCATCCTTCTCATTGTAGCCCTGCCGCCAGCCCTTGCTCTTCCTACTGCCCGCCGCCAGTCCTCCCTCTTCCTGCTACCTGCCGCCAGCCCTTCCTCTTCCTGCTGCCCGCCGCCAGCCCTCCCTCTTCCTGCTGACTGCCGCCAGCCCTCCCATTCCCTCCCTGTTGTCCAAATCCCGCCCCCAGCCCCTCCTCCTCACTGATGTCGTGTCGCCAGCCCTCCCTCTCCCAGCTGCCCGCCGCCAGCCCTCCCCATCCCTCCCTGTGTTGTCCAAGACCCGCCACCAGCCCCTCCTTCTCCCTGCTGTCCTGCCGCCAGCTAAAAGTGCAAAGTGTGTCTCTGAGTATTCTCTAGAGGGGGGGTGAATAGAGTTTTAAAAACTTTTACCATAGTAATGCAAACACAATAAAAACTACACTAACAACTATGCATTCAGCAATACCAATCACAGAATAATACAATCACAAAAATAAGAAAAACTGTAAACAGTAAAGGGACAGCACAGAAAAACAACACAGAAGAGACAGAAATTTTATAGTGGTTCCCCAAAATGTGGGTAGTCCACTCTTCTACCACCTTGGTAGGATTGCACTAAATGTGCCTGAGTCTTTTGATAAGGAGACTCTCAGAACCAGCACTGAGTCTTTTGACAAGGAGACTCTCAGAACCCCTGAGTCTTTTGATAAGAAGACTCTTAAAACCACTGAGTCTTTTGATAAGGAGGCTCTTAGAACCACTGAGACTTTTAATAAGGAGACTCTTAGAACCAACTGAATCCTTTGGAGAGGGATTCTTAGGACTCTTTTACAGTTACTGAATAATAACAGAGAGGTAAGAAAGAAGAAGAAGACTGGGATTCTGCCGTATGAATCCTATAGCAGCTATCACACTGAATGTTGTATTTTGGTATTCTTCAAGATCTGTATATGATAAACCCTTGCTTATGATAGAGAAGAATGCAAGGGTTAGATGCTTGTGATCCTGTTAATCTTTGTACTCCTGTTGGGTTGCAGCTGTGAGATTAAGAAGAAAAAGCAGCAGCCTTGTATATTTGTACAGAGAAGTTCTTGTTCTCCTTTTCTTGTTCAGAGAGAAAACTTCAGAATGATGAAGGAAAAGAAGGACTGAGTATCATTCAATTCGTTGTTGTTATCTTTCTTCCTCAACATGTTTATTCTCTGACAATTAGCGTTTGAATTTCTTTCTTCTTCTGGTCTCACCTTAGAAGGAATGTCCATTGGACAATAAATGTTTCCTTTTATTTCTGTTCCCGACCCGTCAAGTCTGATTTGAATAACTTCCAAGAATGTCTTTGCTGAAATACTGCATTCCATTCTTCGCAATAAACGAGTCATTAGAGAACAGATTTCAGCCTTGTAGATTGTTAGAAGAGGAGAAAAGAGAAAATAGAAGTGCATATATTCATCCTCAAAGGGGGCTATTTATAGGATTACAACAAGACTCTTAAACCGAACTCACAATGTGGGACTAAACTCCTAAAGACTCCAATAGACTAATATAATAATAACTCATAATTCCAACACTCCCCCTCAAGCTGAAGGGGGGCCCTTCAGCTTGGACACCACAAATCACGGCAATGGAGGTAGATGATGCGGGACAAACATCAGACGAGACACCGGGGAATTCCAAACAGGGGAATCAAGTCGGGGACATAGCCACACACGACACTGACCCACACACGACACTGACCCACACACGACACTGACCCACACACGACGCAGGACCCACACACGACGCGGACTTGCTGGAAAAGCGGTCAACCAACATCACATACACACACAACATGCGAAGAGAACGAAAGATGTGGAGCAAATCATCAAACGAGTGATCGGGGATAATCCATCGGGGATAATCTGTCGGGGATAATCCGCAAGAAGGGCGGTCCCACACGACACAGTCCCACACGACACGGTCTCACACGACACAACTCGATGAGACAAGAACACCAACATAATCGCTCCCTAACACATGACCAATCGAAAGACAAATGGGGAGACACATACACACATACAACAAGCCTAGAGGCCGTGTGGAACGAAAGCGAAAAGTCGGGAAAGATCATCCGAGTCGCATTTGTCCCAACACTCCCCCTCACGTGGATAACACGTGCATATAGGCATAACAACAACACACGTAACAAACACTAACAATAATCAAGCAAAAACATTTAAAGACAAACAAAAAACACAAAAGAAAGACCAAATCAGCCCAAGGCATCATCATCGGTGAGAGATCAACACCCCGGAAGGGGTAGCAGCGGCTGGAATCGACAAAAACACCATAGGCAGTTGCTGGAGTCCACAGAAATGGGAGGCAGCGCCTGGATCAGCAGGAGATCTTTGATAGGAAGGCCGGAAGGGAATGTCAGGGATGGGATCAGCTCCATAGAGACGTGGAGGCTCCAGATCTGCAGCAGGGAACTGCCCTGGGACACAGCCGTGCAGGGAAAGACTGCAGGATGAAAAGGACTGTAGGAAATGATACCAGCAGGCGGCATCCACAGCTGATGGATCGGCAGAAGGCATCATCCGCAGCAGCAGGAGGATCGTCGATGAAAAACGATGGAGAGGGAGATTGCTTCCCCCGGCGACGGGATCGAGCACAGGCGGAGAAGATGGCTCGACGGGATCGTCGATCGGCAGAGGAGCTCGACTGGATCGTCGATCGGCGCAGGAGCATCGACAGGATCGTCGATCGGCACAGGCAGCAGAGCAGGGCAGCGGTATAAGCGATAGCAGCGACACAGGTCAACGACAGCGCAGAGCGCGTGGGGGGGGGGGGGGGGGAGGACGGCTCCCGTCGAGTGAATCAAAGGCTGATTTCGTCGACGGGAGCGGAGGAAGAAGAGCCCGTCTAGAGCCCTAACAGTGGAGTCGACCGGTAATCAAAGAACTGAGAGGCGGAAATCAAAGGGCGCCGAGAATCTTTAGGTCGCCAACAAATTAGGGCGAGCAGAAGAATTCCCAGAAACGTTTCCGCTCTGATACCATGTTAGAAGAGGAGAAAAGAGAAAATAGAAGTGCATATATTCATCCTCAAAGGGGGTTATTTATAGGATTACAACAAGACTCTTAAACCGAACTCACAATGTGGGACTAAACTCCTAAAGACTCCAATAGACTAATATAATAATAACTCATAATTCCAACATAGATCATCTGGAAAAGCATCGGAAAGGATAGCAGAGAACCTTCCTTTTCTGTCTGTATTCGACGCTGCGTCGAGTTTATTATCCTTCATATCGACGCACCTCTGAGTTCTTATAGAAGCAGCTTCGAATTCCTTCTTAGCTCTGACTGAACTCAGATGTTGACGTCGCGTCGAGTTCTATCGACGTATCCGTCGAGTTGAAGACTTGGATTTGAACTTCGTCTTCTGCGTCGAATTGAAATCGAAGTTGCGTCGACTTCTAAGATGGCTTCAACTAGCTTTTCCTTCTTCGTCGAGTTCATTTTGACGTTGCGTCGACTCCACTTTATACTTCGACAAGCAGCCTGAGTTACTTCGACTCAGAATCAAGATGGTATCCATCTGATAGACCTTTATCTTCATATGTGCTGCATAGGCAAGAAACATCTTGATTGCTTCCAATCTTTCCACTGGAGCAAATGTTTGGTTGAAGTCAATTCCCTCCTCTTGCATATATCCTTGAGCAACAAGGTTGGCCTTGTTCCTGGCAATGACTCCATTTGTCCATTTTGTTCTCGTATACCCATTTTGTTCCAATTACTGGGTAATTTCTTGGTCTCTCAACCAGGGACCAGACCTTGTTCCTTTCAAACTGAGTTAGTTCTTACATCGCAGCTATCCAGTGAGGGTCACTGTCAGCCTCTTCAAACTTCTTTGGCTCATACTGTGAGAGGAAGCATTGCATCATAGTCTCATTTGTTATTTGATTCCTTGTCTTCACTCTCACAGACAAATCTCTTATAACCTGAGATGGAGGATGATCATTTTGAGTCATCCTGGTTTTTGTTGAACTTTTCAGTGGATCCACCTCCACCTGAAATTCCTCTTGTTCATTAACTGTGGAGACCCTATCTTCATTCTCTGGAATGATCTCTGTATTTTGTATAGCAGATGTTTCAGTATCATCCTCATCTACAGAGGCCTCTTCATCTGAATCATTTTCAGCTTTCTGTTTGCCTTTGTCCTGGCTATTTGATGGATGGTCCAAAATGCTGAGTCTTTCAATCTGCAAGCTTGTCTTCTTCCTGCATTATATCATTGGTGGAAGTTTTCTTCCCCTTGTAAAACATGTTAGTTTCATCAAATACCACATGCATTGACTCCTCAATTTTGAGAGAGCTTTTATTGTAGCACCTATAGGCTTTGCTTGATAAGGAATACCCCAAGAATATCCCATCATCAGTCTTCTTGTCAAATTTGGCGAGATGACTCTTTCCATTGTTCAGAATGAAGCAAGTAAACCCAAAAATTCTAAAGTATGTGACTATAGGTGTCTTTCCCTTCAATAACTCATAGGGAGTCTTCAACTTGGTCTTGTGGATGAGGCTTCTATTCAGGACATAGTTGGCAGTATTCACTGCCTCAGCCTAAAAGGACTTTGGCAAGTTGGATTCAGATAATAATGTCCTTCCTGATTCAATTAGAGTTCTATTTTTCCTTTCAGTCACCCTTTTGTTGGGGGGTTCTAGGAGCTGAAAAGCTTTATCTTATCCTTTCATCCTCACAAAATTTACACATTAACTGATTTTCAAACTCAGTACCATGATCACTTCTGATCACAGCAACTTTAGTGTTGATTTCAGATTGAATCTGTCTAATGAATCTTGAGAGGATCTTGAAGGTATCTGACTTAGCTTTTACAAAGTACACTCAGCTGAATCTAGAAAAATCATCAACAATGACTAAAGTATAGGACTTTCCTGCTAAGCTCTGAGTGGAGATAGGATCAAATAGGTCCATGTGCAACAGATATAGGGTTCTTGAGGAATCATTCTTACCAATTGGTTTGAATGATGATTTGACATGCTTTCCTAGTTGGCAGACTCTACAGGGATGGTCTTTCTTAATCTTACCAATTAGTAAGTCTCTTACTAGGTTAAGCTTGGACAACTTAGCTATGGTCTTAAAGTTCAGGTGACTAAGTCTCTTATGCCACAGTTCATTGTTTTCTAATTGGGAATTAAATAAGCAGACCTCTGACTTTGCATACTCAAAATCTATTATATAGACTTTACCCTTTCTAAGTCCAGTCAATACAATTTGGTTAGTCACGTGACTAACTATATGACATAAGGACTTAGTGAATACAACTTTGTATTCACCATCACATAGCTGACTAATACTAATTAGATTATGTTGAAGCCCTTCAACATAAGCTACCTTAGAGAATGAGATTTCCTCAATCCTGAGCACACCATATCCTTTGGTCTGACCAGAATGAGAATTTTCAAAAATTACCTTAGGGTCTTCCTTGGCCTTGTAGTTTTCCAACAATTCTTTTGCTCCAGTCATATGCATGGAGCATCCACTGTCCAGATACTAATGCTGGTTTGTAGTAGAACAGTCTCCTCTCTACACAGGAAATTAAACATTAGTATAGACACTCTCTTGTTGTAGTCTCTTTCTTCTATCATCATATGGAGTTATGAAAGAGTAGGTTGGTCTTTCATTGTACCCTTTAAGGTGAAAAGTGCTGGTTTATTATGTTAGCAGTGTTTGTCCTTGTGCCCAAATTTAGAGCAACAAAAGCATCTAGAGCTGTAAATAGGAACAAAAGAGAGAGATCTAGATGACTGAAAATTTCTTGCTGAGAACATGCGCCGAGAAGAAATCGACGCATCTTTAGAGATGAGTCGAGTGGAATTCAACGTGTCTGCATAGTTACGTCGATAATAATGCGATGCAGAATATTGGTTGCGCCGAATAGAATTCGACACACCCTCATACTTACTTCGAGTTGATGTCGAAGCATATGCAGAACTCCGTCGAGTTTCATTCGACGAATCTTTAAAACTGCGTCGAGTTCTAATCAACGCATAATTCTATTTATTAAGATTTTTATAATTTTTATTTGCTTTTCTAAGGGGTGTTTACCTAGAATTCATGTTTGATTAGTGGTATTTACCCTATTGAATACAGTGAGTTTATTGGGGTTATTATTTTGTTCTTCACATGATTCTAAGTTGTTACTATGTTGATTTATGCTAGATCTAATGAACACTACAGGATTTTACCAGGCAGGTTTGTTAGGGATTGGTGTGTTAATGGATGGATCTGCTCCTAGACCAAGATGTTTGAATCTCATGGTGAGATTTTGTATAATGTCTTTTAGCTTTTGACTCCTCCCATTGAGTGAGTCATCAAAGGCTTTTGCATTTGTAAGCTCTTCTTTTATATTAGAATTTCATTAACTAATGTAGCTATTTCTTTTTGTTTCATATACATCTGGTTTCTTAAGTCATAGTTGACTGAATATAGACTGTCTTTCCTAAGATCTTCTAGTTCTTCTTTAAGTGTGTTAAGTTCTTTTTGGCTATTAATATAATCTTGACAAAAATCTTCAAAACATTCTTTAAAATTTTCTGAAGAGAAATCAAAGTCATCAAATATAGTTACCTGACTTTCTTCAGTAGAATCTTCCAGAACTATTAAACAGGCTTCTTCAGCTGCACTATCTTCATCACTGTCAGATGAGGAGGAACTTGACTCAGAATCTGAGTCACTCCAGGTTTCAACACTGAAACCTTTACCATTCTTCTTATCTTTCCTCCTGAAATTTTTTTTCTTGTGCTCCTTGCTACTCTTGTCCCTTTTCTCTTCAGGACATTCTGATGCAATGTGCCCAGGTTTTCTGCAAAAGAAGCAAGTTATTTCTTGTTTAGGAGTTTTATCAAACCTTGGTTTGCTTAAACTCCTCTTATTTCTTCTGGAGTTTCTGTCTTGACCCGTCTCTTGAATCTTCTAGCCAAGAGATTGAACATCTCTTCCTCAGAGGTGGAAGGCTCTCCTTCAGCAGCCTTCAGAGCAATTGTTCTCTCCTTGGGAGTTGAGAGTTTCTCCTTTGCTTCTGACTCAGCCCTACTTTTTAGTATGAGCTCATAAGACTTAAGCTTGCCTAGCAGAGCATCTGTGGATATTTCTCTATGACATCTGGACTCTCTGATAGCCTAGATTCTTAGGCTCATGTGCTTAGGAAGCACATGAGGAGTTTGTCATTAATTTCTATTAGAGAAATTTCCTTGTCTAGTCATTTCAGCTCATTTATGATGGTGCTGAATCTTTTATGCATCTCTGCTACACTTTCCTCAGCCTTTTTCTGAAAGTTCTCATATTGGGATATGAGAAGGGACTTTCTATCCTTTCTTTCATGAGAGTTGCCTTCAACTAATCAGGAAAGAGATTCTCAGATTTCTTTAGCAGAGTTGCAGTCAGCAACCTTCTGAAATATGTCATCAGACATAGTTGATACCAGAATATTCATGGCTTTGGCATCACATGCCTTCACCTTCTTTTCAGCTTCAGTCCACTCTGCTCTAGGGATAATTTTTTGTGTTACTGTCCCACTGGCATCTTTTCTGACTGGTGCTGGGGGACCTGAAATAATGACATTGAAAATGTCTTCATCAATAGAGTTCATATAGAGCTTTATTCTGGCCTTCCAAATCATAAACTTATTTAAGTTACACAGTGGTGGTCTTGTTGATGCATAGTCCTTAGAACTCATAATTTTGTTTGAAATAGTTTTAAATAAAGAAATATGAGTGAGGAAATCTTTTGATCAAGATGTTAGCATTTTTATGATCAACCGACCTCTGATACCAATTGAAAGTGCATAGTGTGCCTCTGAGTATTCTCTAGAGGGGGTGAATAAAGTTTTAAAAACTTTTACCCTAATTATGCAAACACAATAAAAACTACTCTAACAACAATACATTCAGCAATACCAATCACAGAATAATACAATCACAGAAATAAGAAAATATGTAAACAGTAAAGGGACAACACAAAAAAGCAACACAGAAGAGACACATAAATTTTATAGTGATTTCCCAAAATGTGGGTAGTTCACTCTTCTACCACCTTGGTAGGATTGCACTAAATGTGTCTGAGTCTTTTGATAAGGAGACTCTCAGAACCAGCACTGAATCTTTTGACAAGGAGACTCTCAGAACCACTGAGTCTTTTGATAAGGAGACTCTTAGAACTACCGAGTCTTTTGATAAAGAGACTCTTAGAACCACTAAGTCTTTTGATAAAGAGACTCTTAGAACCAACTGAATCCTTTGGAGAGGGATTCTTAGAAATCTTTTAAAAGTTACTGAATAATAACAGAGAGGGAAGAAAGAAGAAGAAGGCTGGGATTATGTTGTATGAATCTTATAGCAGCTATCACACTGGATGTGGTATTTTGGTATTCTTCAGGATCTGTATATGATGAACCATTGCTTATGATAGAGAAGAATGCAAGGGTTAGATGCTTGTGATCCTGTTAATCTTTGTACTTCTGTTGGCATGCTGCTGTGAGATTAAGAAGAAGAAGAAGAAGAAGCAGCCTTGTATATCTGTACAGAGAAGTTCTTGTTCTCCTTTTCTTGTTCAAAGAGAAAACTTCAGGATGATGAAGGAGAAGAAGAAGGACTGAGTATCATTCAATTCGTTGTTGTTATCTTTCTTCCTCAGCTTGTTTATTCTTTGACCATTAGTGTTTGAAATTTTTTCTTCTTCTGGTCTCACCTTAGAAGGAATGTTCATTGGACAATAAATGTTTCCTTCTATTTCTGTTCCCGACCCGTCAAGTCTGATTTGAATAACTTCCAAGAATGCCTTTGCTGCATTTCTGAAATACTTCATTCCATTTTTGAAAATAAACGAGCCGTTAGAGAACAGATTTCGGCCTTGTAGATCATCTGGAAAAGCATCAGAAAGGATAGCAGAAAACCTTCATTTTATGTCTGTATTCGACGTTGCGTCGAGTTCATTATCATTCATATCGACGCACCTCTGAGTTCTTATAGAAGCAGCTTTGAATTCCTTCTTAGCTCTGACTGAACTCAGATGTAGACGTTGCGTCGAGTTCTTATCGACGTATCCGTCGAGTTGAAGACATGGATTTGAACTTCGTCTTCTGCGTCGAATTGAAATCGAAGTTGCGTCGACTTCTAAGATGGCTTCGGCTAGCTCTTCCTTCTTCGTCGAGTTCATTTCGACGTTGCGTCAACTTCACTTGATACTTTGACAAGCAGCCTGAGTTACTTTGACTCAACGTTGCGTCGACTTCTAGTCGAAGTTGCGTCAACTTTTATTCGCCGCAAGTTTGACTCAGCTTTATTTTGTGCTCATTTTGACCTGGTCTTGACACTCTAATGTAAGTGAGATATCCTAGGACATCTAATGACCAAATTACTATTTCTATACAATGTGGGTAATTCATCCTAACTGATGAAATCACTTTTATATAATTTGTTTAGATAAATCAAAGGGTATTTTTCCCAACACCAGCCCTCCCCTCTTCCCCAGTGCTGTCCAGGTCCCTCCGTCGGCCCTCCCTTTCCCTGTTCCCAGCCATGGCCACCCCTTTCCCTCACGTGGAACCATCTCCAAACCTCCTTCCACCGTTGGGTTTACTCAGATATGGGTATTCCAGCCCGGATCCAGACAACCAACGCCAAGATCCAGCCACTTTCCCCTCCAATCCAGCCTTCTTAGTCCCCCAACCACTCTTCCCCTTACCCGATCCGGTCCACCAACCACCGGAACCCCTCTTTGAGCTCTCCAACGTTCAGATTTTCTTTATTTACAGCGGTCCCTAAAATTCTTGTGGTGTTTTGGATTGGAATTGGGTTGTAAAACATTGTTGTCGTATGGATTATTACATGCTTGTGTGGATGTTCAGTTTATCATGACTATTTGTGCTTAGATTAATCTTTAACTGCATGAAGGACAGATTCGTCGCGCGCTCTTACTTTGACCTTCCACGTGGAGGAAAGTCTAAGTTTGTTTTGCTTAATTAAATTATCAAGTCTTGTTGTGAACTTACTTTGCATAGGATGTTTGTATTTATTAACTAATTTGGGATTTAATTCGTCGGGCTTTGCATAGCATGTAGGGTTAGGGGACGGTTCATTCGCTGCCTATAGATTCGTCCTGTGTCAATTGGTATCAGAGCCAAGTTACGCGCTCTTTTTGATACGCAGCCGTAGAGACTATCGGTTTTTCATTATGTCTAGAAGTCACAATTATTCCTCCCCTCACCTTGGAGGTCTCGAGTCCACTTGCACCCGCCCGAATAGATCCCCTTCAGGGAGACCCTCACGATACTACGATGATTATTCGCGAACGCAGTACACCACTTCCAAAGATCGTGTTGACCCACCAACACGACCCCACTATGCTAGAGACGATCAGTATGGTAATTGTCGTCGTTCTTATCCGTACACGCGAGCGGATCGTGTTGATCCTTCGACACGACTCGATTACCTTAGAGATGATTATTATGAGGATCGTCGTTCCGAGAGAGATCTTGAGAGTCAGTTTGGTACTGCTTCCCCTTCCTTTGACGGCTCATCGAGTCCCGAGTCTTTCAGTTATTGGCTCGTGGATATGGAGTATTATCTTGACCATTTTGAGGTATTCGGTGAGTGTCGCGTCAAGTTTGCAAAACTTAGACTTTTAGATCAGGCGAAGGCATATTGGTTTAGCGTTGAGAGGACCTGCGAGCGAGACCGTCAACATCGCATCACTAATTGGGTGGACATTAAGCGTGCATTGTGTCAGAGGTATCTTCCTTCGTCATATCGGAGTTGCTTGCTCGACCAACTATTTTTGCTTCAGCAAGGATCCATGTCTGTCGCTGAGTACCCGGATCATTTTGATGAGTTAGTGGCGAGGAGTGATATCCGAGAGGACCGAGCCATTACCATTTCCCGATTTCGGTCTGGACTTCGGTCTAACATACGTACTGAGGTGGTTTATCATAGCTCGAAGTACCTCGAGCAGACATATTAGCTCGCCCTACGTTTTGAGCAGTCATTGAGATTCGCAGGAGCTGATCGGTGGGATTCCCACCTTGACCTCCGCAATACGAGTCCCTCCCATATTGAGGTCACCACGATGCCTACCAGTGTCCTGTCAGCCACGACAGAAGTGACACCTGATGCAGATTGCTCTCACCCCAGTGAGGTGCTTAGCCCAATGAGTGACTTATCTCTTGTTTCTGACCCGTCTCTTGTGACTCCGACTGAGAGCGAACCTGAGCGGCCTATTGAGTCTGTAGTGTTGTGTCCCTCACCCACACCTCTTCCTCTGCCATCCACCGGGTTAGTTAGCACCCCAACCACAGACCCACTTCCTGACACCACACTTACGGATCCATTTTTGAGCGTATTCTATGTCGCTCTCCCATTATCATGGCCCTGAGTCACATCGCGACCGAGAGCCCAGAGTCTAGTGTTGATCTCGCAGTGGCCATGTCATCCATTCACGGGGATACTACCCCTTATGTGGGTACTCATCTGGAGGACCTTAAACCTAGTGACGAGTTCCATGACGAGCCCCCAGTTGAGCCTCCTGATGATCCACCACATCCTGGTGAAGATGAGATTCAGGTGAGGCGCTTGGTTACGAATTTCGAGTTATTGACGTCTCTTTCCCTATCATCTCTGGCCTTACCCCAGAGGATGGGTCGTGAGTGGAGTAAGATGTATGTAGGGCCTACCTTGAGCACACTAGAGCCTACTCATATTTTGAGGACCTACTTTATGACACATCTCACTCGTGATGAGTTTTGGCACACACCGCCCGCTGACTCACCCGATGAGTTCTTTCTTGTCGGAGACACTCACCACACCCTAGAGCCACGTCCTCTAGTCGGTGTACTCGATTTTCACTCAAGTGGTCGCCTCCTTCGTGATGGCTTTTCATACACACCCCCTGGTGAGCCCCTTGTCGTGTCACGTTCCCTGAGAGACATTTCGCTCTTTACGAGCTCGTATTTGAGTATAGTTGTCTCTCTCGATCATCTAAGCACTCGTCTCACACGAGATGAGTTTTTCTACACTCCTTCGAGAGAGCCCCCTGATAGGCCACCTCCTTTGGTAGATTTTCAAGTGGTTATTAGTCTTTCACGTAGCGAGTATGTTGTGTCCGTCGTGTCTCATTTACATCATTTGCATGAGTCTGTTGAGTCGTTTCGTCATCTTTTGCATGAGTCTGTTGTGTTGTCTGTTCATCGTTTGCATGTGTGTCATGAGCCGGTCCGACGAATAATCCATATTGGTAATAAATCTTGTAAATCACATGCGGATGTTCATTGGCAAGTGCAGGTACTTCATGAAGGCGAGCAAGTGATGGTGAGAATCGGCGTTGTGAGGCTCCGTGCAAGGCTTGTTAAAAGCTTGAGCGTTAGGCGAATGGGTCCCTACTCAGTCCTGAGACGCACCGGGACAAATGCTTATGATTTGGACATCCCCGCGAGCATGGGTACCCATACTATGTTCAATGTCGAGAACCTGGCGCCATCCTTTGCACCTCACGAGTATTCGGGCCCACATCTTGGCGGCCCTCCCGAGCATTTTCCACCATTTTTACCACCTACCACTCAATCTACCCACGAGCCCTTGCCACCACATTCACTGCCCCGTACTCAGCCCATCCCCGACCCGCACTTACCCGGGACCCTGTCCCCAACGGCTTCACCATTGGCACCTCGGATCCCACCGGATCTTTTTACTAGTATGTTGAGAGATGAGTTTATCACTAAGATCATTACGCATGAGCCCGCCCCCTCTATAGACGGTCTTGTGTGTCGCTACCTGGTTTGCTAGCGCGGGCGACCCTTCACCGACGACACCTGGATGCTGCCAGCCGTGCTTGACCGATTCGCCCCCGGACTTTGACTTCAGAACGTTCGTCTCCACTCATCGGGGATGGAAACTTTTCAGCGACGACACTTGGACGACCTCTGGCGGGCCTCTACGAGTTTTACCTGGCATACGGCGAGAGAATTTTGACCCCTATTCATCGGGAGATGAATTCTTTCAAGCCGGTGAGATTGATGCGGAGCAGAGGCGAGGACGAGCTTTGGGCTCATTCGGGGCTGATTTGGCGACTTAACATATATGTCGTGCCGGATCGACGATTTGACTCCATGGATGCGTCCAGATTCGTGTTGCGAGTCAATTTAATATATAGCTTTGTACTTTTCGGTTATTATTTCATGTAGTTTTGACCCCAAAACCAACGGTCAATCATAGTTGTTAATTCTGGGTGCCCAAATCTTCATTTATTATATATAGGATATTGAGGGATGCGGTTTTCTCATTGTTAAATGTGTGGTGAGCTTCTTCCTTCATTCCGGTGATCCCCTCCGCGGTGCCGACTCCGTGGAGCCCCCCCTGGTGACGACTCCTCGGGTAAGTTTTGTATCCTTGACTTCCAGCCCCTCCATCTCCCTGCTCTCCTACAGCCAGCCCCTCCTCCTCACTGCTGCCCTGCCGCCAGCCCTTCCTCTTCCTGCTGCCCGTCGCTAGCCCTCCCTCTTCCTGCTGCCTGCCGCCAGCCCTCCCTCTTCCTACTGCCTGCCGCCAGCCCTCCCTCTTCCTGCTGCCCGCCGCCAGCCCTCCCCTTCCCTCTCTGTTGTCCAGATCTGCCCCCAGCCCCTCCTCCTCACTGCTGTCCTGCCGCCAGCCCTCCCTCTCCCTGCTGCCCGCCGCCAGCCCTCCACTTATCTCCCTGTGTTGTCCAAGATCCACCACCAGCCCCTCCTCCCTGTTGTCCTGCCGCCAGCCCTCCCCTCTTCCCCGGTGCTGTCCAAATCCCATCGTCATCCCTCCCTTTCCCTGTTCCCAGCCACTGTCACCCCTTCCCCTCACGTGGAACCACCTCCAAACCTCCTTCCACTGTTGGGTTTGCTCAGATCTGGGTACTCTAGCCCGGATCCAGACAACCTCCGCCCAGATCCAGCCACTTTCCCCTCTGATCCAGCCTTCCTAGTCCCCCAACCACCCTTACCCTTACCCGATCCGGTCCACCAACCACCGGAACCCCTCTTTGAGCCCTCCAACGTTCATATTTTCTTTATTTACAGCAGTCCATAATATTCTTGTGGTGTTTTGGATTGGAATTAGGTTGTAAAACATTGTTATCGTCTGGATTATTACATGCTTGTGTGGATGTTCAGTTTATTATGATTATTTGTGCTTAGATTAATCTCTAACTGCAGGAAGAATAGATTCGCGGCTCGCTCTTGCTTTGACCCTCCACGTGGAGGAAAGCCTAAGCTTGTTTTGCTTAATTAAATTATCATGTCTTGCTGTGAACTTATTTTGCGTAGGATGTTTGTATTTATTAACTAATTTGGGATTTAATTCGTCGGACTTTGCATAGCATGTAGGGTTAGGGCACGGTTCATCCGCCGCCTATAGATTCGTCCTGCGTCATAATGTGTAGCTCTAATACCATGTCAATAGAGGGATGTCAAGGAGCACCTGAGAAGTACGCACTTCACCCACCACACACCTTGTACTTCCATCTTAAGTTGTGGTTGTATTGTTGTCTTAGGGCGCCCCCATAGGATGTCACGTCATTTATATTTATATTTTCCTCAGAATCAATCTGCAGACAACTACCCAAGCTCTGCCAGCATTGAAGACCATTCACGACACATTAATTATCACCAAAATACAGAAAATTAGTAGTTAAAGAATGAGCTGACATTAAAGGAAAGGGGTGTATGTTTTATGTGTGGATAAGGGATGTTCACTAGCAGTAAAATTTAGCCACAGAAAGAAATTGACGTATTTGAGAGCAGACTGCATAAATGATAAACAGACGAAAGGCATGCTTGCACTTCAGAATTATAGAGTTAGATGCCACTTTCATACTTAAATAACCTTCCAACTAGTACCTGGTATGGTTTAAAGAACCAAACAGATGTTGTGAATATGGAATATTAATGAAATTAGCAAACTCTAAAACCACTAGTTTGGTGACAGAAGCTTTTCAAATGTATATAAATAATGTAGCACTATGTTTTTTTTCTCAACAAAATGATACATGAAAAGGCTTCCACATGAGATTGTAGAGATTACACTCCACGGTGGGAAACTTAAAAATTAGCTACATACAGGCATGTTCCCTAAATTAAGAGAAATAGTTCATATTTTCTAGAAGAATATGTTGCTTCAGAAGATTCAGTAGCACGTACATATAGGTCATGTTCAGCAAAGTCAAATGCCAGATACAGTGACATGTCAGCATGGTTGATGTGTACATTAACAAGTTTCACAACATTCTCTTGTGAAATCTCCCGCAACAACTGCAACATAATTGACATCAGAGCAATGAAACATAATTGGAATCCAATGATTAAGACAACAGATAATAATAATAATTAACATCTGAATAACAACTTTTAATAAAGCAACATGCAAATGCCACTAAAAAACTGAGCCCATTACAACCCCTTAAAATATTAGAGTAAGGCATATAAGTCATTGGCTAGCAATAGCTGGCAAAATCAGTATGCATGTTCTTGATAGTTAAAAGAACATGTAGTCACTATTTTCTTTCAAGTGAAAAAAAAAAACATAACCGCCATCAAGAGCCTTATCATGCCTGGCCAAATTCTCGTTTTTCATTCATTCGGATTGATTTTCATTCATTCCTATTGATTGTTATTTGCAGTATTAAATGAACAACGCAATTTCAATACACTAACTATATTTTGTCAAATTGGTGCATTTTCAAGTTTCAGTACACAAATGTTCAGACAAAATGAGTATATTTCCTATTATCTTATCTTCGATAGATATAATTCTCATTTTTTTCTCTAATAGAATCATTCCTCAATTTATATTTTCTACTTATGCACTGCATTCATCTTAGCATTTTCATTTACGTCACCCACTTAATTTAGACATCAACAATTTTTTATATTGTACAACACTCAAATTAATACAACATCGTCGCCATAATTGCAACTTTCCAAGTGAAAAATATCATCAAATAAAAAAACCAATCAAGCTAACCTTCTTTAGTTTTTAAAGGAGTGCTAATCCAATCAAAATTTCTTACTTTAATCAAAGAATAAATATGTGGTCAGGTTGCGTCCACTACTGCTGATGTAGTCCAAAATTCATTTTTTGGCATTTAGCACAATGAATTAGTAGTCTGTTCATCTTCCAAATCTTTATTCCCACTAGACAAACAGCAAATAGATTTCAAATCTAAGAAAAATGTCGGATTCTGACCAAGATCCATTATGACGAATTCACAAATCTTAAGCAATGAACTTACAAGTTCAGGTAGACTTGACTTTGTGACGTAGGGTAGGTTCTACGGGCATAGGCGGACCCATGTATAGACACACCTGGGCAAGTGCCCGGGTGTATTTTTGGGGGGGGAAATGCCTGATATGTCCAAAACTTGTCCTACTGCCCCAGGCTAGACAGCCTAAAACTTTTGGCGCATACTCCCATCTCCATTAATGAAAGGATTTGTCCATGTCTTGTTTCTATTTTCTTGCAGCGTATGTCAGAACAGGGGAGAGGCATTGCATTTTGGGCACGTTTGGTATTCTAGATGAATGCTTTAAGATTTGTATTTTCGTATTTGTATTGTTTTGATTCTCTGTGGCCGGGAGTTTTTACAGAGCGTCCGTTTTGAACGAAGAAAAGCCGTTCCTGATTCCGTTCGTTCTACCATTCCCTTACTTTTTGCGTTTTTTTCCTGTAATAATACTAAAAGATTCCTGCAATTATCAATTTCTGCAATATGAACTCACTGATTTTGCTGTTCTCTTCATTTAATCAATCAATTTTCTTCCATTCCTTTTACTCAATTCGGTTTTCTATTCCTTTCTTTCACAGAAAATATTATGAAACGAATCAATGAGGTTCTCTCAAACTTTTACCTTCATTTGTATTTTAGGTGTTTTATAAAAAGCTTCTAAGTAACTTTATGAATCAATCAGCAGAGTAATTTTTAGGATAGAAAGAAACACCCCATAATTGTGATTTCAATATCATAAATCTTGTATCAGTTGTCAGTTGCTCGTCTTAGAGCTAATAGCAGTTGTGAGTTTTAATTTTAACTTTTTGTGTCGGAGGCTCGGAGCTTAACGAAAATCCAAATTCGGCCACTGTCTACGGGGGTTCGAGAGACTATACGTAACGCCCCGGTCTACTGTGGGTGCGCTACAGGTCTGCAGACTAGTGACCCCAACCCATCTTCACGAATCTGATTGGTCGCAACCGCTAATTCCAATGGCGGGTTGTTGAGGCTGGGGCTAAGACCTCATACCTCCTAGATAAGAGAGCTCTAAACTAATCCTCATCACCAGCTCAACTCAGCTCAATTGGTGATGAGGACTAGTTTAGAGCTCCCTTATCAAGGAGGTCTGGGGTTCAAGACCCAGCTTCAACAACCCGCCATTGTAATTAGCGGCTACGACCAATCAGATCCGTGGAGATGGGCTAGGGTCACTGGTCTGCAGACCTGTAGCACACCCATAGTAGACCGGGGCGTTACACTAAAGATCTTACAATTGATAGAATCATGGATTCAAAAGTTCTAGTTAATAATACATTGAATAACAGAGCAATATATATAGCAAGTAAAAGGAAAAGATCAATGGTAGGCATAGTGCCAAGTGTCAAAATCAAGAAATAATAATAACAGTTGTATAAAAGCTAATAATAACAGAAAATCGTTCTAATGTGCAAGATTCATTTGTAGCAACCGCCCACAAATTGGACTATGGAGATCACATAGTTGCAACTTGTAGAAAGTCACAAGTTTAGGGAGAAGGGAGAATAAAAAATTCTCAACTTATATATATATATATATATATAACAGTTGAATAAAAACTCAATGGCAGGCATAGTGCCAAGTGTCAAAATCAAGAAATAATAATAACAGTTGTATAACAGCTAATAATAACAGAAAATCGTTCTAATGTGCAAGATTCATTTGTAGCATCCGCCCACAAATTGGACTATGGAGATCACATAGTTGCAACTTGTAGAAAGTCACAAGTTTAGGGAGGAGGGAGAATAAAAAATTCTCCACTTATATATATATATATATATATATATATATATACACACACACACGAGTCGAACGGCACAGGCCTCCGGCCCTACGTGAGTGCCATCGGCGGGCTTCGCCCGCCCCCGGCAGGATTCACCCGACCCGGGCCCCCGGCGGGCTTCGCCCGACCCGGAATGCTATTGATATATATTATTTTTTTATATATTACATTTAATTTTATATTAACTTTTTTAATTAATTTTTTTATAAGGAAAAGACACAGGAAAAAAAATTTATAAAACAAAACATCGGCTGGCCGTTTTGGGTTGTCACCGCCAGCTAGGCGGCGTGAACCCACCGGCAGGTTCGCCAGACTCCGGCGAACCTGTCGGGGGCAGTCCGGTGGGGCTCCGGCAGAGCCACCGCCGGCAAAATCGTGTGCGCCCCTCCCCTCCTTCCCGCCGCCCCATCTGGGCTTCACGGGCAGGGCCACTGCCGGAGCCCCGCCGTACTACCACCAGCAGGTTCACCGGAGACTTGCGAACCTGCTTGTGGCCTCACGCCGGCGGCAGCCCAAATGGGGCGGCAGGAAGAAGGAGGGGAGGGGGCACGGGAAATGCTGGGAGGGAGATTTGAGAATTTTAGGAGAATGGATATTCGCAGGCCCCTATGATTATTTGATTTGAGATCAAACGGTGGAGATTTGCCCCTTGTCTCAGAGCTAATAGCAGTTGTGAGTTTTAATTTTAACTTTTTGTGTCGGAGGCTCGGAGCTTAACGAAAATCCAAATTCGGCCACTGTCTACGGGGGTTCGAGAGACTATATGTAACGCCCCGGTCTACTGTGGGTGCGCTACAGGTCTGCAGACCAGTGACCCCAACCCATCTTCACGAATCTGATTGGTCGCAACCGCTAATTCCAATGGCGGGTTGTTGAGGCTGGGGCTAAAACCTCATACCTCCTAGATAAGAGAGCTCTAAACTAATCCTCATCACCAGCTCAACTCAGCTCAATTGGTGATGAGGACTAGTTTAGAGCTCCCTTATCAAGGAGGTCTGGTGTTCAAGACCCAGCCTCAACAACCCGCCATTGTAATTAGCGGCTACGACCAATCAGATCCGTGGAGATGGGCTAGGGTCACTGGTCTGCAGACCTGTAGCGCACCCATAGTTGACCGGGGCGTTACACTAAAGATCTTACAATTGATAGAATCATGGATTCAAAAGTTCTAGTTAATAATACATAGAATAACTAACAATTGTATAAAAGCTAATAATAACAGAAAATCGTTCTAATGTGCAAGATTCATTTGTAGCAACCGCCCACAAATTGGACTATGGAGATGTTGCAAACCCGGCGGAGGAGGACTGATAGGGGAAGGAGACATGAAGGAGACGGAGAAGAAGAGAGGGAAATTAGAATAAGAAGGGGAAAACTCAATTTCTTCGGGCATATCATTCAAGGTACAAGCGTTGCCCCTTTATAGTAGAAGGGGGGCGAATAATACAAGGAAATAACCAAATAGGGAAATAACAAAATAGAAATTACAAAACTAGGAAATAAATAACAGGGAAATAAATAACAGGAATAGGAAATAAAAATAGGGGAAATAAATAACAGGAATTAAATGCTGTGATAGGCATTTAACCCGTTGTCTGATCCGCGGGCTGGGTGGTGCCGCCTGTTACGGGTGCTCGACGCGCGTAGACGCGCCATGATGGCTCGGCATCGTGTGGTTCCGTAACAATGCCGCCGTCTGGAAAATGTGTCTTGTCCTCAAGACAATAGTCGGCGAACTGGCGGCGAAAGTCGTCTTGGGGCAGCCATGTCGCGTCCGAGTCGGCTCGCCCGATCCAAGCAACCAGATTTCCTCCGATGTATGGTCCCCCGTGGTACGCTGTCGATGGTCGAGAATCGCGGCTCGATAGTAGGGCGCCTCACCCGCAAGATCGAGGTCGGCCGGAATGTGATCCGTGGTGGTGTGCTCTCCTACCAAGCGCCGAAGCTGTGAGACATGGAAGACCGGGTGGATGGGCTCCCGTCCGGGAGGCGAAGGCGGTAGGCGACCGCCCCTATGCGTGCGATGATCTCGAAGGGACCGAAGAATCGTGGTGCCAATTTTGGACAAGGTCGGCGGGCCACCGAGAGTTGTCGGTAGGGGTGGAGTTTGATGAAGACCTTTTCCCCTACCCCGAAGGTGAGCTCCCGTCGTTTTCTGTTGGCGAAGGACAACATCTTCTGTTGGGCCCGCTGGAGGTGGTGCTTCAAGTGATCTAACATGATGTCTCTGTCTTGGAGTGCGGAGGCCAAGCTTTCTACCTGACATTCACCCGGAAGGTGGCGGACAATGGATGGTGGAGGGCGGCCATAAACGGCCTCGAACGGAGTGATTCCGGCTGCCTGGTGGTAGGCGGTATTGTAAGAATACTCGGCCCACCCTAGCCATTTGGCCCAGCCGCGAGGTTGCTCGCCTACGAAGCAGCGGAGATAAGTCTCCAAACACCGGTTAAGGACTTCCGACTGACCGTCAGTCTGCGGATGGTATGTTGTGCTCATTCGCAGACGAGTGCCCTGAAGTCGGAATATTGTAGTCCAGAAGGTACTCAGAAAAAGTGGGTCGCAGTCGCTGACGATCGACCTGGGAAACCCATGGAGACGCACAATCCCGTGGATGAAGCTGTCAGCGACGGAGGCTGCAGTGTATGGGTGGCGAAGAGGGATGAAATGGCCATACTTCGAGAGGCGATCCACCACGACTAAGATGCAGTCGTATCCCTGAGAGCGGGGCAGCCTCGTGATGAAATCCATGGCGATGTCGTCCCAAATGCGGTCTGGAATCGGAAGGGGCTGCAGGAGGCCGCCCGGGAACATGGCCTCATATTTGGCTTTCTGGCAGACGAGGCAGGCGGCGACGAAGGACTTGACCTGTCTAAACATGTGAGGCCAGTAGAGGGAGGCGACGATCCGTCGATACGTCAGATAGGCTCCGGCGTGTCCCCCCGTCGGAGTTGCGTGAAACTCAGCCAATAGTCGTGCAATGCTAGGAGAGGAAAGGGCGAGTACGAAGCGGCCCTTGAAGAAGAGGCGCCCGTTGACCAGGGAGTAAGATGGGCGGCTTGTGGCGTCTGAGATGAGTGTCGTTCGAATCTCGTTGAGTACCGGGTCTGCTTCTACTTCCCGCTGAAGGACATCCACATCCTCCCAGATCGGGCGAGAGATGGCTGCAAGTATGGGGTTGCGGGAGAGGGCGTCCGCCGCCCGATTGGTCTTTCCTGGCCGGAACTCGATGCTGAAATCGTAGCCTAGTAGCTTAGCTACCCAAACCTGTTGGGCGGGTGTAGCAATCTTCTGCTGTAGTAGGTAACGGAGGCTGTGGTGGTCGGTGCGAACCACGAACCGTCGGCCCGGGAGGTAAGGACGCCAGTGCTGGACTGCGAGGAAGAGGCCCATTAGCTCGTTCTCATAGGCGGAGCGGCTCCGGATGGTATCAGAAAAAGACCGACTGAAATAGGCCACGAGGCGACCGGCCTGCATAAGTACGGCTCCTATGCCGACGCCCGACGCATCGCACTCGACAATGAATGGCTGAGAGAAATCTGGCATAGCCAAAACCGGAGCGTGGACCAGGGCTTGCTGCAGCGCGATAAATGCGGCGGATGCCGCCGCCGACCACTCAAATGGGCCTTCGGCCGTTTTCTTCAGCAACTGGGTTAGGGGTCGGGCCAACGTGCCGTACCCCTGAATGAAGCGACGGTAGTATCCTGTTAGTCCCAAAAATCCGCGGACATCGCGGAGGGATGAGGGAGTCGGCCATTGGAGGACCGCCTCGATCTTGTCCTTGTCCATTGCAACCCCTGGCGTGGAGATGGTGTGCCCCAGATAGCACACCTCTGGGACCCCAAAAGAACACTTTGTTGTATGGAGCTTCAGATGGTGCCGTCGCAGGGTGGTCAACGTTTGACGGACGTGCTGGAGGTGCTCCTGCCAAGAAGAACTGTAGACCAATATGTCATAAAAAAAAACGAGTATATGTTGGCAAGTACCGGGCGGAAAATGTCATTCATTGTGGCTTGGAATGTGGCGGGCGCGTTGGTCAAGCCGAATGACATAACCAAGAACTCGTAGTGTCCATCATGAGTCCGGAAGGCTGTCTTGGCGACGTCGGCCGGTCGAACGCGGATCTGGTGGTTGCCAGCGCGGAGGTCCAATTTGGTGAAGAAAGTCGCGGCATGGAGCTCGTCCAAAAGTTCCTGAATAACTGGAATCGGGTACTTGTCGGGGACGGTTGCCTTATTGAGCTCCCGATAGTCCACACAAAAACGCCAGCTACCGTCTTTCTTCCTGACCAAGAGGACCGGGCTGGAGAAAGGACTCGCGCTAGGTCGAATAAGGCCCCCCGTGAGCATGTCGCGAACCAGCCTCTCGATCTCGTCCTTCTGTACGTGCCCGTAGCGGTATGGGCGGACAGATACCGCGGAACGCCGGGCTGAAGAGGAATGGCGTGATCATCGTGGCGAGCTGGGGGTAACCCGGAGGGTTCAGTAAAGAGATCTGCAAACTCTGTCAGGAGGCCCTCTAGGACCGGAGGAGTAGGGGAGGTCGGCGGCCCGGTGTCCGAGATGGACCAGAGCCACGCCGAAAATTCGAAGTCGGTGGTCCTCTGAATGGTGCAGATGGAAACTGGGGAGCGAAGCAATGCAGCACCACCCACCAGGCAACGCTCCTGGTTGTCCTGAAAGAAGTGCATCGTCATATTTTTCCAATTGACGCGCACGTCGCCCAGCGTGCAAAGCCATGCTACGCCCAAGATGGCGTCAACTCCGACAAGGCCGAAGACGTAGAAGTCCGTCGTCAGCGAATAAGGGCCCACCGAGAGCGAGACGGCCGGACAACGGCCTTGGACTGCGCGGCACCGCCCATCGCCCAAACTAACTGTGAAGTCCGGAGCGGGTTCCATTGGGAGGTGGAGTTGTCGGGCAAGGTGGGAGGAGAGAAAATTATGACTGGCTCCGCTGTCTATCATGATGACGATGTAGTGTTCTCCTAACTTGCCGGACAGCTTCATGGTTTGCGGTCCTGAAATGCCGCCTACGGAAAAGCACGGAAGCTCCAAGCAGTGAAAGTTGGCATCGGCCGTGGCCTCGGTGGCGTCTTCCGTGGAAATCTCGAGTTCCTCAAAATCTGCCAAGGTAATCTCCGGTTCAAAATCGCCAATGATGGCACGAAATTCCTTGACCGCGCAGACGTGCGTAGGGGAGTAGGGTTGGCGGCAGCGAAAGCATAGTCCTTTGCGGCGGAGGTCGTCGAGCTCGTGGTTGGAGAAACATTGCGGCGGGTTGGGCCGGCTTGGTCGGCCGCCGGGAGGGAGTCGCGGATTAGGTGCTTCCGTAGGAGCGGCGCGCCACGGTCGGCCCCCTGTAAGGGGACCGCCGACCATCGGCGGGGAACGATGCGTCAGGTCCGCCTCCACCAGTCGGCCCATGTCGAGGGCCTCCGAAACTGTTTGGGGATGATGGGTGCGGAGCCGAGACCGGATGTGGGGCTTGAGGCCCTGCATGAAGAAGGCCAGGTAGTGATCTGGTGGAAGGCCCGGGACGTGAGTGACGAGGGCCACGAACTCGTCAATGTAATCGTCCAAAGTGCCCGTTTGTCGTACTCGTTCGACTGCGGATCCAGAATTGCGGTTGTCATAGCGACTAATGATCTCCTGTTTGATTTCCGGCCAAGAAATCATTGGATTAGTCTGTCGGAGCCACCGGGCCCAATGAAGGGCTGATCCGTCAAGGCCGATGGCCGCAGTAGAGACCTTGTCCCTCTCGGGTGTTTGGTGAAGATCGAAATATTGCTCAGCCTTGGCAATCCACCCTATTGGGTCCACTCCAGCAAAGGTGGGGAGATCCAGGGCTTGGGTAGGGCGGTCTGGCGGAGGTAGTGCCACAGGCTCCCCAGTGTGGGGTTGGGGCGGCGCGCCGAGAATGGAGGCGCCGGAGGTAGGGCCCGCCGATCCTGAAGCGAAGGAGGCGGCGGTGGTTTGGAGAGCGTCGATCTTGGCGTGGAGGGCGAGAATGGAGGCGTGCATGGCCGCCACGAGGGCGTCCTGGGTGTCGAGGCGACGCTGGACATCGTCGTCGGGGGTGTCGGTGTCGGAAACGTCGGATTGGCGGCGGGTTGCGGGGGCCATGGCGGTCGGCGTCTGGACAGCGGCTGGGGACGCGGAACAGCGGTAGGGAAGAGGCAGCGCTAGCGGCAGGGAGCGCGGAACGGCGGAGGAGCGGCGTCTGGACGACGGTTGACGATCGCGAGTGCTAGGGCAGCGGAGGATCATGATCGTGAGGAATCCGGCGGCTGTTACCAGCGGGCGGAGCGGCAGGTCGGACCAGTTTGTTGCAAACCCGGCGGAGGAGGACTGATAGGGGAAGGAGACGGGAAGGAGACGGAGAAGAAGAGAGGGAAATTAGAATAAGAATGGGAAAACTCAATTTCTTCTGGCATATCATTCAAGGTACAAGCGTTGCCCCTTTATAGTAGAAGGGGGGCGAATAATACAAGGAAATAATCAAATAGGGAAATAACAAAATAGGAATTACAAAACTAGGAAATAAATAACAGGGAAATAAATAACAGGAATAGGAAATAAAAACAGGGGAAATAAATAACAGGAATTAAATGTTGTTATAGGCATTTAACCCGTTGTCTGATCCGCGGGCTGGGTGGTGCCGCCTGTTACGGGTGCTCGACGCGTGTAGACGCGCCATGATGGTTCGGCATCGTGTGGTTCCGTAACAGGAGATCACATAGTTGCAACTTGTAGAAAGTCACAAGTTTAGGGAGAAGGGAGAATAAAAAATTCTCAACTTATATATATATATAAATAACAGTTGTATGAAAGCTCAATGGCAGGCATAGTGCCAAGTGTCAAAATCAAGAAATAATAATAACAGTTGTATAAAAGCTAATAATAATAGAAAATCGTTCTAATGTGCAAGATTCATTTGTAGCATCCGCCTACAAATTGGACTATGGAGATCACATAGTTGCAACTTGTAGAAAGTCACAAATTTAGGGAGGAGGGAGAATAAAAAATTCTCAACTTGTATATATATATATATATATATACACACACACGAGTCGAACGGCACAGGCCTCCGGCGCCCGCCCCCGGCAGGATTCACCCGACCCGGGCCCCCGGCGGGTTCGCCCGCCACCGGCGGGATTCGCCCGCCCCGGAATGCTATTAATATATATATTTTTTATATATATTATATATTACATTTAATTTTATATTAACCTTTTTAATTAATTTTTTTTAAGGAAAATACACAGGAAAAAAAATTTATAAAAAAAACATCGGCTGCCCGTTTTGGGCTGCCGCCGGCTAGGCGGCGTGAACCCACCGGCAGGTTCGCCAGACTCCGGCGAACCTGCCGGGGGTAGTCCAGCGGGGCTCCGGCAGAGCCACCGCCGGCAAAATCGCGTGCGCCCCTCCCCTCCTTCCCGCCGCCCCATCTGGGCTTCACGGGCAGGGCCACCGCCGGCGGTGGCCCTTCCGGAGCCCCGTCGTACTACCACCGGCGGGTTCACCGGAGACCGGCGAACCTGCTTGTGGCCTCACGCCGGCGGCAGCCCAAATGGGGCGGCGGGAAGGAGGGGAGGGGGCACGGGAAATGCTGCGAGGGAGATTTGAGAATTTTAGGAGAATGGATATTCGCAGGCCCCTATGATTATTTGATTTGAGATCAAACGGTGGAGATTTGCCCCTTGTCTCAATTTCGTAGCCTATTTACCTTGCCATCCATATTTCTTTTTAGTAGTGTATAGATATATATATATATATATTGTAAGAAAGTGCCAAAAGCTTGTATATACCTTTCTGTGTGTCAAATACAATGTATGAATACAAATATATAGGAGGGAGAAAGAGAGAGAAAATCCTTACACATGATGTGGGACTAAAGAGAAGAGAGAGAAACAAACAAATAAAAGGGCTCCAATATGGGCCTTTACATGAGTTTTTCTAACACTCCCCCGCAAGCTGGAGCGTACAAGTCGTAGGCACCCAGCTTGGACAGGAATTGATAAAATAGGGTACTTGGTAGGGCCTTGGTGAGAATATCAGCAACTTGGTCTGTACCCGAAGCATGCTTTAATTCTATCTTTTCAGTTGAACTTTCTCCCGGATGAAGTGACAATCCACTTCAATGTGTTTCGTTCTTTCGTGGAAGATCGGGTTCATAGTTATGTGTATAGCAGTTTTACTGTCACATAGTAGGATAGCTGGTGAGGAAAGTTTTACTCCTAAATCAGCAAGGAGGCTTTCAAGCCATGTGAGTTCAGAAACAACTGATGTCATCGAACGGTACTCTGCCTCAGCTGAAGATCGAGCAACCACAGCTTGTTTCTTATTACGCCAGGTAACAAGGTGACCTTCAAAGTAGGTGCAAAATCCACTAGTAGACCGCCGATCATCCAGGGAACCAGCATAATCTGCATCAAAATACGCAACCAATGTTGGAGTAGAAGATGAGGTTTTGTATACCAGCCCTTGACCATGGGTTGCTTTCAGATATCTTAAGATGCGTTCGACGGCCTGAAGACGGGACATTCGAGGGAAATGCATAAATCGACTGACAACCCCAACAGCAAAGGATATATCTGGTCTCGTGACTGTTAGGTAAATCAATTTCTCAACCAGTCGTCGATAGTACTCTGGATTTGGAAGGGCAAGATCATTATCAGAGGCATGTGCACACAGCTTGTGATTGACATCCATAGGAGTGTTAATCGGCTTGCAAGCTGTGGGCAAGATCATTATCAGAGACAGTACTTCGTTGAGAGAGAACAAGTCCATCAGGACGCCTCGCAATCTCAAGACTAAGGAAGTATCGAAGGTTCCCCAGATCTTTTGTTTGAAAAACAGAGCTAAGGTGTTGTTTGACCGCTTGTATCCCCTTTGAGTCATTTCTAGTGATTAGGATGTCATCAACATATACCAACAAAAGGACTGTTCCTGTTGTTCGATGTCGAGTGAACAGGGAAAAGTCTGTCGAGCCGCGAGTAAGGCCAACCTCCCGGACAGTCATACTGAACTTGTCAAACCATGCTCGGGGGGATTGTTTGAGACCATAGATTGACTTCTTAAGATGACAAACTCGGTACTCCCCCGTGATCTCAAACCCGGGAGGCTGTTGCATGTAGATTGTTTCCTATAAATCACCACTTAAAAAAGCATTCTTGATATCCAGTTGGTGTAAGGGTCATTGGCGATGCACAGCTACGGAAATGAGGACACGAACTGTGTTGATCTTGGCCACTGGAGAGAATGTTTTCTCATAATCGAGACCGTGTTGTTGGGTAAAGCCACGTGCCACCAGTCGGGCTTTCAACCGGTCAATGATCCCATCAGGAACATGCTTGATGGCAAAGACCCATTTACACCCAATAGGGGTCTGGTCTTGAGAGAGAGGGACCAAGTTCCATGTTTGGTTAGCCCAGAGGGCTGTCATTTCCTCTTCCATGGCTTCCCGCCAGCCTAGATGTTGGAGAGCCTCCTGCACAGAGTTAGGTATAGAAATAGAGGATAATGAAGTAGCAAAGGTTTGAAGCTGTGGGGAGAGGTGATGTAAGGATACATAATTCATCAAGGGATGAGCGGTGGAGACCGGTGCCGGATCAGCAGAGCGCTGAGTGTCAGAGGTCGAAGCCGACTGCATTGGGGCAACAGAGCGAGGAGGGCGACGGGTGTAGACACGGATAAGAGGTGGTTTGTTGAGAGCGGGAGCAGGGTCAGGAAGGAGTAGGGGTAACTGGAACGACAGGTCTTGGGAAGGATAGTGGTGGAAGACGTGTGATTGGTGCGGAGAAGAAAGGTTGGTCGTCTTGAAGGGTAACATCTGCAAAAACAGTCACTTTTTGGGTAGCAGAAGAGTAGCAGACGTAGCCTTTCTGAGTACGAGAATAGCCGACGAATACTTATTTGGCTGCTCGGGGATCCAACTTATCCTTGGACGGGCTAAGAAGGTGGACGTAGCCGGTACAACCAAATATCTGGGGTGTGAGAGAGAATGCTGGAGTGGTAGGAAACAGGAGGCTAAACGGAGTAGCGTTTTGGAGGACGGAGGAAGGGAGACGATTAATGAGATAATATGTTGTGGACAGCGCGAAGTTCCAATAGGCTTTGGGGACCTGCATGTGGATCATGAGAGATCGAGCAACATCGAGGAGATGACTATTTTTCCGTTCAGCAACGCCGTTTTGTTGGGGAGTATAGGCACACAATGTTTGGTGAATGATCCCAAATTCAGAGCAAATATTAGCAAAGTCGTGACTCGTATATTCGCGAGCATTATCTGTCCAGAGAGTTTTTATATTTTCGGAAAACTGCGTGCGAATCTCAAGGACGAAAGCCCGAAACACACGGGGAAGCTCGGAGCGATCACGAAGTAAATATAACCAAGTTGTGCGAGAATAATCATCAATAAAGGTGATGAAATAGCGATAACCAAAGATACTAGTATTTTTGTACGGCCCCCAAACATTGGAATGCACTAAAACAAAAGGAACAGAGCTCCGAGTACAATTAGGGGGAAAAGAGGAACGATGTTGTTTGCCCAAAATACATGAATCACACTTAAAAGCCGAAAGAGAGATATCTGGAAGAGCCTTCTGAAGAACTGGAAGAGGGGCATGCCCAAGACGTCGGTGCCAATCAACGGAGGAGACTGAGGAGAGGATGGTAGGAGAGACATCAAGAAGGTAGAGCCCATTTTGCAGTCGTCCCTTACCAATGATACTCTGCGTTCGTCGATCCTGCATCAGAAAAGAGGAAGAGGTGAATGTTACTGAGCAATCCAAATCAGTAGTAAGACGACTAACAGAAAGTAAATTAAACGGGGAACCCGGAACATGAAGAGTCGAGCGTAAAGAGAGAGAATAATTGAGAGGGATATCAGCAGAGCCGGAGACGGGGACGGTGTCTCCATTGGCTACTGTGATGTACTTAGGATGAGGAGCATCCAAGTAGTGATGTGGTGTCAGCGAGGTGATATGGTGGGTAGCACCTGAATCCACTATCCAGCGCGGACTAGTGGAGAGACAAGCGATACCTTCATTGGAGATGGAGGCGACGGAGGCAGGTGGGTGGCGGAGCATCCCTTGAAGTTGCCGGAGCTGGAGGTGAACTGCTTCATGATCAGCACGAGTGGCAGAGGGATTGTCAGCGGCAATATGAGCAGTCGGATGAGGACGGCCATGTTTACGGTAGCAGGTCGCCTCAAGATGGCCATCCTTTGCGCGGAACGAACACATAGGACGTGGTCGGCCTCTGCGACCCCCGCCCCGGGGGCCTGACCGTCCTCCACGAGTAGTAGGAGGGAGAGGTAGTAATGGTGCAGACGAGTGCTGGAGAAGAACCGGGGAGGGAGGTCCAATAGTATCCGGAGGCGGTGAGACTTTGAGCAACATAGAGCATACATCAGATAATGATGGGGTTGTAGCCGACGAAAGGATCTGCGCCCGAATACTCTGAAGGTGAAGAGGGACCCGAGCCATCATCATAGCAATACACACAGCCTCTTTTTGAGCACGCTGAGTTGATAGATCTGTAGTAGGGGGTTGATGTTGTATCCAGGCTTCAGCAAGAGTCTTGGCCCGAGCAACAAATGAGGTTAAGTCGGCCGCCCCGCCAGTGTCAAGAGTTTGAAGCTCGGTAATGATGCCATACAGGTGCTGAAGGTTGTCCTTGTCGGAGTACAAGGAGTGGAGTTCCTCTCACATTGCCTTGGCCATCTCGTGATACATGGCCATGCGGTAAGGTTCGCCATCAAGGGAGTTGAGAAGCCACGTCTGAACACGACCATCGTTACGCAGCCAGTCATCGGTAGGATCAGATGGGGGGTCCTTAGTGAGATGAGACAGAAGCCCATTGGACTGAAGGACCCATCTGACAGAGTGCACCCACTCGACAAAGTTTTTCTTCCCAGACAGGGAGATGGTGGTGATTCGTAATTCGTCGCACAGTTCAGGAGTGGGAAGCAAGCGGGCTGCAGGAGAGATAGCGGTCTGCCCATCAGAATGCACGGAGGGATCACTGGAGGAGCCCATTGCAGAGAGGTGGCACGGATGCTAAGGAGTTCGCTGAGGAGATCGCAGGGAGGAGGAAGCACGACCGTAGGGAGCTCGGTAGAGGGAGCTTGCGGCTAGCAGGAGTCTGCTGGGCAGGAGGCCGCGGCGAGCAGGAGGCTGCTGAACTGGAGACCGCGGCGAGCAGGAGACCGCTGGGCAGGAGGTCGCGGCTAGCAGGAGGATGCTGGAGGGAGCTGCGAGCAGGAGCTTGGCAGGAGGGAGACCGCTAAAAGCGAGCAGGAGGCAGCGGTGAGCAGGAGTCCGCTGGAGGGAGCTGCAAGCAGGGGCTCGGCAGGAGGGAGACCGCTCGGGAGACCGCTCAGGAGGCTGCAAGCTGCTGGAGGGAGACCGCTCAGGAGATTGCTGGATCAGAGAAAGCTCGGCACGAGGGAGCTGAGAGGAGACCGCTAGGTTTGGCAGATGGAGACCGCGCAGGGAGCTGCAAGCAGGAGGAGTGGTCGGGAGGGGCGGGGCCCACTTGTCAGAAAGAAGAAGGCTATAAAAGAGCCGAAGAGAAGAAGAAGCTGGAAGAAGCGGAGCTGGCAGGCGGGCGGTCACCGAAAAGGGAGACCGCGAGGAGCTCGCAGGGGGGGCGGTCAAAAAAATGGTAGACCGCAATTTCGGACCGAAAGCTCTGATACCATGTAAGAAAGAGCCAAAAGCATGTATATACCTTTCTGTGTGTCAAATACAATGTATGAGTACAAATATATAGGAGGGAGAAAGAGAGAGGAAATCCTTATACATGATGTGGGAAAAGAAGAGAGAGAAACAAACAAATAAAAGGGCTCCAATATGGGCATTTACATGGGCTTTTCTAACATATATATATATATATATATCAAACTTTACAAAAACAAGAGGCTCCTTATATAACAAGGGAGAGAAGGACCAAAATTGAACCTATGATGTGGGACTAAGGAGGAATAAGAGAGGGGTGGCCCAATGGGCCATTTATATATTATGGGCATTTATTCAAAACTCCCCCGCAAGTTGAAGCATACAAGTCGTAGGCACCAAGCTTGGAAAGACACTGCCGGAATAATGGGCGAGGCAAGGTTTTAGTAAGGATATCTGAAACTTGATCTGCAACTGGCACATGTCGTAAAAACAATCTTCGAAATTGAACTTTTCCCCCTGACCCCAAGGGTCTTTAGCTGTGTTTGCTTTGTTCATCAACTAGGACCTCCTGTTGAAAAGTTGGCCCCTCACGCCACGCGCTACATGTTCGTTGGATATTCACGCATCCAAGAGGGCTATGTTTGTTACTCTCCCACCACTCGGAAGCTGATCACATATGTTGGTGTCAACTTCCTTGAGCAACAGTTTTTTCATCAATTTGTCCCCACATCTACCAAGTGGGGCAGGATGAGGTTTTCGAACAGGAGCTCAACCGAAGCAAAAAACTATAAGGATTGTTTCCCTCTGATAACATGTAAAAATTCATAAGTTTAGAGAGCGAGAATAAAAAAAATTCTCAACTTATATATATATATATATATATATCACACATTTTGCAAAAACAAGAGGCTCCTTATATAACAAGACAGAGAAGGAGCAAGATTGAATCTATGATGTGGGACTAAAGAGGAATAAGGGAGAGGTGGCCCAATGGACCATTTACATATTATGGGCCTTTATTCAACACAACTTAACAGAAAATCGTGTTAATGTTGAGGGTTCATTTGTAACATCCCCCACAAGTTGGACTATGGAGATCACATAGTTGCAACTTGCTGATTGTTGTGAACGGCAGTACGGTGCAAAGATTTGGTAAAGGGGTCACCTAATTGGCTAGAGGAAGAAATGGGTAACAAATGGATCAGCCCAGATTGAATTTTCTCACAAATCACATGGCAATCAATCTTTATATGTTGTGTGCGCTCATGAAATGTGGGATTATGTGAGAGAGAAATAGCGGAACGACTATCACAATACACTAATATTGGTTCATGAAAAGAGATGCCAAGATCTGCAAGTAGAAATTTGAGCAATTGAATCTCGCATGGCAGGCTTGCTAATCGTGCTAATGTGGAGGATTCATTTGTAGCATTGCCCCCACAAGTTGGACTATGGAGATCACATAGTTGCAACTTGTTGATTGTTGTGGAAGGTCGTGCCATGCAAATATTTGGTAAAGGGGTCATCTAATTGGTTGGAGGAAGAAATGGGTAACAAACGGATCAACCCAGATTGAATCTTCACACGAATCACATTGCAATCAATCTCTATATGTTTTTTGTGTTCATGAAATGTGGGGTTATGTGCGAGATAAATAAGGAACCATTATCACAGTATACTAATACTGGTTCATGAAAAGAGATGCCAAAATCTGCAAGTAGAAATTTGAGCTATTGAATCTCGCATGCCAGGCTTGCTAATGCTATGTACTCAGTTTCAGATAAAGATCGTGAAACAATGGTTTGTTTCTTGGATTTCCAGTATATGAGTGCCTACTCGAGGAACACGCAGAAACTAGTAACTGAATTGTTTGTGTCCAACAATGAGGCCCAATCAGCATCAGAATATCCACATAGTTTCAAGTTATTGTTTGCAGGGAAAAAGAGGCCTTTAACCGGCGCACCTTTAAGGTATTTAAAAAAATGGGTGGCCGCTAGATGATGGGATTCCATGGGAGAAGAAATAAATTGGCTTAAATGTTGCACAGCAAAGCTGATATCTGATCTAGTGGTGGTTAAGTACAACAGCCATCCAACTACCCTTCAATAACTGGAAGCATCATGAAAGGGTGTACCTTGATCTTTTTGTAACTTTGAAGCAGGATCATTTGGAGTGGAAACAGATCTTGAACATCTTGCCTCTACAACAATCGACGCAAGTCTCTAGGTCGCTGAAGTCAAGAGTGGGGAGAATATTCTCCTTCATTAATCTTTCTACTCTCTCCCTAGAAATGTGGCCCAAACGTTTATGCCACAACATGAACAATTTTTCCTTAAGTAGTGATCTTTTACTGGCAATGCGTTCTACATTAAAGGAGGTTGCACAAATGTTTCTAGGAGCTAGACATAAACTATACAATCCGCCAGATAATGAACATTGGCCTATAACTCGTGATTCAAAAGAAATATTAATTGAACCACCCAGAATGTTAAAGCCATAATTAAGTTTATCTAATGCGTAGACTGAAATCAAGTTCCTTCTAAATGAAGGAATATAGAAAATGTCTCTTAAATATAGTTTATAACCAGAAGCTAGAACTAAACATACGTCTCCTATAAACTCCACCTCTACTTCAGCGTTGTTGCCTACCGAGAGTCTACACTCACCCTTATTTGGCCTCCTTCTTCTAATGAATCCATGCAATGTGAAAGCAGCGTGAGGAAGAAGAAGATCCCACGTGCCTTTATGATAGCTCACTAGACATCTAAGAAGGTTTCCTAGGCTTCTATTAACTACCTCCGTCTGCCCATCAGTTTGCGGATGATAAGCCGCGGAGAATAGTAGTTTCGTTCCCATAATAATCCACAAGATTTTCCAAAAGTAGCTAGTGAATTTGACGTCCCTATCCGAGACAATAGTCTTCGGAACTCCGCGGTGACTAACAACGTCCCTAAAATACAGCTTCGCCATGTGAGAAGCGGCGTCGGTCTTACTACATGGGAGGAAGTATGCCATTTTGGAGAACCTATCCACAACGACGAGAATAGAGCCGTGACGTCGAAGGGTGGGGGGAAGGCCTAATACGAAGTCCATGCTCACATCTTCCCATGGTATGGACGGGATAGGTAGAGGGGTGTACAAACCGACATTGGACTTAGTACCCTTAGAAACTTGACACGTACGGCAACTGCTCACTACCCTCCCAACCATCGCCTTTAGTTTGGGCCAATAGAATTTCTCCTCTACGAGCGTAATCGTTTTGTCTCTTCCGAAGTGCCCACTCAATCCACCACTATGTAGCTCCCAAATGATGTGGAGTCGCAAAGAGGAGCGAGGGATACACAATTTCCCGTGTTTGAACAGATAACCGTCCCTAAGTGAAAAGGCCGAAATGGTCGTGGGAGAGCTATCCTGGGCAGATAGATATGGCTCCTGAAAATCAGGGCATGTGGCGTATTCATCCCTTATGCGCTCGAACCCAACCACGTGGACTTGCATGGAGGAAAGCAAGAGGGCGAGGCGACTGAGTGCGTCGGCAACTCGATTTTCGGACCCCTTAAGGTGCTTAAGATTAAATGTGTACTCTTGCAAGAAGGATACCCATTTAGCGTGGCGTGGGCTGATTTTGTGTTGACCGTTGATGAATCGTAACGCTTCATGATCAGAGAGGATCACAAATTCCTTAGAAAGGAGATAGTGCCTCCAATGATGTAAACATCTAACGACCGCATAAAACTCCCTATCGTAATTGGAATAATTTAACTTAGCGCCCGCTAATTTAACTTAGTGACCCTCTTGACTCAAGACGCCTCCAATTCCTACGCCAGATGCATCACAAGTAAGCTCGAAGACCTTGGTGAAGTCAGGGAGACGCAACACCGGTGCTTCGGTCATAAGCGCTTTTATACGACGGAATGCAAACGTGGCGGATTTCGTCCATGTGAATTCGCCCTTCTTCATACAGTCAGTAATGGGCGCAATGATACTACTAAAATCGCGTATGAAACGACGGTAGAACGTGGCTAACCCGTGGAAACTTCGTACCTCTCGAAGGCTAGTGGGCTCGGGCCAGTCTCTAATCACTTGGACCTTTCCTGGGTCAACACGAATACCTTCAGAACAAACGATGTAACCCAAGAACTCGACCTCCGGAACATAAAATGTGCACTTCTTAAGGTTTAGAAATAAGGTTTCCTTTCTTAAGGTGGAGAGGATCACCTTGATGTGGGAGAGATGTTCGGCGGGGGAGGTGCTAAAGACTAGGATGTCGTCGAAATATACTACAACAAACTTCCCCATGTACGGCCTAAAAACGTGCGTCATCATCTGAGAGAAGGTGCTGGGGGCATTGGATAACCCAAAGGGCATCACCAGCCACTCATACAACCCGTCCTTAGATTTGAACGTTGTCTTCCACTCATCCCCTTCCCGAATCCTAATCTGATGGTAACCACTCCGTAAGTCTAACTTCGAGAAAATAGTGGCACCTGATAGGACATCCAAGAGATCATCTAGTCGCGGAATTGGAAACCTATATTTTATAGTAATTTTGTTGAGAGCTCGGCTATCAACACACATGCGCCAAGTGTCATCCTTCTTAGGGGCAAGAAGGGCTGGGGCAGCACATGGGCTCATACTCGTCCTAATGAATCCCTTACTCAGTAAATCCTCAATCTGGGTTTGTAACTCTTTATGGGTAGCGGGATTAAGCCTATAGTTGGGCTGGTTGAGTAGGGACGATCCGGGGATTAGATCTATGGCATGTTGTATATCTCTAAGTGGTGGCAACGACGAAGGCAGCTCATCCGGGTAAACGTCCTTAAACTCATCCAACAATATCCGTAGCTCTCGGGGTAAATCATCCACTACGCCACTATCAGTTTTTGCACTCATGAGCACGAGAGCGTACATCATACCCTCAAGGAAGGAATCCTTCACAAATTCTTTCCTTCCAACTAAACTCAACGCCTTCCTCTCTACAGGGACGGTAGTATCCTTAGCCAACACTACCGGCTCTTTCGGCACAGTCGGTCTCAGGGTGATGGTCTTGCCGTTGAATTTGAACTCATATGTGTTGGCGCGACCATAGTGCATCACATCACGGTCGTAGAGCCAGGGGCGGCCTAACAACACATGACAAATGTCCATCGGCAGGACGTCGCACCAAACCTCATCCGTGTAGGATTTGAATGACAGGGGGACTAAGCAGCGCTGGGTAACCTTAATAGTAACCTTACTGATCCAAGCAACCTGATATGGGGTCGGATGCGGTTCAGCAGTCAAGGACATACGCTTAACGGCGTTCTCAGAAACGGCGTTCACGCAACTACCGCCATCAATAACTAGTTTGCAAAGTTTCTCGCCACTCTTAAAGATCAGGGAAAATATACTCGTCCTCTTCCAGTCGTCCACGGGACGAGGAGTGGTCAAGATGCAACTCATCACCATAAGGGGGTGTTTGTCCTCTAAATCACTTGGGACCCCTTCCGGGTCACTCTCCTCAGCAGCCTCGTACACGTAATCAGCAGGGTCCGTAGACGATTCTAGTAAGGCTATGGCTTTTGTCTTCATTGGGCATTCAAAGGCGTAATGACCCTGAACGCCGCAAGAATAACATGTGGTGTTAGACTTGCTAACCTTGCCAATAGGGATACGCTCACTCGCGGGGTTCTTAGTGTTTCTAGCGTTGATCACAACAGACTTTGACTCGGTGGACCTAAACTTTCCTTTATCAGGATATGTGGAAGAAGAAGCCCCAATGGTGGACTTATTCTTCGCATGAGAGTATCGGGAGTGAGCCTTAGAGGCTAGGTGTTTTTCAATGTCCAGGGCGGCATTGAAGGTCGTGTTCAAGTCCGTATGCCCATAGCGCAGGAGCTTCCTTTGGATATCAGGATGAAGCCCCTTACGGAACCTAGATAACGTGACTTCCGGAACCTCCCTAAGGTCGCAACGCACCATGCGGTCCTTTAGTTCTCCCATATATTCGGCTACCGAATTTGAGCCCTGCCGCAGGGTGGCAAGCTCATCGAACATTTGGGTTCGGTGGTACGCAGGGACGTACTGATCGGTCAGTAAATTCTTCATTATAGGCCAACCTATAGGTGGGACTCCCTGCCCGACTCCTAATCTCCGCTCCTCGTTCAACCAATAAGTTTTCGCCCGACCCGTTAACTTCATCCTGGCGACTTGGACCTTTTGAGGGTCCGTCAGGTTGTGCCATTCAAAGTAACATTTCATATCCACTACCCAAGTAAGGAAGACCTGGGGGTCTCCCAAACCATCGTAAGTGGGGGTGTCAATCTTAACGGCCCTAGTGATGTCGAAGGCGCGCTCGGTGCGACGCTCTCGAGGGGGCACTCGAGAAGAGTTCCCATCGGAATCCGAATCATGGACCTGTTGGTGCCGGTCTGGCTGCCCAACATTAACGGGTGCTGGTGGTGGTGGTGGTCCTCCTTGATTCAGAAGGATTTGTGCCAGCATGGTCCTAAGCTCGGTCATCTCATTACGTAACCCCTCTATAGCCTCAGCGTTACGATCCCCGTGCTCATTCGCTGCCATCCTAGACGATGAAGGTGTGTTGTACTCCGTTCCTAGCCTAGTGCGCATACAGGGTTGGACAAAATTATGATTAGTGAATTTTTGTAGTGCAGATTAAAAGGAAATATTTTGGCAGGAAAATATATTCGGGATGTGCCTAACAGTGAGAACTTCCAGAAATTTTTTTTGTTTAAATTTCGACAAAAATTGAAAGTTTTGGCCCGCTATTCGCAGACCAACAAGACAGAATTACGACGTTCCCAATTTTCAGGCCGACCTAACGAGGACGAATCGAAAAACTTTCTGTTTTAATGTTGCTGGAAATACATGCAGGAAGCTACAGAAAAAATTTCAGATTTTTTTGACAAGTTTTAAGATTCTGAGATTTTACTAAATGCAGACCAATCCGAAAATTTTCAGATTTTGACCGCGCTAACGAACGCACCGACTAGAGGACGGATAGCCTACAGATCTGAGAGTAAGGATGGTGTCGAGATAGAACTCAACATAACCTCGCTTTGATACCAAATTGATGTAGCGAAGGACGAGACACGCGTTCGTTTACGCTAACGGAAAACCAACATCACAGAAATTAAAAACAACATAGGAGGGCTCCGACCAAAAGCGAACGGAAAGGGATCGGTTGGCTCCCAAATCCGAATGATAAAATTATGACGGACTCGATACAACGTCCTTAGGACCTACCTCTCCAACAAGCACACAACTCACCGTAAGCCGGACTCGATACAACGTCCTTAAGACCTACCTCTCCAACAAGCACACAACTCACCGCACCTACACAAGCACCTATTATTTTCAACTTGAGACGTTTCAAATGCAGCAATTAATTTATTTCGGAGCGGCGGCAAACGATTAGTAGCGGTAGAAATTTTAGTTGAGATTAATTCTCTTGTTAGCACTAATTGTGCCAATCTTGGAGAACAAGTCAAGGCTAGGCCGAGTTTTGCTCCCGCGACGGATCTTCCCAATCCGGATTACAAGAGATTCAATAACAACGAAAACGAAATCAGAATTTGCAAGCGATGCGTTTTAAAAATCACGGAAAAGACGGTTCGAATAAACCTCCACAAATCTCACAGAAAGAAATCACAATAAGAGAAAGAGATTACCCAACCAAGAAGATGAACACACACAAGATAAGGTGGGAGATTCACTCTCTCCACGGATCCACCGGCGTCACAACGAATAGGGTTGCAACCTTCTTCCTTGGAGTCGCACCGAAGGAAGCCACGCCGGAGTCGCACCGAACGGGATGGAGATTGCGCAGGAGGCTTCACACCAAAGGGGGCGGCGGCTAGAGGAGTTCCTCCATGTGGCCAAAATTTTCAATAAGAAAATAGGGTTTCTTCTTCAATGATTCTAATCTCATCATAATGGCCTCCTTATATAGGAGTTACAACAAAACCATAACCATCCATGATGGAGATGTAATCTCATCCATCTGTATGGTTAAATACACACCATAATAAAATGTCCCAAATAAAAAAATGACAAGTTTTTATGAATATAAAATTATCATCAAACATGAAATAATTTTATATTCATAAATATAAAATAAAAGTGCATAAATAAAACTTTAATTTTTCACGGCGGCTTGGGCACGCCGCGGGCGGAGATTGTAACGCGGACTTCCTTCAGCATCATCATGGCACCTCAGATCTTTGTGTCGCAGCGCCTCGGCAACCGGGTCATCATCAAGGAGTGTCGGAGGGGCCGCGCCATCAGTTTGATAGCAATGGAGTAGGTAATCTATTGATTATATGTACAGACTGAGCTATAGCATAAGTCTAATATTGAATTGGTAATTTGGCTTGAAAGAAAAAAGCTCTGGCAACGTTTAATATATGTTGATGTTTGCGTTCAACCACCTCATTTTGTTGTGGCATCTCAACACAAGTGCTTTGATGTAGAATCCCTTTGCTATTGTAAAAATCATGCATCATGAACTCAGCCCCATTGTCATTGCATATGGACTGCAGTTTTGTTTGAAACTGGGTTTCGATATAGGTAGTGAAATGTTGTATACTTGTATATGGTGTCTTGTTTCACTTTAATGCTTCATAAAAATGATCCAAGCAAAATGAGTAAAATCATCACCGAGAGTAAGAAAGAATCAGTATCCATTAACAAAGATAGTGGAATCGTGGGCCCCCGGATATCAGCATGTAACAACTCAAAAGGTTTAGAAGATTTAGAATCACTAGAAAATGAGGTAATTTTCTTTGTTTTGCAATATGACATATATAACAATGTGAAATAGGAATATTTGGAATAAAAGAAAATTGAACAGACAACTGTTTTTAAACAAGAATGAGAAATATGACTCAATCTAAGATGTCATATCATAGAAACAGTGGGTTTTTTATTGGCAGTTATTACATGTGGAAGTTTTGAAATTGGAAAGCTTGGTGGGACATCTAGTGTCTACCCTACCTGAGCCAATCATCCCCTTGTAAGATTTGTATAAGAAAGCATATGGAGTCATGAAAAAGCAATGAACATTGAAGATTACGAGTTAGTTTGGTGACAGAAACTAGATTGACATGGAATTTTGGAACATATAAGACATCAAAAAGGGTAATTATAGAGATGATATAAAAAGCACCTGAATATTTGGGTAAAACAAAATTTCCATTAGACAAACTAGCAGAAATAGGTTTTATTTTGTGAAATTCATGAAAATTTGAAAAACAAGAAGTGATATGTGATAAAATGAATCAATTTCTCATATTGACATAACAATAAGGTATACATATATATATTATACAGTATCTATAATATATATATTATACATGAGAGGGCGATCACAACGCCCAAAGTAAGTCTGCCCTATATCTACCATATACAGTATCTAACACCCCCCCCCCCCCTCAAACTCGCAGGGAATCATACACTGAGAGTTTGGGCAATAGATAGGTATGTTGGTGCCGCGTCTGTGGCTTTGTCATTAAATCTGCAAGCTGCTGCTCAGAAGGAACAAAGTAAAGAGCAAAAGTACCACGACCATACTGCTCACGTAAGAAGAAAGTATCACCCTGATATGCTTGGAAAGAGAGTGCTTCACCGGGTTCAGAGTAATTTGAATGGCACCAATGTTATCACAGTGGAGTGGAGTGAGATCTGGAAAAGAGACACCAAGGTCCTCAAGAAGCCAGCGGAGCCATATAATATCCTCATCGGTGGTAGTCATGGCACGAAGCTCATCCTCAATGCTGGAACGAGAAACACCGTTCTGTTTCTTGGACTTCCATGCAATAAGGGAAGAACCCAAGAACAGACAGAAACCAGTGACAGATCGACGATCAATAGGATCACTGGCCCAGGTAGCATCCGAGTAAGCACGGAGCTACAGAGAACTACAGCTAGAGAAGAAGAGACCACGTGAAGTCGTCGATTGGAGGTAGCGCAGGAGCCGCAGTAGATGACCATAATGCACAGAGGTTGGCGCACCAACAAACTGCTCAACACATGAACAATATGGGCAATGTCGGGCCGAGTAATAGTGAGGTAGACGAGACTCCGAACAAGGTGAAGATAGCGAGTAGGATCAGAAAGTGGAACCTCATCATCCGGACGTAGCTGAAGGTGAAGCTCCATAGGGGTGTCCACGGTGCGAGAGTCAGAGAGAGCAGCCCGAGATAAGAGATCGGATGTGTAACGCCGCTGAGAGAGCTGAAAATCACGGTCTGTATAGGTGACCTCAAGGCCCAAGAAGTAGCTCAAATATCCAAGATCAGATATCTGAAACTGCTGCTGAAGATGATGCTTGACGAAGGCCACATGAGAAGGATCATCACCAGTAATAATCATATCATCCGCATAGAGTAACAGAAGAGTCCGACCACGAGAGGAGTGCACAAACAGGGCTGGATCATGTGAACTCGGCAGAAAACCGGCGGCTGTAATGGCTGAGCTGAAGCGTGCAAACCACGCGCGGGGCGCCTGCTTGAGCCCGTAAAGAGCTCGCCGTAAGCGGCAGACAAGGCCTGGAGGAGAGGAGAGACCGGGAGGAGAAAGCATGTACACCTCCTGCTGAAGGTCGCCGTGAAGAAAGGCATTCTTCACGTCAAGCTGGAACAGAGACCAGTGGCGAACAGCTGCAACTACAATAAGAGTACGAACCGTAGTTATGTGGGCAACTGGAGCAAAGGTCTCGTCATAGTCTCGCCCCTGCTCCTGCTGAAAATCACGAGCCACAAGTTGAGCATTGTACCACTCCACAGAACCATCTGAGCGAGTCTTGACCTTGAAGACTCACTTGCAAGTAATAGGCACAACACCGGGTGGAAGAGGGGCAAACTCCCAGGTACGAGTGTGCTCGATTGCCTCCAACTCAGCAGACATGGCAGTCTGTCACTCAGGTATCTCGGCAGCCTCACGGTAGGAAGTCAGCTCTGGAGTACCACAGGCAGTAGCAGGAAGGGCAGGCAGGTCCAGCGGTAGTGTAGCAAGGCTAAGGCGGTCGGGAGGATGTCTCTCACGAAGTGGGTAGCGACGCGCATGAGGATCATCCACAGGACACTCGCTGGAGGAGGCAGGCACTGAGTCTGGGGGCACTGGAGCCGAGGGAACAGAAAGTGGATGACGAGTGTAGTGATATGGAAGGGGGACGACGAGCACGTCAGAGGGAGAAGTGGGTAGCGAAGGGGAGGAGTGAGGAGGTGAGACTGGAGAGGTCGGCAGTGGTGTAGACTGCGGCAAGGGAAGAGGAGGTGGACATACCAGAAGAGAGGATACATGAGACGGGGAGATGGGAAGGGTGAGAAACTGCACGTCAGAGGGAGTAACAGATGAGTGTAAGGTTGAGGGGACAGAGGACACAAAGAAAGGGTGAGACTCGTCAAAGGTGACATCATGTGAGATGCGAAGTCGACATGCAACGGGGTCATAACATTGATAGCCCTTGTGCTCATTTTGTATCCAAGAAAAACACAAGGAACAGACTGAGCAGAGAGCTTGGTACGCTCACATGGAGGAAGTAGAACATAGCACCGACAGCCAAAAACACAAAGATGAGTGTAACATGGGGGGAGTACAGACACGCACCAGGACTCTGTCCCTGAAGGAAAGTGGAAGGCTGCAGGTTAATAAGGTAGACAGCAGTGGAAACAGCCTCAGCCCAAAAATGAGAAGAAACGTGAGAGGAGATGAGCAAGGTGCAGGCTGTCACAATAATGTAGCGATGCTTCCTTTCGGCGGTGTCATTCTGAGTGTGAGCACCGGGACAGACAAGCTGAGGAAGAGTGTCGTGGGTAGCTAGCAGATTGCGAAAAGCATGAAGAGGTACCCCCCCCCCCCCGAGTTAGAACGAAAAATACGTATGGAAGCAGAAAACTGGGTGTGCACCATAGCAGAAAAAGTAACCTAAATCTGAAAAAATTCAGAACGAGAATGCATAAAGTAGACCCAACAATAATGAGAATAATCATCAACAAAGAGAACATAGTATCGATGTCCACCCTTGGATATAAAAGGTACGGGACCCTACACATCAGAATGAACTAAATCAAAAGGATGCTAAGACCTAGACTCACTAGACGGATAGGGGAGTTGTAGCTGTTTACCAAGTTTACAACTCGTACAAGAATGGGACCGATCAACAGAAATACGACCAAGGAAGCCATGACTGATGAGAGATGCAAGACGCGAACCATTGGGTTGACCAAGACGATGATGTCACTGAGAGAAGCTCACGGAAGGAAGACAGGGTGGAAGCTGTCGGTGACGATGAAGTGGATGGAAGATGGAGACGATCAAGGATGTACACCCCGCTACGACAACAGCCATCTCCAAGGAGTGTCCCACTCAAACGATCATGCACACGACATGTAAACTCATCATAAAGAACAAGACAACCGTGGGACGTGAGCTGGCTGGCGGATATAAGGTTCATGGATAACTTGGGTATGTAGGCAACATCTGGATCATCGAAAAGGCTGGTGTGAAGGAGATCGCGGCTGATGATGGGGAGAATGGTGTCATCTGCTACCATGATACTAAGGTCAGAGGAGACGGGCTGATAGGACAAGAGGTGGGTGACATCATATGTCATGTGAAAGGAGGCTCCAGAGTCAAGCAACCAGTCGGAGGGAGAGATACCTGCAGGGGCGGAAGCAGCCGGCTGAGAGACAGAGGCGTCATAAACATCTGGTGGAAGTACGGAGGCAGAGGAGCGAGGCAGTGAAAACTGGGAGAACTGCTGGGCAATCAGCTGAGCAAGCGCAGATACGGAGAGAGACTGCGCCAAAACCGAAAAGTGAGCGGAAGGTGCACTAGGAGCACGTTGCTGACCAGACTGTTGAGCCTTCTGAATCTTGCGACACTCAGATTTTACATGACCAAGACACTGAAAGTAGTGGCAGCGGGCAGGCGGGCGACGAGAAGCACAGGACTGAGCTGCAGAAGGTGTCGGAGGAGGATGAGCACCGGATGCCATCGAGAAAATCAACTGAGGAGGTCGAGGTTGCGGAATCAAAAGAAGAACAGCCGAGGAGGCTGGGGCTGCGGGATCAGTCGGAAGAGGAAAACAAGGCCGGCGGTTAAGTTGTCGATGTTGACGTCGGATCGGGGCAAGAACATGCAGCGGCTGGAAGCAGCGATCGGATGCAGGATGGCGAACCTGCTTAAGGTCGTAAGCAGCGATCGGGATACCAGCGACGGGAACAGGATCGCGAGAAACAGCAATCGGAAGCAGCAATCGGCGGAAGCTGGATCAGGATCGGCGGAAGCAGCGATCGGAAACAGCGATCGACGAAAGCGGGAGATCGGGATCGGCGGAAGCAGTCGATCGAATGCAGCGATGGGAGCGGGATCGGCGGAAGCAGGAGATCGGCAGAACGAGCAGCGAGATTGCGGTGGCTAGCGGGACCAGCGGAGGTCGCCGAGACAGAAACACAGTGACAGTATCGAGCTCGATGTCGTCGGCAAAGGGAAGCAGCGTCGAAAACAGCTACAGAAGTTGTCGACGGAACCAGCGGGGGAGGTGTACGCAGCAAGCGGGAACGAGGCGAGGGCGGCATGCGGAAAAAAAAAACTTAGGCCTCTGATACCATGATAGAATGAATCAATTTCTCAGATTGACACAACAATAAGATATGCACACACACAAACACATATATATATATACGAGCAGCTCCGCACGGGCTTCGCCCGTGCTCGCTGACTCTTAGCGGGTTGCGCTTGTATTTGCTCTTTGACTCTTAGCGAGCGAGCTGCGCCCGCATACGGCAGAACCCGGTCGGCGACGGCGGGCTTCGCCCGCCCCCGGCGAGCTTCGCCCGCAATATATACATATGAGTACTCAAAATGACCGTAAAAAAATATACATCAATATTTATTTTGTAATAAAATATTCGTATATACGTAAAAACTTTATATATAATGATGCAACCTGAGTCGCATCGTATTTTTTTTTTGCATCTTATTTTTATGTCTTGCATTATTATATGTATTCAGTAGCGCATATCTTCGCGCACGTTAATGTTCTTGTGTTTTTGCGCTCGTTAAAAGTGTTTGTATCTTTTATTTCGTGCATGTTACTCGCGCAAGTTTGTTCGACTTATTGGAGTGACCGCCCAATAAGATCATGAATGAAAAGGTCTGTCAAATTAGGCTAGGTAATAATTAGAGCAAGCTTTGAAATATTATTATAATTATAATTAAGTTTGTTAATTTTCTGAAATTAATATTACGTAATTTAATTTCAGATATTATTTTATTAAAATATGTTAGAGAATCCAAAGTGTTATCATCGAAATTCCCCTCTTAAATATCCTCTTGAAACTCCCCCATTTAAGTTCCTCATTTATTGCATTATTAAGGTCTCTTTACAAATGAACCGCCCTCCTTATTTCACTACAGCAGCCAGCTCACTTCCCTTTTTATAACCCCCTTTATTTAGTATTTATTAAATATAAAATCCTTGAAAAATTTTTCCCAATTCCCATTATAAAACAAAGAGCCCGAATTCCCCATGTCATTTAATGAGAATTAAATGAGCCTCACCCTATTTATTCCTAATTTCTCTCCATGATAGGCAGCTGGCAGAAATCGAAAGAAAAGAGTTTAATTCCTCACTTCTTTCGGTAACCAGTCAAACCCCGATTATCTCTTCCACTGTCTCGTTTGTTCCCGTCGGGATCGTCGTTCGTCGTCGACTTCTCGGATCTCCATTCATTGTTTCTCCCTACCGCAGCCGCCACCTTTACCCCCGCTGCCTGCCCTCTTCCCTTCCATTCAGCAATCTTCCTCCACTGCCAGAAATCCTCAAAATGGTGGAGATTTCAGCTCCTGTTCCTGCAGCCATCCGAAGAATGACTTGGGTTTAATGCGGCAAACATGCATTAATGGTATACTTCTGATTTCCCTTGAGCTCCATTCATGCTAGTCTAATTTTAATGCTTAAATATTTTTATGACTTTTAAATTCAGAGTTTGTCTTAGCTGTTACCAATCATGTTTGTCGTTAATTGCAAAATTTCGTTGTTTACTTTCATTGTATTGCTTGTGGAGGAATTATTTCTTAATGCGGAATGCGCGCAAATGTTCGGCGTTTACACATGTCTAGCTATTCCTCGGTCGGTTCTCGCATGATCTTGCTCGTAAAATTCTCACTAGCGTCACAATATTTTAAAAGATCGCATTTTAATATTTAAAATATAATTCTGTGGATTTCAGATTACATCATATAAATATATATATAATAGGTTTAGGACAATAGCCTATTATAGGTGTAGGAGTTCTAGTCAAAAAAATTTAGATTTGATGAATTTTTTTATTGGGATATTATGTACTTACATAAATGGGCATAAGATTTATATAATTACAAAACTTTATTAATATATGTTAAGTAATTAGAATAAAAGGAGAAGGTTATATTGGGCATGTTTTGAATGTTGCACCAAAGGCAACTTTTCCCTTTATTGTAGTAAAAGATATGTATAGATATATATACATGAGAGGGTGATCACAACACTCGAGGTAAGTCTACGTTATATCTACCATATACAGTATCTGACATCCTATATAAATAATCCGCTGATGACGAATTGTTTGTGGTGTTTAAAACAGAGGCGTGAACAAGGTTGGAGGCATGATCAGAAGTAGGTGTAGTTGGAAGTTTGGATTATTGAATAATGGCCAAGATACTTTCATATTATTCCTTTGAAAATGACACACCTGAGACTTGCCCATTTTTCTTATGCAAGATGGTATCCATTGGAAGTTCTGAAGTCTCAAGATGATTGATGATACAAATATGTTTGGGCTTGTAGCCAGGAGGAAAACCGTGCTTAAAGAAATAATTCTCAATTGTGTAGTTAGTTTTACCACAATGAGTGCATAATCAATTTGAATTGTATTGGCCACGACCCACATTGCCACATCCCTTTCCACTTCCAAAACTTTGCGAGTACCAGACTGATCTAGTGACAAAAATTTTGAATTCAGTAAGATTATGCCTATTGACTGGATCCAATGAACATTGAAGATTATGAGTTAGTTTGGTGACAGAAAATAAATTGACATGGAATTTTGGAACATATAAGACATCAAAAAGGGTAATTCTAGAGGTGATATGAAAAGCCCCTGAATATTTGGCTAAAACAGAATTTCCATTAGGCAAACTAATAGAAACTGGTTTTATTTTGTGAAATTCATGAAAATTTGAAAAACAAGAAGTGATATGATCAGTGGAACCCATATCAATAATTCACGGATAACATCCTATACCTGGTGATGAATTGTTTGTGCTGTTTAAAGCAGAGGTGTGAACAAGGTTGGAGGCATGATCAGAAGTAGGTGTAGTAGGAGGTTTGGTGTGCTGTTTAACATCCTATACCTGAGGCTTGTCCATTTTCCTGATGGAAAATGGTATCCATGGGAAGTTCTGAAGTCTCAACATGATTGGTGGTGCAAGTATGTTTGGTCTTGTAGCCAAGAGGAAAACGTGCTTAAAGAAACAATTCTCAATTGTGTGATTAGTTTTACCACAATGAGTGTGTTGAAGAAAATATGTAAAGGCACAAAATAAGGCCCATCTTGTTCCTTATGTTTCGTCCCACATCTTAGGATGGAAATTCCCCTCCTCTCTCCCTCTTCTTATATAAGTGTACAAATACATGTATGTATAATATGAGAAATAGAGATTAATAAAATTACTTTTAAATTTCTCTCCCTTTTTGGTGTATTTCTACATGGTATCAAAGCGATGTTCCTAAACAGTTTTTTTCATGCTCTCGCTCGGGAAAAGAGCATGTCTGGGCGGTTAGAACTTTTCTAACCGCAGACTCCCCTCTCCTTCAGCTGGCCCGTGTCCCCCCCCCCCCCCTCTGCTTTTATAGAATTTCTCCTCTGACACTCTGGGTCCCGCCTCTCTGCCGACCTCCGCGGTATCTCTGTCTAGCCGCGTGTGTCGTTTAGTCGTCTGCTCGCCCAGATCGTCTGCTCGTTGTGCCTGCTCGTCATTCTCGCGCGACCTCCTCTCCGTCTTCAACCGAGCTTGTCGTTCTCGCGCGATCACCTGCTCGCCAGACCTCTGTTGTTATCCTAGCCACGTGTGGTGCTCGCTGGAAGTGTTGATCGCCAGACCGTTGTTGTTCACCTAGCCGCACGTGTTGCTCCCCTAGCCGCACGGGTTGATCGTCGGAACGCACGATCTCCTCCTCGCCAGATCGCGGTTGTTCTCCTAGTCGCGAGTGTTGCTCCTCTAGCCGCAAGGGTTGATCGCCAGACCGCACGGTCTCCTCCTCGACAGACCGCGCATGTTGCTCCCCTAGCCGCGGGGGTTGGTCGCCAGGCCGCCTGTTTCTCTTCGCGGAAGTGCTCGCCGATTTTTTCCAATGGATTTGACTAATGCTCCCTCCCTTCCTGCCCGTGTTGCTACTCCTCTCCCTGAAATCCGTGATGAGCTTCGGATCACCACTATCTCTCTTAATGGGAAGAAGAACTGTGTTGAATGGGTGCACTCCGTTCGTCGTATTCTGCAAACCAAAGGTCTCCTTCATCATCTGACAAAGGCCTACCGCACCCACCGAAGAATGGCATCGTGATGACAGTCGTGTCCAATCGTGGATCCTCAACTCTATGGACAGTGAACCATATCGGATGGCCATGTATATGAGACGGCCAAGGCCATATGGGAGGAACTTCACTCCCTCTATTCTGGCCCAGACAGTCTTCAGCATCTGTTTGATATCATCACCGATCTTCAGACCCTTGACTCAGGAGCGGCAGGAAACTTAACCTCCTTTGTTGTAAGATCTAAGACTCTTGTTGAGGCATGGATACAACATCAGCCTCCCACAACGGACCTTGCAGCACAACGGGCACAGAAAGAAGCAGTCGGGATCGCCATGATGGCCCGTGTTCCTCCTCATCTTCATAGCGTTAGGGCTCAAATTATGTCTTCCTCTACACTTCCCTCTCTATCGAATGTGTGCTCCATGCTCTGGAAGGTTACACCACCACCTGAGGCTCCTGGGACCCTATCTCCGGCTCTCCTCCAACAGCCGTTCACCTTTCCTCCTGCTCCTTCGGCTCGTGGAGGTCGCACAACTTCTCGAGGTCGGGGACGTAATGGAAGACCCCGCCTTAAGTGTTCTTATTGTGGTCAGGACGGTCACCTTGAGGCCACCTGCTATCGGAAGCATGGTCTGCCCCCACAACAAAATGCTTCCATCGCGATCGATCCTACCTCCACTACCCATAACGACATTGATGCCTTGCGCACCCAGCTCCAGCATCTCCAAGGGATGATCAGTCGTTCATCTGGCTCTGTTGCGTCGATCTCTAATGAACGTACTCCTGTCTCTCCCATAGCTCCAACTGGATTGTGGACTCGGGTGTCACACACCATATTACAACGCAGAAACCGCCTCGGTACTTACAATTTGCATATCCCAATTTCATTACTGTGGCTAATGGTGATACCACCCCGGTTTCTGGCGCTGCTGATCTACCCCACTCCAAATCTCTCTCTATGCTCAGTCCTTCATGTCTCGGGATCGCCTTTTAACCTTCTTTCTGTTAGCCGTCTTACTCAGTACCTTGATTGTTGTATAACCTTCTCTCCTTCCTCCTTTGTTGTGCAGGATCGACGGACGCAGAGTATCATTGGTAAGGAGCGGTTGTCTAATGGGTTTTATATCTTGGATGTTCCACCTACAGTTCTCTCCTCTGTCAGTTCAGTTGATTGGCATCGACGTCTTGGGCATGCTCCCCTCCAGATCCTCAAGAAAGCTCTCCCTGATATCTCCCTCCATGACTTTACTTGCGAATCATGTATCTTTGGCAAACATCATCGTTCGTCTTTTCTCCCTAATTATACTCGGAGTAATGCTCTCTTTGTTCTAGTTCACTCTGATATTTGGGGACCATATAAAACATCGAGTGTTTATGGTTATCATTATTTTGTTACATTTATTGATGATGACTCGCACATGACCTGGTTGTATTTACTGTGTGATCATACTGAAATCACCTCTATCTTTCGTGCTTTTCTTACTGAAACTCATACTCATTTTCCAGTACTCTGAAGATATTTCGCACCGACAATGCATGTGAATATACAAGCCATGCTTTTACTAATCTTTGTACTGAGTTTGGGATAATCCATCAAACTTCATGTGTTTATACCCCCCAACAAAATGGTGTGGCCGAGCGGAAAAATCGTCACCTTCTTGACGTCGCACGCTCACTAATGTTTCAAATGCAGGTACCCAAACTTTACTGGAATTTCGTGGTTTCTACTGTCCGCCATTTCATCAATCGCATGCCCTCCTCCATTCTCAACTTTGCGACTCCTTTTAGTCTTTTTTTCCTTCCACCACCACCCCCCCCCCTTTCCGTCACACGTCGCGTTTTTGGATGTACCTGTTATGTCCATTATTTTGGCCCTTCCACTAACAAGTTTGCTCCTCGTGCTACAAAATATATGTTCGTTGGTTACTCTCACACTCAGAAAGGGTATGTGTGCTACTCTCCCAACGACCGCAAAGTTGTCGTTTCTGCAGATGTCACTATCCTTGAGGACCAACCTTTTCACTCTCCTCATCCAGCGCTTCTTACATCTCCTCTTCTACCACGTCCTACCGTCTCGGTTATGTCTCGTATTCCACCACTTCTTCCAAAACCACCTCCAGTACCCCCCAAACCACCTCTTCGTGTTTATACTCATCATCCTCCAAGATCTGATGCCCTACAACAGTTACCCTCTACCAATGATACCTCGCGGCCTAACGATCTGGCACCTGCATCTACGGCTCATCCCTTGGCGAATTATGTATCCTTACATCGCGTCTCCCCGCCACTTCTCAAATTCGTGTTTTCTTTATCCTTCATTCTATACCTAACTCTTTGTAGGAAGCTCTCCAACATCCGGGGTGGCGTGCGGCCATGGATGAGGAAATGACTGCCCTACAGGCTAACCAGACTTGGGATCTTGTCCCTCTTCCTCCCGAAACAACTTGTGTGGGATGTGAATGGATCTTTGCGATCAAACATGCTCCAGACAGGACAGTTGAACGCCTAAAGGCTCGTCTTATGGCTCGAGGGTTTACTCAGTAACAAGGCCTCGATTATAATGAGACCTTCTCACCAGTCGCCAAGTTGAATAATGTTTGTGTCCTGATCTCCTTAGTTGTTCATTGACAGTGGCCCTTACATCAATTGGATATCAAGAATGTCATTCTCAATGGCGATCTTCAAGAGACTGTCTACATGCACCAACCTCCCGGGTTTGAGACCATGGGGGAGTCTCGTGTTTGTCACCCCAAGAAATCTATTTATGGTCTCAAACAGTCTCCTCGAGCATGGTTTGACAAGTTTAGTAAGGTTGTCAGTGATGTTGGATTTAGTCGAAGCTCGGAATATTTCTCTCTATTTACTCGTCATCGACCGACCGGCACAGTGATTCTCTTAGTTTACGTCAATGATATTCTGATTACTGGTAATGACTCCAAAGGAATATAAATGATCAAGCAACACTTAGACTCGGTCTTTCAAACTAAAGATCTGAGAAATCTTCGGTACTTCCTTGGTCTTGAGGTTGCGAGACGTCCTGATGGTCTCATCCTATCTCAACGGAAGTATTGTCCTGACCTTCTTCATGATGTTGGATATTCTGGATGCAAGCCAGCTGACACTACTATGGATGTCAACCACAAGCTCTGCGCTCATGACTCCGAATCTGATATACTTCTTCCAAACCCAGAGTATTATCATCTTGTAGGGAAGCTGATTTACATCACTGTTACAAGACCTGATATTTCCTTTGTTGTTGGAGTTGTCAGTCGATTTATGCATGCTCCACAGACCTCTCATCTCTTGGCCGTCGAGCGCATCCTCAGATATTTGAAGACTGCTCCTGGACAAGGGCTTGTATATAAATATTCTTCTTCTCTATCTCTGATTGCCTATTGTGATGCTGACTATGTTGGCTCTCTGGATGATCGACGCTCCACAAGTGGTTTCTGTACTTACTTCGGAGGACATCTTATTACTTGGCGTGGCAAGAAGCAATCTGTTGTTGCTCTCTCATCTGCTGAAGCCGAGTATCGTTCAATGGCAGTTGTTGTGGCTGAGATTACGTGGCTTGAAAATCTCCTAGGTGATTTGGGAGTCAAACATTCCTCACTGGTCATTCTATTTTGTGATAGTCAAGCTGTTATATACATTGCCAAGAATCCTGTATTCCATGAACGAACCAAACACATTGAAGTTGATTGTCACTTCATTTGGGAGAAGGTTCAATTGAAGAGGTTGGAATTAAAAACATGTTTCTGTTGTCGGGTAAGTTGCTGACATTCTCACCAAGGTCTTACCACGACCGTTATACTATCAGTTTTTGTCCAAGCTTGGTGCTTACGATCTGTATGCTCCAGCTTGCGGGAGAGTGTTGAAGAAAATATGTAAAGGCCCAAAATAAGGCCCATCTTGTTCCTTATGTTTAATCCCCATCTTAGGATGGAAATTCCCCTCCTCTCTCTCTTCTTATATAAGTGTACAAATACATGTATGTATAATACGAGAAATAGAGATTAATAAAATTACTTTTTAATTTCTCTCCCTTTTGGTGTATTTCTAAAGAGTGCATAACCAATTTGAATTGTGTTGGCCACGACCCGCGTTGCCACATCCCTTTCCTCTTCCAAAAGAACCTTTGTGAGTACCTTTGTGACAAAAAATTTACATTCAGCAAGATTATGCCTATTGACTGGATCCAAATTTAGTTGTCTTTAGAAAGCCTTGTTGACTGTAGGTGGAGGATCCATCGGCATAATCTGCGAGTGAACATGGGCATATTGCTCGTTCAACCCCTTCAGGAAATGAATAGTATAGGCCTGATCTCTATATTTCTTCATTTCGGTAAAAGCACCACAAGAACTTGGAGTAGTGCACTTACACATTGGCAGATGCATGAAATTCTCCAACTCATCCCATAAAATCGTCATTTGTGTGAAGTATTCAGCAACAAACCAGGAAAAGATCGGTCAGATTGGTGCTCTGATAACCATCTTACAATTGATAGAATCATAGATTCATAAGTTTCAGTTAATGATACAGAGAATAACAGAGCTATACATATATAGCAAGTCCAAGGAAAAGATCAATGGCAGGCACAGTGCCAAGTGTCAAAATCAAGAAATAATAATAACAGTTTGTATGACAGCTAATAATAACAGAAAATCGTGCTAATGTCGAGGATTCATTTGTAACAAAGGAGATGACTAGAAACTATGCACTAATCAAACCACTAACTTGCAACAATTGAAATTATAAATGATATGACACAATACTTAAGTTCAAGAAGAGTCTCTAGTAAGAAACCAAGTATGGTAGTGCACATGCGAGAGTGCAAAAAAAACGAATACTTGAACGAACAAAACCCGTCAAGCCCCAGGATGTGTATGGTTTCCATCTTCTCGAGTCGAGTGACCAAAAGGATAAACTTTTGACAAGCACTAATCCTTCTTGTCTCTTTACCTACCACCACGTCCAAAAGGAAGGACCTCGTTGCATTGAGCCCATCTTTGGTGGCCAATACTTGTTATACTCATCAGAAGTAAAATGCATCGTCGTCTAATAAGAACATGCTCCCAAGTAAAGACATGGAATATGTCTAGCGGCGGCTCTTCGTGCAATACCTCATCAATGTATTTGTTGGTGAAGACAACTTCTTGGATTCACTAGATGTCCAGTGATGGTGGCTCACAAAGGAGAATAATGATGATATTGGTGGCTGGCCAAGATGGAGTTCAAGAAGTTTTCAAAAATCTTAATGGGGAACTTCAGGGGAAGGAAAGAAATTCAAGTAAAGGCTAAGTTTTCTAAATGAGAGGGAATGAATTTTCATTATGATCAAGTGCCTGTAAATAGGCTTAGAAGGGGGTCGAAATTATAAAGAAAAGAGGAGGACCTATTAAATAGAATATTACCTTTTACATAATAAAAATAATGCTGCAACAACAACAACACTCAAGCCTTTATCCCACCATAGTGGGGTTGGCTATATGGATCTTTTGTCGCCATTGTGCCCTATCTTTAGTCATAATCTCACTAATGCCTAAGTACATCATGTCTTTCCTTATAGTTCCATTCCAAGTCCTTTTTGGTCTACCCCTCCCCTGTTTAACATGTCTAGTGGCTAAACTCTGACAACACCTAACAAGTGCCTCTAATGGTCTCCTTTCTACGTGCCCGAACCATCTTAATCGAGCTTCTCGCATCTTCTCTACAATAGGTGTCACTCATGTCTTATCCATGATACATTCATTCCTAATTTTATCCAGTCTCGTGTGTCCACACATCCACCTAAGAATTCTCATCTCTGCAACTCCCATTTTTTGCTCATGTACATAATTCACTACCCAACACTCAGAACCGTACAACATCGTTGGTCTAATTGCAGTACAATAAATCTTGCCTTTAAGTTTTAATGGTACCTTACGATCACATAAGATCTTAGACGTACCTTTGCACTTCAACCAACCTGCTTGGATTCTATGTCTCACATCTTTATCTACAACTCCCTATTTTTGAACTATTGATCCAAGATATTTAAAACACTCACCGCCAGAAATATCTTGGTCACCCAACTTAATGACGGAGTCATCCGTCCTTCTTGCATTGCTAAAACTCTGCTCAACCAATTTAAGCTCCAAATACTACTGCTCAACCTAAAACCCTTCTTTTCTAAAATGTCTCGTCAGGATTCAAGTTTCGCGTTTACAACCTCGCACGTCTCATGTAGCAAAATAATATCATCCGCAAACAATAAACATCAAGGTATTGCTTGTTGGATATGTCCGGTGAGCTCATCTAAGATAAGGGTAAAGAGATAGGAGGCTTAAAGCTGACCATTGATGTAAGCTAACGGTGATAGGGAATTCCTGTGTAATAAAAATAATGCTAATAATACATAATTATATACATACTAAATAATGATCCTTAAATCTTCCGCGCATTCGAACGGATTCTACCATTCATTTTGAATGGACAAATCAAGAAGCAAAAGCGACAAAACTTTTTGGGTCTCAATCTAGCCCGTTTGGGTTCGATTTTCAATCACATTTTGCATATGGAATCATGATCACCTTCTCTTTGATCCCAACAATCCCCATCTGAAATCAATCATTGGAAGCATCTTTTTATCATGTCTGCAGTGTTTCTTCCCAGCTCAACCTGACGTCTTCCACATTATAGTTCTTTAGTAGCTTATTTCTAACTCCAAACTCTTTGATGGGGAATGATTCTTGGATTTACCTCTCAAGAAAGGGTTATCGGAAAAGGTTGGCAAAAATAGATTCTCTTTATTCATAAGAATGAGTTGAGGTCACCATTACAGGCTTGGTTGTATAAACTAGTATTCCCTACATATGATGTTCATTTGACAAACCATGTAGCATTTCTTCAATATCTCAGCATTTGGAGGATCAGGTACTCTTGATGAGCAATTGAATGGGAGAACACTCTGGGTGAGCTCACCCCACAGGTAGTATTGGGTGACTACCCTTAGTAGCTTTGCATGATCTTTGTTTGGGTATGTATGTGTGACTCATCATATTCAAAAAGCATCCTTAATTGTGTTGTCCCATAGGACTCAACTCACTGCAATAATGTCCTAGACCACTTGAAGCCTAATTTGATTAACCTGGCCCAAAAATATATGGGGTATCACTTGGTTGAAAACTAACTCAAAAGAGGCACTTTGTCCAACTATTCCAACCAAAAACTACTTCAATACCTACAACTTCAACAAAATGAGAGAAAAAACAGCTGAACTCATAATAAGAAGGAAACAGGTAGATGTCCAATATATCTTCAGCTCATCTAAAGATAAACACCAACTTCTCCCCCAATTCCTCAAGTAACTTTTTAAGAATCTCGCTGTGCAAACATTCACAAATTCAAGGAAATAAAGAAGATGGCATCCAAAGCTCGGGAGCATCTCCAATGGTTACTTGATTGAAAAGGAAGCTTTGACTCAATGCTCTCAAGAATGGCACAATGTAACACATGCCATCCTGCTTGAACTTGGCTTGAGAAACTTCCAACTTTCCAAAATAGCTTCAACTCATCTAAACATAAATACTAACTTTGATAAGATCTTTTTAAGACAGAAAAATCGATTGCCGAAAATGATTACTATAAAGATCTTATGCAAAGAAACTTGAAGATCTAGAGATCAAAGTAAGATTGACAACTATTGATCAAACTAATCACATGATCCGTCCTAAGTGGTTGAAGATTTCACCTCTGAACAAACGATCACTAAGAAGCAGAGGAAGAATGGAATTCCATCAACTTCGACAAACAAAATACAACTGTAAGATAAGAAAAAAAAACACTGAAGCAAACAGCATAACAGTATACTCCTACCGACAGCTATACTTATTAAGCTGCGGTTTTACAAAAATAACCCTGCCAACTAACAACCTTTAACCATCAACAGAATTTCCCGCCCTGCTAAAAGAAACACCACAAACACTGACAACAACATTCTACATCCAGCTGAAAGTTAGACAGGTATGCGTATAATGAATGCATCAATATTCCCCCCATCACAAGTTCCTTGACCTCAAGGAACAAAATGAGGATATCATTTTTGAAATGACCATAAGTCCTCCCAAGTAGCTTTTGCACAGACCCATGAGCCACTGGACCAATAATGGAGTGATTATTCTGCCATTTTTGGGAGTGATGCATCTGTGCAAGATTGTTACTGGCTTAATCGTCAAATTTCCATCCATATTAACAGTAGAAGGAAGTGGTATTTGCTGATTTGGAAACTCGCCTTTATGTTCACGCAGCTGAGAAATATGGAAAGTATGATATATTTTGGCATTCCCAAGGAGATCAAACGATAGGCTACTACACCAATTTTCTCAACTATTTGAAAGGGACCAGAGAATTTAGGAGGTAACTTGTGGAAACCATGGGCCCGGATACTAGTTTGCTTATAAAGTTGTATCAAAAAGTAAGCCCAGGAACCAATTTCCAATGTTCTTTCTCTTCTTTTCCTATCAGTAATCACATGTATTCTATTCAGAGCTTGAGTCGAATTGTAATTTAAGATAGAAATGACTCTCTCCCTTGCCACCAATGCAGGATCAACTCCCTCTAAATTTGAAGAACAGGTAGATATGGATAATGCAATGTAGGTTCTTGCCCGTAAACAACCTCATAGGGTGTCATTTTAATGGCGCTTTGGAAGGTTGTGTTATAGAAGGGGAGCCTTGGCGCACCGGTTAAGGTGTCGCCGTGTGACCATGAGGTCATGGGTTCGAGTCCCGGAAGCAGCCTCTTGCAAAAATGCAAGGTAAGGTTTGCCTACATTTCACCCTTGTGGTGGGACCCTTCCCCGAACCCTCGCTGCGCGGGGATGCTTTGTGCACCGGACTGCCCTTTTTTTGGGAAGGTTGTGTTATACCACCATTCCGCCAGTGGTAGCCAATTAGCCCAACTCCTAGGCCATCCAAAACACATACATCGCAGGTAGTTTTCCACACAACGGTTCAACGCCTCCTTTTGGCCATCCATTTCAGGATGGTATGAGGTTGAAAGTTTCAAATGGACTTATAAAATTCGAAACAATTCATGCCAAACTGACTAATAAAAATGGCGCCATGGTCACTGACGATTGAATTGGCAACCCATGTAATCGAAAAACAGAATCCAAGAATATTTGAGCTATGTTTTCAGTAGTATACGGATGATTAATGCCATGAAATGTGCTTGCTTGCTTAATCTATCCACCACAACAAGAATAGTGGATTTTTCATTACTCTTTGGAAGACCTTCGATGAAATCAAGTGAAATGCCCAGACAAATGCAATCAGGAATGGGCAACGGCTGTATCAATCTCATAGGTTTCTGATTATCTAATTTACAGTTATGGCAGACCAAACATTTCTTGATATAATCTTAGACAACAGGTTTCATTTTCTTCCAAAAAACATCTTCAGTCTCTGATAAGTAGCAGTATTGTCCGACTGTCCACCAACAGCAGCATCATGATATAGTTGCAATAATTTTATTTTAATCGACTCCTCATCTCCAATTACCAGTTTCCTTTTCTTTTAAGCAAACCATGACTATTGATATTTGGGTTTGCTTTGACTGTTTTTTTTTTCTTTTCAGCAATGATTTTCTGAATGAGTATCTTGTTCCCATGATTCTTTGGTACGTTTCAGAATATCTGATGTAATGATAACCATCACATACAAGTCAGTAGCATTAGATTCATATTTTCTGGGCAAAGCATCAGCGTATTTTCCTTCCTCATCTAGTACTAAATAACATAATCATAACCCATAAGTTTGGCGGTATATTTCTATTGAGCTGGAGTTGTGATGTTTTGTTCAAACAAAAACTTCAAACTTTGATGATCGGTTTGAATAATAAAATGGCAACCAATCAAATAATGCCTCCACTTGTGAACTTCCATTATACAATAGCCAATAAATTTTTTTTCATAAACCAAGAGGAGTGAATTCTTCTTACCCAGCGCTTCATTAAAATAAGCTATGAGTCGGCCTTCTTGCATCAAGAAAGCTCCAACTCCTGCATCAGCAGTACTAGTTTCCACAGTGAAGGGGTCTTGTGAAAATCTGGTAGACGTAAATATTGGTGGTTGAGAGAAGACCTTCTTTAATTTGTCAAAAGGTTCCTCAGCTTCCCTATTCCATTGAAAACTCTTATGCTTCAACAATTCGATGAGAGGTCTAGCCATAAGCCCATATTCTTGGAAAAACCTTTGATAATAACCTGTTAAGCCCAGAAATCCCCTTAGTTTTTTTTTAGTTTTTGGAAAGGGCCAATCAAGATTGGCTATGATGTTAATAGGACTGTGGAAACTCCACTATGCGATATAACATGACCCAAATAATGCACCTGCTTTAAACCAAAGTTGCATTTCCTCTGCTTAAGAAATGGTTGATGCATCCATAAAATTTTGAAGGTGAAATAAAGATGGTCGATATGTTCAGTCTAGGATTTGCTGAAAATTCAATTATCGTTGAAGAATACAAGGATACATTTTCGTAACTGATTCTGGAAGAGTGTGTTCATCAAATCTTGAAAAGTAGAAGGCGGGTTTGTCAATTCAAAAGACATTACAAGGAATTCGTAATTATGAGTTCTAAACGTTGTTTTGTGGACGTCTTTTGCTGCCATTCGAACTTAATGATATCCTGCCCTTAGATCCAACTATGAAAATAAAATAGCCCCTTATAACTCATCCATGAGTTCTTCAATGATGGGAATAGAAAATTTATCCTTCATCGATCGAGTTGACGATAATCTATGCATAGCCTCCATGTACAATCGTGTTTCTTCACCAACACCACTGGAGAAGCGTAGGAACTATAATTGTGTCGAATGACCCCAGTACTCAACATCTCCTTAATCAATTTTTTCAATTTCAGTTTTTTGAGGGGGCGGATAATGATATGGCCTTAAATTGATGTCAACTTTACCTTCCTTGAGTTTAATGTGAAGCTCATGGTCACGAATGGGAGGTAATTCCTTCGGTTTTGCAAATAAATTTTTGAATTCATCTAGCATATCATGAAGTTGCTTTTGCTCTCTCAGAAAGGTTATCCTCTGATAATTAACAAGGATTGTCACAGATAGAGTTTTATATTTCTTCTTGGTTCAATCTTTCCTGGATATTACAAGTCGTCATCATATTAATTTGACCATCCTTTAAGAGCAATATATGCATACTTTATTGTTTCATCCATGTGTCTGCCATGGTTTTAGATCCTCGTAATGATATTTTCTTCCCAACTACCATTAAAATCTCATTTGAAATTGTTTATGGCATTCTTATATCGTATTTACTCAACCGACATTCTTTACCATCTCATGACCGCATTTCCTTTGACGCTCAGTCTCACATTGATTATTTAAAAGAATTGCATCAAAATATTGCTAATGATTGGTGAGCAACCTCTGACAAATATAAATCTATGGTCGAACATCATCACCGAGAGTTATACTTTTCAGAGGGAGATTGGGTGTTTGCTTATTTCAGGAAGCAGTGATTTACCCTCGACACATACCATAAGCTACAACAGAGGAAGTTTGGCTCATTTCAAGTTCCGAAAAGATTCGGAGAGAACGCCTGTCTATTAAATCTGAATATTGAATTTGGTGACTCCCTGATATTCAATGTAGCTGGCCTTACGTCATTATATGGAGATCCACTCAATGACAGCCTCACTCCACCGCAGCACCCCCGCAGATACCGCCCGGCATCGAGTCACTAACCATACCAACCACTGCAGGTCTTTTCGAGTTCTCAACTGGGTCAAGCCCTTTCAACCCCGAGAGAATTGATGGATCTTAACTCGCATCCGGCGATATGCTTTAGTATTTCATATGTTCGTTATTTATTTTTCGTATTATATTATTATGTATGTTGTTTTTCACACGTGCATGTTTTCTGTTTGAAGACGGCTTATTGGATTGATTGACCAGTAAGACCATGAATAAAGAGGTCTAGTAATTTAAGATAGTCTAGGAGAAAATGGCAAGCTCAGATTATTTAAGTAACGAATAAAATTAAAGAGAAAGCATATTAATACTCATCAAGAATAATAATCTTATTAAGGAAGAAAATCTATCTCTGGCATAATAAGAAAGCAATTTTGATTAAAGGAAAGGATTCATCTTTGGAATATTATGAAATATCATCAATTTGAGGAATCAGTCGGTTATTAAATCTCAGGGTACAACAAGAGAAAGGAGGCCTTTATTCATAGAAAAAAGGAGGCCTCAGGGTCCAACCATCAATTCTTTTGTTTTCTCTGTCAGACGAATAGCTCATCTCCCGCACATCTTCGTCCCCGTCGTTCCTCCCGGCAGCTCAAAACCCGCCTCCCGCGGGATCGTCACCCCAGTTGTCGCCTCCGACACCGACGAAACCAGTGTCGAACTCCTCTTTCTCTTCGCGTCAGACCGTTGTCGACCACAACTCCCCTCCAATGGTCCAATTTCGTTCAGAAGCTCCCACAACAAAACGATAGGCCATCGTCGACCTCAATCCTCTGTTCTAATGTTCTTACCTACCTGCTCCTCTTAACCGCGAGTCCACGAAAGGACCTCTTACCGATCGTGAATTTGACGGAGTAGAACTCCTCACTGTTGCATCAGGTGCTAGGTATAATCCACTTGTTCTTCGTTGCATGAAATATATTAACATATTTTTAATAGTTCATTTAAACAATCCTGAGCTTGCTTAAATCTCTTTAATTATTAATAATCACAGTTATTTATCATAAATTATTTTATGTAACTTCTGTTTGTGGAAGCATGGAAACGTGTTGAGTTCAAACTGCTAGCGCAAGAGATTTCACTCTCAAAAGTTGGTTAATAATTTTAAAACATTCAACTGCTCTGAGATTGAGAGCGTAACGAACTGCGAACAACTTTCTGCATCGTCGCCACTGAGTTTTTAAAATTGGATTACATCAAATGTTTTGGGTTGAAACATTCGAATAACATATTCAATTTCATCTTTAAGCGCCGCCAAGCAAAAACTAATAGCATATTCTTCTAAAATATGTACTCGATGAAGAAGTATATGGAGTTCATCTAAATGATTTTGGACTGTATTTTTCTACCGTAAATTTTCTTAATTCACTCACTGGATCATCGAACGGAATTATAGAATAGATCTGAATCGATTATGAAGATACTGACTATATTCCTCTCAACTTGGCCATTGTTGGGTGATTCTTGATTTCATATAAGCTTGATGCCAATATAATGTCTTCCCCTCCATATGTACAAAAGATATTTTAACCTTTAGAACTTCAGGAGTTTCGTTAATGTCGAAAAATGAACGCACTTATAAATCCATTACGTAAATGCTTCCCCAAAAAATTTGATGCGAAAGAATCTAGTGGCCAGTTGATATGAATTGTGATACGAATTTCTAGCATGAGATGAAGAAGCCATATCTCATGTCTCAATAGTTTTCTCGGGCTTTAAGACTTGCAAACATTTCTCTTACTTCTTCTAGAGTTCGACTATGTTGATCATTCAAGCTTTGTATCGGTCGAATCATAGAATCCTGATTCTTCATGAGAACCTCCAATTCATTTTGCAAATACTTTGATTGAGTAGCATCAGATGTCGGCATAATCTCAATCTCCAAGTCGCTTGCTCTGATACCAGTGATAAGATCTTTTTAAGACAGAAGAATCGACCGCCGAAGATGATTACTGTAAAGATCTTATGCAAAGAAACTTGAAGATCTAAAGATCAAAGTAAGGTTGACAATTATTGATCAAATTGAATCACACAATCCATCCTTAAGAGGTTGAATATTTCACCTCTGAACACGCGATCACTAAGAAGCAGAGGAAGAATGGAATTCCTTCAACTTCGAAAAGCAGAATACAACTGTAAGATAAGAAAAAAACACTAAAGCAAACAACATAACATTCTACTTCTATTGACAGCTATTTATGGGCGTATTAAGCTGTGGCATGCGCATCATGAATGCATTGAATTTCTCAACGAAATCTTAAGCAAACCTTTTAGCAGCTCAGCCTTGTTTTGCCCAACAAACGGCCATTCCTTTACTCTTAAGACAAGTAATATAGAGAGAAGCATAATCCAAGACAGAAAATCTAGCCAAAGAACATGCAAGTTGATCAACTTGTCCGGTAGTAAATGGATCGATCGAAAATATAGAGGCTTATCACTTATGGGGGAGAGGAGAAGAGGGAGTTTCAAGATCGATACCATGATCTCACGAATGGCTGTGGGAGAAACGCCATCGCCATCTTTTGACTGCTTGAACTTTTTTATTGCGATGCAGCTCTTGCGGAGCTTCGTCTTGGCCAGGAACACTAGTCCGTACGTCCCTTCCCCGATCTTTCCAATAAGATCGTACTGCTGTAGCCACGCAGGCCGGTTGTTTCCTCCGCCGCCACTGCCGCCTGAAATTCCACGGCCATCACCCATTTCCAGAGAATAATAACCAAACTAGAAAAGCACTATTTCCCACAATTTCTTCAGTTTTTTGGAGTCGTTGGCTTACTAGAGTCCCCGATAAGGTATTGCTATTGTGAAGGAAACAAACCATCAACAAATCCATAAATTTAGAGAATTGATATTAGCAGTCCAGAACTGGCTATTCGCAGTCCATCACTATTTGTAGTCCAAAAATTTTATTTGTAGTCCAAAATTATTTTTGCACCTCACTCTCATCTCAAATAACCGAAACATTTTATTGATTTATTATGCACTAGAAGCCTAGAGAAACATCTTAAAGACTTTAAAATAATGTAAATACCTAGCAGGAAAACAAGTTAAATGATATGCATAGAGGAATTAAGTCTAAAACAAGTTAAATGACATGCAAACCTTCCTCTAATTAGAAAAGTGACTACCTTTTTGGGATTTTCGCTGGATAATTTCTTTTTTTAATAAAGTGAATCTAAGAGAAGGAAAGACGACGCGGCTGATAGAACTACGGCTAGGATTTAGGCAATAAGAGGAGAGAGATGGAGAGGAGGAGGTTATTCAATGGGGTGCGATTAGCGAGAATTGAACTACGAATATAATGAAATTTTTTACAATTTTCAGTGTGCGAATAGCAAAAATTAGACTGCTAATATCGACTCTCTAAATTTATTTTACCTTTTTTTTGGTAGATGCTCTCAACTTTTTGCTTACTTTATTATTCAGAAAGTAATCTTTATTTATTTTTGTAAATATTTTAAGGGCATTGTTAAAAGCAATACACTTTTGGGTTATGTCCATATTTTTGTTAAAAGTATTATGGTATGTTAAAGGCAAACAAATATGTTATAGGCACCACATATTTGATTAACAGCAAATCAACTATAAAAAGCTTTGCATGTCAATAAACCACAATATGAAATTATCAAAATAGTGGGGATCGATGACACACAACATGAATATAACATGATTTCCCTCTAAATTAGGACAAAAAATGACATCAATGAACCACAACATGATCCTTCAAAATGGTTAAACCAAAAAGTCACTAGTTCTCCTCATTTGTTGTCAAAAGTTTCTCCTTGTTGTTCATTTTGATCTTCATATGCCCTACAGAAAAACAAGGCTAAATATTTGAACAAATTATTCAGTAAACAAATTTTAACAAATTCTTGATTGCTCACATTTATCAAAAGTACTCCAAACCGATAACCATATTCTCATCTTTGATGATTCCTGAGTCCAAATGTAAACAAAAATCAAAATATGTCAAACTAGTTACACTAAAATAGACTATTTATTAAAATATAAAAAATTAATGATTACTCGTCTTAATTGAAAATCCTCCAAACCAATAACCACATTGTCCATATTCTTTGCTTTTGGTAGTGCAATCCTCGCCATATATAGAGATGGATATGTATTTGCAACATTCTTATTGCTTTGATTGGCTCGATAATGACCTTCGATCACACCAAGGAGCACATTGGGTGTTAAACGACTAGCTAGCTTATCCAAACATCTTATCGTGGCAACAAAACCCAAGTTTCGATCAACTTTTAAAGCCCACTCAATTAAGGATTCTTTAGTCACAAATAATTGATCAGTCTTAAAATAACTACCCACATCCACTTCACCTTTCTTAACAGATTCATCGGTACATATTACCATATCACTACTTCCCTCCATGCTGCAAAAAATCACAAATTTACAACATTTGGATCAAGGAAAAACATTGAAATACCACAAGGTGTGGTTTAGGACCAATGTATGCTCATATTATTTTTGATTTCTTGTATAGGAAGGTCTACTTCACTAATTAGTGGAGGGTACGACTTCCTTTGGTTTGATTAGAACCTCGGGGCATGGGATTGTGATCTTGGCATGAATGCATTAGAATATCCGATGTGTGAGTTTAATTAGACATCATGTATGAAACCTACTCGTGGCCATAGGCTTGGATCAGTGATGATGATGTGACGATGCATATATGGGTCTCTAGATTGCATATCATTGAATGACTCCAAAGTGCAATGTGTGTCATAACCGTTAGCAAGAGGAATAGAGGATACCAATATAGAACGTGATGTTGTTCGATAGCTGTGAAGATCCTCGATAGGGATAATAATGATTGCATGATGAATGCGTATTTTTGTGTCATGATTGTGATGATGGAGATGATGGCATCTCGTTGCTCGGTATTTGGCAGTGAGGTGTACTTAGGCTTCCTGCTAAGAGGTGAGATTATGTGATTCCTCACTATTGTTTGGTATTCAGTTGTGAGGTTATACTCCCACTAAGAGGTGTGATGGCTATTATCCCACCGATCACACAAAATTCGGTGGTAAGATGATGCTCCTGCCAAGAGGTGTGATAGATTTAAGCCCACCAATCTTTAGCATTTGGTGGTGAGATTATTCTCCCACTATGAAGTATTGTCTTTATGCCCACCTAACAATCAATATTTGGTGCAAGGTCACATTCCCACCATGAGATGATGGCTTTATACCTACCTATTGTGTTAAAAGAAGGTTGATATAAGTATAAGTCTCCCTTGATGTTGTGATGCATTGATGTTGAAAGGGAGGTCATAAGTGCCCCAATTTGGTTTATGATTGCTATGACTAGTGCTAGAACATGTGGAATGTGATATGAGGTTGATGCGATCCTTTGGGTGAATCAACACGTCATGCATTCCTATGTCCATTAATTTTACTTGTACAATTATCCTAGAAGATTTATTATGATTGATCATTCACCATGTTTGCTATAACATAGCTATTTTTCTATTTTTGATATACATGTTGCATGATACTCGTGCATACTTGCAGTTGTGCGATAATCCACCACAGAGTTCGCTAGGACGACTAGGGTGTAGGAGTAATTATGTAGTTTATGACCAGCTCATAGTTTACCCTCATTTTCCTCGAACTTGTGTTTGGTGCATGTGCCTCAACACGCAATGGAGCATAGCGGGCCTAAAGCCCAAAGTAGCTTACCGGTAAGATAGTTGTCCTTCATGCTTTTTCCATTCTGGCTTGCAACAAATGAATAGATTTTATACTTGCATTAGTTTAGTTTGTTGTCTTTTGATGTTCATCGGTGATATGATGTAAGGCTTTAAATACAAATAATGTTGTATTTCTAAATGTAATAGATAGACATTCATAGTTTATAAAATTTGAAAAGATTCCGCTAATGTTGTTTTATGAGTTTTTGTTATTCTACATTTTTATAGCATTTACTTGTGTATGTGATATGTTGTGGGGCCCAATCAGACCCAAATTATATTATGTGCATGGGTGGAGTGTTATAATTTGGTATCAAAGCATTATGGAACTGTTCCTTAATCATTAGGTTCGAGGATGAACCATTTTAAAGGGTGGTGGCATATGTAGTGCGTAAACCTATAAACAACTAACATTAAGTTGAATGTTCATTTAGAAATTAAACATGTCTACATGTTTTCAGAACATAAGTGTTCCATGATTGTTTTTTTTTTGGAACCTGGGCGTTCCATGATTGTTGTTTATGTGGTTTCGGTCACTAAATCGTGTGTTTCATTGCACATGTGACTAGAAGTGGTGCAGGAGAATCTGTGACGCTGACGAGAGTAGTATGTCTATTTTTACAATAGCTAGTCCTCCTTCTACAGAGATGTGCAGGATGGTAGTTGAGGCATAGATAACTGCATTAGATCCACGACCAAAGAGGTTGTCACCCAATGTTGCACATCCGACTGCTGAGGTGGCACATGCAACAGTTGATGTTATGTAGTTAGTTGATCCATGAGCATGTAGCTATCAGATAAAGTACTTTTTGAGTATTATCCCTCTGTCATTTACTATAGTTGAAAATCCAACTGAGACTAAGGAGTGGTTGGATAAAGTAAAAAAAGATTTCTCGAGGCTACATAGACTGAGGATGGGGAGAGGGTTACCTTAGCCACCTTATTACTGAATGGGGAGGCAAGGCTCTGGCAGGATGAATAAGTGGAGCGTAGTTTTCACAGGAGATGGCTTCCTCATATCTCAGTAGAGGACTTCTCTGAGTCTTTCCTTAGGATAGACATTCCTACCACAACCCGATTAGCACTTTAGGGACATTTTCTAAAATTGATCCAGAGGGACCTAAAGGTCGATGAGTACCTACAGGACTTCACCAGACTGAGCCTCTATGCGGGATGGTTGGTTGAAGACAAAGAGACAAAGATCCATAGATTTTACAAAGGCCTTCGTGATGACCCGAGGCTGAGATTGGTGGGATCTAGATCTCTCAAGCTTTGCACTCTTGTAGTGACTGTAAGGTCATTGGAAATGTCCTTGGAGAAAGTCCAATGGAGCAAAGGATACAATGTAAAGGCATCAGAGTCAAAGAATCCTTACCCTCAAGGGAAATCTTAGGGTAATAGGTAGAAGTGGAAGCTATAATAGGCTGAGGTAACTCCACAAACAATGCCGATAATCAATATTGGATATGGTCCCCTAACATGCTATACTTATGGGAACGTGGGACATATGTCACGGGAATGTCAGAGTAGCTCTCCGAGGATAGATATTCGAGCAATGGATGCTAGTCAGGTAGAGGCTCCGAGTTATGAAGAGAAAATGAAGCCAGTAGAATCATCCGCTTCCCATTATCCACTGACCCAGCCAAGAGTGTACTCCCTTGTCCAATAGGAGTCCATCAGATAGAATGACATCATGACAGGTATGAGTTACTAGTTAGCTTGCATAGCTTAAATTAATTTATACCTCATATGCAATTGTATGCCTGGTGTTTGTAATTTGGATATGTTCTAATATTCAACTATCCGACGAGGGCTCTCTTCGATACCGGAACTTCACACTCTTTTATGTTTAAGGAATTCATAATGCTAATTGGAGTGTCATGTGTGTTAGCTAAAGACAAATTGGACTTGTTTCTTCCAAATGGGTATATGATGAGCATGGATAAGAGAAGTTGAGTGAAGTTTTGGATAGGAGGCTGATACTTTGACTTAGAAGCATCTTTACTACCATTGTCGGAATTCCATGTGATCTTTTTCATGGACTAACTCTCAAGGCAGGGTGCATGCATAGATTGCAAAGCAAAGTAGGTCACACTAGGTAGGTATACTGAAGGCAAGACCACATTTACTTGTTTATGAGGGGTGAGAAATACACTGATGTGAGCCCTTCAGGTGGTCAAGGCAGTTCGAAAAGGCGCTGAGTTATTCATAACTATGTTGGATGCTTCAGAGTGCAAGCCCGGCTTAGGCGACATTTCGGTAGTAGGCAGATTATGCAGTTGTGTTTCCTGATGAGCTCCTTAGAGCTCTACCTCATTGTGAGATTGACTTTTATATTGAGCTAGTGTCGTGTGCCAAGATTATGTCACACTCACCTTATCTGATAGCTCCAAAGGAAATGACAGAGTTGAAGGTTTAGCTGCAGGAGTTCCCAGAGAAGGTTAGTGTCGGAGATCCACCTCAGCTTAAGATTGATTTCTATATCAAGCTAGTATCGGGAGCTAAGTCCGTGTCATACTCACATTACAGAATGGAACCAAAATAAATGCATATTTAAAAGTTCAACTATAAGAGTTGCTAGAGCAAGGCTATGTACACCCGAGTTCTTCTCTTATGGTGAATCAATCCTCTATGGGAAAAAGGATAGTAGCTTGCGACTATGCATTGATTACCGAAAATTGAATAAGCGGACAGAAAGAATAAGTATTTGATCCCTAATATTGATGACTTGTTCAATCAGTTTGCTGGTTCTACTATTTAATCAAAGTTAGATTTGAAATTTGGATACTACCAATTATGGATACATGAGCGTGATATCTCAAAGATGGTGTTTAGTACACGCTATGGTCACTTTGACTTCATGATGATGTTATTTGGGATTACAAATACGTCATCTGTATTCATGAACTTAATGAATAGGACACCATGAGAGTACCTATTTTGGGTTGTCATTGTCTTTATTGACGACATCTTGGTCTATTCTTAGTCGGAGGAGGAGCATGCATAGCATTTGCATCTAGTTCTGAATGTTTTGTGGAGAAACTCGTTGTATGTCAAGTTATTATTAGAAAGAATCTCTTGATTTGGTATATCAGATTAAATAAGTGATTTCAGAATGCCTAATAAATGTATAGAAATGCCATAAATGTGAATATACAAGCAAAAAGAGTTGTCAGAGTTGAAGGCATAAAAGACAAAGGAAAATGTCGAATGAAGGCTCTGTACGGGAGAAGTATTCGACGTACGTCAAAGAGCTAAGACAATTTACGTTGAGTTCTCTAAAGCTTAAAGAAGAAGTTGAAGTTTAGAACTCAACTCAACCTCTATATTGCAGTAAAGGAGAAGAAGTTGAAGTTTAGATTAAGAGAATCCATCTTACATCAATTTCTGTTATACTAAAAAATCGATGAATGTCGAGAAGTAATCAACATTTTGATAAGCTTACGTCGAATTCTCCCAGATGCCAGTTAAGGAAGTTGAGCAGATTGAGGATGTGAATATATTTCAAATCTAATCATTGCTCTCCATTTAAATAAAGAGATTATGATGAATTAGAGATAAGAAGGAAATATTAAATCAGATGCTCTGATATATACAGATGATTCAAACCAAGAACGTATGAAGAAAAAGTGAATTGAGAATTGAAGATTTCAGATAATGAATTCTCTTCTCCTCTCTTCTCTCACGATCCAAGAAATACTCATCTTCTCTTTGAGTCTCATTCTTCTTCTTCTTCTCTTTTGATCTGAAAAAGCTGATTATTGTTGCAAGCCCAAAGTATAGAAAAGAAGTTGTTGAGTGTTGTTCAGCCTTCTTCTCCTCAAGAGCAACCAATCAAATATGAATCAGTATCCACATAGATTATCAAATTATAAGATTTTTCCAGAGCTTGTTGAAGAAATAATCTCATTGTGGAAAAGTCTGCTACATCCATCCATTTAGAAGAGTTTTAATAATCTCTCTTTAAAGGAATCAGTAAGATAATTTTAATAATTCCTCTTCAAAGGATTCAATGGTTCTAAGAATCTCCTTATCAAAAGATTCAGTAGTGATTCTAAGAGTCTCCTTATCAAAAGACTCATCACTATTCATGGATTTCCTACAATGGGGTATAAGAGGGGACATACACAAATTTTGGGAAACCTCTATAAAACATTTGTGTCATCTCGATGCTTGCTATACATCTTAGATTGTATTCACTATATAATCTTTATTATCGTTTAGTTAATATATTGCATGTACTGTGATTGATTGTGTTAACAGATTTTAAAACTTCATTCACCCCCACCCCCTATAGAGTAATTCTTAAGTATCATTCCGCACTTTCATTATCCAAATGCGAGTTTTATCTTTCGACAATGGAATTTCTGGGTCATGTGGTTAGTGGAGAGGTAATAACAGTGGATCCGTTAAAGATTGCAATGATTTGTGATTGGTCTGAATTGAGAAATGTGGCAAAAGTTTGGAGTTTCTTAGGACTTACCATCTACTATAGGCGATTCATAGAGAATTTCTCACACTTCCTCTCACTACACTAACCAGGAATGAGAATAGGTTCGTTTGGATGTAGGAGAGAACAAGAGCCTTTGATGAATTGAAGGACCAACTGGTATCAACACCAATTTTGTGGTCACCATGCATGACATAAGGTTACCAAGTTTATAGTGATGCGTTTGGAAATGGATTGGGATGTCTTATGCCAATTTAGCAGGGTAATAGGTTATGGTTCACGCTAGTTGAAGGCGCATGAGAAAAACTACTCATTCCATGATCTAGAGTTGGAGGTCATGGTGTTTTCCTTAAAGCTATGGAGACACTATTTGTATGGTGTGAAGATTGACATTTTCATGGACCATAAGATCTTGAAGTACTTGTTGAGACAAATAGAGCTGAATATACGACCAAGAAGATGGATTGAGTTCTTGGGAAAATATACCTTTATTATCCATTATACTTTATGGATGGGAAATGTTTATTGCTGATGCATTGAGTCGGTGGGCGCCAGCGCAAGCGAGTTAGATTTCAGCTCATGATGACCATTTAGCTCTTGACATTGAAGCGTTGGAGATTTCATGTACTGATAAGAGTATGGAGATTAGAACACGTTTGAACTGAATGGAGGTCCAATAGGCTATTTCATACCGAGTTCCTTAATCTTTGCAACTCGATGAGAACATACAATGTTATGTGGCAGAGACCATTGAGGGGTCAAATGCAGTGTTCTCTTATGAGGATGGACTCTTGAGAAAGGATGGCAGGTTGTGCAACCCTAACTTTGGGAAACTCCATGATGAGTTGATGTACGAGGCACATTTTACCAATTACTCAATTCATCTAGGGAGTACAAAGATGTACATAGTTATAAAAAGGTTTTTTGGGTGGTCTGGCATGAAGAGAGACATTGCATTGTTTGTGGCAAAGTGCCATACTTGTGCACTAGTAAAGGCCGAGTGCCAACGACCTGGAATGGGAGTTTGATGACATTTCTATGGAATTTGTGCATAGCTTGCCAAGGTCACAACATGGTAACGATGTCATCTTGGTGATCGTTGATTGATTGATGAAAGTACCACACTTTATTCTGAATCGAAAGGGAAATTTAGTGAAAATATTGCAAAGCTGTATGTTGAGAACATATTATGATTAAACAGTGTACCTCGTAGCATCGTTAACGATCTAGATAAATGTTTCACATCAAATTATTGGAGACATAATCATCAGTTGTTGGGCACTATATTGAAATTTAGCATTGCCTTCCAGCCACAAACAAATGTGCATACAAAAAGAACTGGTAGAATGTTGGAAGATATGTTGTGGATGTGCGCATTAGATTTTGGGAATAAATGGGAGGACCATCTATTCTTAAAGAATTCCTAATGTTGTCGGTCATTCCTAAAGAATTGAAGCGGAAGAAGCATAATACGTTAGGGTTAGGATAAAATAGTGCAAGAGAGTGTTTCCCAAATTACGCTATCGAAGAGCAGCGAGAAAGAAGAGGAGTTTGAAGAATATGTCTGTTGCCGAAAATAGCTTCTTAGCCAATGGAACGCACACTAAGATAGAGCTCTTAGAGTTCTTGGGTCAGGTTCCGGGGAAGAGCTAGCCCAACAGAAGCAAAACTGACACCGGAAAACCCGCATCTCTTTCACCCGCATCTCTTTTTTGAGGCGCTTTATGGAAGGAAGTGGCATACACCCTTAGCTTGGTTAGAAACATGAGACATGAAAATTTTGAAGCAAAAATATGTTGATGATGGAATGCGATGATTCAGGCCATACATGAGAGGTTGTTAATTGACTAAGATAGACAAGAGAAGTATTATCATGCAAAGCATAAAAATGTGGAGTTATCCATAGGAGACTGGGCATATTTAAAGATAATACTGTTCAAAGGACTGTCAAGGATCTGACGCTTGAAGAAGCTAAGTATGAGATGCTTAGAATTGTTTGAGAATACGAAGCATGTTGGAGATGCAACATACTGAGTTGCATTGTCTTCTGATATTAGCGAGTTGCATGATGCATTCCATATTTCAGTGTTGAGGAAAGCCATTCATAAGTTATTGAGGCAGACCAGGTTCCAGTGAGTCAAGGATTGACAACTAAGCTTAGACATGTTTGTGTTGAGGACGAGGAAATCTTACAACTTAGAAACAAAAGTATAAAGCTGGTAAATCTACGTTAAGACATTTGTAGTCGTGAGGAACTCTCGTGGGTATGAGAGTATACCATGCAGGAAGAGTACCCTGAATTATTTCCTTAGGCAAAGTGAACTAGAACAAAATTGTAGTTGTTACTGTTGAGAAATATAGATATGTTGTTTATAAAATTTCAGGACAAGATTTCATCTAAGGAGAGGAGTATTTTAACACCCCAGTTCTCGGAGTGTGGCTCCTGAACTAGTATAACCTGTAGTAGCAATTATCTGATTTTTGACTAGAACCTGGCGAGAAAGCGGGTAGGATGTTCTATTTTTAAAAAGAGGGGTCAGTTATTGTTTACGGACTGCCAATCAGGGATTGACGATTATTGGATGTTGGGTTCGATCAACAATCAAAGATCATCGACTGGGTGATCAAATTTCAATCAACGTCCGACGATCGACAACTGAGGGTTCGATCGACGATCAGAGACCGAAGCACCAATTAATGATCATCGACTGATAGAGCTAATCAACAATCGTTGACGAGCCAGTGCCAATCATTGAGCGCTTGGAATATAAAAATCTGACGGGAACCATGAGATAAAAACAAATTCAATCGAGATCGTAGATCAAAAAGGAAATTAATTTGATGGATAAGGACTTTAACCAAGACTCACTTAGGGTAGATTCAGGAATACAAAACATTCTTTTTTTATTTTCTAAAAAGTCGAGAGCGAGAGACCGTGGGCGAAAACCTAGTCTGGGCAATCTTGTTGATGCAGCCGAGTGAGAGCATTGAATGGCAGTTTCGATCAAGATCTGTGGATAACCATACGTTGATCACTACTTACCTAATAGTGGCACTAAGGAGATATCCAAGCGTAACGACTCTTCGCACTCATCTTAGGACCAATGTATGATCCAACTAATTTCGATTTCTTACTTAGGAAGGTCTCCACTACTAATTAGTGGAGGGTACGACTTCCTTTAGTTTGATTAGAATCCCAGGGCATGGGATTATGACCTCAGTATGAATGCATTAGAAAATCAGATGTGCAAGTTGGATTAGGCATAATGTGTGAAGCTTACCCATGGATGTAGGCCCATATCAGTGATGATGATGTGATGATGCATATATGCATCTCTAGATTGCATATCAGAGAATGAATCTAAAGTGAGCATTGTGTCATAACCATTAGTAATAGGAATAGAGGATACCACAGTGTGAGTATAACATGATGTTGTTTGATGTCAGGAAGAGAATAGATAGGGTTAATGATAATTGTATTTGATTGCATGATGAATGCATACTTATGGGCCATGACTGTGATGATGGAGATGATGGCATCTCCTTTATTGGTATTCGGCGATGAAGTGTGCTTAGGATTCCCGCTAAGATGTGAGATGATGTGATTTCTTTCTATTGTTCAATACTCGGGGCGAGGTGATACTCCCACCAAGAGGTGTGATTGTTGAAACCAGTAACCCGGTTTCGACGTTCGCAAGGGGGATGCAGCTAACCCTTACTTGACCTGAGCGAGACCCTTGACCAGTCACTAAGAGCCGAAGAACCTTGCCCTTGGAGAACACCTAAGTCCACAAACGGACCCCTTAAGCTGCAGCGTGGAGGTCCCACCACGTACCCGGAAGCTCACAAAGAACTTCCCCTCCCAAGCCAATGCTGAGCCTGGGCACCTTGGAGGGCATTAAGGATCACCTCACCGTCCACCTTCCATGACAGGGGTAGGGGAAGGGTAGTGCTTGCTCACACTCGAGGGAGGGGGGTACCAACATCCTTTCCCAAGGTGCCAACGGGGGTCTATTTATAGACTTTCCCAAAAATGGACTGCGGATAGCCAAAATCCTGCTATCCGCAGTCCGACCACGATCACGAACGGGCAACGCAGGAGGAGGGGCGAGCGGGACTCGAGGTACCCACTCCCCCTCTTGCCGGAGGTCCATACGAGTCTACTCGAGACCCCACCACCCCCCGAGGGGGCGGGCGAGTGGGGAGGGGGGAACCTCCCCCACCCGCCCCCAAGGGGGCGGGCGAGTGGGGAGGGGGGAACCTCCCCCACCCGCCCCCAAGGGGGCGGGCGAGTGGGGAGGGGGGAACCTCCCCCACCCGCCTCCAAGGGGGCGGGCGAGTGGGGAGGCGGGGGACCTCCCCCACCCTCCCCCAAGGGGGCGAGCGAGTGGGGAGGAGGGCGACCTCCCCCACCCACCCCCAAGGGGGCGGGCGAGTGGGGAGGTGGGGACCTCCCCCACCCGCCCCTAGGGGCGGGCGAGTGGGGGAGGAGGGGGACCTCCCCCACCCACCCCCAAGGGGGCGGGCCAGTGGGGAGGGGGGGGGGGAACCTCCCCCACCCGCCCCCAAGGGGGTAGGCGAGTAGGGAGGAGGGGGACCTCCCCCACCCGCCCCCAAGGGGGCGGGCGAGTGGGGAGGTGGGGACCTCCCCCACCCGCCCCCAAGGGGGCGGGCGAGTGGGGAGGTGGGACCTTCTCTCTTTGGTTTAGATCCAAGGTCTGCTGCGTTACGGTCATCTTCTCTACCATGACCTCACCTGCGTCGGGTCACACCGGCTCGGAAAATATGAGGGTTGTACACAATCCCCGCTCTTTTCGAGCTTGCCTTAAGCTCGGAAAGAAAGTCCAACCCACCTATTTGACGAGTAGGTGGGACCCTAGAGGAATCCATGAAGGGCCCTGCCAACGGGATGCTCTTACCGAGTTTTCAACCGAACCTGATTTGAGGCGAGAGGCGAAACTTTCGTCACTAAATACCTCTCCTATGAGCCGGGCTCAACAGGAGGTGGAGAAAACTCAACACATTTAGGTCGAGCTAAACTCGACCGAAGGCGGAGGGAGACTCAACACCTCTAGTCGAGCTGAACTCGACATGAGGTAAGGAACGGACCTTTCTCCACTAAACACCCCTCCTATGAGCCGAGCTCAACTGGAGGTGGAGAAAGCTCAACACCTTAGGTTGAGCTAAACTCGACCGAAGGTGGAGGGAGACTCAACACCTCTAGTCGAGCTGAACTCGACATGAGGTGAGGAACGGACCTTTCTCAACTAAACACCCCTCCTATGAGCCGAGCTCAACTGGAGGTGGAGAAAGCTCAACACCTTAGGTCGAGCTAAACTCGACCGAAGGTGAAGGGAGACTCAACACCTCTAGTCGAGCCGAACTTGACCTGAGGTGGAAGGCAAACCTTTCTCCACTTAACAACCCTCCTGTGAGCCGAGCTCACCTGGAGATGGAGAAAGCTCAACACCTTAGGTCGAATTGAACTTGACCTGAGGTGGAGGAAAACCCAACACCCTTAGTCGAGCCAAACTCGACCTGAGGTGGAAGGCAAACCTTTCTCCACTTAACAACCCTCCTATGAGCCGGGCTCAGCTGGAGGTGGAGAAAGCTCAACACCTTAGGTCGAATTGAACTTGACCTGAGGTGGAGAAAAACTCAACACCCTTAGCCGAGCCAAGCTTGACCTGAGGTGGAAGGCAAACATTTCTCCACTTAACAACCCTCATGTGAGCCGAGCTCACCTGGAGGTGGAGAAAGCTCAACACCTTAGGTCGAATTGAACTTGACCTGAGGTGGAGAAAAACTCAACACCCTTAGCCGAGCCGAGCTCGACCTGAGGTGGAGGAAAACACAACACCATTAGTCGAGCCAAACTCGACCTGAGGTGGAAGACAAACATTTCTCCACTAAACAACCCTCCTATGAGCCGAGCTCAACTGGAGGTGGAGAAAGCTCAACACCTTAGGTCGAGCTAAACTCGACCGAAGGTGGAGGGAGACTCAACACCTCTAGTCAAGCCGAACTCGACCTGAGGTGGAAGGCAAACCTTTCTCCACTTAACAACCCTCCTGTGAGCCGAGCTCACCTGGAGGTGGAGAAAGCTCAACACCTTATGTCGAATTGAACTTGACCTGAGGTGGAGGAAAACACAACACCCTTAGTCGAGCCGAACTCGACTTGAGGTAGAAGGCAAACCTTTCTCCACTTAACAACCCTCCTGTGAGTCGTGCTCACCTGGAGGTGGAGAAAGCTCAACACCTTAGGTCGAATTGAACTTGACCCGAGGTGGAGGAAAACACAACACCCTTAGTCGAGCTGAAATCGACCTGAGGTAGAAGGCAAACCTTTCTCCACTTAACAACCCTCCTGTGAGTCGAGCTCACCTGGAGGTGGAGAAAGCTCAACACCTTAGGTCGAATTGAACTTGACCCGAGGTGGAGGAAAACACAACACCCTTAGTCGAGCCGAACTCGACCTGAGGTAGAAGGCAAACCTTTCTCCACTTAACAACCCTCCTATGAGCCGAGCTCAACTGGAGGTGGAGAAAGCTCAACACCTTAGGTCGAATTGAACTCGACCTGCGGTGGAAGGTGAGAACTCCATACCTACCAGGGAGCCGAGCTCACCTAGAGGGGGAGGGAGCTCCACACCTACCAGGGAGCCGAGCTCACCTGGAGGGGGGGGGGGGGGGGGGGGGGGGGGAACTCCACACCTACCAGGGAGCCGAGCCCACCTGGAGGGGTAGGGAACTAATAATTTCTTGAACTATCCGGGGGCGGAGAACTAGTCCACGTCCCAGGTGCTTACCTTCACCTAGAGGCGGAGGAACTCCACCATCTTATCAAAGCAAATGAGGCAGAGATCCAACCCACGTCTTAGGTGCTTACCTTCACCTAGAGGCGGAGGAACTCCACCATCTTATCAAACCAATTACCCTTTCTGAAATCTTGCCCGCAGCGAGTCGACCCGATGAGCCTCCCATATGCCGGCATTATTGAGCCCGGTGAATGGTCTCTAGTCGGGGATCTTACCGATTGGAGGCAGAAGTACCCGTCCGCGTCCTAGGTGCTTCGCTTACCTGGAGACAGGGGAACCCAACGCCCTCTTAAATCAGTTGGAGGCGGGAGTACCCATCCGCGTCCTAGGTGCTTTGCTTACCTGGAGACAGGGGAACTCGCCGCCCTCCCAATCTAATGGGAGGCGGAGGTATCCACCCGCGTCCTAGGGGCTCAGCTTGCCTGGAGACAGAGGAACTCAGCGCCCTCCTAAATCAGTTGGAGGCGGGAGTACCCTTCCGCGTCCTAGGCGCTTTGCTTACCCGGAGACAGGGGAACTCACCGCCCTCCCAATCTAATGGGAGGCGGAGGTATCCACCTGCGTCTTAGGGGCTCAGCTTGCCTGGAGACAGAGGAACTCAGCGCCCTCCTAAATTAGTTGGAGGCGGGAGTACCCATCCGCGTCCTAGGTGCTTTGCTTACCCGGAGACAGGGGAACTCACCGCCCTCCCAATCTAATGGGAGGAAGAGGTATCCACCCGCGTCCTAGGGGCTCAGCTTGCCTAGAGACAGAGGAACTCGACGCCCTCGTAAATCAGTTGGAGGCGGGAGTACCCATCCGCGTCCTAGGTGCTTTGCTTACCTGGAGACAGGGGAACTCATCGCCCTCCCAATCTAATGGGAGGCGGAGGTATCCACCCGCGTCCTAGGGGCTCAACTTGCCTGGAGACAAAGGAACTCAGCGCCCTCCTAAATCAGTTGGAGGCGGGAGTACCCATCCGCGTCCTAGGTGCTTTGCTTACCCGGAGATAGGAGAACTCACCGCCCTCCCAATCTAATGGGAGGCGGAGGTATCCACCCGCGTCCTAGGGGCTCAGCTTGCCTGGAGATAGAGGAACTCAACGCCCTCCTAAATCAGTTGGAGGCGGGAGTACCCATCCACGTCCTAGGTGCTTTGCTTACCTGGAGACAGGGGAACTCACCGCCCTCCCAATCTAATGAGAGGCGGAGGTATCCACCCGCGTCCTAGGGGCTCAACTTGCCTGGAGACAGAGGAACTCAGCGCCCTCCTAAATCAGCTACCAAGTAGCAAGTCGACCCGTTGAGTCTCCCATATGCCGGCATTACCGAGCCCGAAGAATGGTCTGTAGTCGGGGATCTTATCATAGGTGTTACCTGGAATCTTTTTCATTCATCATCGAGGAGTTACATTTTTATTACAACGCGCCTCTCTGGGCCTGCTTGGTCACATGCACCTTGACTATCTCCTTCATTACTTCCTTCATCTTCTTTATCTTCTTCTCCTTCTCTTTCTCCTGGTCCCTCCTGCTTCCCTGATCAACCTGGAGGCGGAGGACTTGTTCCTGAAACCGATCCACGTAGCTTCCCAGCGTCTCTCCATGCTTCTGTTGAATCAAGAATAGGGACCCCGCCCCCCTCCTCCCCTTCTCTTGTCGACGTGCGCGCTCTGTCTCCATTGGGGATGGCGAGGTAAAGACGGGTGCAGGTGGTGTCGAGCACTCGCTGTGAGGGGGGAGTGCGACCCGCAAGAGTCCCTGGATTGACTTCCTAAACTCCTCGACGTCACCTTTCTTCACGCACTCGCCGGTAGGGGGTGAGTCCCCCAGCTCATCGCTTCCAGCCATGAGACTTGCTCAGAGCTTTCTGAACTAGCTGCTTCCACGCTCACCGCACCATAATGTTGAAACCAGTAACCCGGTTTCGACGTTCGCAAGGGGGATGCAGCTAACCCTTACTTGACCTGAGTGAGACCCTTGACCAGTCACTAAGAGCCAAAGAACCTTGCCCTTGGAGAACACCTAAGTCCATAAACGGACCACTTAAGCTGCAGCGTGGAGGTCCCACCACATACCCGGAAGCTCACAAGGAACTTCCCCTCCCAAGACAATGCTGAGCCTGGGCACCTTGGAGGGCACTAAGGATCACCTCACCGTCCACCTTCCATGACAGGGGTAGGGGAGGGGTAGTGCTTGCTCACACGCGAGGGAGGGGGGTACCAACATCCTTTACCAAGGTGCTCATGGGGGTCTATTTATAGACTTTCCCAAAAATGGACTGCGGATAGCCAAAATCCTGCTATCCGCAATCCGTCCACGATCACGAACGGGCAACGCAGGAGGAGGGGTGAGCGGGACTCGAGGTACCCACTCCCCCTCTTGCCGGAGGTCCATACGAGTCTACTCGAGACCCCACCACCCCCGAGGGGGCGGGCGAGTGGGGAGGGGGGAACCTCCCCCACCCGCCCCCAAGGGGGAGGGCAAGTGGGGAGGGGGGAACCTCCCCCACCCGCCCCCAAGGGGGCTTGGGGGCGGACGAGTGGGGAGGGGGGAACCTCCCCCACCTGCCCCCAAGGGGGCGGGCGAGTGGGGAGGAGGGAGACCTCCCCCACCCGCCCCCAAGGGGGCGGGCGAGTGGGGAGGAGGGGGACCTCCCCCACCCGCCCCCAAGGGGGCGAGCGAGTGGGGAGGGGGGGGGGGGGGACCTCCCCCACCCGCCCCCAAGGGGGCGGGCGAGTGGGGAGGAGGGGGATCTCCCCCACCCTCCCCCAAGGGGGCGGGCGAGTGGGGAAGGGGGAACCTCCCCCACCCGCCCCCAAGGGGGTGGGCGAGTGGGGAGGAGGGGGACCTCCCCCACCCGCCCCCAAGGGGGCGGGCGAGTGGGGAGGTGGGGACCTCCCCCACCCGCCCCCAAGGGGGCGGGCATGTGGGGAGGAGGGGGACCTCCCCCACCCGCCCCCAAGGGGGCGGGCGAGTGGGGAGGGGGGAACCTCCCCCACCCGCCCCCAATGGGGCGGGCGAGTGGGGAGGAGGGGGACCTCCCCCACCCGCCCCCAAGGGGGCGGGCGAGTGGGGAGGTGGGACCTTCTCTCTTTGGTTTTGACCCAAGGTCCGCTGCGTTACGGTCATCTTCTCTACCACGACCTCACCTGCGTCGGGTCACACCGGCTCGGAAAATATGAGGATTGTACAGTGATGGTTATATGCCCATCTTTCACTCAAAATTCAGTGGTGAGGTGATGCTCTTGCCACGAGGTGTGATGACTTTATGCCCACCTATCATTAACATTCAGTGGTGTAATAATGCTCCCACCAAAAGGTGTTGGCTTTAGGCCCACCTATCAATCAGTATTCAGTGATGAGCTGACACTCCAACTAAGAGGTGATGACTTTATGCCTTCCTATAGTGTTGAAAATAGGTTGAGATGAGTATAAGTCTCCATTGATGTTGTGAGGCATTGGTGTGGAAATGGAGGCTGCAAGTGCTAGAACCTAGAAGTTGCTATGTCTAGTGCTAGAACATGTGGTGATGTGATAAGAGGTTGAGGTGATCCATTGGGTGAAGCCATACGTAATGCATTCCTAGGTCCACTCATTTTACTTGTGCAAACCTAGAAGATTGATTGTCATTGAGTCTTCACCATGTTTAGTATAACATATAAATTTTCCCATTTTGGATATATATGTTGCATGTTACTCATGCGTGCTTACAAGTGTGCGGTAAATTGTCCCGGAGTTTGCTAGGATGACTGAGGGAGAGGAGTCGTTATACAGTTTCTATTCAGCTCATAAATGACCCTCATTTCCTCTCACTTGTGTTCTATGCAGGTGTCTCAGCATGCAATGGAGAATAGCAGGCCTAAAGCCCGAATCAGCATACTGGCAGGATAGTTTCCCTTCGTACTTTTTCCATTTCGTCCTGCGAGCTGATGAATAGATTGTATACTTACACCACTTGTTCTTATCATCTTTTGATGTTCAGTCATGATATGATGCAAGGCTTTAAGTCCAAACAATGTTGTATTATTAAATGTAATAGATAGACATTCATAGTTTATAAATTTTGAAATGCTTTTTCCAGTGTTGCTTTATGAGCTTTTGTTCTTTTATCTTTTTATAGCATTTACTTGTGTATGTGATATGATGTGGGGCCCCAGTCAGACCCATATTATATTATATGGATGTGTGCAGTGTTACAAGTTAAGTGAAATGAGAGATCGCTCTAGGAGCCCTTGTGCGCGGTTTATTTTATTCTTCGCAACAATCTTCTTCAAAGGGGAAGACTGCGCCCTCACTCCGCCCTAAAGCATCGACAACGAAGTCATATCGGATTTGATTAATGCGATCTGCAAAACTTTGACCGCAAAAGGAGAGAAATGTGTCATTTTAGAAAAACTGTTTTGAAAATTCATAGCACCTCAACCGTATTTATAAATTTCCTCAACATTAAAGGCATGTCGTAATCTCTGCGGTTAAAACAAACATTTCCGAAGTTTCAAAAAACTTGAAAATGTGTGGGGATCTTGTTTACCCAGAATTCTGCGACTAACTTTATTCATGCCAGGCGGTCAGATTATATAGTAACCGCCTCGACTGCTCGAGATGTTTTAGCAGCCACCTTCAGGAAGAGCACAGACCAGACTTTAGGCTGACTGTCGGACCATGCGGTCAAAGTCCTTTTTATTTTTTTCTTACTATTTGCACACCATGTAACCTCTCATCTCTGCCCGATTCTCCTATACCCCGAGCAACCCATACTTTTGGACCTACCCATTTGGGCAGGCCTCCACTAGTATAAATATGGGTGAACAGTACCCAGAGGGCAAGCTGATTCAAATCCTCAAGCTCGTCACTTGTGGCTGCGGTCTCGAATTTAGTCTCTTCTCGGTCACCTGATTATCGGCTAGACTTTTCTTCTCTTTTGTAACCAAAACTTTTGATCTATAAATTGTCCGCAACAAGTGGTATTCTCCGCTGCGGGTAAGATTGGTCTCGCCGCCCTGCGACCCTCTTTTCTGTGTCTCCTCAGCCAATATTCAAATGAGAAGTAACCAACAGCTCGTGGTCTCTCCCCCGGTGTCCTTTAGCGTGAAGTTGTGGAGATACATTTTGTGTACCAACACTGGTATGCTGGATGGAAGTAGTTAAAATAACTCTAAAGAAAAACTTAAGAATTTTTGCTCTAAGGAAGAACTCAACTAATGTCGATGAAGAATCTCGATGTATGTTGATTTCTCCTCAACATAAGCCCACTTCTTAAGAAAGGATGTCTACGTCGAGGTTACATGAAAGCTTTTACATGAAGTTATGCGCCGAACCCATGTACGTCAACTAGTTGAAATTTATACGTAGATATGTCGACTTCTATACATTGACATATTGATCTTCTTACATCGACTTCTACTTAGAACAAATGTCTAGGGCTCGATGGATATATAAAGACAAACCCCTTTTCAGTTGTCTTTACTCCTTCTTCAAACCTTACATCTTCTCTCTCATTTTTCTTCTCTCCTAACTCTCTTGCAGGTAAGAATGGAGATGAAGATCAATTCAGGCTTTGACTTGGATTTTGATTTATTTTCTAAAGTTGATGACAAATTTAAAGATATCTTGGAATTGTTCATTGATCAAGGGCTGTTGAAACTAATCTCCACTCGATCAAGAAGTCAATCTATAGAGCTATAATTATTCTACTCTTCTATTTATCTTTGCGTTGAAGGAGTTTTGTCTGGAAAGATAAATGATACCCTGGTTAGGGTTATATGCGCAGAGGTCGCGGAAATTTTTGACATACCCGTCGGTTCAGAAGATGATATACTCCCTGAGGATGAGATAGCTGAGGTTCTGAGAACAATGGGATTCATATGGTCCAAGCCCTCAAACATAAAGAAGAAAGAAGTGTCAGAAGGATATCAATTTTTAGCAGATATATATATGGACATGTCTTAATGTACAAGATCATAGCCCATGTTGTCATTCCTTGAGCTTAGCTCCAGGTAATGTGCATTCTCAAAGAAGATAGACTAGGGCAGTAGATAATGAAGCTAATTCAGTATAGACTGAAATCTGTTATTGAAGGATATTGAGCATGGTGCTCCAGAACTCATTTCCATATGTTTAAACCTCTAATGGGATTCACATACCCCCTAGAAAGAGGTTGAATGTGCAGTTATTTACCAGATGGGGCAGAAAAATTAAGCCCAAGGCTATTCCTCCTGTTCAACCATTTGTGGTTATTACACTCACTCCTCTTCCTTCCATTAAATGACATTCTCTACCTTCTCCTCCACTCTTCTCTACTTAGGCTCTTCTTCCGCATGTGAACACCTCAATCTTCCCTTCTTCTCTTGATGATTCTACTATCCATTCAACTTCTCACATCATCATGACAACTTCTCCATCTCATCCTGACATTCTTCCAACTACTACAACACTACCACCTACCACTATTCACCTTATGGTTCCTCCTTTTGAACCCAGGGTATCTACTTATATCGCTGCTCATGTTGACTCTCATACCATTATGTCCACCTTTACCTCCATTTCATCTAAGATGACTAATGAGATGATACAGTTTTCACACCAGTTTTCTACTAGATATCTATTTCTTCGAACACAAATCACATCTCTCTCTACCAAAGTAAATACACTTTCTAAGAAAATAACTTCATCCTCTATCACTAGGAGTTTCTTGATTTCTCTTACTGATATAGTCAAGAAGGGGGAGAAAGTGTGCTCCCCTAGCAACATTCCTAGTGATAAAACTCAGTTTGTTGATCACGGGGTTCATGATGATGATTTTGATGATGATAATGTTGCTATTCTAGATACTAAAGTTGAAGATCATATGGATATAGTCAACATAGATGCTCCACGTTATTTTGTAAATGTATCTGATCACACTGATTCTCAAACTGATGATGATGTACAAGCTTTTGTTGATAATGTAATCAACATTGAGATGACACCTCCATCTCAACAAGATGCTTACCTGTCAATTCCTTAGTGGGAGTCAACAGATGATGCATTAACAACTTTAGTTGATGTTGCTCTCTTACAGGAGGAGTCAACTGTATTTGTTCTTAGTAAAGCAATATCTCAGAGGGAGATTGTTGTGCATTCCTCTCAAGATAGGGATGTAACTCCTTCTGTTTGATCGTGAAGCACCCATAGAGGGGGTGCATAAGGGTTTTAAAAATACTATTAATGTCTTTTCATTTTATGAAACACTTTGAATAATTCACATTGTGATTTACCAACAAAATATTTGTGGTACAAAAGATAAAGATGTGATTTTATTTCATACAAAAGTCGATCTCTATAATGCTAGACATCAATGCGATGAATATAAAACAATTTTTTGTTTTCTATACCGACTCGAACCTCGAACTGGTTAGCTTTAGCCTATATCTCTCTAGATATAACTCAAGCCGCCCCTAGACCTAAAGCTCAGTCTAGTCTCCTAACACAAGGGGCAAATTTCCCCTAAGCCTCACACGAACCTAGTCGCAAACACAACGACAAATTCCTCTCCCTAAGCCTCTCACAGATCTAGTTGCCAACACAAGGAAAAATTCTAACAACATACAAAAGAAAATGTAACCAAAAGATAAAGATAAAAATATGAAAATGAGAAAAACTCCCCTCTAAAGGAACCCTTGATGTTAATGTCATTTCTCTTGCAAAGGTTCGATCTTTGTTGCTTGTAAGTCATTCTCTTCAATGTCCTTCATATCCTTGCAACTCTTCCGCTTGATATGAGTTTATTACGACAAGATGAATCCATGTGAATGTTGAGAGAAGGCGTCTTTGATCATCATTTGGTAGTAGCCTTCAATCTTCTTTCATGATAAACTCTTGATCTCCCTTGATGAAATATCTCTTGTGTAGGAAGGACCCCTCCAATCCCTCTAGACAGCTAGGGTGAGCATCTCTTCAAAGTTTTGTATAAAAATCCTTAGAGGAAGTCAAGTTTGCGTTATTTAAATAGAGATTTTAATGTGCAAGGAGCTACCATGGCTCCATGGTTGACAGTAGCTTTGGCGGTAGCACGCAGTCTTCAATTTCCTACTTTATATGCTCTTCAATTTAATTGCAATGGCTGTCATCTTTGGAATAATTATTTCCCCACAGTAATGTGATAACTCCTTGCCCCTAAAATGAGATTGCATGCTCCTTTTGGATCCTTAATCATATTGTGATTGATGGGATTGCCTAATAATTACCGCCGTATGATAAGTCCTATTGCGGCATAGTAAGGCTTTACCAAAAAAGCTTTGTGCTCCCGCCAGAAATTGATCTTTTTCTTTATTTGGCTTTCAATTAGCAGATGATTGGCGAGGTTGTCTAAAGATGCCGCCGCACGATATGTCCCATCAATGCACGGTAGTTATTTCCTTTATGATCTCTCATCTCCTGCCATGTCTCCTTCAAAGTGTCTTTTCCCATCTGTCCATCTGGAATGACTACAAACACTCGCGGTAGCAGCTGTCGTTGAGTGATAGTGATCATTTTAATCCTTCTTCTACTTTGATCATCCAAAACAAATTTCTTTTTTACTTGTCTCTATTATACATGTATAGCATGCACACTATAAAAAAGTGCAGAGTTGATCTAATACACATAAGGATTTGTTATTCTCAAACTAAGAGATGCGGAACATATGTTCCAAAAAACTCACCCTTTTGATAATAATAATTCCCATAATGAGAAATCAATCATTAATACTAGTGCTTTGTTTATGGTAGTGCGTGGTGAGTGTTAATAATGAAAATAGGTTTGTAGAATGATTACATTCATGTCAGAATGTATGCTCCCCCTACATATGTGCTCCCACTACATATAGTGGTTTATAATTCTACTCTCCCTAGATTTCTCAAGTTATTCTCCCCCTTTTGGTATTATCAAAAGAGGTTAGAGGTGAGTTTATTCATGAAATTTAGTTTCACCCTTTTATTCATGAAATAAAGGACCACTTGTCTTAAAGATAATCATGATTGAGTGAAATGTGTGTATATAGCGAAACAATAGTCATGAAAATATTGTAAGATAAGGGAAATACACATATATAATATAAACATGAAATCATCAACAACACAATTTAATCTCCCCTTTTTAAAAAAAGATAATCTTGTTGAACCATAGAAATATTCATGAATGATAATGAAAAATGTGATTTACATATATAAAGACAATGCATAGAAAGGGAAATACACGCACAAGAGCACAACATAAAGAGATAAGTGTGATAAACCAGCGATCATACATATGATGAAGTTTAATGAAGGCAATGACAGACATGAAAAGTATAATATGATAAGTGATTACTTATAATGGAAAAAATGTGATTAGTGATGTCATCATAGCCATATGATTGAAACGAGTAAGAATGTACAAAAATATAATATCAAGTGAGTCTAAAATTAAGGCTTGAAAATTGAGATGATTATACAGATTAACATTTTAGTGCATAGATCAAAAAATTTTGCGTTATACGACAATTTCATAATATAGGGATTAGAATTTATAGACCAAGAGATGATGTTCATATATTTGTTTTGATTTTTTTAAAATTTGTTATATTTGAAATTTACTTTTCCAAGCATGAAAGATATAACTATAAAGAGATTAAAGCAATCCAATGCTATTTGCAATTCAATCTTTAACAAACATTGTAGAGTTTATGCTTAGTTATCTAGTACATTTACTCATTTATGTAGAGAGTTATGTATTTGTACTTATGTGTCCAATTCTCATGAGTGGAAGATTTATGAAAGACAATAATGTGTATAATATGTGATTTGATAATGTATACATAGGCAATAATTAAGACATACGCGGGGCTTAATGTAATGTACATAATATCATCAAAATGCAAAGTAAAAATTACTTCCACTAATTTTAATGCAAAATAAAGTAGGACAACTATCAAGGCGCATGCTTCACACACACGATTCTCATTAAGACTTATTAGGGGGCGAAGTATTGTTTGGTGTATCACATAACATTATTTTGAATTTGGCTTTGGTGATTTGGTGTACTAAAGAGAAGTAAAACTATGTGGTGTGTTTATAATTTTTTTGCACAAGAAACTTTATAAGTCATTCCAAGGTGATCAACCTCACAATATTTATGAAGACTTATCAGGAGGAGGAGTGTTTGGTGGAGTTATCTTTGTCCTTTATTTTTTTTAGTGACAAAGCTCTATGAATTCACTTGTATATAAACATTCATTTTGTTTCTCAACCACACTTCTCTAATGTGAGTGCATGAATGGTGTGTATATAATTTTAATTGTGCATATTAACTTGTTATTCCATTACACCACATATATGCATGAACAAGATTATAAGCAAATGTGGCAAAATATGTGAGTGTGAGAATTATTATCTAACATAAACCATCACTCAAACTTAGAGGTATACTAAGCATTAATACATAAGATTTCTATATATGATTTTCATCATAAATTTACAAGATGTGAAAAGCATGAATAACCAAAGTAATGTTCAAGAAAGTCTGAAGATGAAATCACCCATTATAAAGACTCATTAAATGTAATATTTATTCATGCTTGACTTGAGCAATGTAATTCATGTAGTTTTTATTGTTTTTTATTTTTATAGAGAAACGACATAAGAAATTCAGAGAAAACATATTTTTGTGTTTTGAAATTTTCTAATTTATTTTTGAATTTTCTAAGAAGAAAAGGAAAACATTAAGATTTTTTTGCTGAAAACACTGAAATCTTTTTCGTATAAATCAGTAAAAAAATATTCCATGACGGCAAAATAAAATAAATCTAGTGAGATTTAAGAAAATGAAAATATTAGGCTATTGCCAGTGGTAACATTTACCGTCGGGCTGTAGCATACTGAGATTTGCAATTTTGTAGAAAAATCATGTTTTTCAAATAATTTCGTTTCCGATTTGTATGTATTTTAGGTGTCCATTATAAGGAGTACTTAATGCAGGAAAGAAAACATAAATAAGTAAACAGTTGCATATTTTAAATTTTGACCTAAGGAGTTTAGTAAAAGGTTCATGTGTTTTCCATGATTATGAATTCTCAAAAAATGAATTAGTACCAATGATAAAATCAATCATGTCAAGAGATTTAAAATAACATTGAAGAAAGATGTCATAAAGAGTGCATGCAATAAATATAATATATGTATGCTCAAGACCAAACTACCCCAAATACACATCAACACAATAACCCCGAACTAAGTGACAGATGGGCATGAGGAGTTGCACACATGTCGTAGGTTGGGATGTGAGTCCCATATGCATACATAAAAGGTCGCTCAACCTAACACTCTTTCCCCCAGTGCCTCCCAAGGACCATTGGAACCCTCCCCGATTAAGGACAAGACATGACTTATAGGTTGGCACCTCTAATGCATGCACACAACCCTATACCCCCGCTATTGTGAGGCCCATAATATGAGGAAGTAATAACAAACATACTAGTCATTAATCAGTGCATGACACACCAACCATAACTTTAATGTATGGTGAATTTTAGGACTACTAATTATAATGGAGATTACTATTCTAAAGTCATTAAAAATTACTCATGCATACTTCCAAAGACATAGGCATTGTTATTTTCAAATTTCAACACTCAAATGTTAATGTAGCATAACATGACATTTGAGTCAAGATGACAATATGCAATGTTATGGCATATAAGATCAAGTTAAGTTGGAGTTTATGTTACATGTATTCAAGATAGAGTTTTAATATAACTTTTATAGACATAGAATTGATAGAAGTGATTAATCATTGGGTTTGTTTTGAGAAGTACATGATTAATTCTAGAGTCATGATAGAGAATGAGATACTTGCAATCACAAGACATAATACATTCATATAATGATATAGATACCCAATCATGATAAGATTGGTGGAATCCATGAATACATATCTAAATGTAAGTGTGAAATGAAAAAAAATCATGCTTTAATAGTGAAGCTCAACATACATGATAAATATAACACAAATGTAAATAAACTAAACACATAAGATTTTGAGAGCCAATGATAACTGTACCCATTATAACATTAAACCTAAGTGAGAGAAATAATTGATTTTCTGATTCATTATGATCGATATATGATAAACCTAGAATTATGACACGTGATAAGAGACAATCAAGCATAAGATATCAAACATTCATAATCATGAGATTAATGATCTACAATAATGAATGTCAAGTAAAATATGGTCATTCGTATTCATCCTATTCAATTTATTATGATGCTTGCTTATGCAAGGTGAATGTATCATAAAACATCAAATATCGGATGTTCTCATGAAACATATTAGCTGTACACTAAAATCTTTAACAATGAGGAGACAAAAGTGTAGTGTAGCTATTTCAGAGAGCTATCGCCTGGTGGTAGGAGATACCACCGGTAGTAACAGTGAAAACACAAAACATGCACATAACAATTTATAGTAAAAATATGTGAGTTTTAATACGTATAATATGTGTTCCTCGTGCAGATGTGAGCATCCAAGATGGTTTAATAGAAAGAAAGATAAACGCACACAAAAAATACAAAAACAAGGAAATAAAAAGTAGTCATTTTTTGGATTTGACTAGGGAGCAAAAAGAGTTTGATAGAAATCAACCAGACCATGATGAGAATCTCCCTAGCCAATCAATAATCTCAAGGTATATGAAGACACGATTTGGGAACCCATATAGATTCAAAAGTTTTGGATAATAAAATTTTGGGAACCCAAATTTGGTGAGAAGTGCAAAGTGTAGATTTAACCTTACAACAAGATGATGTATTCACAAATTTGGAGCATACAATGCACTTAATGTAAGACGTACTACTTGTATATTGGTTTATATTTGTAGCACTAGTAGAGGTCTTGCATAAACCACTTGATAAACTAAACATAAAGGATTTTCCCTTGAATTTTTATGAACAAATGATTTTAGTGAATCTAATTTATTAGTGAGAATATTATTTCATTATTCAATGATTCACTATGCTCATTAGTAATAACAAGATCTTTTTCAAACACCTTGAACTTTTCTTTGAGTTCATTACAATTAATACAAGGTATAAAATTTTCAAGTGTTGAGCATGAGGGAGATAAAATAGCATGCACATCAATATTGAATTTCTCATCAAGTTTTGCTTTTAAAGTTGTGTTTTCTAAATGTAATCTAGAATTTTTTTTAAATTTTTTAATTTCACGTCTAGCAAAATCAAGTGCACAAGATGTAGAAATTGATTTAGATCCAATAAGGAAAGATTTATTTATTCTTATAGTGCTATCAGATGAAACATTATTTAAAGAATGTGATGCACAACCGGTTTCCCTTCTACTTGATGTGCTCTTCATAGAGTCTCCTGAGCAAGAAATATCTTGAATACTTATGCAAGTATGTAGACTCTCCAATTTTTGTAATTGTTCGATGCCTATAGATGAAGAATCATAAGTTTCTTCAAGATATTTCAAAATCTCATAAGTAGTGCTAAAAGATTGTATATGTTTAAATATATTTTTATCAATACCACAGAATAAACAATTCATAGCCTTAACATTTAAAATACATTCATTTTTCTCAATTTCATTATAATCAATTGCAGGCTTAGAAATTATAATATTGTTCTTTAAAATAGATGATGTAATATACTTATTAATAGTTATATTCCACACATCAATATCAATTGAAATAAGAACAATTTTCATTAAATCTTTCCATTTAGAATAATGACTTCCAGAGAAGAATGAAGGAATTAATATAGACTTATCTTCACTATTCATCAATTCTCTAAGGGTCGCCATCTAACACTTTAGGTTGTTAAGCCTAAGACGAGTAACCTTCCTTTGATACCACTTGTTGGATTGTGAAGCACCATTAGAGGGGGGTGGGGTGAATAAAGTTTTAAAAAATTCTTTTAAAATCTTTTCAATTTATGAAACACTTGGAATAATTCACCTTGGATTTACCAATAAAATATTTGTAGTACAAAAATTAAAGACGTAATTTTATTTCATACAATAGTGATTGCAAAATTTGATCTCTATAATGCTAGAAATCAAGGCGATGAATCTAAAAAAAAATTTATACCAACTCGCACCTCGAACCGGTTGGCTTTAGATTATCTCTCTCTATATGTATATGCCTCAAGTCGCCCCTAGACATAAACCTCAGTTCAGTCGCCTAACACAAGAAGCAAATTCCCCCTAAGCCTCACATGGACTTACTCGCCAACACAATGGGGAATTCCTTTCCCTAAGCATCACATGGACCTAGTTGCTATGTGATAAAGGACTAAATGTGTTATTTTAATCTTCTGCAAATCCTTGCAAAATTATAAATGCCAAAACTAATGAAGAACTACTCACTACACATAGATCTCATACCGTAAATATTATTGCCTTCAATGAACTTTCCCAATCTTCAATGAAATGTTTAATTGCCAAAAATAAGGAATTATATCTTTAGCATATGCGACTTGTTCATTCTGGCACCAAGTTAATCTTACAATTATCAAAAGATAAAATAATTAGAGGACTACCAACACTTAATTATAATTCATCTTCACTTTGCACACCATGCCAAAAGGAAAAATTCTCTAGATCTTCTTTTAAGAGCCAAAATGAAATTTCTGCCACCAGACCACTTCAATTAATTCATATGTATCTCTTTGGTCCAGTTAGCACTTCTAGTCTAAGTGGAAGAAAATATACTTATGTACAAATTGATGATTTTTCTAGATTATGTTGGACTATTTTTCTCACTTTTAAATCTGACGCCTTCTTTGACTTCTCTAAATTATGCAAATGTATTCAAAATGAATTTGATTTAAAAATAAATTGCATATACTCAGATCATGGAGGTGAATTTGAAAACAAAAAATTTCTTCTTTTTGTGATAGTCAAGGTATTAAGCATGAATTTTTCGCTCCACGCACATCACAATAAAATGGTGTAATGGAGAGGGAAAATAATACCCTTTAAGAACTAGCACACATTATGCTTTCTGAATATGGATTACCTAGACATTTTGGGCCAAAGCCGTTAGCACTGCATGCCATGTTATCAATCGAGTTATGCTTTACTAAATCTTAAAACTAAGTCCTTGTGAACATTACTATCAAAAGAAGTTTAATGTATCTAATTTTCATGTCTTTAGATGTAAATGCTTTCTTTTAAACACTAAAGATAACTTAAGTAAATTTGATGAAAAATGTGATGAAGGTATTTTCATTGGATATTCTTCAACTAGTAGGGCATGTAGAGTCTATAATAAAAGAACAAAAATAGTTAAAGAATCAATTCATGTTAGATTTAATGAGTTTGTCTCTTGTGTAGATTTTATTGGCAATACGTTAAATGAAGAGGATCATATTTCCATCATGGAGCTTGTTATGATGAACCACTTAGGTGGCGTTTGGTTGGGCAGATTGCATGTGGTGCGGTTGCCAAAAAATAGAGTTTTGAAGAAAAGCGACATTTGGTTCGGCTTAGGGCTAAAAAGCCGTTTATTTGCTTCCACCATTTTTTATAACCTTCCAACCGCGCTGTAAAGCCTCGTCCAGCCGCAACATTTCTGCGTTTCTTCCCCGATACCCTAACCTCGCACGGCGATCTCTTCTCCTCTCTCGAGTGGCGATTTCTCCTCCCACATTGACGTCGACCTTGACGACGATCTTCTTTGACTCCGCCACCCTTGGTTTCGCCGGCATCGCCTCTTACATTTGGACCTATATAACCGATGATTTCTGCTCCTGTTTCTCCCTCTCCTCCGACACTGATCTTCTTCGACTTTGGGTAATCACTCCATTTCTTTAGGTTTAGATTATTCTTTTTATGGATTCACGTGTGTGTGGCTGCTATGTGTGTGTGTCTGCTATATGTATGTGTACGGCTATGAATGCCATACAAAACCCCCTCCCTCTGATGATATGATGTTATGTGTATTTGTATTGATGTTCTATATACAACAACCAAACAATAACCCCCTTATGTGACCTACCACACATTTTAATAAAGAGGGTTGGAGTAATCTGATGAAATTTTTTGAAGAACCGGCTGGAAAAAATATGATAAAGTCCAATTTAAGAATAAATGGAATCATTTGAAGAAAGAGTGGAAATTATGGATATAGTTGAAATGTGGTGAGACCGATTTGGGTTGGAACGCATCAAGAAAGACTATAGAAGTGTATGTATGCATCTGGCTATCCTATACAAAAAGGATATTTGAAACCATATCAAGATACAAGATATCATCTGCCAGACTTTGCCCATGGTGGTCGTCGAGCAAAAGGATGTTGAGAGATGTTCAATCACACACATTCATCACTTATAAGTGTGATTGAATGATCATTCAGCGTTTGGAAGAAAAAGTGGGCCATACTGTGAGACATGTGTAAGATCCCCCTCCTCCTTACCAGAGAGTTTCCGGATCTTATGCCCAGAATCACCGTCTTACGGTGACTCTAACTCACAGGTTAGATGTAACTGCTCAACGCCGATCCTGCCGGCTAGTTCGATCATATCATAGGCCAATGTTACAAGAAAGAATAACTAGCAAATATGACAAGTCCACAACCACACACACAGGAACACACACACACACACACACACACATATATATATATATATCTTTAACTACTATATACAAGAACTTGTAGTTGGTGCAACATTCAAAATTGCCAAATATTGCCTCATTCTTTTACTCCAACAACTTAACATATATTATGAAAAAATAGAAATTCATAAAATATAATGGCTATTTGTGCAATTACATTATATCCCTATAATAAAAATAATAATGGAAATTCATAAAATCCAAAAGATTTTTAGTTGACCTACTATGACAGGTAATCATTAGACCTCCTAGACCTACTTTAAAATGATTTTTTGTTAAAATATAAATGTTTTTGAAAAAAACAATTATAAAATATTAATTAAATTTTTTGTGTGGTCATTTTGAGTACTCATATGTATATGTTATGGGCGCAACCGACTTGATGTGGGCGCAACCCGGAGCGTCATGGGCGTAGCCCGCCGTCGCAGGTCGGGTACTATCGCGCTTAGCCGGGGGGGACAAAGCCCGCCGTCGCCGGTCGGGTACTGTCACGCTTGGCAGTATGGGTGGATCCCCGTGCCTATCACTCGTATATAGGGTTATATATATAGAGCTTGGCCGGGGGTGGACGAAGCCAGTCATCGTCGATTCGGTACTGTCGCACTTGGCAGTAGGGGCGGAGCTCCATTCCTGTCACTCGTATACATATAATATATATAATGCGAATAGTCCACAATGAGAACAAAATGAAGAGTGCGAGGGCTTAATTCCGATACAAATCCAAAAGTAAATAACAATACAATCTCTCACACTACACACTACGGAAGTTAGTCAAAATACTCTCAACAATCTGTCATCATTTGGTAGTAGTGATGTGTGACATCTGCTCCTTATGGTCTGCCGTCTTGTCCTGCCTGACGTACTGCGGCTCCTACTCCTTAATCTCTCGGTGTTACGACCACATGGTCCACATCCGACCGTTAGTCAAAAAGATTAAGCCATTTTTTCCTTGCCTCCCCCCACGAATCCTAGGTACGGAGTGGGAGGACGAAGCGGAGGACATATAGGGGTAAAAGAAAGAGCAAGTGACATGAAGTATACATCAACATATATGAATAATTGAGTAGTAGGTACAACATCAATAAGTACTAAGTGAGCAGCAATAACTAAATGCAGCGTAAGTAAAAGTAATGAGTAAACTATACGTTATCATCTAGAGTACCTTAACTTATATGAATGCCCATACAAACTTATAAGTTAAGATTTCCAAAATTGTAACTTATCATATAAAATAGCTCATACTAATTTATATGATAAGGATCTGCAAGTGCGTTTTCCTATAGTATATATGTATGTTATGTTATGTTATGTTCATATAGTGCAACTCACTCACACAGATCTGCACGCACAGGCCTTTTATTCCCTCTTTTCGGAGGTAGCAAACCTCTCAGGTGTTGAAACCTAGTTTTTCGCATCCCTTTGATTTGAGAATAACTAATCCTGTTTGTATTTGATTGTGGCAGTCATTGTGTTTTTAGCATGAATGCTTGAACAGATATGACACTAGGATGCTACATTATTGGTCTGGACCTGCCCATAAGCTAAAAAGTAGAATGATGTCTAACGTCAGGCGTTAGGACTTAACGTCGGCATTGAATCCCATTCCCATAAAGACAAATATGGCAAGGAGGGAAGCTGTCGTGATTGAAGGAGCGCTTTAGGAATAATTTGACCTAACGTCAGCGTTAGCCTCAACGCCAATGTTAGGGTTGCCTAAAATGAATGTTTCCTAAAGTGCAGTATCTCCTTCCTATTTTGAAGATCCGAGCCATCAAAACATTTCTATACTGGGTCAACGCCAGACGTTAGCCTTAACGCCAACATTAACTTCCGGTCCTATAAATAGGTGGATTTCGTCTTCTTCAACTACTGATCATATAGAGCCCTATTCCAACACTTCTGAAACTTTGCAAGGGCCATATTTTTCCAGACCACCATCTCCAACACAAATTCAAGAGAAGAATTCAAGGAGGATCAGATCGATGCTTACACAATGCGAAGAACCCACGCTTCAACTTCGACGATATTCAGTGAGCCTTCACCATCTCCAGAATTCTTCTTAGGGAGTTTTTATTTGTGTTTTTGTATTTTTGGTTGTAACTCTTTTATTATAATCGTGGAGTAAATTCGCCTCGTGTTGGCGACTAGGTCTGGGTAGGACTTTGGGAGGAATTTGCCTCGTGTTGACGACTAGGTCTAGGGAGTAGATCTAGGGGGTGCTCGAGGCCTTTCTGTGGATAGAATGGCTAGAGCGGTTGAGGCCGTATCTGAGGAGAGATCGGCTAAAGCCGACCGGTTCTTAGTGAGAAGAGTCGGTATAGAAAACAAAAAGAGTATTTCATATTTCGCCTTGGATTTCTAGTGTCATAGAAATCAGATTTTGTAACCAAATTTTATTAATGATAATCATGTCTTTTTCCATTTAATAAAATTGATTTACTCCTCTTTGTTTTTGATTCACTCTTATTCAAATAAAATATCAAAAGTTTTCAATAAAAACTTGAAGTTTTCTAAAACCCTTATTCACCCCTCTAAGGGCGCCTCAAGATCCAGCAAGTGGCATCAGAGCTAGGTTTATTCCAAACGGTCTAACAGCCAGGAATAATGATATCTCATGATCTCGCTTCTACTAGTGGGGAAATTTTTTATGATGAAGAAAAACCTCTTGCACCACTTTTATTTGAAGGGAGAAATAATAAAGGGTGGAAAATTTAATGGAAAAGTTTATTTAAACTTTAGATATCGAAGCGTGGAATATAACAATAGTAAAACCAGCGGATGAAACAAATAAAAATGAACGTCACCTAAATGCAAAGGTCTTGAATAGTATTTTTTGTGCCTTATCTCAAGAAATTTTTAAATTGATATATTGTTTTTCTAGTGCATACAAAGTATGGAAATTTCTTGAAGAAATGTATGATCTTCCTCTCACAGGTATGGAACAAACGTGAGAAGTTGAGAACATACAAGCCTGCACAAATGGTTAATAAATCACTTCTCATGATAGATCTATAAAGTGCACTTGAAGTGGAGAAGAAATCTTATCTTTGGAAAAGGAGTGCCAAAAATATGTCTAAGAAACTATATGTTCAAAGCTTGCCGCTTCTGATTGCAATGTAAGGAAATCAAAGTCTTCTCTTTTTGTGATAAATTCAATTTCCACATTACATATGCTACAAGTAACTAAACGTAAAATTAAGAAAATAAAAATTGCTAATAAAAGTTTACATTTAGAAAACAAAAGGTTACAAGCTAATGTTAATTTAAAATATAATTTTGATGTGGCTTCTCCATCTTGCTCTCAAATTGAAATCTCAAATCCTTGTTTTGATTGTAATGATATTAAAGAAAAATTTAAGGATTTCAAAAAAGAACTTTTAAATGCAAAAGAACATAATGAAAAATTATATTTAGAAAATTCATCTTTGAAAGGTGATTGTGCTACGTGCCAAAGTTATAAAATTGAAATCAAGGAGATGGATGAAACATTTGAGGAATTAAGAAATGACAATCAAACTCACATTACTTTATTGTCACCACTCTTAAAAATAACACAATTGCTTATAATAAAGCAAGACATAATCTCAAAGCTAAGAATTATGAATTAGAAACTAAAATCAACTCTCTTAAGGAAATCATAAAGAAAAACTCTCGAAACATACATTCACAATCTCATGAAAAATTCAAAAGCAAGTTGACTATGAATTTTCTTAATTTGACTAAGCCAAACAAAGGAAATAAAAAACATCAAAAGACTGCAAATGAAATTTCAAAACACTATCATCACCATCATTTACAATATCAATCCTCTCCTAACATTAAATTAAACGAAAACAAATTTCTCTTTAATAATAAATTCAAAAGTCATTTTATCCAAACTTTCAAGTAAATGACTATGGAAATTTGAAAAATAAAAATAATGTTTTTCCAAGATATGAATGGAGACCCATACTTAAGAATGACACACTAATGTCAAATGAAAGGGTCCATTCATCCTTGTCTCCCCAAAAGCCATCTTGATATATTTGGCTACCCAAAGGAACCATCCCATAAGGTCCTCTTTGGATACCTAAATCTTTTAGTCATCAGGTATCATCAAATGCATGAAGTAGAATCCTTTCAAAATGAAATAAATAAGTTTCTACTTCATGATATGCTTTAATGTATCTTTTATTTTTCCTTTTGTTTTCTTAGTTTTTAGGCTATCAGGTCATGGTCATCATATATATTATTAGAAATGTGATTTTATCTCTTAAAAGTTAACTAGTTTATAAATCAAATTAATCAAAATTCAAAGTCATATTTTAGTTTGATGACCTACCTATCTTTCCTTAAATTCATTACCTTTAAATATTTTATATTATCCATATAAATCTAAGTCTAAACTTGTTGTGAGATTTTTATTTAGATTAATAAAAACATAAACTTCAATTTCTCTCTTTCGAAAATTTTCGAGTCTAGAAATTTTAAATCTTGAAGTTTGGATAGCAACCAATAACACTTAAATATCTTAAGAAAGGAAGGTTTGCGATGTCACCCCATCACATCTCCTAGTACCGATGCGAATCCTTCTTAGGGTAGACCTCGGGAAGTCCAAGATCCACTCTAAATTGCTAAGTCCGACTAAAGCCTAGCAAAGATCAAATTAATTATAGACTCAAGTGTGCTCTTGCAATAATCGAAAAAGGGAAATTATCATTATCTTGCCTTCCAAGAAGTTTACATATTCGTTTTTAAAAATAAAAACAAAAAGTCATATCAATACTTTTCAATATCTCTTATCTTACCAATGACATTCATTAAATAACTTGAATACTAAAATTTGATAAGCTAATACAGTTTTTAAAATAAGTCGTGCTGAATTTCTTTTATCCTTATAAAGACAATGTAACGTGATTATATCCACTACAGATTATATGGAAATCTATTAAAGCAGTAAAATCGTAATTATGAAAACCTGAACAAAGCCAAAACACAGTACACACAGTAGATAAAAATAAGAAAACTCTAAAAATCATGATAACTGCTAACGCTGGGCGCAAGTGTTAACGCCAAGCGTTTGACTTAATTGTCCAAATGATAAAATTAATATTATTACATAAAAAAGAAACTCCCTAAAACTCTCTACTCTTATTAATAGAGTTCGTTCCCTCAGTACTAGAAATTCCTTGATCCCTTGACCTTCCAGTACGGTGAGTCGAGTGGTGTGGTGGATCCTCCACGGGAACATCCCACTCCCTCTCTTCTGCCGGTATCGACTTCAACTTCAAGGCCTTGACCATATACCACATTATCCTCTCCATTTATGACATAACATATCACGTTCTCCCTGAATTTCTCAAACGACTCCTGATGGTCCTGACTCGTTTCACGAAGTGAGACCCCTCGTAGAAGGGGTGGTCAAGAAGATGATGGTATATCTCATGGCTGAAGAACTTGAATGGTTGAAGTCGAATAATGCTCCGGGACAAGATCGTTAATATAGTTTCTTCTGATTATGTATTCATACTTTTTCGTCACCACCCATTGTATAAGTCCACCTAAGGGAAGAGTGTTAAGACAAGACCTTCTCGGATCCTTCAACTTGAATGTATTCTGAATCTGTGATAGTAAAAGATCTGCCACATCAAAACCTTCTTCCTATATAATACGATAAGTAACAATACTAAGCTGAGCAGTGATCTTCTTAGTGTGAACTTCAACATTATGGTGTGATGTAAAATGTCATGAATTATGAATGCTTCCTCCTTAAGTGAAGAAACATCGGTAATCTTCTATCTACTCTCCTTCCCATGAAAACCATATTCACCCGTGTCCAGTCACGCTCTGCCAGATACTTCTCCACCACATCAAGACGATTCTCACTCTCCATTTATCCAAACTCATTCCTCAAATCATCATGAGTGATCGTAACAACTTCATATTATATCATAGAACTTACTCCTCCATTGAGCTCTATCTCCGACGAATCAAATAAATTGTTATAAAACTCCCAAACAAAATCTGTAGAGAAACAATCTTAAAGTGCACGGAGTGCCTCTGAGAATCCTCTAGAGGGGGGGGGGGGGGGTGAATAGAGATTTAAAAATATTCCTATTATAGTTGTGCAAATACAATAACCTAAGTATTATGCTTCACCAAGATATATCCCAGAATAAAATATCTGCAGTTAAGTAATGAAATAAAAGACAGTAATTGAAATCTAATCTATGAGGGACAACATAGAAAAGCAATCCAGAAGACACACAAAATTTTTATAGAGGTTCCCCAAAATGTGGGTACTACCCTCTTCTACCACCTGGTAGGGATGCACCCCTGTACTTGAGTCTTTTGGTAAGGAGATTCTTAGAACCATTGATCTTTTGACAAGGAGATCATGAACCACCAGATCTTTTGATAAGGAGATCTTGAACCACCAGAATTTTTGATCAGGAGATCTTGAACCACTAAATCCTTTGAAGAGGGATTAATAAAACTCTTTTACAGTTGGAAAAACGAAGGAGAAAGAAAGAGGGAGAGGAAAGATTCAGAAATCTGTCTTTCAGATTTCTGTAACAATAATCCTAAGTTGTTGTTTGAGTGCTCTCCAGGATTTGTATATGATTAACCCTAGCTTTTGATAGTGATGATTGCTAGAGCTGTTAAGCTTTTGATCCTTCTGCTTCCTGCTCTTAAAATAGAACTGCTGCTATATGATTTTGATGAAGAAGCAACAACTGTTGACGCTGAGCAGAGTATATCCTTTTTCTTTTTCTTTCTTTCCTGTATGTTGTCTATTAGGGTTCCTGAGGGAGGAAGAAGAGCAATGCATCAATAGAACATTGTGGCCGATTGTGATAAGTGAAAGTGCGCAGTGTGCCTCTGAGAATCCTCTAGAGGGGGGGGGGGTGAATAGATATTTAAATTTATTTCTATCCTAACTGTGAAAATAATAAACTTAACTAAGGATTTATGCTCAACAAGAACACAAGCAGAATAAATATGATGCAGGAAATAAATGCAGAATAGAAAGAACTTGGGACAACACAGAAAATTAACAACCAGAAGACACACAAAATTTTTTATAAAGGTTCCCGAAAATGTGGGTACTCCCTTTTTCTACCACCTGGTAGGGATGCACCACTGTGCCTGAGTCTTTTGGTAAGGAGACTCTTAGAACCACTGATCTTTTGACAAGGAGATCATGAACCACCAGATCTTTTGATAAGGAGATCTTGAACCACCAGATCTTTTGGTAAGGAGATCTTGAACCACTGAATCCTTTGAAGAGGGATTAATACAACTCTTTTATAGAATGAGAAAGAAAGAGAAGGAAGTAAGTTGCAGGAATTCTGTTTTCAGAATTCTTGAGAAGACTGTATGAAGAACAATCTATTAGATGTCCCACTAGATCTGCTCTTGATTAACCCCTGCTTTAGATAGTGATGAATTGTAGGTGCTTTGTATGTCAGATCCTTTCTACTTCTGCTGATTGAGATCAGGCTGCTAAGAGATTGCGATGAAGAGCAACATTCAGATCCTCTGTTCTATTAGATGAAGAATGGCAGAGCTTTCTTTTCTTTTCTCTTTATTTGTGTTAGGGTTCCTGAGAGAGGGAGAAGAAGAGGAAGCCCTAGCAAGAAGAAGAACATCAGATTGTGATTAATGCTCTATATATTTATGTCTTCTCTTTTCTTTTTATTCTCTCTATTCAATTTCAAATTTCTTTCCCTTTCTGGTATGCCCTGTAAAGGTAATCTACCAATGACATTCTTTTTCTTTCCACTTTAATCCTCGGCCTGTCCATCTACTAGGAATATGGTTCTAAGAAACCTTGTTGTCTCCTTCTTTAATGCTCCTTTCTATTTCAGGCAATTATTAAGCCGTTGGGGAACGGTCTTGAAGGATGTGGGCCATGAAAAGAAGGATCAGAGAGACAGCTGAAAAGATATAATTTTACAGACTGTATTCGACGCAGCGTCGAATTCATTTCTTCTCTTATCGACGCAACTTCGAGTTCTTGTAGAAGTAGCTTCGATTTCATCTCTACTCTGATTGAACTCTGCTAGTCAATGTTGCGTCGACATCTTATCGATGTGTATGTCGAGTTGATCTGCCTGGCTCTGAACTTCATCTTTTGCGTTGAGATGAAGTCGACGCTGTGTCGACTTTAGATGGCTTCGACAGATAACCTCTTCCGCGTCGAGTTGAAGTAGAAGCCGCGTCAACTTCACTAGTTACTCCGACAAGTCCCTGACCTCTACGTCGATATCTATTCGACGTAACGTCAACTTGAGTTACTTTGACAGAAAGGTCGAACCACTTGGACTTCTAGTCAGAGCAGCGTCGATATGGATTCGATGTTGCGTCGAATTCTATTCGACGCAAATGTTAACTTAGCCCAATTTTGCTTCCCTTAATCTGGTCCTGACACCCTATGTTGAGTGTGATATCCTAAAACATCTAATGACTAGAATACCCTCACTATATAATGAGTACCTCAATCATAGTAGCTAAAATCTCTTTCATATAATTTGTTAAGTTAAATCAAGGGTTTTTCCCAACAATCTCCCCCTATTTATCTTAACAAATTTTACAGATTGAATAAAGTGATTTTAAATATTCTTTTGTATAAACAATAGTACATTCATTATAACAAAGACATAATATAGGACATACTGAAATCATATGCAGTTCCATTTACTTGACAGGCAGTAAAGTTGTATAACATTGTTCTTCCTGGAATATATTTGTGTTCAAAATGAATAATCATAGAATACCTTCATAGAAATTTAGGAATCCTTGTCAGGGGTCTTTCTTTTTCTTGAGAATACTTTTGATAAGACTTGCTTCATTTCAACTTTTGGAGGCACATCATCATCATCAACAGGCTCTTCACCCTCATCTCTGTTCTTCAGAGCATCTGCTTCATCAGGCTCAACAACATTAGTACTGTCTTTAGGAAGCTCCCCCTGTGTTTGTGCATTCTGCTCAGCCTCTTGGGCATCTTCCTGTGCAATCTGTGCAACCTGATATAGTAGATCTTCACTTGGAGGCACATCTTGGACAACTGTTGTAGCTACAACTTCCATTTCTATATCTAGTTTCCTCTAAATATCAGAAGCATGCTCCCCCTGAACTGTAGGCTCCCCCTGAATCAGTGCATCTTGAATGGTGGTCACCTTGTCAGAAGCAGGCTCATTATCAGCATTGCCCTGATCCTGTCCAATCAAGTCAAGGACAAGTCTCTCTTCCTCTAGAATATTCCCCCCTTCTTGACCTTGTTGGCCAGTGAGGTTAAGAACTCCCTTGAGACCATAGAGGAAGTTATAAACTCTTTGAGGCTCTGAAGTGATTTTTGAAATCTTAATAGCTCACCCTCCATCTGTGAGTATTTTTTGTCAAACTTTCTGGCTTGAGAGTCCACTTGATCTTCAAAAGTGGAGGAGGCAATGGCCATAGCCTTGGAAATGATATGATCAAGATCAATTGTGTGTGGATGAGATGTAGATGGAGGAGGTGATGGAGGAACATCTTCTTGGATGGGAGAGAGATAATGATACACCTCAGGTGAGAAGTGAATTGATGGTGGTGGAGGTGGAGCATGGTGATGATCTGGAATGAGATTGGATGGTAGTTGATAGGTTGGCTGAGGAGATGGCTCAGGTGCTGAGGAAGATTGGAACTATTGTTGTTGTTGTTGTAGTTGTTGTTGCTGTTGAGATGGGTTGTCTTCCTGAGGGTGATCTGTACCTTCCCTTTCTAAGTCTAGTGGAGGAGGAGATGGAGGAGGAGAAATTTGAGCTTGACCAGGCTTTGTGATTTGCCTGGTCTATTTGGAAAAGATTCCAATTGTAATCCTTTTTCCAGGAGGAATGGGCACTCCTTTTGACTTGCAGATATTTGGATAGTGTTTGGAGAGCACTTGGCTCATTAATCTCATATAGGCATTCTCCTTGTGGGAGTACTTATGCCCAATCATCTTTAGTAGGCATCTTCCCCAATTGATCTTCTTCTTCAGAACAAGAGCTCCCATAATCTGCAACTGTTGCATTGGAACAACATCATGTGCATAAATTTTACACAACAACACCTTTCCTACTATATCTGCCAGGAATCTGTATTCTTCTCCAAGATCCATTTTCTTCAGATTGATATGCTTGTCCTTCTTGAACTGCATTAGTTCTAGGGCCCTCTTAACCTCATCCCCTGTTAGTTCATCTGACTCATCCCCTGTCTGAAGATCATATGTTTGGTTTAGCAATTCCTCTGTTATTAATACATCTGTGTCATATATTTTCCCTGTGAGGGAACCATCCTCTCCTCTCTGAACACTGTCTTTAAATTCAGTTAGTTCGATATCCAAGATTTTGCATCTTGTGGAGATAAGCTTGGTCAGACCAGCCTCTTGAAACAATCCAAGAATGGCTTTGAAACTTTCTGTCGCTGCAATGAAGGAACCCACATCCACATCAAACCCTGAGTTGACCTTTGGTGGAGCCATTGGATTCTGGGTACCTGCAAAGACAGAGAAAGCGAGAGATAAAGAGGTACATGAGAGCAGGAGAGCAAGAGAGCAAGAGAAAGAGAATTCGAAAGCGTAAATGTTTCGACACAGTAATTGCTTAAAAACAGGTGAATCACCGCTACTTAGGGTTTAGGTCGACGCACCGTCGATATTACTTATTATTTGGCGCGCAAAGCTGTGTCGAGATTGCTTCTAGAAGCAATTCTGCGCGCGCTGATATATTGACATTGCGTCGACTAGTACTCGATGTAGCTTCGAGTTTATTCAAAGCCCCTAAGTCGACGTAGTCCTGTCGACGTTACGTCGATTTCCAATCGACGTGACTTCGAATTTAATCAACAATTATTAAGTCGACGTATGCGTCGATAAGAACTTATCGCTGCGTCGAATGCTATTCGAAATATCTGCTCTGTGTGCTTCTCGATGCTGGCGTCGAGTAGAAATCAATGGTACGTCGACTTCTATCGACGCACCTCTTAATAAACAGATATATTTCTTTAGAAAATTCTTGCTGTTTTTCCCAGCAATTTTATTTATTGAAAATTGATGATAATATTGATTTTATGATTTGTTAGGAAACATTAGGGTAGAAGTTACTCCCTTAAATGGAGTTTGTCCCTTATGCTTGTCCAGTATCCCCCTTCCCACTCCATTTTCTCTTGAGTGAGACCCTACCTAATTCTGCATAAGTAATTTAAACATTAGAGGGAACCCAAGTTACCTTGGGCCCTTTGCTTTTACCATTACAGGGTTCAATGAAAGAATAGAAGGGTCTTTCATGATACCCTTTGGGATGATAGGGAATGGTTTTACCAAACCTATTGTTTTGAAATTTGAAATGGGTATAAAATGTATCTAGATATAATAAATCAGAAGAGTGTTTTATTATCCCAGGCCTTGATTTATCCTTTTGATTATGGTTATTTAATTTCCCTATCGTGTTTTTACCAGAGGATTTTTCTTTCTTATTGAGATGTATTTTGTTGGGTTTATTTATCCTATCTGAACAACTACCAGCCTTACCCTTAGTTAATTTGCTCTTCTCACTGGGTTGATAATCACTAGGTCTGACAAATGACACTAGATTTTTCCAAGCAGGCTTGCTAGGTGGTTCTGTGCTTGTGGAGGGGTCTGCTCCTAACCCTAGGTGATTAAATCTCATAGAGAGATTTTCTGTGATATCCTTGAGCTTCTGACTCCTCCCATTGAGTGAGTCATCAAAGGCCTTTGCCTTTGCTAGCTCTTCTGTCAGTTTTATGTTCTCTTTCCTAAGTTCAATTAGTTATAACTCTTTATTATTGATTTCATTTGTTAGATTCTGATTCCTTAGGTAGATTTAATCATTCTTAAGATTTTCTAATTCAGTTTTAGCTGTGTTTAATTCTTTTTCTACCCTAAGATGTTCAATGAAGAAATCTTTAAAGCAAGTTTTTAAATCATCAGAAGTAAAGTCAAATTCATCAAAAACTAATATGTGATCATCTTCATCATCTGATGCCATTCCAAGAGCCATCATGCAGGCTACTACTGCTTCTTCTTCATTATCACTCTCAGATGATGATGAGCTCTCTTCCACTTCTGAATCACTCCAGGTTTCAGCAATGAAACCCTTTGCTTTCTTCTTGTCCTTCCCTCTGAAGGACTTCTTCTTCTTCTTCTTCTTCTCCTCTTTAGTGCTGCTCCTGTTCCTTTGCTCTTGAAGGCACCCAGGAGCAATGTGCCCTGGCTTGTTGCAGGTAAAGCAGATAATCTCCTTCCTTGGAGTCTTATCATACCTGGGCCTTGAGTCTCTTTCTCTTCTCCTTGAGTCCTCAGTCTTGACCCATTTCTTGAATCGCATTGCTAGGAGATTGAACATCTCATCTTCTAGAGTAGAGGGCTCTCCTTAAGTAGCTTTCAGAGCTAAATTCCTTTGGACAGGAGCTGGGGTAGTTTCCCTCTCTTATGCCTCAGATCTGTTCTTCAAAAGCATCTCATATGACTTAAGCTTTCCTAGCAAAGCTTCAGTTGAAATTTCTCTGTGGCATTTGGATTCTCTGATTTCCCAAATCCTTGAGTCCTATGAGCTAGGGAAGCACATGAGGATCTTATTATTAATTTCAGTCAAGGATATTTCCTTGTTTAAGCCTCTGAGCTCATTAATGATTAGACTGAATCTGTCATACATATTGGCAACAGATTCTTCAGCTTTCTTTTGAAAGTTCTCATATTGGGATATGAGAAGGGACTTTTTGTCCTTTCTTTCATCAGCACTTCCTTCCACCATGGTGATGAGTTCTCATATTGAAATATGATTTTGTAACCAAATTTTATTAATGATAATCATGTCTTTTTCTATTTAATAAAATTGATTTACTCCTCTTTGTTTTTGATTCACTCTTATTCAAATAAAATATCAAAAGTTTTATATAAAAACTTAAAGTTTACTTAAACCTGTATTCACCCCCCCCCCCCACTCTAAGGGCGCCTCAAGATCCAACATCAGGTACTTCTGTCGTGGCAATGGAAATAGTGGATCGGGCAATCCACTTCTTGGTGGTATACACAGTACCAGACCTAGACCTTATGTACGCTGTTGTACACATCTTATGTACACTTCTATGAGCTCTTGTGTACTCTTCCTGGCAACCCACCAGTCTTTTATGGTCGGGGGTGAGTTACTAGGGATTGTCCTCCAGACCGCAGTAAAGTAACCTACTGGCCCTCTAACTCACCACACCCTGCCAAAGTCATCGTACTGCAATCGGTGTGACAACTGGACCAGTATCGAAGACCCGCCACTAGTTTATGCACATGCAAGGTTACCACACCATCCGAGCCTCCAGCTCGCAGTACCAACTACTCCTGAACCCTTCCATCCTCTGTAATAGGACGAGGTTTAACATTCTCAACTTTCATTATTGAAGGTTACTCTTGCTAGTTATTTAGTCGATCTTAGCGGTTTAAGGTGAATTCTGGACTTCCCGAGGTCTACCCGGTGAAGGGCTCGCAGTGGTATTAGAAGGTATTCTGAGGTGACATCCCAAACCTTCCTTTCTCAGAATATTTAGGGTCCGTTTGGTTGGGCTGTTACTGATGAAAAGCTGTTGATCAGAAATGGAGTTTTGAAAAAGAGCTGTTTCTGAGAAATGGAGTTTTGTTAAAAAACTGTTTGGGTGAAATGGAGTTTTTCAGTGCTTATTGAAATGAAGTTTTATAAATTTTATTTGGGTTAAATGGAGTTTTTGAACAAAAATTTGTTTTTTCATAAAATACACAATCTTGATAATACTGACTATAATAGATATAAATACCAATAATTCATCTTATCATCTAAGATTTAGAAGTGTACAACTGTTGCGCTATATTTTCACGCAACGTGATCATCTCATCTACCCCGCCTGCCGTATCAGGACAAACTACTTGATGCCCTTGTGTGCTCACCCCCTCATCACCACCTCCCTGCTCGAACTCATTGAAATCAATATCCCTCCGCGACGGGTGCCTCCTAATAAAATTATGCAATGCCATTGTCGCCATCACAATATCGGTTTGTTTGGCGAAGCTGTAGCTCGGCATATCACGCAATATGGCCCACTTTTTCTTCCAAATCCCGAACGATCTTTCAATGACACTTCTAAGGGATGAGTGCGCATGATTGAATATCTCTCGGCGTCCTTCCGGTGCACGCCCGCCACGAGCAAAGTCCGGTAGATGATAACGTGTCTCTGGATATGGTTTCAAGTATCCCTTTTGTAGCGGATACCCAGAGTCCACCAAGTAATATTTTCCTGAAAACCAGGATCAATATTCGTTATGCTTCAAAGGTGAGAAGTATAAAAAATGGAGTAGAAATCTTATTACCTGGTGGTGGATGTGGAAATTTGTAACGGGGATCCCGAAGCGCATAATTGAAAATGCGGCTATCATGCGCAGAGCCTTCCCAACCTGGCATAACAAACGTGAAACACATGTTGAAATCACAAGCAGCCATCACATTTTGTGTTGGCATGCCATGTCTCCCAATGTATGGTACTTGATCACGAACAGGTACACATGCATGAACATGTGTTCCATCAATTGCACCGACACAATCTTTAAAGAATGGCATGTAACGTGTGTCATACAGAATCTCTGGCGGTGTGCTACTGAAAGATCTATCTAATGGTTGAATCACTTCGGCCGCCAGTAGTATCAACACGCGAATGCCTTCTCCAAAAAACCTGCTAGCAGTCTCTGTCGAGTGCTGAAACCGCTCACATGTCTTCCTCATGACCTCGTTATGAGACAGTATGTCCAAGGTCAGCGCCAAAATCTCTCTAGATGCAGTCCGTCTCGTCCCGTGAAATCCGTACTTCTCCTCCAAGATATGCAATAGATCCATAAAAATATCTTGGGACATCCGAAATGAATTATGAAACCGGACTGTCGAACCTGCTAGCATTTCTCCTACCCATTTATCACCTGTTTGCTTCGAAGTCATGCAAGGTACTGGTTGGTTGAAAAGAGAACTGCTTTCAGCTAAGATACTAACTGCTGCTACCACATTTTG